>MU826835.1:780288-1380288 GCA_029204205.1 Desmophyllum pertusum | reverse complement strand
CCACCCCTCGCTCGCACTTTGCACTAGATGTTAGTGTCGAGAAAATAGAGAGGCTGTGAACAGTCTAAACTTCAATTTTCATACATACAACATGTTTGCCATGATTTGAGACATAAAAACCTGAGGGGCGGGGAGTTTGGGACTTGGCCCTGGGCATCTTTGACTTGGATGTTTGTTTTTACTTTGTTTTTGTAGGAATTCAACAATGGCGTTTAGATTCTGATGCTAGTTCCCCAACTTTACAAAAGAACTTGAAGGATGAACTAGATGGCTTTCAGAGTTGCTTGAATGCAGTGCCCAAGATGAAGGTATAAATAATAAATTACTAGTGCTTGGGACAATTACAGAGTAATTTCTTTGCAATTACAAAGAGAGAAATTCCTTTGTAAAGAAGAAATATTCGTTTACTTGATGATAAGTGCAGACATTCTTTTGGCTTGTCACGCAATCTCTCCTGCATGACAAGTCAAAATAATGTCTGTATAGGAGGCTACTTGATGATCTACATGTATGTAAGACTGAGCTGTGTTGGTTAATTTTTGTCTTCGAGGGAGATACTTTTAATGTTGCATTGTTCATTTTATTATTTTCTTTGTAACCAAGGATTATTATAAATATTTGTAAATTTCGCAGATGCTGTACCCATCTTTGTTTCGTCCTGCGGGTGATGGAGTTTTATTCTCAGGTATTGTATGTTCACATTACTTTACTTTATTGTGCCATGTTGTGATTGCGTTCTTAGGTAAGACACTTAACTCACAGTACATCTCTCTACCCAGGGGTATAAGTGGGTACTGGCTAACCATTTGGGAAACCTGACAAAATGCAAGGGTAACCTGTGATAGACTTGCATCCCATCCAGGGGGAGTAGCAATACTCTTAGTCGGCTTCATGCTAGTAACAGAAACCAGGATAAGCTCCGGCAGTGTGAGCCAGTTTGGCCTGAGTGCAGCTTTACCTTGCCTTACCTTAACCTCAACCTCAACCGCAACCGCACCCCGCCCCCACCGCACCCACACCCGCATCCTCACCCACACCCTCACCTTTACCTTACAGTACCTTATCTTATCTTTACCCCATGGAACATGGTTTAATTTAGTGTCGTTCCTTACTTGTTTTTTTTTCCTTTATTTTTTACCTTTTCTGTCCAGCTGGCAATGAGCTTCATCATGAGTTCCCAATGATAAAGTATGCACGAGGAGGGAGGTCTATTCCTCATGAGAGGGTCTTTAAACTCGACAATGACAACTTGGTAAGAAACAAAACATGAGCTAGCTAATGGTAGATTATCTAACTCTTACTGCACCTTTCAATTTGCAAACTCTGCTCAATCAACTGTTGCGTTTTTTGTTGCTGTCAATCATCTTAGAGAACGTTTCAGGAAACAGAAGTTTACTTCAATGGGTTCAAAGGGTCACGTCCATGACCTTTTGAACCCATTACCCTCAGTTACCCTCAGTTCCATCATTACCCTCATTACCCTCAGTTCCATCATTACCCTCAGTTACCCTCATTACCCTCATTACTCTCAGTTACCCTCATTACCCTCAGTTACCCTCATTACCCTCAGTTCCATCATTACCCTCAGTTACCCTCAGTTACCCTCATTACCCTCATTACTCTCAGTTACCCTCATTACCCTCAGTTACCCTCATTACCCTCAGTTCCATCATTACCCTCAGTTACTCTCAGTTACCCTCATTACTCTCAGTTTACCCTCATTACCCTCAGTTACCCTCATTACCCTCAGTTCCATCATTACCCTCAGTTACTCTCAGTTACCCTCAGTTACCCTCATTACCCTCATTACTCTCAGTTACCCTCATTACCCTCAGTTACCCTCATTACCCTCAGTAACCCTCATTACCCTCAGTTGCACTCATTGCCCTCAGTTACCCTCATTACTCTTAGTTACCCTCATTACCCTCATTACTCTCAGTTACCGTCAGTTACCCTCATTACTCTCAGTTACCCTCATTACCCTTATTATACCTCAGTTACCCTCATAATCCTCATTACTCTCAGTTACCCTCGTTACTCTCAGTTACCCTCAGTTACCCTCATTACTCTCAGTTACCCTCATTACCCTCATTACCCTCAGTTACCCTCATTACTCTCAGTTACCCTCATTACCCTCAGTTACCCTCAGTTACCCTCATTACTCTCAGTTACCCTCATTACCCTCAGTTCCCTCAATACTCTCAGTTACCCTCATTACCCTCATTACCCTCAGTTCCCTCATTACTCTCAGTTTACCCTCAGTTACCCTCGTGACTGTGTGACACTAAAACATTTTAATATATTAAATTTTAGTGTGAATCAATTTTTGGTATTTATCTTGTAACTTGCAGCACATCATGTGGAAGAAAAGAGGGCGTGCTCATAGTTTTACCTTTACCAACACTGGTGAGTTTATGAAAGCCTGAAAACATTCAGGATTTAATGACAGGATTCGAACACATGACCTTTGCAATGTTTGTCGCTCTAGATATCACTGAGATATGAAGCCCAGTAGGTGCAGGCCAATTAGAACGGTTGGCTTGCTTTTAAAGTGTCATAGAATTCTGTTGTAACATTATGTGACATGACGAGAAATGAAGACATGACATGACAAGACACGATGTGACATGATGTGATAATATGTGATAATAATTTATGTACATGCAGTGATATGGTGTAACATGACATGACAAGACATGATGTGACGTGACATGACATGATGTGACAACATTATATGACAAGACATGATGTGACATGATAATACAAAATGTACATGACGTGACATGATATGGCGTGACATGACAACATTGTATGACAACACATGATGTGCATAATAGGACATTATGAGACATGGCATGACATGATGTGACATGACATGACATGACATAACAACGTTATATGACATGAATATTTGAAATTAAAATTTTAAAATTTTCCTTATCAACGTTAGTTGTAAATATACCCAAAGAGTTTCAGATTATTTTGTCCTATCAGAATTTGCTGTTGATAAAGAACACAAGTGCAGTGACAATAATATATTATTTGCTTGCCGTTATTCCCTAAAGATGTAAGCATTCTTTTATTAATGACACTTGGGAGTGAATAATTTATTTAATTTTCTTTTTGATTTAGTCTGTTTAGATAGGGTGATCGAAGTGCGCTGTGGGCAGCAGACTAAGAATTTTGTAAAGTTCCCTTACACTGAGGTTGAAAGCCAGTCATTCTCTCTAATGTTTGAGAAACAACAAGGTGATATATTCTGCTACAGTGTACATGTATTTAAGAACCTAAACAGTGTGTATGATTCACTAAACAAATCTAGTCAATGAATATGTATTATATAGGATTTGATCAGTAAACTGAAAAGTTAATTACTGATCAAATCCTTTATATAATACATTTTCATTGACTAGAGTTTGTTTGTGGCAATGCAAGGTCATTAGAAAATAATTAATATTGCAGACATGTGCATGCTCTCATTGGCTAAAAAGAGTATGAAACGCAGAAAGCCATATTTTATTGTTATTATTAATAGCAAACAGGTTCATGAATATTTATGAAAAGGAGCATTCTGATTGGTTCCCTGAGTGGTCCAAATTTTGCAATGCCGACCGTTAAGATGGACTACTCTCGAATAAATTTTGCCAATTAGCTTTAACATATTCATTTCCTTTATGTCTGGCAGACAATTTTGGTTAAACTTTTACAAAAATGGCCTGAAAAATGCTATACATGTACACAGGTACACTGTATATGCTTAACTTTGGTGCACACGTTTGCCACAAATAGATGCTTAAATTTATCGGGAAATTTTAAAATATCCATCAATAACATATTAAATCTTTTTATTACCTTTATGTTGCTCAGCCTTTTACAGTAATGTTGTTGTTTCTTACCTCCATACAGGAGAATGGAGTCAACTGTGTTTCCTTGGATCTCATCTGTGATTCACCAAAAGCATTTGAAAAGTGGACTAGTGCAGTGAGTGTGTAGTGTCGTGTGTGTTTTGTGCAGCATGGCGATTCTCGGCCAGTGTAGTTAATTCAGCATTTTGGCTGGCACATTTCTTCCCCCCCCCACTCCCCTCCCTTTTTTCTTCCCACTGATACGTCAGAGTGATGGGTGCCTGTTCCCTAGCACATGGGCTCGTGGCTGGGTTGCAGGGTTGTCCCAGCCATGGGGGCGTTCTTCAATCTAGAGGCTGGCTGACAAAAGTGGAAGCCCCTCGATATTCCACGCACCCAACTGCCATTAACCGTCATGCAGTTGTGTTAGTAATAATGATTGTAAATGGTATAATCCATTTATGAGATCTCTGACACTGATTTTAACTTGCTTGCAGATGAGGGAAGTTATTTATAGCAGAGACCAAAGAGTGAACAGGCATAAATTTGATGGTGTAGATCCAGTTGTACTGTATCCTTTAGATTTTGTTTGTTATGAATATAATTTATCAGTGTGGTGCAAGAACTGGTATGTTTGCTTTCCAAGTCACAACTGATTTTTTTTTTCTAAAGTTGATTACTACGCCTTCAATAACATGTGAACTCTACTCAATCAACGGTTGTGTTTTATGCTGCAGTCAATTATTTAGTGGACTTCTTAGGAAACAGACATTCAATTACAATGGGTTGAAAACGTCACGTCCACGTGTTGTGATTGGTGGATTTCAATCTATTTTCTTTCTTTTTTTAAAGGGTCAGTTGGTTGTCATCATAACAGTAATAATGATTGATGGCAATGAAAAACATAATCTTTAGTTGGGCTTTGAGTTTTATTGAAAGGCGCAGTAATCCTCCCACAGACAGATTTAGCAATGCTTGTGTATGGGTCAGGAGGCTTGTCTTTTGTACCTCAATATGTAAATACTGACGATCTTAAAATTAGTTACTAACTATCTAGCTACATTTATAGTTGCTTCTTTATTGTGGATTGCTTAATCCTTAATTCACTTTATAAAGTTGGTTAAAAAGACACTGGTCAGTGATGTCGTCACGGCATAGTAAAGGAATATCAGTGGACCAGGCATTGTCATTTGCTCATCGCTGCTGCAGTAGTGGAGCTAAGAGAAAACTCATAAGAAACTATGTCAAGGTTAAAGCTCTTAAGCATTTTTACTAGACTAAGTTATTTATTACAAAATGTAGGTCACGTGTTGGCCTGGTGGTGCATTGAGCCTGGCTGGGGCCATTGCATTGTGTTCTTGGGCAAGACCCTTCACTCTTGCAGTACCTCTCCACCCAGGAGCATAATTAATGGGACCGCTGAATTGTTTGGGAAACCGCCTTGCAAAATTTATGTTGGGGAGTAACCTGAGTTGGACTAGCATCCTATCCCGGGGAGAAGAAGCACTAGTCTCTTCAGAAACTGGGATAAGCCCTGTCTGCCCTGGGTATGCTTCAATATGCTTCAACCGTTTTGACTATAATAGCGGTTATTACAGATGTCAGGGGTTTGAAATGCAAACGAGGCGAAAGGGTCAATCTGGTATTGTTTGCCATTTGACATGCAAACAAGGTGAAAGGGTCAATCTGACATTGTATTGGCCCATTAGCCTCATTTGTAGGCTCGATTACCAGCTACTGTTCGGGAAAATGAGCCAGAACGAAGACCGGACACGAGAGAGAGCGGCAGAAATCGAGCCTAATTCGTTTGCATACTTTTTAAAAACAAAAGAATATTTGACTGCTGGCTCAACTGTAATTCTGACAAGCTGATAAATTTAATGTCACACTGGCAATCAACCCATTTTTTCAGACATTTGCCCTACTACAGGTTTCTATGATATAACTTGTCTTTAATTTGTAGGATGTTCTTGAAGCTCAGTGTGGGATTGCTCAGCATAACGAGAACCTCCTATGGAACTCTTTTTTGATGCTGTTTAATTCTCTCAATGAACAACCAAGGGTGAGTAGATAACTGCCATTGGAGGTGATTGGGTTTTCAGGTTTTTACTTTCAAATAGAGTAGGCATTTGCCAGTCTCGGAAGTCTATGGGTTTGCGCTGCTGGTTGACCTTTGTTGACAGCGTCTGTTGTGGCTGAAGAGGCTGAGCGGGAGTGTCAGTAGTAGAAGTGGTAGTGAAGTAACTTTATTTAAACACGGTTAAAACATCAGGCCTTACAGTCTCTGCTGCAGTGTGCACAGGTGAAGACTGAAGCTAAGTTGTCTAGAGGTGTTGAACTGTGCCTTCTTGTGATGCCTTTTTCCCTCTGCCTACCTCATCCTCCCCTCTTCAAAGTCGGAAAGTGCCTTCTGCACTTCCTGCCTCCAGGCACATCTCTCTGAAGCTGTCTCTTCAAATGTGCCCAACAAATAGAGATGGAAAAATTATAAACATTAACGAGAGCTCGCCCTCAATGATCCTTTGGTGGTGAAAATCAGAATTGCAGGCTATGGAGTTGTTTACAGCTTGCAGATAAAATTGCTGCAGATGTATATCGTGTGAGTGCTAAAGCTATGCTTTGAGTGGAGAATCTGGAATCAGAAACCCTTTTCTTCTATAAAAATTTGCTCAAAATGACCTACTTCCTGTTCCCTAAACTCATCCTGTGGGTTGCATGATTCTGCTAACAGTGGAAAGTATTTTCTGATTGGCGTGACATGTAATGTTTGGCTTTTGTTTCAACAGTTGCACAATATCTTCTGTAAGTATGCAAAGGAACACCCTAACCTTGGCATGACGCCAGCAGAGTTTGCAGAATTTCTTAACAGAGAGCAAGAGGCAAGTCACATTATGAAAAGGGCTGTTGGACAGTGTACCTTAGTTATTCCAGTCATCTCATGGGTTTTTGCACAGAATCATTGAGAACAAACGTCAATATAACTCACATACATTTTCTAAAAGTTTAATAATATTGCGGCATGAATGTCTTACTATTAGTCGCTGTAACTCAGTAATACAGTCAACTCTCTCAAAGCGGACACCACGGTAAGGCTGACACCTCTCTAAGGCGGACATGGTTGGCTGGTCCTGATCGAATCAAGTTTCTCTTATTTTTCTGTAATAAAACTCTCTATAAGGCGGACACCTCTTTAGGGCAGACAGCTAGAGCTGATCCCAAGGGTGTCCGCCTTAGAGAGAGTTGACTGTATTGCGGAAAAGAAGTGATATTTATATGCTTTCACCTACAATATCTTGTTTGCTTACATGTCTCAATTATTATTAATCGAGCAATATTATCTAGCATAATAGGCATGCATAGACTGTTCACAGCCTCTCTATTTTCTCGACGCTAACAGCGGAGCGCGAGCGAGTGAGCGAGCGGAAGTGAGCACGGAGCATGAGGGTGTGGGCGAACGAGCCGCCCCCTACCCCACGCTCGTGCTTCGCGCTCAGTTCCAGTTCGCTCGCGGCTACAACGATCTGAGAAAATAGAGAGGCTGTGCAATAATAAGTAAATAAATAAATGCATAGAGGCCTATGTAGGTGTAGCCCTTTGCACGCATTGTGTACCTATGATGCAAGATATGATTGAAATGTTTCATGTCATATTGAACCAAAGTATTATTGATGTTTGTTTGCAGGAGTCACTTAGTTTAGCAGCCTGTGCTAGGTTGATGTCAGTCCATGACAAGTTTCACATGATGTACAAGCAGAAATGTGCTGGAGATAATCCGGAGTCCTACAGACTGAGTAAATCTTTTCTGTCATATCATGGCTTCCTAAGGTAAATTAAGTACTTACAGTTAAACTCTGTAAATGGACACCTTCTTCTTTATTGCAGAAGTCAACAATAATGGATTTATTCTTCGGGTAACTTGATACGTCAGTAATGATATTGATAATGATATGTTGTATTGCAGTTATCTTCGTAGTCAAGATAACTCTGCTGTTAATCCGGAGCACAACACTGTTTATCAGGTGAGCTGATTTTATTATGCTTTTAATTACCTGTTTTAAAAATGATTTTTATTTCTTTATTGTAGCTGCAAAATTGTGTGAATGTGTAGCAATGAACGGGTTATAACATTTGGTGACACAAGATCAACTATTTATCTTATGGAACGGATTATAATATTATTATTATTGTACTGTACGTGTTTACTCAAGTGGTGTTTGGCGCAAAAGCAGTTTGTGCTATATGTGGTAACTAACTGTTCTGGTAAGGTTTCTTCCACTTTCATCATAATTATCACAAAGTGTGATTTTGGTATTCTCATTCTATTACAGGAAATGGATCAACCACTGACAGATTATTTCATCAACTCTTCTCACAACACGTATCTAACTGGACGGCAGCTGAAAGGCAAATCCAGTCTAGAGGCATATGTGAGAGCTTTGCTTCAGGGCTGTCGCTGTGTTGAACTTGACTGTTGGGATGGGCCAGGTAGATGAGATATTGAACATTTATTGACTGAGTGGGAGGGCAGGTCATGATAGGCGACTGGAGTCTTCCCATCTAGCCTGAGATACTCAGTCCATAAGTATTCTATCCTTTTATCTTAATTTAATTCGAAAATTGGAAAATGTCTTGGTGGATGTTGAATTTTGTGAAGGCTATGCTAAATAAATAGCTGATGGGCATGTGGGGATGGATGGGTTTTTGCAGACACCATGAGAGTTTTCATCCCTGCCCTTTACATTCATAACAAAGTGTCCATATAGTAAAGAGGTACTAAGAGTTTAATATGAATTTTGTTATCTACAGCTGAGTTATAGTGTCTGTTTTTCGTATTATAGAGGTGTCTGATATTACATACCAGGTTATTTTTGGAAGAAATATATGGGTCTGGGACACATTGGACACTGTATAGGGAAGTGTCCATGTTATAGAGGTCTGACTGTAACTGTGAGGTCAACCTCTATCTGTTGCCTTCTTGTTTCTAGATGAGCCTGTCATAACTCATGGACTTACGCTGACTTCAAAAATCAGGTTCAGAGATGTGGTGCAAGTGATTAGGGTGAGAAAGATTTATTTCTGTCTATAAATTGCAGATTTTATTGAAAGAAGCCTCCACTCCTGGAACAAATTGCTATTACGTTGTTGGAAATATAGTGCTAAATTGAAAATGCATTGAAACAAAGACAAAATATTTTTGAAAAGCGAGCATGTCTGATTTTCAGCAGTGAAGGTTATCAAAGAATAAAATAAAATACTGTCTGGTTTTAAAATTGCATGAGTGCAGACTGCCAATAAAACAAATATTGTTCTGTTTTGCTTGATGTTTGTATTACACTTTTGTTATTGTCTTTTGATTTTTAGGAGTATGCGTTTGAGGCTTCAGAGTTTCCATTGATCTTGTCTCTGGAAAACCATTGCAATGAACTGCAACAAGTAAGTCCAGTGATGTCTGCATTGTATTTAAGAAGTTAAGGCGGAAGAACAGTTGAACCTTGTCTAATCGTGCTTAATCAATTTTCAGGCGATCATGGCAGACATTTTTGTCACAGAGCTTGGTGATATGCTTGCTACAAATAACCTTTCTGATGAACTGGGTATCCACACTCTGCCCTCTCCCAAAGATCTGATGGGAAAAATCTTTCTCAAAGGAAAAATAAAAGTCAAGAAAAAGGTAAAATAGCAAATTGTAAAGTAACTATCCATTTTGTACTTGACAGTTCTATGATCCCAAGTAATTGCCGATATTATTCAGATATCTTTTTCTAGATACATGTAATAACGCATTTATAACAACTTAATAAAACAAAAGATACATGAGAAAAATATTCATCAGTTAGTGACACACAAGCTAAGAGTTAAACCGTGTCCTTCCATGCAATGGTCAAATGCTCTACCACTGAGTTATTGGAGGCTACAACCCAAGACAGAAGTAGCTGGGAAGGCTGTAAAAAAGTATACCATTTTACAGTTAGTCGGTTACATGTAAAACCAGAAACAGACTGTTTGAGAGGCCCCTCTCTCCCCCTATCAATGTTGGAGCCTTGCAATACTTTTTTATTTTTATTTTTTCATTTTAGCCTTGCAATACAATCCTGCGAGAGTAAGGTTGCTAGTAGCTCAACATTGAGGAGGGGAGAGGATGGAACAAAATTTTATCTTCCCAACACTTCTGTCTTGGAGAAAATGTGAAAAGTGAATGTCAAAAAATGATTTTATACTATGTTCTTATTATCAACTCCACAGCATAAGATATCAACTGCTATCTGGCCTGGAGTGAATGTCAACCCTATTGTAAGTGTCACCAATGAGGGCTACCACACACTGTAACTGTAACTGCTGCTTGTATGGTTCGCATGAGACATTAATTGATTTTTTGTTTCAAATAGGGATTCTCTCCAAGATTAAAGAAGACCAGTAAAGTGCTTATGTCCAGTCAGGTGAGCCAAATTGATAGATTAGAGCAGTTTTCAATTAACTGTCGAAAGTAATCGCTGAATTGCTTTGGTTTTGCTTTACTACGCTCTATGATTGGTTTAAAAAACTCATGCCACCTTCTCAACCAATCAGATGCAAAACCAAAACCAATCGCGACTTAGTCACACACGTTTTCCCGCGCTTGGCGCCGGTTATGTGTATTTGTTTCGAGTTCTCGTTGGTTCATTATGTTGTTTATGTTTGTTGTGATTGGTCATTGTAATTGCTTCGGTTTTGGTTTTACGACACTCAAACAAGTACAAACAGTCTCATTCCACTTTGCTAATTAAATGACATCACTGATTACCCTGCATGTACATGTATTTTATTTTCTGTTTGACAGTTGAGAGAATGTGCTTGACATGTTGTTTTCAGTCATGGATTGGCTGTTTTTCCTTATGTTGATCACTTGGTTGCGAGAATTCAGATGTTAATCACACCAAAAAAATTAACTCCAGCAGAATATTATTACCCAGAGTTAAAATGAGCTACCCAGTCGGGGAAACAAGTGCTGTTTTGGCAAATCTTTGTGGAATTAAGTACTCATTAAAAGAGTTTCTGAATCTTTTTATCCAATCAGAAACTAGCGCAAGCACTCACAAAGCAATCACACCAGCAAATACATCATGTTGCTTAGCAACTTTGGGGATGAACACCGCGGGCTCAGTCGCATCTCGGAGGCGGGATTTTGTCATCAACTGCTACTTGTTCCCCCAACTGTACAGCTTGTGGTTTTATCATCAGAAAGTTATTTGATGGCAGTAACTCTTATTACAGTGTATAAAGCTTGACATACCATTTTTGTTCACAGGGAAATGTGAGTTTCACATATAGCTTATTGTCCTTAACATGTTCTTTTCATAGTCTGAAGCAGTGCTAGCACGAACAGCGTCATCTCATTCTTTTCAGCCCAGATTACGATCTGTGACTACCACAACAATTGATGACAAGGTAAACGAAGCTTGAAACTTTTCATAATGTTATCAATGGGGCAATAAAGCAGTCATGTAATGTTTTTATGTAAAAAAAGACCTTGTTCAGAGCCAAAATACTTGTTTCCAGTGCTTATGATTATCAATTTTTCTGCACCAAAAATACCAGTTAATTAGTACCTTCTCCTCTCCGTTTCTTCAGGTGCCCTTGTTTGCTCTGTTCTCCAGCTCAATAATAATTTTTTTTGCCACCTTCATCTTCACCTACATGTAGCTTCTTCATGCCAACTGGCACATAAGGCCTCAAATGCTCAAAACAAATGACTTTCCATTTGTCATCCATTTTATCCTATAGAGTGTTTAACTTGGTAATTGTGAAGAACAGCTCCCCTCCACCGACTGTCGGTCAACTGTCGGCCAACAGTCGGCCAACTGTTGGTCAACAGTCGGCCGACTGTTGACCGACTGTTGGCCGACTGTTGGCCAACAGTCGGCCAACTGTCGGCCGACAGTTTTTTCCACGGTGTAAACCATCTGTCGGCCGACAGACGGCCGACTGTCGGTAACCTGTTGGTAATCTGTCGGTAATCTGTTGGTAATCTGTCGGTACGTTGTCGGTACGTTTTTGGATAGAAATTGTCTTAAATACTATGAGATTTATCAAATATTGTCAGAAAAAATAAGTTAAATTATATAACCTCACTGTTCTTTTTAGTTCCAGCATAAATCCTCGGAGATTTTCTTTATTTTCGAACGATCATGCCCCGTCCGCCATTTTGGTATTGTCCAAGAAATTTGAAAATAATCTGAGGTTTTTATAGCAATTACTAGCCTATTTTCGCCAAATATTACAACCCTCTTGTTCTTTGTAACATGCATAAGTAGCTTCATTCACTTCAATTTTAATTTGCTTCTTCATCGCTAAGTTATTTTTTTGTGATCTGTTGTCATACTCTTCATCTTATCCTTTTCTTACAGGGCTCAACAAATGAAGAGCTGTACAATGTAGTAAGTCACTATGTATTCAATAATTTATCGTTGACCACCTTGCCATTTCCCAGAGGGTGACCGCTTACTAGGGGTTCAACTGTACCTGTAATTCTCTGCATTGTGGTTTCACAGGTTCCTTTGGAGGATGCCATGGGTAAACTAATCGTGTATTGCCGTGCAGTGCATTACAAAAAGAATGAAATATCTGGTGATTGCTGTGAGATGTACTCATTTAATGACGGTGTTGCACAGGATTCTATTTCAGGTCACCCAAGAGGTACAAGGAACAAAATTTCACTCTTGAATAGAATATTGAATTGAAAGAATACAGTTTACTGCACTCGCATCCCCCTTTCTAAAAACCCAAAAATGCATACACTAGAAGATGACTTTATTCTAACAATACTTGACTTGACCATGTAGTGTCACATTTAAAAACAGAGAGATCTTCGCAGTTGTGTAATGTAATGAACTTATATAGCTATAAAATTTAATTAATACCATTACCATTACCATTATAATTACCATTACCATGATAATTACCATTACTATTACCATTACCATTACAATTACCATTACCATTACCATTACCATTTTAATTACCATTACCATTATAATTACCATTACCATTACCATTACCATTACCATTATAATTACCATTACCATTACCATTACCATTATAATTACCATTACCGTTACCGTTATCATTACCATTATAATTACCATTACCGTTACCATTACCATTATAATTACCATTACCGTTACCATTACCATTACCATTATAATTACCATTATAATTACCATTATAATTACCATTAACGTTACCATTACCTTTACCATTACCATTACCATTATAATTATCATTACCGTTACCATTACCATTACCGTTACCATTACCATTATAATTACCATTACCGTTACCATTACCGTTACCGTTACCATTACCGTTACCGTTACCATTACCATTACCATTATAATTACCATTATAATTACCATTACCGTTACCATTATAATTACCATTACCATTATAATTACCATTACCGTTACCGTTACCGTTACCGTTACCATTACCATTACCATTATAATTACCATTACCATTACCATTATAATTACCATTACCGTTACCATTACCATTACCATTATAATTACCATTACCATTATAATTACCATTACCGTTACCATTACCATTACCGTTACCATTACCGTTACCATTACCATTACCATTATAATTACCATTATAATTACCATTACCGTTACCATTATAATTACCATTACCATTATAATTACCATTACCATTACCATTATAATTACCATTACCATTACCATTATAATTACCATTACCGTTACCGTTACCATTACCATTATAATTACCATTACCATTACCGTTACCATTACCATTACCGTTACCATTACCATTATAATTACCATTACCGTTACCATTACCGTTATCATTACCATTACCGTTACCGTTACCATTATCATTACCATTATAATTACCATTACCGTTACCATTACCATTACCATTACACTTACCATTACCATTACCGTTACCGTTACCATTACCATTATAATTACCATTACCATTACCATTATAATTACCATTACCGTTACCATTACCATTGTAATTACCATTACCATTACCATTACCATTATAATTACCATTACCATTACCATTACCATTATAATTACCATTACCGTTACCATTACCATTACCATTATAATTACCATTACCGTTACCATTACCATTATAATTACCATTACCGTTAGCGTTAGCGTTACCATTAATTACCATTATAATTACCATTACCGTTACCATTACAATTACCATTACCGTTACCATTACCATTACCATTATAATTACCATTACCATTATAATTACCATTACCATTACCGTTACCATTACCATTACCATTATAATTACCATTACCGTTACCATTACCATTATAATTACCATTACCATTACCATTATAATTACCATTATAATTACCATTACCGTTACCGTTAGCGTTACCATTACCATTATAATTACCATTACCGTTACCATTACCATTATAATTACCGTTACCATTACCATTATAATTACCATTACCGTTACCATTACCATTATAATTACCATTACCATTACCATTATAATTACCGTTACCGTTACCGTTACCATTAAACATTACCATTATAATTACCATTACCATTACCATTATAATTACCATTACCGTTGCCATTACCATTACCATTATAATTACCGTTACCATTACCATTATAATTACGTTACCATTACCGTTACCATTACCATTATAATTACCATTACCGTTACCATTACCATTATAATTACCATTACCATTACCATTATAATTACCATTACCGTTACCATTACTATTACCATTACCATTATAATTACCATTACCGTTACCGTTACCATTACCGTTACCATTACCATTACCATTACCATTACCATTATAATTACCATTATAATTACCATTACCGTTACCATTACCATTACCATTACCATTATAATTACCATTACCATTATCCATGAACACACCCCGGCCAGGGGTTGAACCCAGACTACTCGGGCTGGAGTCCAGTGCGCTAACCATTAGGTCACCATGTCTCTCACTAAAGAGAATGAATATAGTGTGAAGTCAATCTAACATCTGATGCTATTGTTTTATTCTCCAGACATTTTGTCTTTGGCTAACAAACACATTGTGCGGACGTACCCCAAAGGTTCAAGAGTGGACTCATCAAACTATAATCCCCAGACCATGTGGAATGCTGGCATTCAGATGGTGGCCATCAACTTTCAAAAGCCAGGTACTGTAATGACAAATTGAGTTTCTCCTTAGGTACAATAGAGTACTAATAAAAGTTATTTTCGAAATTTGATCAGCTATTTGGAGGAAGCATGCAAAAAAATGTCCACTTGCCAAAAAATAGCTCTCCATTGCAATTTGCTGCCGAGATATGGGCACTTTTTAATTTCTCCATACAAACCCTTCTAATTTTGCATCCGTTCCTTCAGTTTAGAACAGGCGCAAAATTAGAGAGGTTTGCATGGGACGGTGTACCAAGCTTTGAACCTCTATATCTTCTGTTCTATTTGTGCTAACAAGTTGAAATGTTGTGGCTGATCATACAGCAGCAATCTTCATCTAATGATGGGATTTGGAGGCTTGATAAAAATAATTTGAAAATTTGTGACGTCACACTTTACCACTCTATTATATCCATTCAGTACATTGTCAAGCAGACAGTAAAATCTGTGTTTCTTTTTTATTTATTTGCTGAAACTTTTGAATCAGTTGTCCCTTTCTCCCTGTTGTAAATTGGAATTTCCTGTAGTTGATATTTGTTGTAAGGACAACAGTCGTCATGTCTGGTCTACACGCATGAAGCCATACCATCTTTATTAAAACTGGCTTCTCTAAATTCGCTGCGGCACTTCATTTACCTTTATCAACTTCGAGTTGATAGTTAACTTGGTGTTTATTAAAACCAGCCTGCATCGTTTTGCAGATTCTGGTATGCATCTGAATCAAGGAAAGTTTAGAAAGAATGGAGGATGTGGTTATATTTTGAAACCGGATTCTTTGAGAAACAGAGGTGAGGGTTGTATAACAATAAAACGTTCTTTTCTGGTACATTTGTTTTGTACAACATGGGCAACCTTTTTGCTTGATGTGAAAAAGTCGATCATTATTTTGATACAGACATATACTATGTCATACATGTTTGAGTAATAAACTACAAAAGGATTTCCATAAGTGTCGTTATTATTTGTAGTTATGGGATCGCAGAGGCCTATTGGTTAGAGTATTACTGGATTGAAAGGTTTGGTTTCAAGCCTGGCCATAGCCTGCATGTAGACGTCTCCTATTTCCTTGCTTCCACGTGAAGCAAGGACATAGGAGACATTTGCACGCAGGCTAGCCTGGCTAGGGTCATTATGGGCAAGACACTTGGCACTCACAGGTACCTCCTTCCACCCAGGAGATAAATGGGCACCAGCGAATTGTTAGGGCAACCTGACAAAATGCTGGGGAAAACCTGTGATGGACTAGCGTCCCATCCAGTTTGATCATGATTGATTATTTATTCTTGACAGAAAAGTCAAACTACCACCCAATGATTAAGGAAAGTCCCAAGAATGGAAAATCTTGTTACTTCACAATAGAGGTACAAATATTATGTAATAATGTGTATACTGATTGATCAACAGACTCACAACATTATATGATGATAAGTACCACAAATGCTCTATTTTAAGCCCCTGGGAGCTTATTTCTTGTAAAGACCCTTTGGGGGGGAATGCTGGGGGAGGGGGTCGCTTAATACAGGAGGTTGTTTAATGTTTCTTTCTGTTTAATAACTCATCTCCACAAAGACATAGTTAACTCAAAATAATTGTTTGTCCAGTTCATACATTGATTGGCTGAGCTTACCAACCATGGGAAGGGTAAGGGGCAGGGTCTTAATATTGCTGTGCACAGAACCAGTCAGATTAAAGAATTCCTATATAATGTACTTCAATGTAAACAATTTATTTTGGACAACATGTATAAAATAAGGATATATAAGAAATATGTTTTATCAGTCAGTGCAGAAGGTCATAGGTTCGACTCCTGTTGGGAGAACTCGGAAATTTTTTTCGCTTGCGTCACTGATTAAAACATCTCTCTCATATTTCTACCAAGCTTAGAATTCACCATCATTTCTTTCTACAAGAAGGATAATTAAATTATATAAAAATAACTGTATGTTGTATTGTCAGGTGTTATCAGGTCAGTATTTACATGTAGATGAAGACTCTCAGCTTCCAATACGTGTTGATGTGGAGACGGTTGGTGTACCAGAAGATTGTGCAATACTCAGCACTGAGGTTAGAATTGAAATAACCATATTAATACATTTTAATACATCGCGGCGTGGCGATGTGGCCGAGTGGTTTAAGGTACTGGATTTGAAATCTGGAAGTCCCTGGTTCAAATCCTCCACCCTGCCACTAGCTGGATTTGTTCTCGGTAATCTATAGTTAGGTTGCAGAGTGAACAATACTACATGTATGTTCAATCTTCAGTTTGGAAAGCATTTTTACAAAGCCTCCATTTTGGATGAAAATGTGGACCATTTTTCTTCATTTTCTTGCGGACAATAGGCAAAAGATCAAAACGTATGTGTTTTCATTATGGACAGGACCTTAGTTTGTAGCTTACACTGTTTTTTTGTTTTGCTCTTCTTGATCAGCCTACTATGGACAAGTTAAATCCACAGTTTGAGAATACCAAGCAGCTCTTTAAAATCATCATGCCAGAACTGGTGAGTGATGACAATGGTTGTTTCGGTCACTTACGAGATTTAGTATGATTGCTGTACTCTGTCAGGCAAGCGGTCAGTGAAAAAACGCAGACTGCAGACTAACCCTAACCCTAAAACCTAACCCAAGGGTTAGGGTTAGTCTGCAAGTCTGCTATTCTGCAGTCTGTATTTTTCCCCGACAGGCCTATCAGGCAAGGGTTGTGCACATGGCCATTATGGCTGTGCACATATTATTGCACATGGTAAAGCGTTATAGATGAACAGTCGGTCAAACAGCATTACATTTTTAGGCCACTCTTTTAGGCAAGGATTGTGCAATATACATGTGGTTGAACACCACTTTAAGTTAGAACCGCTTTGTATAGCATAATAAATAAAAGTAAGTGCTCAATAGTCACACACTAGGGTTTCATCCACACATTTAAGAGTTTAAACCACATTGTACAGCATAATAAACACTACCACTTGAAAGTACTGCTCAATAGCTTTCATTTGAATGGTTACACACTAGGGTTTCATCCACACATTTAAGAGTTAGAACCACATTGTACAGCATAATAAACACTACCACTTGAAAGTACTGCTCAATAGCTTTCATTTGAATGGTCACACACTAGGGTTTCATCCACACACTTAAAAGTTGGTACTAACAACATTTTTCTGATTTTTTATGACTTTTGTTGTTTTTCAGTGTCTGGTTTACTTCAAAGTTCATTTGCTAAACAGAAACAAGAGCAGGCTACTTTCTCAAAATGTCATTTCTTTGGACAGTCTTAGACCAGGTAAGAGGAGTACTGACTGAGGTACTTAGTGAGCTTAGTTCAAGGCATGTTTATTGTGGGTGGTGACCTAATGGTTAGCGCATTGGACTTTGGATCGAGTGGTCCACTTAACTCTCACAGTGCCTCTCTCCACCCCTTTCACAGAAAAGGTACCCCTTTCATATATCTTCCATAGAAAATGGTACCCCTTTCATATACCTTCCACAGAAATTATGAAAATGGTACCCCTTTCACATACCTACAGTAGAAGCACTGCATCTCTTTTCTATACCCTTGTAATGAACTTAATGAACAATATATATCACCAGAAATCATCAAGCATTACCAGTAGAGATGTTAACCAAACAATAATATCATTTACTCGTGAAATCCCTACCCTTTCATATACTTCAACTCGTGAAATCCCTACCCTTTCATATACTTCAACTCGTGAAATCCCTACCCTTTCACATACCTCGAGCCTAAAAAAGGACCCCTTTCGGGCGGAGCCTCCCGTATAGTCCATTATAGGGAGTACCCCCCCCCCCCCTGGGCTCTCCACCCAGGGGTATAAATGGGTACCGGCAAACTGTTAGGGCAACCTGAAAATGTGCGAGTGGGGGGGGGGGGGGTAGGAGAGGGGTGAGGGGTGGGGCGGTGGATAAATTGATGGACTAGCATCAAGGGGGAGTAAAGCCCGGTTCAAATGAGAACAACGAGAGTTGGCCAGCTCTCGCAAGAGTTTTCTTCAACTCTCATCTACTATCAACAACCTGGGTCAAACAAGAGAAAACTCTCGACAACTCTCAAGAAAAATTTAAGCAGGTTCAAATTTGATGAGAGTGCATACAAAAATACATATGGATTCTTTTATTCCAAGCGGCAGCAAGGCTCATCTTTCATACACAGGTGTGAATTTATAAATGTAATTTTATCTAATTTTAAATTCCAAATTTGCATTTTTTTATCTTATACCATTGTTACCATATTTAATATCCATATTGTATTTTTCATTTTTAAGGTGATTCTCAGTAAAGTTATATATTACGAGAGTCACCAAGAGGACATGAGTTATGTTTCTAGCATTAGCCTTGTTGACGGAGCAAAAAAGGATAATAATTTATAATTTTGTATTGATCAGGCATCCACTACATCCGACTACGCAGTCCAACAGGTGTCAAGATTCCACACAGTGGTCTGTTTGTGCGTATAAAGCTTCAGGAGTTTGAACCATCCTCATGTAAAGTCAAGGGCACTTCACGGGAAAGACTTCTTACTTTTTAAACCTGAGATCAACAGTCAGATTCTCCTACGTTTTTATATTACACATAGGAAAAATTTGATTATTTCCCTTTGTGATCAGCTTCTTAATTCTTAATACGTGCTTGTTTGCCTTTGTCTTGATATTTGGAGGAGAAATTAGATGTTGATGACTCTTAGAGCCTGTTTATATGGAGAAACGTTGTCCCTGGTAGAAGGGTCACGCTCCATACCGAGCCATCCCGGGCGAGAGAACTTTTCATACATTTCTGTATAAATAGCAGCGAACCGTTTACATGAGAAATTGCAAAGCTTGCTTTGAAGGTAGGGTGACCCTGGGGAAGGGCCAACTTTTTTCCATATAAACACTTTGCCTATTGTTGTTTCACCTACCAGGGACAAGTCGGGACATACAGAGCATGCGCAAACCCGCGAGGGCCAAGTTTTGGCTCGGTCAATAGGGACAACGTTTTTCATATAAACGCTTGGTAAAAGATGGCTCGGGGGGAGGGTAACCCTCCTACCAGGGACAACTTTGGCCCTTAGTGGATGGAGTCTCTATGGGCCGAATATTTTAATTTAATCACAGGGAACAAGTTTGTTGCCTGTGATTAAATTAAAATATGTATTGATTTGCACAGACGGAACTAATTTAATTCAGTATGTATTAATTTGATTATTAAATTAATAATAAAATTACATGGTAACTTAGTTAAGTATGCATATCGCTCGTGACATTTTAATTTATTATTTTTAAACACCAATCACATCATTCGTATGCAGGTTTTTGGTCAGAGGGAAATAATTCGGTATGCATATTAATTTGATTATGAAATTAATAATTATTAATTACATAGCAAAGAGCATTATTATTATTACATAGTAATTTAGTTAAGTATGCATATCGCTCGTGATATTTTAATTTATTATTTTTAAACACCAACCGTTTCATTTCTATGCAAGTGTTTTGATGAAACGCAAATTATATACGCAAAGGAAATAATATAAGTTTTCATATTTTTAAATTGATAAGGACTAAGTACTTTATGATAGTCACGTTTCACTTTGTTTTTTAATAAGCGGCATGAACTGATTTCCTTGCGATATGTATTTATTTTTTGTCGAACTCTTGTAAAAAAAACCAATTTAGATAAGTATTTAAAATTCAACCAATGTTTTGCTGAATGAAGAAACTTAATAGTTGTCAAGAAACTCCTTGTTTATGAGTTACAGCAAGAAGCCCGAAAGTGTGACCACTTTAAATTAATTCACATTCTTTCGTGCGTGCAGACTACCCAATCAGAAGCCAAAGATAGCTATCCTCTGCTTCTGATTGGATAGTCTGTGTGCACGAAAGAATGTGAATAAATTAAAAGTGGTCACACTTTTGGGCTCCTTGCACTAAAGGTTGTTTGAGTTTTTCAATAGTCAGCCACTTGGGTCATGCTAAAACAATGTAGAAACAAAGAACAAATAGAAGACAGTTTGTCTTTGTTGCTAATAGAGTTATAGAAATACTCCGAGCTCGTTCTTTTTGGGGTTTTTCCACTCGGGTTTCTGTAACTCTAGAAAACACTGAAAATGTTTTCTGTTTCAGTTCTAACTTTTTTTTACAGTTATATGTAACATGGAATATATTATATTGAGGAAATAAAAGTTTCGTTATCATTGTTTTGTGGTATTCCTCTTACAAGGCCAACATTCAGTCAACATTCGATGTTATGGGTATTTTCACAAGCAAATCTATACACAAGTTCATTCAAATATAAATTTGAAAAAAAACCCTCATTTTCATATGGAAGGGTTTCGCACAAGGACTCGTTTTGAAACAGAGGCAACAGATGTATGTAGGCAACTCGGAAATGGCCTATTAAACACGAAGGCGCGCTATAAAAGGCAGATAGCTCCTCCCCCTTTGTCACGAAATCCCTGTTTTCGATGGCTTAATCAAATATGGCGGACTATGCGAGCCAGAAGGGAAAAAGTCGTTGATCCAAAATATAAGTCGAATCCTACCTTGGCTCTTTAATTTTACTTTAAAATACTCACTTTCATGAAATAAAACCAAAAAACACCAGTGATGCCTCTTTCATAGCTCAAAATCTAAGATTTTAGCTTACCAAATTTGAATTACGCGCCCGTAACGGCTCCCCAAATCGCGAGATGCTGTAGAATTGAGCACAGACTCCTCGCGGCTGAGATGCGCCTTCTTGAGCCTTCAAAATGAATGGCTTGTGGTCTTTCGTATTGTAACATGCTCAATTCGTGGTTTAATGGTTAACAAACGAATAAAATCGGCATTGTGAATGGATGACTGTTGGTTTCATGGCGGTTGCGCCATTTTAGAAAGTCAACTTCTGTCTTGGATCTAACCGCTTTGCATTCATCGCTAATACTTGTCTTTTAATTTTCAAGTTGATCGTTAATTCAGCTTTACTTCTTGATTATTTTTTTGGCTGATTCTTCAGAGAAAATCTCGAAAGATGCCTTGTTGCGCACCACGCGTACACGGATACACGAACGCCATGCGAAGCTCCTGGAGCGATATCATTTGACTTGTCATGACTTGTGGACCGGGTTATGTTTTGGCTGATGGAGAGAAAATCAACGGAATATTGGAGTCAGTTATTCAAGGAAAACCTTCGTATATTATTTTGTTTGAAACTAACGACACCGTACAGCACCTATAATAAAAGTAATGATGCATTTATAGTGGACGTGTGTTGAATGTGCGCTCTATGACTGACGTTTGCAGTTCGTTGGACATGCTTTACCGACCGCCGTAATTGTTTCATTGAGGTGGATTTCTAAACACATGATTAAGGTACAGTACCAGTACAAACCACTGCGATTTTATACTGAATATATATGCACAGTGTTTCTGAAATATTTGTATGCCCATGTCTGGTGAAGTTTTAGCCGCATATGTCGCATATCGCTTCATAGTTTATACGGTGTTACTTCCCAGTATACCGGCTTACTCCTGGGTGTATAATAAAAAGATTCGCTACAACTTTGCTTTGAAATTCGGATTGATTTGCTACCTCAAAATATTTGAGGTTCAAAGGTCTTTCAGAACAGGGGATGACACGACTTTCGCCAAAGGGAATCAAGTTGCTTACTTCGTGCCGTTGATTTCACAATGCGCTCAGACATAATTTCACGTTGTCGTGCTGCGCAAACTGAGGCAAATATTTCAACAGGGAACTGAAAAGATAGAATTAAGTAAGCTTATATATTTTTCAAATTTTCAAATTTTATGGATACAGTAAAACTTTACCGAAAATGTACATATAAACTTGTATGTCGAGTAATATTTCACGGTGACATGCTTTCACGTCTGTATTCTGGTGAGGTTGATTGACAAATGAGCCCTGGGCTTCCCTGGGAAGCCCCCTTTTATAGCGCGCCTTCGTGTTTAAATTTTCGCGCCAAAACGGACGCGGCTGCCGGCTGCTGCACACATGTAGTACGGCGCGGTGTCTCCACATAGAGAGAAACATGGAGAAATCGAAAGGAAGAAGAGCATTAAAGGTAAGATAGGACTGATTCTAATCTGAAACATTGTATTTTCAAACCATAAACAATCGATATAGCAAGCACAGAACCACATCGACGGTGTCTCCTGATACAGACGATACACTTTGCCCATGGCCAGGAAAATCTTGTTCGCATATAAAAGAAATTCATGTAGATCGAATTTGGTACGATAAATACCTAACGGCATGGCAAGCGAGGAAACATTGTTGCCGAAACAAATGTTTCCCTGTTTGCCCGCGCACGCAACATTTGTTGCGCAAAGAGACGCACAAAATGTTTCTGAATTTTTGCGTCCGCAACAAGTGTTTCCCCGTTTGCTCGCGGAGGAAACAATGTTGACTAGATTCCAGGGTTTGTTTTGCATTGAGCGCGCATAATATGGCGTGTTCGCAGCATTTATTTCCCGTGAAATGTTTCTTGGTTTGCGCAGCAAAGAAGCAAAACATTTATTTTACTTCCCGCTCGTTTGCTCACCCAGAAACTGAATGACAACTAATATACAAGGTAAAATAGTTATTTATCAGCCTCCTCCTCAGGCGCTTCGTATTTTTTTGCGATTGATGAGCGCGAAGGGCGAGCGACTGGGCACGAGCGCGAAGCGCGAGGGACCATGCCGCCCGCGCCCATTTTCTTGGAAATAAGAGAGACGTCTGGGTACGAGGCTGGTTATTTATATGCCCGTTCCGAAGTTCAAAAAGGGACTGGGAACTAGTTTACCTATTGTTCAAATTACGTCATATTAAAAATTTAATCCCATCACCAGAAAGATCGCATAAAAGTTAGTAAGTTCATCAAGTTTGGTTATGTTACATTGCATAGTAACCAGGCTGTGAGCTGTCAAAGGTCGTCCAAATTCCATACAAACGTCTCTAATTCAGAGATGGCGTCCCCCAAATCCATACAAAGTCTCTAATTTTTCTGATTTTTGAAAGCCTTCTACATGGTTGAAATCCAACGAAACAACCCCAAACTTGGTAAACCGACTAATTTTAATGTGATCTGTCTTGTGATGGGCTCCAATTTTTAATTAAATCAAAATTTAAAAATTCGTCCCCAGTCTCCATTTGAACTTCGGAACGAGCAATTCCTTGATGATACAACAGTGGTAACTCCAAATATATATACGCTGTAGGTGGTTACTGCGTGACAGTATCTTTATTGACTATAACACTATGTAGGTTATAATTAGTTTAATACTGCGTTCGACTTCGTAATAACGGCATGCCAATTCAGTACTACGTGACAACGTCATGCAGGTTGGCTATAGCGTGACAGTCAGTTTGATTGACTTGGTTGTAACTCCGTGACGGTTTTTGGCCTGGCAGCTGTAAATTCCGGCATCGGCTTGCGTGACTCCAGTGATACGTAGCTGTAGTTGTAAGGAGCCTGGCAAATGACTCACGGGGCTGTTTGGAAGTTTACCAAGGATCACCTTGAATACAATTAAAAGAAATATACTAGTATTGCACTGCGCATCCTTTCTGCGCATAATTTCGCGCGTAATTAGCGCGCGCACATTAAAAACATGGCGGCTTTTTCATTATGGCTATGCTCGCCAGAGAAGTAAATGATCGTTTTCTCGTAAACGAGCGTGGTGACCTATCATTTTTTTCGCATATTTAAGTCTAGTAATCATCTTCTTTCTATACAAGGAGTATAGACCAATTCTCAGTGCAGAGAAATTAATAATCACTGAAAAAGTGAAAAAATACGTGTTTTTGGTTGATTTTGTAAGGAATTATGAGGTATTTTTAGTCGATTATATCTCTTTCACGAGGCTGGTGACCTATTCTTTTATTCTATATTTTGAAACATTACATCACAATGTTCAACTAGGAAAAGTTTCACAAACTTCCCAGTGTAACTTCTATTTTGATGGAATAACCTTAATTTGTCTCCATATCATCTAACAGCAAAATCGAAATAAAACATTTCAGTATACTAAGCACAGTTAGGGGCAACCGTATTTAATTTCCGCGCGCATTTAATTATTTTAAAATCACCACATCCAAGAGACAAACCTTAGTTCTAGCTGTTGTCGTAATCATCTGCTGACCGTAACTCAACGTCACAGTGGGCACAGGCATGGCGATCACTTGACAGTCAATAGTGACGTCATCACCCACTCGATACACGTGACTTGTGGTATGTTTGCCGCTGACCAGAAACTGAACGGCCATCAGTGGGGATGCTGCATTGAGAAAATAAACTTGATATCAGGTCTTTGCTATTTATTTCACCCTCCAAGTCAAACCATCTCCAGTATTCAATTTGGGGAACAATTGCTGTTTTGGCAAGCCCTTGTAAAACTACCCTCGAGTCCGGTTGCGTCCACCAGGGCACGTCATGTTACTTAGCAAGATAAGACGGATTTTGCTTTACTACGCTCTCTGATTGGTTTAAGAAACTCGCGCCACGTATTCAGCCAATCAGATGCAAAACCAAAACCAATCGCGACTTGGTTACGTGTATTTGCATGGAATTCTCATTGGTTCATTGTGTTGTTCACGTTTGTTGTGATTCCCGGCGTATCACATCGAACGTTCGGAAATCGAACTCAATCGAACTTAATCGAACTCAATCGAACGATTGAGTTTGATTTAGTTCAGTCATCGAACGGAATCGAACTCACAAAAAAAATTGTCAATCGAACAAAATCGAACGCTCGATTAGTTCGGTCATCGAACGAAATCGAACTCGCACAAAAAAAAATTGCGAATCGAACAAAATAGAACGTTCGGGTTTTGAGCTCTTGATTATAAATACATAATAGATTCAGGCTTTGGGTCATTTACAGGGCTGAGTTGCCTGTCACAGTGTGCTAATGAGGCCCGGGATGACCATAAAAGAACTAAATATAAAAAACAAAAAAATGGTTCGGAATCGAACTCACAAAAAAAATATGTGTTCGATTTAGTTCGATGACCGAACAAAATCGAATTTAATCGTTCGATTTAGTTCGATTAAAATTTCGTTCGATTTCGTTCGATGTGATACGCCGGGTGTGATTGGCGATTGTAATTGGTTTGGTTTTGGTTTTACGACACTCGATTGAAAACCGCTCATTTTTTTAGTGCGCTTATCCTTGGATCAAAAGTGTGAACCAGATCAATTTTGTCATCGATCGTGTAACCAACTCCTAACTTCCAACAAGTCTACTTTTAAACTAAGCAGCAATTACATGAAACTCACACTCAATGTTAAGGTTGTGTGTGATGTAGGCACCAAAGCGGACGTTCTGCACGACGCAAATGAATTTGCCCGCATCACCATACGTTACTTTCCTGATTGACAGGTCTCCATTGTCATGAAGCGTCAGCCGACTGTCAGCGGTCTGTTTCGCACCTGTTGACAGAACGTACAGGTTGTCAAGCTTGATAATAAGTCACGCAACGCATTTACTGAATCCATTTACACCAAGGCTAATCCGGTCAACGTTTCTCACTTCTTATGAAAAAGTGTGCAAAATAGTTTTCAATTCGTGTTCGTTACACCCGGTTTTTGAAATATTGGTGTAAAACCATGTAATTGTCACTCAATCACTAGCTAACGTGTTAGCGACCAGTGGCGGATTGAGGGGAGGGACCCAGGGGGCCCGGGCCTCTCACTTCAGTTACGTAGAACCCGAAATGTTTTGCCCCCACCCCCTCCTTTTTTAAGCAACGGGGAAAAGTCACATATTTACCTCCCCCCTCCCTTTTGAGCACATACCTTGAATTTAGACGGTATCGATCATCAACCACTTACATACTTCTGCAAGTTGCTCTAACTCTTTTTTTTTCAAAACATTTTGGTGTTAGTGGATCCCTATATGTTTATTTCTACAATCCCTCGCGATTGGTCGAGGCCGGAGATTAAAGTGCTGTTAATACTTACCATTCAACTGTTTGATAGCAATAATCTTGTTGTTGATTTGCCATTTAATGGTGACAGGGCTTGAAGCACTGTAGCGGCAAGGCAATGTTGCAGTCTGGAACATTATGAATGTATAATTGCTTGAACGGCTCAAGATCTTCGGAATGTCTGCAAAAGATAGAATGACGTCAAAGCGATTAGCCTAGGTCTTCTGACTTAAGAATAATGCAAGAATGTTGGCCGGGAAGAATCACAAATGTATGCTGATTTCCTTTGTTAGATGCTTTCTCCGTACATTTTAATCGGTACCAATAATGTCAGTTGGTTCATTTTGAACTCGTGAATGTGAAAGCAATGAACGGGTTATAACATTTGGTGGACAAATTTCACTCGCAAATTTTCATCGCGTTATTAATTTATGCATATAAATTTATTCATTCATTTATTGATTGCTGCGGGCAGGTAAATAAACGTGTAGTTAACCAATGAAAATCGACCAAATCTCAAATTGACCAATCAATGAACTTAATTGAATGTGTTTCGTGCAAGACAAGGCAAGCCTCGGGTTTATATTTCTCTATCGAGCACCCTACATTGATGACTTTCCTTTTAAGATATCACACATTGATAAGCCTGACGCCGTACCTTTATCACAAAGACGGAAATCCTTTGAAGAAACCTTATAACCAGCCGGACACTTGCACTTATAGCCACCATAGGTGTTTACACAACCTTCCTTCCATGCACACAGCCGCTTGTCTTTATGTACTACACATTCATTTATGTCTGAAAAAAGAAGTTTTATCTTATGTTAGCCAAAAGATGGATAACTTTAGACATGTTCTATATTCAGTGTGTAAGCCTATAGCAAGACACAGATAGCTAGGGCAGAGGGGGTCGAGCCCCCTGTCCCTCCTCCTGCTTATTAATGCCGAGGTGAATTAGACTTTTGCTTACCTTGGTCGCAATTGTATCCCTCAAAACCAGGCTTTAGGCAAACTGCGAAATACATTACAGGCAAAGTGATTAAACATGAGACTTGACTAACAACTTAGCGCACGCGGGGGGGCAGTGGTTTTTATTTCCTTATTTGAAGTTGTACAAATGTATGTGTCTGTGAAGGGTTAGTAAGAAAATAAAGAAAAGGACTGGGGGAGGGGAGCTTGCATCCAGTGTGGGGGGAGAGATAATAACCGGAATATTTTTTCTTAGCGGACAGAATGAGATTAAAATATAAGCGGAGGGGCGTATAACCGGGATTTTACGGTATGTTAATACAATAGAATCAAGAAAGCAAAACGACAAACAAAATAAACAAACAAAAATTAGAGCATGCCTGGTGTGCCTGACATCTGAAACCTTGTGGAGGGATGGCGTCCTATCTCCACAGTTATAGTACCAGACCACGGCCTCAGAGCTCTCGGTATTGTGCATGTCTTTCGCTTCAGTGCAGAAAAGCCTTGACAATTCAATATTGCACTGTTGAACTTGGCCAGTATTTGTCCGCCGCCATCTTGTTCCGTCATGAATTTGACGTCAGCATTACGCTGCACGGCACCTGTGTAAGAGAATCTGTTGGTCTTGACCCATCCTGGTCCAACGTGCACATAGATTACCGACAATCTTCCTGGTTTGCAGTACCACGGGAACTGAACGTTTGCACTGGATCGCCTCAGTTGCTGCATGTAAAGAAAGAAGTATCAGAAAAATTCACTGAACCCTTTCAAATCAGGGTTCATAGCATGCACTCCAAGGTACAAGAACAAAGGCCCAGAAACTTGCACGCAATGTGGCGCATAACGCCGGTCTGAAATGCACCGTGTGTCCCCTGAAATTGTTGCACGCAACATTACGATTGTGTGCAGAAGTATGCATTCTACTTCTGCAAAGTCATTGCACGCAGCAATTTCAACGTGTTTTTGGTTACATAATGGAAAACATCAGAACTTGCTTGCCGCGTTATTAGCAATGTTACTCGAAATGTTACAGCGTGCCCCCCCTTCAACTTACCGATCAGAAACTAATGTGTGGCGATGTGGTATGTGCACCGCTCTTATACAGTCGATCCCGCACAGTCTGACTTAGCCTGCGTGCAGATATCTCCACCCTTTTCCGCGTGAAGTAAGGAAATAAGAGACGTCTGCACGCAGGCTAAGTCTGACTACGCTGGCAATCTTTTCTTACAGACTTATTATCCCTTTAATTTGTACGGCCGGGACTATCTGCGTTTCATAGCTCAAATCCTTACCAAGCAGTGGTTTCGTCTAATTCCCTCTAGACCAGTGTTGATTGACTTGAATAAATTTCCAACTACAATGGACGTCGATTGCAGCTGCAGCATGGCAAAAACCAACAGTACTGCGGTGGACGAAAACATTTTGCCAACTGAATCAGGCTGAAATTCATTTTAAAACAAACATTAACAAACATAAATTCAAGAAAAAAAAGCCCTTGAAATTGTTTATTTCTAGTTCTGGTACTGTGCATCAGTTCTTGAAAAATGTGGATTTTACTATTGACTCACATCAGAAGCTTATCGTGATAAGCTTCTGCTCACATTTATAGAGTCTTTGTATAGTTTCAACAACAAATTTGTTGGCCTCCGATCATGATAAAATCTTCAATATATAAGGTCTTATGGAACCTTGGAAAAAAGATTTTTGACCTTCAGTGAACACATTGATTTTTTTTGTCCAATAAACATTGCTGATGCAATAGCTTTCTGCCTCCACAGCAGTTTGGGGTATCGTTGACGATGAGCAAACTTCTAAAAACGTAAAACTCAGATCCATCGTTTCAGTGAAAGAACAATCCAGTTTGATCTCTCCAGGCTCTGAGTCCAGGCTCTGAGCTTCGATAGGTCAACAGAGTCGACTCTGAAAGAATCAGACCAGGCCTAAGTTGTACTCAACTTGTAGATCGCCATCGCAAGGTGTTTTTTTTTTAAAGCATGTATTAGAGTGACATTCAAATCCCATAAATCGAGATTATGGACTCGTGCAAGCAGCATACGAATGCACCCTTACCTTTGTGATGTCTTCGTATATTATAAGCTTAAGCTTGCAAATGCTTCCAAATGATGACTATCGGTAAATTGCTTATGGAAACAAAGGCGAGTCAGAATTACTTCCCATGAAGTTTTCTAAAGTACCAGACGACAATGAAACGGGAAAATAATCCAATTTTGAACCGAAAAAACTTGTTCAAAAGCGCGCGCGCATCGCGAAAGCAGTTGAAGACGGTAAACAAACTCTTTCAAGAAATAAATGATTTTTATTACTCACCTTACGCTAACTTTTAGATTGAGGAAGTTGTACCGGCGAATAAAGCCTTCCATAACTGAGCGAATGACAAGAGATACAAGATTACCGACGATTCATCGAAGCGAAACTTTTGAATTTTGATGCGTACGTGAAGAAGCCACAATTCACGATTAGCCGCAGGCAACTCTTACATAAAGGCACGAGTGAGAGACTGGTACGGAGGACAAAAAGGTGCCTGAGTCGGGTGGGAGACGGGAAGAGATTTAAAAGAAGGGGAGTGGCCTGCCAAAACCCGAAGTGTACGGACCGGCATCTGTACCTTTTGGACCATGCTCTGTACGCCACTCCCCCAAGGGAAAGTTTTGCGGACCGCGGGAGTTCGAAAATTCCAGTCCTTTAGTAGTCCGGCGGATAAGGGGCTAGATTGTTCAAAATTGTGATAAAAGCACCAAAATTTCAGTAAAGATACCTTTTATCATGTAGATTAATATACGATTAAGACCCAATTAGGATCTCGATCATAAAGTCGATAAATTAAAGGGCGAAAAAAAATGCGGTCAGCGGTAGGCATCGCGGGCTCATATCGCAATGTTCAAATTGCTCAAAACGCAATGATTTCGAAGTCAAAGTCAAAAACGTTTATCAGGTAAGTTGTAAAACTTAAATTTTGATCAGTTTTTCTGCGAAATAATCACGAATTAATTTGTTTTTGCGCCCAAACTCAGCAATGATGAGCCCGCAATCTGCGATTCCGTGCCTGTGGTTATGATAATAATGTGTTTCCGTAAGCACTTACATTCATTCTTGGAAGCAATTTCCAGCACAGAAACACAGCGCGGTGCAAGATAGATTGGCCTTTGTACACTTACACAGACCTCGACAAGCTCTTTTGCAGCCACAGCTTATCATTCACTGCAAGTCTTTGCTGCTTCTGGTAAAGTCGTCCAGATTGGGCTCCAGACGCCTTCAGATTGCTGCCATCCGGCCCATTCCAATGGACTCGGTAGTTCCTGGACTGGTTCAAGTATCTGTCCCCATACCTGACATGCTTGATAAGCTGCTCTTTTGATGTGTTGCACAAGAGCGGCCTGCGTCGGCGGAATATTGTCAATGGTTCTCGTTCCTTGCGCAAAAATCGATTGGCGAGCTTCGTTAACAGATGTGAGAGGGCATGTCCGACTATACAGGATTACCACAAATCGCTCCAGGGCTTTGATGTCTTCCTCAGAGACCATGCTTTGCGGAGTTGACAAGTGGAGGAAGGTTTCTGTTATTTCTGGCATTGACTTCCAAGCATTCCAAGCTGTCTTCTTTCCTCTTCCGGACATGTAGGAAACAGTGTCACACCCTGTGTCTGCATGGAAAAACGTCAGGGCTTCGCATTTCTCATCTGGCAGAGCACTTGCAATGGAGTGTACGGGCAGGTATCTCAAGTGTTTTCCTACTCCAAACGCTAACCATAGCTCCTCTGCGCGTAGCTTTCTGACGTTTGCAACGGCTAACACCACGACATCCGTATCCACTGTTCTTATCATAATCCTGCGGTAGCCTTGAGCGACTGCGTGCTTCACATGTACAAAGATCCTACTGTCTGCCTCCTCGTGATTGCATGGCGCAATACCTTCCTTGTCTATAGAGACAGAGCTAATCACATCGTCATCGTAGGTACTTACTACTTCAACAGTCCTCCAGGTGGATATTTGAGACGCTCGCTGCAAGGAAATGAAACAGCTCAGTTTTATTCTCATCGGATCGAAGGAACGACTGCCAATTTGTAGGGAGAGTTGTTTTGGCACTCACTCGCCTACGAAGACCTGCGCCTCGTGCCTGCCGGGTGCCCGTCTTTAAACTGTTCTCGATGTACCTGTCCCATACGAGATCAATTCGCTTGACACGCTGTGGCCTGTTGAATGATGTATGGAAGGAACACACACGTTGCGTAGTCTTGAAATGTTTTCGACTTTCCAGGCGGCAACATGTTGACGACAACTGCGGCATCTATGACTTTCACCTCAACATTGGAAAATTTACCGTCGTATCAACTTCGATACACTGGACTAGTTCTGACTTCTGTCCGGCGCGCATTCTTCCTTCAGTGGATAGTGACGGCGGGCTTGCATGATTCTCATGCCTAAAGAAGTCTTCCAGATTTCCTTCTCTTGCTTGACAGGCAATATAAAGTCAAGCAAAGAGATTGCAGTCGTTCTTGAGCGCTGCAATCTGTGTGCGAGCTATTGGATTCGTATTCTCTGTCGTTCCAAATACGGTAGCTTATTTCGTTTAATGGTATCTGTTAGTGCTTTCGAGCACTTGTTCAGCCTTTCTTCTACGTATGTTGCATATTGAGATTCTCCATTCATCTTGGCAGTTTTCACAGCCTCTACAACACGTTTCGGGCATCACGTCCTTAGCATCCAGTACAATGAGGTCTGCAGTGTCCTCTGTAAAAGGGTTGCCCATCGTGTTGTGATCGATGTTATCGACGTTTCCCGTAGTAAATAAAGACTGTCTGAGTTTGGGCGGGCAGACCACACCTTCTTCTTCGAACTGCGCACATACGCTGTTACCCAGGTTTGTTGAAATTTGCATTACTCTGTCGTAGGAAACCGATAGTCCCAGTCTAAAATTGATCCACCAGATTTTTCTTTCGGGTCTCGGCGTGGATCACCAGCCCTAAGTACATTGGCAACGGCGTCTCTCTCGTTAGGCTGTGTCGCGTTTGCTTTGCTTTCTGAGTTCTGGTCTCTTCGACGATTGACGGTATTGAAAATCACAGCTGGGATATCGCTAGAGCAGCAGTGCTGGCGCTCCTTTCTGTCTCGTCGCGTTTGTCTTGCTTGATGCTAGCGCCCTCAAATATCATTTTCACTAATGCCAGAAGGCTAGCAGGAACTGCCTGATGTTGACAGTCCAGTTCGAAGGATCCATTAAATTGCGGCTGATCTCGTAAAAGTTCTCGCCTGATGAATGTAGCTGTCTTAGCAAGGTGGACAGCCTCAGCATCAAAGTCACGGCGTTGCGCGAGCTGCAATGCTGCACTGATATTACGCGAGAAGGCAAGTCTCACCTCTTTTCCCTCGTTGTACGACTTCAGATCTGGTATTACCGATTCAAGACGCTCTTTTAGTCGAGTAGAATTTATGCGCTCTGGTACATGAGCTCCAAGCTCCTCAATCCGCGCAGAGTAAAGCTTTACTAGATCTGATAGCATAAATGTTGTTGGTTCTGTGTTCTCTTCAATATAAGAGACTAACTCTGCTAATGCAATTGCCTCTAGGGAGAGTGAACCGTGTTCATCTGAAACCGTCGTTTGTTGAATTTTCTTAACACGGTTGTAGAGAGTTGCTAGACATGATGCATGGTAAACAGCATCAACGCATGCATATCACCATTGGCGAGTTTGGTAAGCAGCTTTCTGTCCCGCAACTGGGTTGCTGCAGATCGTACCCTGTTGTCTATCCCAAGGGTTGCTGCTTTGTGCAGCGTTCCTCCTCCCTCCTCACAGAAAAAACAAACATTAGACTCTCCTGGCTCTTGATACGCAATGGACCCTACCCTAGCACGTGTCTTTACTGGACTAGTATCTGTCGAATTGTTGTCCTCTAACTTTCGCTTCCTGGCCCTCTCATACTTAAGGGTACTACAGCTAATGAAGCACGACTTATGCCATTTTGCGTTGTTGTTTCTAAGAGTTTTTTCAACTCCGCATCCTTCGTCAAGTCTTGAATAGATCCGATTTCGTGGAATCGTTCCAAGTTTTCGGCGAGGGTTTTGTAATTGACCCGAGCTATAACCTGTGCTCTCGGCCCTTTTGCTGTTTAAATTGGTAAGTTTCTTACCTGTACTTTTCTCACATAAAGCACACAAGTTCCAGTCCTTAAATACCACTTATTGGGGATTATTATCACTCATTTCGCTCAGTAATCCGAAACTACAGCATCTGTATATTTTTGTGTACGAAAACTACAAGGCATTCCTTGTAACCAGACGCATGGCACTAATATGGAATCGCAGATTGCGGGCTCATCATTGCTGAGTTTGGGCGCAAACAATTAATTCGTGATTATTTCGCAGAAAAACTGATCAAAATACAAGTTTTACAACTTACCTGATAAACGTTTTTACTTTGACTTCGAATCATTGCGTTTTGAGCAATTTGAACATTGCGATATGAGCCCGCGATGCCTACCGCTGACCGCATTTTTCGCCCTTTAATTTATCGATTTTATGATCGAGATCCTAATTGGGTCTTAATCGTATATTAGTCTACATGATAAAAGGTATCTTACTGAAATTTTGGTGCTTTTATCACAATTTTGACAATCTAGCCATTTTCGGTCGCTTATCCGCCGGACTATAGCAAAAGTTATAGGTAAAGAAATTCAAAGTTTTAGGACAAAGAATAAGGCAATCGAGAAAAGCACAGCAGAAGTTTCAATTATGAAGAAAACCCTCGCTGAAAGACGTGTAAACCGTTCCGAAGAGGTGAAAGAACCTTCCGGAGGCAGCCGCTAAAAAAAGTGAAGTGCGGACTGCTATAGTCACTCCGAAGGGAACTAAAAGAAAAGGTAAACAGGATGAATATAACACCCGCTAGCAGTTATTTCAATGGCTAATGATTGATGGATCACTAATGTGATATCAATGACTCGACAGCTGCAGCGATTTTAATGACTAGAAAGTATAAATTGATTGTTTCTATTCCGGGCAGTATAAAATGCAGACTGCAGATTGCAGACTGACATTTTATACCTAGTCTGCATTTTATACCCAGTCTGCAATCTTACTTACTTACTTACGCCTAGTACCCCGCCTGGGGCATAGGCCGCCGACAAGTGTCCTCCAGACGTCTCTGTCCTGGGCTTTCCTCTCTAGCTGGCTCCAGGTCAGCCCCAATCTCCTGACGTCTGCTTCCAGGTCCCGACGCCATGAGTTTCTTGGCCGGCCCCTCCTCCTCTTACCCTGGGAGTTCCAGGTCAGGGCTTGCCTCGTGATGTTCGTTTGAGGCTTGCGGAGAGTATGACCTACCCATCTCCAACGCCTCTTCATGATCTCGGCATCTGCGGGCATCTGGTTGGTTCTCTGCCACAGGTCGTTGTTGCTGATGGTGTTTGGCCAACGTATCCGGAGAATTCTTCGTAGACATGTGTTAATGAAGGTCTGCACTTTCTTTGTGGTTGCCACGGTTGTCCTCCACGTTTCTGAACCATACAGTAGGACAGGTTTGACGTTACTATTGAAGATCCTGATCTTGGTCTGAAGTGTCAGTTCGTTTGAACTCCAGGTGTTCTTCAACTGCAGGAGTTTTTTAGGAGTAATGTATTAAAGCATTAAAGCAGGAAAGCTGCTCTTGCTTTGCCGATCCTGGCTTTGACGTCAGCTTCCGTGCCCCCCTGATTGTCAACTGCACTGTGCCCAGATATGTGAAGGTATCCACCTCTTCCAGAGGTTCTTCTCCCAGCCTAACTGGTTCAACGTTCATTGTGTTAGCTTTGAGGACCTTGGACTTTCCCTTGTTGATGTTAAGGCCAATTTGGTCGGAAGAGGCTGCCACGTTATTGGTCTTCTCCTGTATTTGTCGATGTGTGTGAGATAGTAGTGCCAGCTCGTCCGCAAAGTCGAGGTCATCAAGCTGTATCCAAGGTGTCCACTGGATTCCATTTCTTGCTTGTGCTGTAGATGATCTCATAATCCAGTCAATCACAAGCAGGAACAGAATTGGCGAAAGTAAACAACTTGTCCGACTCCCGTTCTCATGTTGAAAGCTTCTGTGAGCTGCCCTCTATGAACGATTCTGCTGGTCAACCCCTCATATGAGTTACGGATGATGTTAACAAACTTAACTTAACTGCAATCTGCAGTCTGCATTTTATACTGACCGGTTGCCGGATATGACCAGCAAAGGGAAATTGTCTCGATATATAACCTGGGCAAATTCTTACTACAGAAATGTATAGACACTTGTCAGGAGAATCTCGATTGTATGTTAACATCAGGGCTTATTGACCTTATGGTTGAAACGTCACTTGCTGATTTCGATTCATGGCCAATAGACAAGAGAGGGTCTCAAGAATCGGACGACTCAGTCTTCCATCTCTTGCCATACTTTACATCCGTGATCCTAAACCGCGCTGTGACGCTGAAACGTTGTCAGTCTAATTACTTGATAACTTAATTAATAATATGTGAGGCAGAGTTTGTAGCCCAAACTACCCTTATAAAACAATCTAATGCTTGTGATACAAATAAAACATACTAAAGATTTAAAAGCTACATGGTGTGTATATAGGTGTGGTTCTCTCTTCACACCGACTGGATTTACAACTAGAAAGCTTAAGAGCAGACTTCCTACATCGCTATAAACTTTCCGATCGACAGCATGACACCACCACAAGTAATTTCCTGTATTTTATCGTTGGAGCAACGTTTAAGCGTAACATATCTGTTTCATCAAGGTTTCCTGTAACTGAAGATCAGTACACCCAGCGATCAGAGTCGGCCAGGCGATGGGTGTGTGTGGGGGGGGGGGGGGGGGGGGGGAGTTATACCGCATACCCTAAAAAAACTACACAATATACCCAACATTATAACACCACAGAAGAGAAGATAAATGAGAAGGATTTTAAACTTTATGTCTAATGCAGGAGCGTACCATCCCTTTCGTAGCATATTTTTTATTTAACAAATTTGTTATTTTTATCGTTACTTTCGTTTGATATAGTACTGAATAATGGTGAGATTTGAGGAATTGATTAACTTTGAGTGGGAAATATTGTTCTCATCGTGTAATCTTTCACAATAAGAATCATAAAAGCTACATTACACTGTCTTGCACAAATGGAAGCTTACAACATCCTGTATCATGTTCATGTTTATTTTTTCTCAGCAAAATTTTTCATTATAAACACTGCTCTCTTGTAGCTTAATAAAGACAAAAAAAAATGAGCACAGATTTGATGGGCAAACAACAGTTATTGTGGAGTTTGGTTGAGGTTAAAGATAATGCTGATGTTTGCTAACTTTGGGTTTTCACTCTGAAGTTTTGTTATCCATGATCTGAGTATCTCTTCACTGGCATTAGCATGGCTCATGCAAATTGCGACAATGTTTCCTAAAAGAAACAAGAAAATACAATATTAACTTTTTTACTATTATCGGAGGGGCGGAAGGGGGGGGGGGGGGGGGGAGGGGAGGGGCTTGTTATCGGAAGGAATTTGGGGTTCCAAAATTTTTGAATCTGGAACATTTTAGGTGCATACAATAATACTTCATGGTTCAACTCTCTAAGCATGATAATATGAAAGTTACACAAAACAAGTTCTACAGACGTTGAATGAACATCAAGTCTCTAAACATACTGCAATGACATAAAAACAAGGCAAAACAAGGGAGCTTAGAACAGGAAGAAGTTGTATCTTTCTTTAGAGCTAAGCTCATGGGCTTATATTCCAGATGGAGAGGGGGCTACTCTGGAGATAACTACATGAAGAATTTTTCAAGATATTATTAATGTACACAAGAAAAATGTCAAAGTTGTAGTTGTTTCCTGTACTTTCCATTACCACCATCAGTTTCAAACAATGAAAATTTGGCTGAAAACACGGAAAACAGAACAAGAATCATGACAGATAATTGCGTGAATGAGCGAATGACTATAAAGACATTTTAGAAATGTATGACAATCACTTTGCTATTTCAAAATAGTAATTATTGTAAACTTACCTTCCCCATTCACTTCATCAAACTCTGCATCAGTTCTCAGGGTGAAGAAATATCTTTGGAGTCGACGGACCCAGATGAAGAAAGGTCCCTCAACGTACAGCGGTTTGACAGAGTTGTAATTTTCCAAAATTTTCTTCTGGTCCTCTGTCTGAGCACCAACTAAAAACTCTTGTCCTATTCCATCAACATTATCCTGTGAATCAAAACAAAATCAACTTGAGTTAGATAAAAATATTATGAACAGCAATATAATGCCTGCCAACTATTTCCTTTGGCTGCCTATGTGAGTGCAATCTTTACAAAATTATCATTGTTTTGGTCTAGTACTAGCCTGTAGTCCATTTCAAATTCTTGAACCAATATATTTGTCAGGTTACCCCAACAATTTACTGGCATCCTGGGTGAATAGAGGAGCTACATGTATGAAACTGAAGTGTCTTATCCAAGAACACAATAATTTTTGTCAGGTTGCCCTGACAATAATTATTGCCGGTACCCATTTAAATACTCCTGGGTGAAGAGAGGCACTGTGTGAGGTAAGTGTCTTGCCCAAGAACACAATAGGATGACCTGGCCAGCGCTCATACCCGGATCACTCGATCTGGAGTCCAACATGCTGACCATTAGGCCACCACATTTGAGCCTCTCTATGGGTACCTGCAGACAAACAAAATCGTTGTTTTTCTGTCAGAAATTTTCGGTAACATTTGACGCAATTACTACTGATTTTCTATCTGACCACGATAATTTGTAAATCGTCGCTCAAATCTCCGAGATCGTCGTTTTCTAGTGGCAATCGTCGCTACTTCGATTTCATCGGAAATACCCATAGAGAGTCTCACATCTCGGGGACTGACATTTAATCAAGAAAATATGGTAAGGCTCATCCCCCAGGGCTCATCCCATCCCTAGGACTCTACCTTATAGATTGTAATAATCTGTTCATCTTTGGTCATTCTAACGAGAGCAAGCTTGCTCAGTTCTGTATCGCTTTCAGGTAGAACCTTTGGATAAGGATTAGGAAACATTTCCTCCATCTTGTGATACCAAAAAACCAGCCTTTTGCACTTTTGCAAGGGTTGACTTGCGTGACCAAAGATTTCTTCCAAAATGTTATAAGTGTTGATGTCAGGGCAGATCCAGTTATCCTCCATAAGCGTCAAAATGTCCAACGCAAGTTCAACTTGGGGGTGTCCCTTTGCCCAGATGGCATCAAACAGACTTCTGTTCTCAAACCTATTCCTAGGAAACACGTTCAACATTTTGTTATATGTTTCAACGTCTTTCACAAGATCAAATTCCTCCATATAGTTCATGGCCGCCTTCAGAAACTCCATATGTCCCCTCCTGTGGCGATCTTTGCTAATGAAATTTTCAATCACTCCAAAGAAGTTCTCTTTTGATTTCCCAAAAGAGGCCGCCCTTTCAAACGCTTTGACGTATTTGGAGACAACCGCTGTAGAAACTTTGATTTCATCCCGTTTGATAAAGAGATTGATGAGTTTGTTGCTTGCTGCATCCTCTGCTCTTATTTTAGCAAGTCTCTCGCCGTGATCATCCTTTTCTTCCTTAACCTCATCCTCGGACTTATTACGTAAACTTTCCGTGGAGCAAATCTGCCTTCTAAGCAAGCACTTCCAACTCAACTGAGGAGTGATCTTCTGTCTGGAAGCGACAACCACAGTGTCATTACAAACCCTTCTCGCTATCGTTGCCAAATTCCACGCACGATGCATCTTTCTTTTGAAGCTGAATATCGATATTTTATCGATAAAACTTTAAACACGAGCGAATTAGATAGCAAAACACCTCAAAAATTTCGGACAACTGAGGTTCCTCCGTCCTCCATTTTGAATCTTTGTGGCCAAAAATATTTCAGTGGGGGGAGGGTAAGAAATATCTAGTACTTTCACATAATACTCTCTTACCCCTCCCTCACAAATCTTCAAAAGCCCTTCAAAAATCAGCTGTCCACCCCTAAAATTGGCTACAAGTACCACGTGGTTTGCCTCGCTCGTTCTCTTTTCTTCCAGCCCTCGTTGGCTTTTGCAAGAGTAAGGAATTCTCTGTTATTCTTTCTCGTTTACTACTGTATTTTAAGATCTTTCTTTGCTGTAAATTGCACATACTTTTATTTCATTGTTTGGACTCCATATTTATCGTAATTTATCTCCCTTTGAAAGTCGTGTTGTGTCAAAAATGTGGCACTAAAATTTGTTGTACACTTCAACCTAACATTGAATTTTTAAATAACTTACTCTAGAAAAGCTGATCAGAAAATCAGGTTATTCTAACATGTACAGAATAATGTAGCTTGGAGAGTAAGAAGAATAAAACGTCTGACGAGAAGGAAACATAAGTTAAAGCCAGTACAGTGATCATCTTATGAAAGCTTGGGCTTGTGTTTGTTAAACGTTTTGTCCTTCCCAGTGTGGAGTAAAAATTTAGTTGTCCCAAATAATATATTACAGTGGAACTTCCATTAAGGGGAGAAGGAGAAGTATCTCCATAATAGCTAGTTGTCCCTTTAATAGAGGTTTTAAAATAGATACAAAGATTATATGAGCATTAATTTTGCCGGGAGAAATGTTTGTGTACCCTCAAATTAACGGAGGTGTCCCAAAGTAGAGGTTCCACTGTATGCGTAAATCATTTTATTTTGGTGCCAACTCTCTCCCTCCCCCCCAAAAAAATTTAACAAAAATGTTGAAAATACAAAGTCACAACTACAATGAATCCCTACCTGAGGGGGACATTGGGGTTTGCGGTTCTAAGCCATTTTTCTTACGGTTTACGGTATTTTTGATCCAAAACTGTGGTGTTGTGGTTTCATTTCTTTCAACGTAAGCAAGAGAGGGAATTTTTCTCGAGTTTCAGTGCGATTTTTGGTCTTTCAGCTGAAATCTCGCAGTTTATGTTTCCCCCTCCTACCTCTTTTCAGACCTAGCTAAAATATCAATTATTTTTATTACACCATCCCATACCAAACACTTAAATTTTGTCCCCCATCCCACACTACAAATATATTTTCTTCTCATACATGTCCACTGAGTGATATGGAATTTCCATTTTTTCTTGGCAGTAGCTACTGTGAAACAATGCCAAAAGACTGAATTTGAAAATTGAGTTGAAAAAGTATGCCGTGAATCCGAGTCATCTTGGACCTAGAAGAGTCCCCTCCTTGTGGTCATGACTTACATTTTATCTTGTGTGCTACAGGTTGTTCCGTCGTTACTTTTCTTGGCACAGCAAAGCATAATGTCTGGGGGCATTGAAGCTCTACAGTTGAAGGAAGAAGATGTTGTAAAGCTACTTGCCGCAGGAGTTCATCTTGGTGCAAACAATGTAGACTTTCAAATGGAAAATTATGTTTACAAACGAAAAGCTGATGGTAAGAAATCCTCAATGCAACTCCTGTTGTGAAGTTTTTTGAAATGATTTCATATATTCGTACTGGAAAAAAAAAAAATATATATATATATATATTCGTACTGGAACTGGAACATTTATTTGAGTTTGTGGTACCACATATTTGTTTCGAGTGTATACACAATATGCTACAGTATTATTGAGACTGAAGTTGATACTGAGGGTGCATTTATCTTTTAAAACTAGGTGTGCACATCATCAATATAAAAAGACATGGGAGAAGCTGCTTCTTGCAGCTCGTATCATCGTTAGTATTGAACATCCCGCTGATGTCTGTGTGATCTCAGCAAGGCCTTATGGACAGGTCAGTTGATAACTTTCTGATCACAATGAATGTCTTGACCCTTTATTTCCCAAGCTCAAAATAATTATTAACTCTAAAAGTCTTTACTGTATTGCCATAAAAAATCCATACAACTATCCAAACAATATCCCCTCATTGAAACAAATTTCTTTATTGTCATCCACTTAGAATGATTGATATTGTAAGGAAAAATTAGTTTTCCATCCCTCTTTGGGATTAATTCAAAACTATAATTTTTATTCCCCAATAAAATGTGTGGACTACCATTGCAAGGTGTTGTCACATGAATTGGTGAAATAGAAAGATGTTAGGTATTTAGACTCTGCTTGTAATGTAATAAGCTTAGTTTAGGCTTGTTAGCTGCAGTAGCAGCACTTGAAACAGTTTTGATTTATCTTTGATAGCGTGCTATACTGAAGTTTGCAACCCACACTGGGGCTACTGCTGTTGCTGGGCGCTTCACTCCTGGTACCTTTACCAATCAGATCCAGGCAGCCTACAGAGAACCACGACTGCTTGTTGTATGTGACCCACGAACTGATAACCAGGTAACATTTTTCACTTTGAAGCAACAGCAAGGCTGGTGGTAAACTTTCCACTGACTGATGCAGCAATAAAAACAAAATACTTCATAGCCAGCAGATAAAATAAAACTGAAATCGGACAAGCTTTTCACAACAAGTAGAGATTGAATATAACTGAGAACTTTTCACTTTTATTTTTCAGTCCATCACTGAAGCATCTTATGTGAATATTCCAGTTATTGCATTCTGCAACACTGACTCTCCACTGCACCATGTGGATGTAGCAATCCCTTGCAATAACAAAGGTGCGCACTCTGTTGGTCTGATGTGGTGGTTGCTGTCAAGGGAGGTGCTCCGCATGCGTGGCAGCATCAGCCGGCAGATTGCATGGGAAATCATGCCTGATCTCTACTTTTACAGGGATCCAGAAGAGGTAATAACATTTTGTGTACAGTCGAAGCTCCCATAAGCGGACACCCTCAAGAAGCAGAAAAATGTCTGCAACTGGAGCTGGCCGCTTTATACGGGAATGTGTAAATACAGAGTTTGTATGGGCTAGAGTTCAAACAGGGTTTTGTCAAGGCAGCCGTAAGTAGAGCTGTCTGCTTATGAGAGTGCAGGGCTGCAAATAATTTTTTTTTCTTGAAAGGACATGTGCCCAACTAAGTCACCATTTTGGTCGGAAAAAACAAAAATGAGGTTGGACATCATATTATGTACAGTACCGCTTGATAAGCAAACTTGCTAATCTAACGCATTGTCAGCTAGTTTGCGTTTAGAGCAAAACATTATGTTTGCGTTGGAAGGCAAAAAAAAAAATATCCGGACATTATGTCCGACCACAGTTGAGATTTCGTCGGACATTGGCAAATTTTGGTCGGCCATTGTCCGATGACCGACTGTTATTTGCAGCCCTGGAGTGTCCACTTACGAGAGTGTCTGCTCAGAGAGCTTCTACTGTATTTTCTTTCAGTATTTATCTGCTAGCTTGTAATGTTTTAGATTTAGAACAAACGTTTGTGATACTTCAAATTTGTTTCCAAAGATATCCCTAATTGGACAAACTTTATAAATTATGCTAAAGTACTCTCACTACTAGCCATGGGGCAAGTGAGTCTAAAAAAGAAGCACTAGCCGACACACCAGCCCACAAGAGTGAACTACAGATCATGTCACCTTATTGGTTCTAAGCAGAAATGATAACTTCCTGGAAGAGGAAAATATCCGTGGGGATAATAGAATTGGTTTTCACCAAAACAGTCTGGCCATTGTCATTGTGGGCAAACAATTTCTTGCTTTTTTTTTTGGGGGGGGGGGGGGAGGGGGAGGGTGCTGGGCAGGGAGGGGTGTGAATCCGGGAGTAAAGGGTCAAGAAGTTTATGGGAGGTGGGAGAAAAGTGGTGGCAGGAACCAAACTGTAGGAAAAATTTTTCACAACATTGCATAATATTTTGCAATAGAAAAGCACAAAGGGGCGGGAACTGGGAGTACAAGGTATGGGATGCAGAAAGCCCCCCCCCCCCCCCCCCCCGCGCCCCCATGCCACTGGCAAATTGTTCGCTAGGGCAACCAGGCAATGGAGGAAGAGGGAAGCGAGGAAGATAACCTGCAATGAACTAGCATCCTGGCCAAGCACTGACTGTGCAGTGGGTTAATGAGAGTTACTTTCTTATCAGGCTGAGAAGGAAGAACAGGCAGCAATTCAACATCAAGCAGAGGAACAGCAGCAGCAGCAGCAGCCAGCCAACCCATATCCCACTGAGTGGGGTGGTACCACTGAACAGCCAGCAGGCGAGGTGAGTAATGCTGCTATCTATCAGGCAAAAGGTTTAGTGTAATGAGCGGGCAAGTGCTTTGAGACAACAAATTGGCTTGAATGTTGGTTAATGGTTATACACCATGTACGTACTGCAAAATGACTTTAAATTGCACAAAATACCCCCTTTCATTGAATGTATAGAAATGTACTTTATTAACTCATTGTTTGTTTTCATTTTATATTCGACATCATTGGGCAGTCAAACCAACAATGGGTTGCAAAAGAGGTATATAACACTTTTGCCGTGAACACAAACCAGTGGAGGCTGCCAGGGGCGCCTTTACTGTGCAATGCACATCTGCTCTCATCCTCACAATTCATTGTAAAACACTATCGAAATAGCGCTTTACAAAATGATCCATTCATCGTCATCATCGTCAACAAACCTTGTTGCTAGATTGCCAACTAGTAACAATATCACTTCTCCATGATTCATCACCAGAACATCTTGATCGAAAACTCCCATTTCACTCAAATATCGATACTGTATTGTTCCAAAAGTAATACCCCCTCGCCCTAAATTAGTGCCTTCAAAAGTAACAATTAAATTTGGTGCAAGAAATAAATCCTGAAAGTAACAACCTTACAGTGAAGATGACGCTACCGTTGCCACTCGACAAAGTTTTTGATTAATTTTTGACATCTTTTTGACAACTTTTTGATTTACAATGGCCGAATGTGAGCCATTGTAAATCCCATACAGATCTGATGCGCAGTATTAAGTTGAAGTCAAAGTCAGTGTAATTATCCACCCCCCCCCCCCCCCCCAAAAAAAAAGAAAGGAGGCGGATTCGAACCTTAACCCCCAGTGGCACTGATCAGATTGAAAGGTTAGAGTTAGGCCACAAGTGCGCCATATGTAGTTATTTCCGCACTCACCATCCTCACAAACAACAAAGAAATATGACTGTTTAACTCCAGACAAGATTTGATCCCGCCTGAGCTCTTTGACGGACAAAATTATAAACCTTGCATGCTTGGCCTCCAGTTTGCGAGGAACACATGAAATATGAAAAAGATTCCCAGGATGTAGCCTGCGTGAAGCAAAGGAAATAGAAGATGTCTGCACGCAGGCTACCAGGATGGGGCTGGAGCTTGATGGGGTACTGTATGCACCCGCTTTTTTTCTCTTGTCTAATATTTTTGCGTTTTTCATTTCCAGTGGGGTGCTGAACAAATGGGAGCTCCTACTGCAACCCCTGCTGCAGGGGGTGAAGAATGGGGTGCATCTCGAGATTGGGGTACTACTGACGCTCCTGCCCCTGCTCCTGCTCCTGCTCCTGCTCCATCAAAGGACTGGGCTGCTGAACCTGCCCCTAAAGAATGGGGTGCTGAGGAGCTTAAGCCTAGCGGTGACTGGGGTACCTCTGTTACCATGCAGGATGCTAAGAGTGCCGGATCAGACTGGGCCTAAGCTACACACTTCACTGTTGAATGTAAAGCCCTTGTCAGAAAGAGACTAAATAAAAACTCCCACAATGTCTGAATTCGCCTGCATTCATTATTTGAATTACAGCTTGTGTCACTGAATGAGTAACATCTTTCTCGCATTTCTACAACGAACAGACGGACGGACGGACGGACGGACGGACGGACGGACGGACGGACGGACGGACGGACGGACGGACGGACGGACGGACGGACGGACGGACGGACGGACGGACGGACGGACGACGGACGGACGGACGGACGGACGGACGGACGGACGGAAGTGAATCAATCAATGAATTAATAAAACCTTTATTCAAGGGTCAATACTAAAATAGCAGTATGACTAAAATAAATAAAAATAGATTTTAAAAAATCTACCTAATAAACTATACTAATACGAAATAAAATAAAAAATTTCATGTCCGGATAAACACCAGTTCTCTTATGGTCTGGTCACGAAGTAACGCCTTTTACGAACATGTCCAAATATCTACTTAAACTGTTGGGTCGTTGGTTGCCAGTCGCGAAATTGTTGGAAATGTAAACTATGCTTGCGGCGTAAGCCCTCGCATTTGAGACTCGGAAAAAGCGTCCATGTGTTTATGAGATCAAAGCCTCTTGCTGTTGGGCTTCTATCATGGCGGTATGAATGTTACATTCGTTTGTTTTGTGTCGCGTAACGTCGACTGGTTCCAATGGAGTGACTAACTGGGCGGTATTTTTTGCTGTTCAAAAATTTTAGCCGCAAAATTATTTTTATAGCCCAGTTTTGCATCCTTCCTCCTCTCCAACTGCCAGAAGGGGAGTCGAGCGGAAGGTAGGTAAAGCGGGCGTGGGATAGCCGCGCCCTAAATTTACTAGTCATAATTTGGGGAACGCGCGAGCGGTGATAGCCGCGAGGGAAACACGCGACACCCAGTCTCCTCGCCGGCTTGCCATCGCGCGTTCCCCAAATTGTGAGCCAGCTCAGGCTATATTAGAGAAACGATGAACTCGGGGTGTATCTCACGGACTGCAAACTATGTTTCCGCAATTAATCCTCCTTGTCATCACAATACATCAGAAACTATTTTTCCTGATGTTGTGTCCGTGTATTTTGTAATCCCTCGCGTTATACGCGATGCGGCAGCTAGCTGCGTGTTTTTTTTTTGTGCGCGCTCTGACTTCGATCGACTGTACATAATAACTGCGCGTACAAACAGCTGTCGCGAGCCTGCAGATAAAAAACGAATAAGCAAATGGCCAAGAGCAGTTGTTCATTTTCCCGATGGTAAGTCCGCGTTACTTTGTATCTAATTTTTTGTTTAATAAGGCTTTTTAACTGCTATTTGGTTGACTGATTTTTGGCGCGACATTTTTTCCGCAAAAGTTCGTCGACTAGCCCGCACCGTTATAAACAGTGTTGTTAAAGATTTGTGCGTCAAATTTTGCAACTTTCGTTGTTTATCACTCTAAAAAATTATGGATTTATATATCAAATACTTTATTGAACGATTTTCTTATTTATTTATTTGTTTTTTACTAAATAGTACTTACTGGTGTGGCACCCAGTAACACTATAAAGGTATAAATCAGTGAAATTTGTGAAGGAACAATACTGGTCTTTCTTGACGATGCATAATACTAGTAAGAAGAATTATAAACGCTATAAAATATTGGGAAAAGTGTTAAGGCCGTGGCAAACGAGGAAACATTGTTGCGGAAACATTGTTGCGGACGCAAATGTTTCGGCGAGCAAACGGGGAAACATTTGTTGCGGACGCAAAATGTTTCTGAAAGAATTCAGAAACATTTTTTGCGTCAAATGTTGCGTGCGCGGGCAAACGGGGAAACATATTATAAACGCCGTTTAGAGCACGAACGTTTCGGGCATAACTCAAGCTTGCGCGAGAATAATTTGAATTTGCATGCACATGCGAAGATTGTAGCGCGCGCAAAAGTAACTAGACTTGAATGTACCAGCTTATTTATAGCCAAATGTATAAAACATTTGATTGATTTCCGATCAAAGAAGAATGAATCTTGGTATCACTCAACCAAGCATTCAAGTCTCCTTATACATACGTCAAATGTTGACTATTGAATAAGTACGCAGAGAGGGAATAAAGGCGTTCATTGAACAGACAAATATTTGTTATTTTGAATATCTGATTTATAGATTGGCCAGAACCATCAATTTCATGTCTAACTCTTCACCGAAAGGAACATCCACTAAGGAGACCACCAATTATGCTCGGCTGTGTCGTCTTTTAATTGATATCGGATCTCAGGCCCTGAGAGACACATTAAATGGAATACACGCACCCTCAAGTCTGCATGTAGTTTTGGAAGCTAACAGAGCTACTCTACAAACACTGAGGTCACGAAGAGTCCTTAATGCAACGCAATGGAGCAGACTATACCCTGCTATAGCTACATCAGTGTCATCATCAAGCTTTGATATCACCTTAGTTATGGTTCTCCTTAGACACATTTGTGATTTAGCTCCCCCTACAACAACAGGATCATGGGACAAACTTCCTCCTACAACAGACGTGAGTCGTGAGGCTGATACTGTCCGTCTGAAGTGTTTCAGAAATAACATTTACGCTCATGCAGAGAAGGCGTCGGTTACTGATCCAGTTTTCAGTGCTCACTGGCAGAACATCCGGGATACTTTGGTGAGGTTAGGAGGAAACAGTTATGAAGAAGCAATCGACAATCTACAGGTGGAATGCATGGACCCTGAGACTGAGCAATATTATAAACAGCTTCTTGAGGAATGGAAGAAAGATGAGGACAACATTAAGGACACATTGAATGAAATTAAGAATGAAGTAGGAGATATCAGTAAGAAGTTGGATCATTTAGCAGAAGCAAACACACCTACTAAGACAGCTAAAGGTTAGTTTGTAAATTCCAGCCATTGTGTTACCATGTTTTAGAGCGTCGAAAGTACCTTAGAGCGTCGAAAGTACAGTAAAATGGCCGTATTAACGGATGGCCGTAAGGCGGGGTTCCACTGTGATCCGGAATTGCTTTGGTTTTGCTTTACTACGCTCTGTGATTGGTTTAAAAAACTCGCGCCACACAATCAACCAATCAGATGTAAAACCAACTTGGTCACGCGCGTTTTCCCGCGCTTACGTGTATTTGCTTAGTTTTGTACAGCTCCGCAAATGATCCTCGACCGCAAATGATCCCCAAATTGGACCGCAAATGATCCCGAACCGCAAATGATCCCCAGAGTGGACCGCAAATGATCCCACTAAAAATTGAGGAATGGCGTGGACGGTGGACCCGATTTTTTTTTCCCTTTTGAATATCTTTCCCAAGAACTGAAACCGTGGTTACTAATGACGGAAGTGATCGATTTTTTTTCATGCATTGATGCAGATTAATTTTAGTAAAAATATAAATTCAAAATCATTGAACTAACGCGAGATATCAGTAAAAATAGTTAATTCGAGAATGTGTTTTTTTGGTTTTCGCGGTAAAATTCATCCTCGTCTAGAATTGTTGCAGACTTACACAAGAGTTAACACCGCATGTTATATTGTTTTCGCGTCACCAAGATTCATTTATCTAATTCTGCGCCATGAAACAAGCTAGACATGGGAATTGACACCCGTTACAGCAAACTACTTCGCGAAATCGGCAAATAACATTTCCGGTGAATTCTATTTCATGCTGTTTTGTCGACATGACTGCATGATGAAGTGTGAAAACTGTGAATTTTTTTTCAGGCTCCTAAAAAAAACAAGAGGAGAACTCTAAGAACTCTCATTGGGACGGCCATAAGGTGGCCGCTTATAGGGGCTTATTATAACTTAAAACTGAAAGCGCGGTTGCTGTCGCACGGTGATTGACATCCGATCTCGATATCAAAGGTCATCTGAACCGTCAAGGCGTGTCACCTCAGTTATCAATGTCATGCGAGGTAGCTGCTTCTCCCATGTGCTTAGAGTGTGAAAATGGCTAAATTGCTCCTTCTTGTGCTTACATTTGCATTATTGAGAGTGATTTTAGGAGCCTAGCCTGTTCCAGGCGTTCGGATGTCTTTTCGCGTCGCTCCTCGAGGGGGGGTGAATAGGGGTATACGAATCCGCTAATCCGCTATAATTTTTGGCCAAATCCGTCAATCCGCAAATATTTTTGCTATAATTCGAATCCGCGAATCTTTCAGGCTCAAACGCTGTGTATGATGTTAACAAAGGACGAGAAAATGACTGCCGAAAGTTGGACAGCAACCATCGCAGACGGGAGTTTCTAGGGAGGTTCGTGGGCATGCTCTCCTGGGAAAATTTTAAAACCTAAGCCCTCGGAAATGCGCTTTCCAGCAATTTGAGGATCAATTGAAGTTTTTTAGTTGCTATGAGTTTGTCACAATTATTTTGCGCTAACTATAAAAAAATAAAAACAGAACAAGATTATCCCAAAAAGTTGACAATAATTGAGGTGGATTTTTGTTGTTTAGAAATTTCTAAATTTGATATTCTCATCACAAACTTGAGATATATATTTTACTCATTTTACTCATTTTTACTCATTTTTACTCATTTTACTCATTTTACTCATTTACTCATGTTACTCATTTTACTCATTTTACTCATTTTACTCATTTTACTCATTTTACTCATTTTACTCATTTTACTCATTTTTACTCATTTTACTCATTTTACTCATTTTACTCATTTTACTCATTTTACCAGAGGTCTATAACTAGAGGTTTCCATCTCTGGTATTGGGCCTTGGCCATCAGATTCAGAGTTAGCCTATTTTTAGACATTTTTCGCGCGAAACCAGCAGCCAATCACGTTGAAGTTGAACCATCTTTAAAATGATATGCGGCGAGCGCTACGCAAAGACAGAAACTTTGGCCAAGGAAAAGCGAAAAGCGTCACAGCAGAATGTAATAATTGTTTAAATACTTCACTAAATTTAGGTCAAACTTCGGTATACTTTTTGTAAAACTATAAATCGACTGAGTGATTTTTCAGTTCAATCTAAATGAAGCATGATTTGTATGAATTCGGCGGCAAAAACTTCTGGCGGACTGGCGCGCTGTCCAGTTGGCAAGTTGAATGAAAAGTGTTCTCCGCGGATTTAAAATCTTCGCTCAATCTTCGTATATTCTGGAAAATTGTGCCGATGGTTTAGCTTAACATGGGAAGATTCGAAATAATTGTGGAGCTGAACATTATATTCATTTTACAAGTTGAACGGACAGCTACGGACAGCTATACGCAGCCGAAGGTTTCACTTGTTTACATTATACGGCGGGCAAAACTTGCGCGACTACAGAATTTAATAAGCTTAAACTAAATTGTGTTGAAACGAACTGAGCTTAAAATCAAGTTCATTGAAGTAAAAGAACAAAGGAAACCCTCAATATCTACATGGATGGAAAGAAAGAGAGTGGTCTTCGAAGAGAATTTCACTGTGAAGTGATCTGACCGTCACGAACGCTTGACAAACTGCCGTGGATATTTATTGTGCTGATTGTAAAAACTTAATTCAGCTGGAATTGACAAGCCTCTTCGAAATACAAGGTAACAATACTGAATAGACTAAGCTTAAACTTGTGTTGTAAACAGGCTTTCATTCTTTGGACGAATTAATTATATGTCCGCGGTTTTCGGATCTGATCTTCCCGAAAACTAATTTCAGGCTGCCTTTAGTGCTCTTTCAGTCGCATTAGTTGTACATTTACAGGAATTTCCCATTAAATATTTCGTTCCAAACTTCGTGCATTATTTAGTAGAATTAACTTTTGCTTGATTTAGAAGGGCCAAGGTTTTTTACTTAATAATTTTAGCCATCTTTTCAAATTTAACTGTCAACCGTCTTGAACAAAAATTGTCGAGCTAGCGCGTTCAGTGACCATATTTGTCAGGCATGGTGCGTGATTGGCTGCTGGTTTCGCGCGAAAAATGTCTAAAAATAGCCTAACTCCGAATCTGATGGGCCGCGCGCAATGCTAGATGGAAACCTCTAGTTATAGACCTCTGATTTTACTCATTTTACTCATTTTACTCATTTTTACAAATTTTACTCATTTTTACTCATTTTACTCATTTTACTCATTTTACTCATTTTACTCATTTTACTCATTTTACTCATTTTACTCATTTTACTCATTTTACTCATTTTTACTCATTTTACTCATTTTTACTCATTTTACTCATTTTACTCATTTTACTCATTTTACTCATTTACTCATTTTTACTCATTTTACTCATTTTACTCTTTTTTACTCATTTTACTCATTTTACTCATTTTTACTCATTTTACTCATTTTACTCTTTTTTACTCATTTTACTCATTTTTACTCATTTTACTCATTTTACTCATTTTTACTCATTTTACTCAATTTACTCATTTTACTCATTTTTACTCATTTTTACTCATTTTACTCATTTTACTCATTTTTACTCATTTTACTCATTTTACCCATTTTTACTCATTTTTACTCATTTTACTCATTTTTACTCATTTTACTCATTTTACTCATTTTTACTCATTTTACTCATTTTACTCATTTTACTCATTTTACTCATTTGACTCATTTGACTCATTTTACTCATTTTACTCATTTTACTCATTTTTACTCATTTTACTCATTTTTACTCATTTTACTCATTTTACTCATTTTACTCATTTTACTCATTTACTCATGTTACTCATTTTACTCATTTTACTCATTTTACTCATTTACTCATGTTACTCATGTTACTCATTTTACTCATTTTACTCATTTTACTCATTTTACTCATTTTTACACATTTTACTCATTTTACTCATTTTACTCATTTTTACTCATTTTACTCATTTTACTCATTTTTACTCATTTTACTCATTTTTACTCATTTTACTCATTTTTACTCATTTTTACTCATTTTACTCATTTTACTCATTTTACTCATTTTTACTCATTTTACTCATTTTTACTCATTTTACTCATTTTACTCATTTTTACTCATTTACTCATTTTACTCATTTTACTCATTTTTACTCATTTTACTCATTTTACTCATTTTTACTCATTTTACTCATTTTTACTCATTTTACTCATTTTACTCATTTTTACTCATTTTACTCATTTTTACTCATTTTTACTCATTTTACTCATTTTACTCATTTTTACTCATTTTACTCATTTTTACTCATTTTACTCATTTTACTCATTTTTACTCATTTTACTCATTTTACTCATTTTACTCATTTTTACTCATTTTTACTCATTTTACTCATTTTTACTCATTTTACTCATTTTTACTCATTTTACTCATTTTACTCATTTTACTCATTTACTCATTTTTACTCATTTTACTCATTTTACTCATTTTACTCATTTTACTCATTTTACTCATTTTTACTCATTTTACTCATTTTTACTCATTTTACTCATTTTACTCATTTTACTCATTTTACTCATTTTTACTCATTTTACTCATTTTACTCATTTTTACTCATTTTACTCATTTTACTCATTTCATTTTTACTCATTTTACTCATTTTTACTCATTTTACTCATTTTACTCATTTTACTCATTTTTTACTCATTTTACTCATTTTACTCATTTTTACTCATTTTACTCATTTTACTCATTTTTACTCATTTTACTCATTTTTACTCATTTTTACTCATTTTACTCATTTTTACTCATTTTACTCATTTTTACTCATTTTTACTCATTTTACTCATTTTTACTCATTTTACTCATTTTTACTCATTTTACTCATTTTTACTCATTTTACTTTTACTCATTTTACTCATTTTACTCATTTTACTCATTTTACTCATTTTACTCATTTTACTCATTTTTTACCAGAGGTCTATAACTAGAGGTTTCCATCTAGCATTGCGCGCGGCCCATCAGATTCGCAGTTAGGCTATTTTTAGACATTTTTCGCGCGAAACCAGCAGCCAATCACGCACCATGCCTGACAAATATGGTCACTGAACGCGCTAGCTCGACACTATTTTTGTTCAAGACGGTTGACAGTTAAATTTGAAAAGATGGCTAAAATTATTAAGTAAAAAACCTTGTCCCTTCTAAATCAAACAAAAGTTAATTCTACTAAATAATGCACGAAGTTTGAAACGAAATATTTAATGGGAAATTCCTGTAAATGTACAACTAATGCGACTGAAAGAGCACTAAAGGCAGCCAGAAATTAGTTTACGGGAAGATCAGATCCGAAAACCGCGGACATATAAGCTTAATTAATTCGTCCAAAGAATGAAAGCCTGTTTACAACACAAGTTTAAGCTTAGTCTATTCAGTATTGTTACCTTGTATTTCGAAGAGGCTTGTCAATCGGCCAGCTGAATTAAGTTTTTACAATCAGCACAATAAATATCCACGGCAGTTCGTCAAGCGTTCGTGACGGTCAGATCACTTCACAGTGAAATTCTCTTCGAAGACCACTCTCTTTCTTTCCATCCATGTAGATATTGAGGGTTTCCTTTGTTCTTTTACTTCAATGAACTTGATTTTAAGCTCAGTTCGTTTCAACACAATTTAGTTTAAGCTTATTAAATTCTGTAGTCGCGCAAGTTTTGCCCGCCGTAAGCTTATATGTAAACAAGTGAAACCTTCGGCTGCGTATAGCTGTCCGTTCAACTTGTAAAATGATATAATGTTCAGCTCCACAATTATTTCGAATCTTCCCATGTTAAGCTAAACCATCGGCACAATTTTCCAGAATATACGAAACTTTGGAGAGATTGAGCGAAGATTTTAAATTCGCGGAGAACACTTTTCATTCAACTTGCCAACTGGACAGCGCGCCAGTCCGCCAGAAGTTTTGCCGCCGAATTCATACAAATCATGCTTAATTTAGATTGAACTGAAAAATCACTCAGTCGATTTATAGTTTTACAAAAAGTATACCGAAGTTTGACCTAAATTTAGTGAAGTATTTAAACAATTATTACATTCTGCTGTGACGCTTTTTCGCTTTTCCTTGGCCGGCAAAGTTTCTGCCTTTGCGTACCTAGCGCTCGCATATTAAAAATGGTTCAACGTGATTGGCTGCTGGTTTCGCGCGAAAAATGTCTAAAAATAGCCTAACTCCTAATCTGATGGGCCAAGGCCCAATACCAGAGATGGAAACCTCTAGTTATAGACCTCTGTTTTTACTCATTTTACTCATTTTACTCATTTTACTCATTTTACTCATTTTACTCATTTTACTCATTTTACTCATTTTACTCATTTTACTCATTTACTCATTTTACTAATTTTACTCATTTTTACTCATTTTTACTCATTTTACTCATTTTACTCTTTTTTACTCATTTTACTCATTTTTATTCATTTTACTCATTTTACTCATTTTACTCATTTTTACTCATTTTACTCATTTTACTCTTTTTTACTCATTTTTACTCATTTTACTCATTTTACTCATTTTACTCATTTTTACTCATTTTACTCATTTTACTCATTTTTACTCATTTTTACTCATTTTACTCATTTTACTCATTTTACTCATTTTACTCATTTTTACTCATTTTACTCATTTTACTCATTTTACTCATTTTACTCATTTTTACTCATTTTACTCATTTTTACTCATTTTACTCATTTTACTCATTTTTACTCATTTTACTCATTTTACTCTTTTTTACTCATTTTACTCATTTTTACTCATTTTACTCATTTTACTCATTTTTACTCATTTTACTCATTTTACTCTTTTTTACTCATTTTACTCATTTTTACTCATTTTACTCATTTTTACTCATTTTACTCATTTTACTCATTTTACTCATTTTTACTCATTTTACTCATTTTACTCATTTTACTCATTTTACTCATTTTTACTCATTTTACTCATTTTACTCATTTTACTCATTTTACTCATTTTTACTCATTTTACTCATTTTACTCATTTTACTCTTTTTTACTCATTTTACTCATTTTTACTCATTTTTACTCATTTTACTCATTTTACTCATTTTTACTCATTTTACTCATTTTACTCATTTTTACTCATTTTTACTCATTTTACTCATTTTACTCATTTTACTCATTTTACTCATTTTTACTCATTTTACTCATTTTTACTCATTTTACTCATGTTACTCATTTTACTCATTTTTACTCATTTTTACTCATTCCTTACCATAGATACAATTTGCGGCTAGATTCTTGAAATAATATTAGAGTTAAATTTTATGTATTAGTACAAATGGACTGAATTTTTTTCTCAATAAGGCAAACATGACTTGCGATTTATTGTTGATAGTAAATGGTTGGAACCCAGGAGTATCAGTAGTTATTCTAGAATGATCGTCTGGCTGATTGTAGTCCTAAAAAGGGCTGTTGTGGCAACTGACGTTTCGACAACCTGAGCGGAAGTCATCTTCAGAGTCAATTCACTCTTACTATTTTTTTATTACTCCAAAAATGTTACGTCTTCTGAAGAAAGTCATATTTGCTACGGAGAAGCCTGACTGATAAGGAAGGATGAAATCCACAATCCGAACAATATAATAATATAAGCAAAATCCAAAATCCGGTCCTAAAAATCGCAACAATCCGTAATCCATTGCATCTGCAGGATCCGCAAATCCGTGGAAATTATCCATTGAATCCGTAATCCGAACGAATTTTTTGGCCAAATCCACCGATCCGCAAACCTATTCACCCCCCTCCTCCTTCACTATCCGAACGCCTGGAACAGGCAATTAGGAGCCTGAAAAAAAATTCACAGTTTTCACACTTCATCAAAGCGGGCCGGGTGTTTAAAATTCACCAGAAATGTTATTTGCCGATTTCGTGAAGTAGTTTGCTGTAACGGGTGTCAATTTCCATGTCTAGCTTGTTTCATGGCGCGGAACCATCTTTAATCTCGAAATTTATAGATAAATGAATCTTGGTGACACGAAAACTAGGCTCGATTTCCGCCGCTAAATATTCAAAATGGAAAAAAAATCGGGTCCACCCTCCACGCCATTCCTCGATTTTTAGCGGGATCATTTGCGGTCCACTCTGGGGATCATTTGAGGTTCGGGATCATTTGCGGTCCAATTTGGGGATCATTTGCGGTCGGGGATCATTTGCGGTCCCGGGATCATTTGCGGAGCTGTACAGTTTTCATTGGTTTATTGTGTTGTTTATGTTTGTTGTGATTGGCCATTGTAATTGCTTTGGTTTTGGTTTTGGTTTTACGACAGTCCATAGGCCATTTCCGAGTTGCCTTTTGCCTCTGTTTCAAATCGAGTCCAAGTGCGAAACCTTTTATAATGAGAGGCAAAAGGCAACTCGGAAATGACCTATTGAAAACCGCTCAATATAAAGATTACTGGGTATTACGATATTTACAATATTCTTGTTTCCTTATTAAAGGTACTGTAACCATTGTAATCGATCTGGACAGCGTTACCTTTAAAGATGCACAAAATAGAGATCCTACACAACAGGAGGAAGTGAAGCGAAAAATGATGACCGAGATGACAAAAACATTTTTGGAAACAAGGGCAGATGCCATCCCTGTTGACGATATACCTCATAACCTTTGTAACTACCTACAAGGCGTGCTAGATTTAACAAAAGTGATGGCCCACGAGGGTAGTTTAATAATAACGGTGGAGTGTCTCTCTCTGGAAATTCTCGAACGTCTGTGGGAAGACTATTGCTCTGGTCATCTAAATTCAGTAGTCGAGGAATGTCTTGTGACAGATGATATTCAGAGAAGATTTAACGTAGAGTTTGTCGCGTTGAAAACAACTATTTTGGAAGACGATTACCTGGCATGTAAACTGTCCCTAACGGATATAACAGGTGAGAAAAATACAAAACTAATGCTCTAAAAAATATATACAGTCACCTAAATCCTCCTTCTCGTTCCCAGAGCCTTTGTTGGTCGGTGAAAACGAGGGGCTCTGGGGACGAAGATGCTAAATCCTTGGGGAAAGGGTTTGATACTGTTTGATACAAGTCGACTGTTAAGGTTCACCCACTAAACTCCCCCAAAAAGTCAATTCAAGAGGACTTTGATAAAATCTCCAGAATATACAGGGAACTTCCAGGACTTTAATTTTGCATAGGGATTTTCAGTGAGCCACGGTTTCTGTAGTATGAAGCGACTAGGGGTATACTACTCAGGTTCAGTTACCTCCCAGCATTTTGTCAGGTTGCCCACATCCCAATGACCCCGGCCAGGGTTCGAACCTGGACCTCTCGATTCCACGCACCTCACTCCCAACTCGTATTGATAAATCAAAGGGTCCCATGAGCTCACTCGTGGATGAAGAAATTAACAAAATAATAGCGCGATGAACTTCAATTTACAGCCCATCGAGCGAGTGAAATTTGTCACACCAAATGCTATAACTCGTTCATTGCTTTCGCATTCACGAGTTAAAAACTAACAATATCATAATTATTTTTTTATTTGTTTCTTTCATACTGTGAACATAGACAGAGGCAATTTAACGGACACACACAGTGAACATCCTGTTCAGCAAGGAATGCAACAATTGGTGTCTGACGAATTCTTGGACGCAGCAGAGACAACTGTCCGCATTCCTGTCGAGGAGCAACCTCATAACCCTGAGCCTCTAAATTTAATTCATGATGTAAGACCAAGCGAGGATAGTTTAAGAATAGCAGTACAGTGCCAAAATGTGGAAAGCCTTGATCATCTGTGGGAAGACTATTGCTCTGGTCATCTGAATCACGTAGCAGAGGAGCTCCTTGTGACGGATGATATTAAGAGAAGATTCAATGTGGAGTCTATAAAGTTAAAAACATCTATTTTGGAAGAGGATTACCTGGCATGTAAAGAACACCTCTTAAACAGGCCAGGTAAGTTGATATATACGATACGGACTAGTCAATTCTTTATTCATAACAATGTAACTGAGTTTTAATCTGTTGTTGTTGACTTGCAGTCGGGTTAGGGGCCGGGGGGACTCCCATATAAAAGTGACGGGGATGATCGCCGGAAATTTTGAAAAGAACCCCTAAAAGGTACCAAAATCTCGTTTTGTGGGTGTGGCTCGAATTCATTTTCACCCCTAAGAGGTACCAATTCTAAGACAAAACTAGTCCCTGTTATATATATTTTTCCAGCTTAATACCCTAAAAGGTACCAGAATAACTCTAACGGCAGTCATTTTAGATTTTAACACCCTAAGCGGTACCAAACCACGAATTTTAACCCCTAAAAGGTACCACGATCACCCCCGTCACTTTTATACGGGAGTCCCCCGGGGGGGGGGGGGGGGGTTAGGGGGAGGGCCACGCCTTGTTGAAATAGTTTATTTGGTTAGTTAGCCTCTTGTCAGTTGGGTTTGTTTTATACTCTGTTTTAAACTTATTTGTTTCATATACACAAGGTAACCGAGGATAAATAAAGTTGCTTTGGTGTCAATCGCAGTTTCGGTTGGTTTTATAGACAAAACTGAGTTCGCATAATGCGAGTAAAACGGTTAGCGAATCACGACACTATTTGATACAGTGTAATTACATTTCTCAAGACATTACAGTGGAACCCGGTTAATACGGACACCAAAGGGACATGAAAAAGTGTCCGTATTATCCGGGTGTCCGTATTAAGCGGGCTGATATAACAGAAAATATGTCGTCGGGACAAACAAAACTGTCCGTAATAAGCGGGTGTCCGTATTAACAAGTGTCCGTAAAGCGGGGTTCCACTGTATTTGATTCAACCTCGTTCCCAGGGTCTCTCTTCTCGTTCGTCGCCGTTTGGCGGGAAGAAGAGAGACCCTGGAAACGAGGTTGTATTTGTTTAACTTACAGATGCTGTTGTTGGAAATGACCGACAACTTGAAACCCGGATTGAATGCTCAAAGGTCCCATCATCCAGCACAGGAAACCAGCATGATGATGAAGAGGCTATAACTCAACGTACTAGTGATGAATTAATGCGCCATGATCCTTTAGAAGTTCACAGTGACGAGCACGAGAAATGTGCAGAGTTTCCACTGAAGTGTGCCACAGCCACAGAGAACTGTGAAGAGCAACTTGTGTGGAGAGATTTGGAGAATCTGTTGAGTGAAAACGAGATAAAGAAGCTTGCTGTCAGTGCCTCAGATGAGTACGTCAAACGAAATCCTGAAATTGTAAAATATTGTCCAACAGCTGACTGTGGCATGGTGTACCGCGTCTCAACGGAAGGAAGACGCTTCATTTGTGGCGCATGCCTGGCAGAAACCTGCACCTCATGCCACGCCCAGTGGCACAAGGGGATCACGTGCGCCATGTTTAAATCAGGGAGGCAAGTAGAGAAATGTGTCAAGGAGTGGATGACGAAGGACCCAGACAATAGGAAGAACTGTCCCAGATGCATGACACCAATTGAAAAGAACGAAGACTGTAATAGCATGGAGTGCTCGCAGTGTAAAGCGCACTTGTGTTGGCTGTGTCTGGAGGTCTTTACAACGGCAGAAGCGGTTTACGATCATCAACGATGCTGTCCGAATGTCTGCAGTGCGAACTGATCTCTTGTCCGCGAATAGAGAGTATTTCGACTCCTAGGATGACTATGACAAATGACACTACGTTTTCTATCTAAATGTAATGTAATAACTGAATTCGTGATAAATTTTTCTATCAGTCCTTATCTGTTCTGTATCAATTTCGAGGAGATTGTTAATTAATTAAGAAGTAGAAAACATTTTCTGTGTTTCTATAATTTATAGAAATACGAGTGGAAGTTTCTTTCACAGGTGTTTTATCAAATCCAATGACTTTTCCAGCTGCTTTTCTTTCTTTCTCTCTTGTACGTTTGATATGTATCAAACACGATTGTTTCATCACATTTCCAAACACCGAGAAGGGAGTTGAAAATATGACGCGCAGCGAAATATTTTTGACGAAATTCGAGGTATTTGGAAATAATGTGAAGTTTGATAAACCTATAGCCCTAACCCACTTCATTGTTTGTTTCGATTGAGAAGTAATATATCAAAACGAGAGACAGTGTTTCATCACATTTCCAAACACCGAGAAGGGAGTTGGAAATACGACGTGTAGCGGAGTATTTTTGACGACATTCGGGGTGTTTGGAAATGTGATGAAACACTGTCTCTAGTGTTTGATATAGAGTATCTTTTCAAACCTATAACCCTAACCCGCTTTAGTTTTGATTGAGAAGATATATCTAACACTTGAGTGTCTCATCCGATATCCAAACACCTCGAATTTTGTCAAAAATACTCCGATATGCATCGTATTTTCAACCCTGCTCGGTGTTTGGAAATCGTCTTTGATATATTAGTCGAAAAGTTTTCAAATCACTCGCCTTCGACGATAGAAAAGTGTTGCCTATGTGCCTCATTTGTAAAAATGTCCCGTGACATCATGGTCTATAGGAGATATCATGGCGTGAAATTTTAACAGAGCCTTCTCTAAACTGACTTTACTTTCGTTTTCTTGGAAAGTTCTATGAGGAAGAGAAGAGGAATGAAGACAGAAAATTAACGACAAAAAAATATTTAATGGTGCAACTTATTATTGCACCTTCATTTTATTTTAAGCTGATCGCATCTGAAAACCCCAAACTTCTGAATAATAAACTACAATGCTAAAAAGATAAAGGATCAAGATGGTAATAAAAATACAACAAAACAGCAATAGAAAGTTTACTGCGACTTCATAAAGAACTTATTTTCCCCTGATCCAAGCTTCTTTAAGTACAGCGGCATTCTTTGGTGCTCTATATCTGGGCTGAAAAGACGTTTTAGCTGCTGCAGGCAATGATGGAAAATCCTTCTCGGATACACTATTAGCTTTTGTTTCCACGTCCCAAGCTGTGGCTCCTCCACTTTGCTGCCACATCCCCGGTGTAGTTGGCTTTTTATTAGCTTTATTTTTATTATCTCCTCGCTGCTTTGCACTAATTTTGGCATCTTGGTGTGCAATCAACAGTTCTTTTCGTCTTTCTGGATCAGGTAATAAATCAACAAGCTCAGAAAAAACCTGCGAGATATTTGACCCAAATAGTTCGCAACAATGTGCGTAATATTCTTTAGCAGAACAAGCATTCTGGCGGAATTTTCCCGACAATGCTTTGAACTCGTCAAATTTGGATTTATCATGGGACAATAAACCTCTGATTTTTTCGACTAGCGCTTGGTTTCTCTTTTGTATACTGTTGTTCATTTTAACTTCTGGTTTAGGAACCAGCACTTCCTGAAAGGGTGCTACATTTTCTTTAACCTTTTCCTTTACAGTTGCTGGAATGGGCATCTGAAAACCCGGAGGTGGCTTAGCACGATAAGTCTGCTGTGTCACAGATAATGAAGGAGGTTGACGAACTGCTGTGGCAAACCCAGGGGGCATAGCTGGTGATTGTTCAGGTATTTGAGTAGATGCAGCCAAAGTAGGAAACTCATCTACAGAGTGCAGTTGTGCTGCTGAGGCAGGTTTTCCATACAAAGGAGGTTTTCTGGATCTTTTGCTATCTTTTGACACATCACCTACACTCGTAACCTCCAGAGAACCAAGCAAGGCAGGAAATTGTGTGAGTGCTTCTGTTTCATTGGCAGGTAGCTCTCCAGTAGTGTCTTTTGCTTCAGGTTTGTACTTTTTCGGATCTTGTGGTTTGGACGATGGTGAAGGCAGCTGTGAAGGGTCATCTGTTGATTCACTCAATGAAAGAGCCATTGCAGTTTGCAAATCTTGTGTTTCTTTCCTAAAAATGAGAAGACAAATTAATCATTTTTAACTTGTAATCATATCCTGACCAAACAACAAACTCAAATGACAGCCATTGTGCAGCAGGTTCATTTTAGACTCTTCTAAAAGCAAGGTACATGTAGTTGCCATGCTGTTACATGTATAGTAAAGAAAACCTTTTATCCCCATTTGGCATTGGGATATACATGTGCTATAGTTGGCATAATATGGTGCAACATGCATAGAACAGAGTGAGATGGAGAGGGATTGTCAGCGGCCTATGCTCCACCATGGAGTAGACAGGTTTAAGTAAGTAAGGGATGTACAGTACATGTAGCTACATGTATCACCTGATCCAAGCTCTCAGAATGTGAAAATTATCTACATGTAAATGTGCAAACAAGAAAAGAAATAAACAGATGAAAGACCTGTGAGAGGTTTTCTTCACTGTTTTCCTCTGTCCTTGACAAAAGTTGTCCTTGACAAAAGTTTAGTTTTTTTTCAATGAATCTCACAATATTACTACAAACCTGTTTGGCACTGAAGCATCTCCTCTATTCCCTCCTTTTTCTCTCTTTCCCTTCCTTTGTTCCGAGGTTCTCACTTCTGCAAAATCTCTGCCTGTAAGAACTGAACCTTGATTTGCCTGAGGCCTAGGACGAGGTGCAAAAGTAATATCAACATCTAGTTGACGAGCTTGGCGAGCCTGTGCTTTAGTCAGCTTTCCAGAGTGCTTTGCTGCACGATGGGCTTGAATATCAACCTTTGTGCGAAAGACAGAAGTGAACTGCTCATTGACGCAATCTTCTTCTTCGCAAAGGAAGTGAAAATCACGGAAGTGGATCCTGAGGCTTGGATAATTGGAATAGTAGTCCTGACTGCCATCCCGCTCACAGAAGTGACACCAGAAATGATCCTTGCGCAAATGCTTGTGTAGCTCATCATTGTCCAGGTGACGATTGTCACAAAATTCACACAAAGGATGCCCCTTGTATGCTTTGTCATCGGTATCACCAACTCTGCGGTGCCGTGCCAGCTCTGGACGAGTGTACACTTTCAGCTCGCAGCTGAATTTTTGCAAATTGGCAACACAAATATCACAATAGAACTTCTCGTGATCCCGCTTCATGTGATCACGAAGACGATCAAGGTATCTGTCTGGTGCACGGTCTGGACAGAATTGGCAGCGATGTTCCATGAGTTCCCTGACTTTAACTTGGATCTCTCTCTGTTGGTAGCAAATACCATGTCTTCTATCACTCACAAAGGAGCCCCTTCTGGCAGCAAGCTTGACAAAGCTGATGTTATCTTTGGTCAGAAATACCTGGGTATAAAGTACACATAACACATTGAAAAACATGATTACAAAAATAAGTTAAGGGGGTATACCTGCCATTTCATTTTGGCTGTTGGTTTTCGCCAAACTAATGTACACCTGCCAACTCACACGCATTGTGCGTGTGTCACACGCCTCCGGATCGAAAACATCGATCACACGCATACATGACAATTTCACACGCCTGACTCACAATTCCGGACTACTTGTTCATTAACCATTAACGTGAAAAATTGGATTCAATTTCCACCCAAAATAGTCCAATGAACGGCGCTAAATGTCGCGTTTGAGATAAGCGTGATCTTGGCAAGATGGCGCCGAGATTTTTAGCTTCGCACCGCGACATTCGGCAGCCTTCGGAAATCATCGGAACATTTTCGGGAATCTTCGGCAATGTTCGGAAGTCGTCGGAAATTTTTCGGAAATTCGGGTAATATGGTACGAAAATCACACGCAGTCGACTTAGGAAAAGTTGGCAGGTATACTAATGGATGACACGTTAAAGATGATTTACAGTCTGTACTGTGCAGCCTCAGGGTTTCTTTTCATTTTTGTTTAAAATTTATTGATATGTTACACTTTGGTAATAGCTTACATGGAGTAAATATTATTGTATGTTTTGAGTCAGCCATTATGGCCGTTATGTTTAGGAATGCTCTATGAGCTGAAACGTCGGTTTGGGATAATGTTGAGGTTACTCGTTATTATTGTTTGGCAAGGATATCTCGCATTAATAATTAAGAAAAAGATAAGTTTGTCCAAGAATTTTTACTTTGGGTAGAAAACATTCCTTTGTGTGAGGCTCACAAGCATTGCAGGGCGGAGATTACACAGTACGGACTGTAAATCATAATTATTTAATTGAAGAGACAAAATGTACAACATTAAATTATCTCCTAACAAATCAATGCTGTATTAATTAATTTAAACGATTACGAAGTATCGAGGGAGGATTTGTCTACATTAAAAGCTAAAGATAAACGAAGCCAGATCAAAATTTATGCAACTACAAGCATTTTTACTTCCGATTTTACTAAACCTACATGTACTGACCGGTATTTATTTTATACCGTATATAAATAACCTCTTCTTATTTATATAACAATGCAATGTTACTCTAAGCTTCTTTTTTCATTCATCTCACCTGCTGTAGTTCAGTTCGGCAAACAGGGCAATAAGTTTCCTTCCCTAACACACGCATTCGAACACAACACTTGTGGCAAACGGGATGGTCACAAGCTCCAATCGCGAAAAACTCAACGTCCTCGCAACAAACAACACAAACAAGGACTGAATCTCTTCGAGCAAGTTTAGAATTCATCTTTCTCTGGAATAAAACACAGCTAAAGCGATAAAAAGGAAGCGAAATCACGCACTAAAACTACCGATCAAAATCCGGTTGCAAAATGGCCGCTTGATCAAAGGCTACAATGTCCAAATATAGATTTTTATCGATTGCATCACAAGCATGACCGGAAGTACGTCATTTCAATGCTTTCTTTTGAACAAGCGTTACTGTTGGCCAGCGGATGTACATTAAAAAGTATTATGGTCTATTCTTGCCCCCCCGGTCTCTCTTGAAAACAGTAGCAGTCACAGAAATAGGGGTGAAAATGCTGCCTTTATGGAGGAGTGCACCATCAGTTTCGAGGGGTTTAAGTTGTAGAACATCACCAGTGGTAAGTAAATGTCATTTTTTCTTATTATTTTCCCCTTTGTCGCATTGTATTGACGAATCTATGCTAAGCACAAGCTGCGACACATTTCGGTTCCAACTCTCTTGTGATATTACAGAGCTTCAATAGATCAATGCTTTGATCCTTGGATTATTAAAGCTTACCTGTTAAGTTCACAGTTCATGTTTATTCTCTTGCAGAAAAGATTGTATGCGTATGCAGCTTCACCTCTAAGTGAGCCATTAGAGGATTTACAAGCTGGAACTGCGGAAGGTGTTGAACTTTCTCCACAAAGTGTCCAGGTTTGTGAAACGAGATTTAAGCTTGCATGCAAGTTTATAGCACTGCACATAAGCAAAACCTTACCTTTCTTGTGACAAATCATTAAGTTTTAAAGGCATTAAATTCTGAATGTTATGTTCATTTGATTATATAATTTCAATTTGAATACAGTACAAGTCATGTAACTTATATGTGTACATTAAATGTAATAAATTTTATTTCACAACTAAGACAGCCGAGAGGGCCAATAACTAAAATCAGCCAATCAGAATGCTTTATTGCCGATCAAATATTTTCTAGTATTGTACTGGGTAAAGTTTCTTACATTGTTATTATTTAATTTTCAGAGCTATTTTTAAGTACAAAGTTATGTAATAAGTCTCAAATTAAGGATACTTCCACCCTTCGCGGGTGTCCTTCGGAAAAAAATTCGTACACGCGCCAGTTTCAAGAGAACGTTACCGAACTATATGTCAATAGAAAGCTTAATAACTGTAGTTTTCGATAAAAATATAATTTAAGCGACTTTTTTCTTTACGAAGTGTCAGGAGCCGGTAGAACCCCAAACGTCCGAGTGTTGTGCGATTGAATTTATCGGGTATCGAATGCCGCCGCATTAGCGAAATACCTGTACAGTGTTATTCACAAGGCATCAATCAACAAAACTGTGTCAGGCTTTTTAGAAATTCTGATTGGTTATTTAGATATCCTTGTCCAAAGTTGGAGTGGCTAAAAATATACGAGATGTGTTGCGTAAATGGTCGCCACGGGAAAAATATTTGAAATATTAAAATTGCCTGACACGGTTTTGTTCGTCATTACCCGTGTAATGTTTTGACCAAATTTGACGAAAATCCGTTAAATCTACATACCCTATAAATTCGGTCAAAGTCGATATATTCTTCCCAAAATCAAATGCGAGATTTCAGCTCATAAAGATTCGTAAACAAACCACGTCTCCACAGGAGATTATATCGCCTCATGACACCGCGAGCCAATCAAGAAACAGGATCCCGTGGCGTCAACTACAATGGAACAGAATTTCCCGGGAAAAGTATCGCAATGCCGTCACGTTTGCTTTCTCGCTGCGGCACGTTCAAGTGAAAGATCGATCTGCGAAATGGGGAAGGTAAAAAACACTGGGGAAAAACGCGGCAAGAACAGTCAGAAGTAAGACGAATCGACCGGCGAATCTGCCGAAGTTAATGTCAACAATGCTCCAGTAATGAGTATTTGGTGGCTTCGCTCGCTTCTGATTCTTCTTCTTCATCGGATAAGCTTATGTCCGATTCCGACATATACTCTTTGGAACTTGTGCTTTCGATAGCTTTTATTTTTAAGCTACTCGCTCCTGAAGGCCGCTCCGATAATTTCTCATTCGATGTCAAGCTTGGACAGCTTGAAGGATCTTGGCCGAACCAAGATCCTTTGTCGCTTTCCGCTAGCTCTTGTTTACTTTCTTCAGCGAAAGCTTTTTCAGCTTTCTTCTTCGGTCCTGTTTTTTTCTTGACTTTTACCCAAGGACTTCTTTCGTTTTTAGACTTTTTCATCGCATGTAAACATTCCCGGCGCGGGACAACTATTCCACGTGAAAATTCAAAATGCGAGTGAAATACGAGTTCCGGCGTGAAGCCCTTTGCCGCGAAAATTACCCAGGGGAGTCAACGCATTTGAGAGATTATGACACCTTTGTGAATTATTAATTTTTATTTGAAAATACCTTTTCCGAAATAACTCGCGCGCTTTTCAAGATTTTTAAAAAACAATTTCTGTAAATGTTAGGAAAAATACTTAACTTCAATCTAGTCAAATAAAAATAAAATTGATTTTTTTCACTCTCAAAGGGTGGAAGTATCCTTAACCAAGCTTGCTTAGGACTGTACTAGGAGAATATCGGCCCTTGGTCTTTTCTGTGCGCTCGATCCATACTGTCAAGACCTAGTGCTGATATTCCCAGTACGTCTTTCACACTTGGTTAATGAGATACATGTAGTGTACAGTGTACATTTACAAGTACATTGTATATATATACAAGTACCTTGTAACACCCCTTCTTTGGTTGTGAAAATGTGGTTGTAACACTCTTTCAGGTTACTACATTGGAAATGGGCTCAAGGTTGCTTCACTGGAGACATATTCTCCTAAGAGCAGAGTAGGGTTGTTTATCGATGCTGGCAGCCGCCATGAAACACCAAGTACACTGGGTATTAGCCACGTTCTGCGCAATGCTGCATTTCTGGTATGTATCAAGTGTATTGTGTTAGACTAGAGTCCAATTTCCAGTGTTCCAAGCTAGGACTGTTTTTGGTCGCCATGGCGAGTGAAAAAAAATTGGCGACTAAATAATATTATTCCGAACAGTGCAGTGCAAAGTGTTTGCTGAGCATCAAACAATACAATAATAACTTAGCCAAACAAAATGCAAGTTTCTCCAGTACAACTATAGTGGAATCCCGATTTCTTGAACCCTCAATTTCTCAAACTTCCTGATAACTGGAACCAAAAGTCGTTTCCTTTGGACTTGTTTCACTATAATTTTAACTCCAATATTTCAAACTCCCGATTTCTCAAACCAATTTTCATTTCCCTTGGAGGTTCAAGAAATCGAGATACCACTGTATTGCATCCCCTTATCTTCCTCGTCAATTTGCATTTAGTATACACTGGAGTGTACATGTAAACAAGAACAACTGCAATGAATTGTCCATCAAATGATTTACATGTATGATGGTCAGCGATATTTCCTTCATGTAATGTCACATGAGGTGTCCTGCATTAAAAATCAAAATTTTGCAGTGGTGAACATTTTACACTGTACCAGAGATTTGCGGAAAAATTTAGCTTGGGACACTGACTTTGCATCAATAATAATGTGATACTATAACTTTGTTGAATACTTAATTGCTGTCTTCACCTTATACCTTCAGGGTAATGCGGACTGGTCAGGATTCAGAATTGCAAGAGAGTTGGAGCACAATGGAGCAAGTCTAGAGTACGTCACTGTGTGTTAACCCTTTCACACCCAAGAGTGCTAAGTTCAAAATTGAGAAAAAAATCTTGAATTTCATTTTGCAAAATTGTCAAAAACAAACATACCACATGAAAATACTGCTCAATAGCTTTCATTTGAATGGTCCCACGCTAGGGTTTCATCCACAGACTCAAAAAGTACAACCACTTTTATTGACTCAAGGTTTGACTCTGGGAGTGAAAGGGTTAAATTGTTTCTTGTTGACCATCTTGATCCTAGGAAGTATGTCACATATATGAACCTTGTAAATGACCGTGGCTAGCTTACCACAAGACATTAGTCTCCTGTAGCTCAGTGGTCAGAGTGATCATCTAACCTGTGTGCGGAAGGTCACTCCCATCAGGGACTCAGAATTTTTTCTTTGTCCCGTAGACTGATTGCATATATGGCGCCAAATTTGAATAACAATACTTTAGAATATCTAAGCCTCGCATTGATGAGAGGCTGAAATCCTTTGTCTGGAAACATCAGCATGAGGAACCCCAAGGTCTTCTAAAGTATTGTTATTCAAATTCAGTGTCATTTATGCAATCGGTCTATACTTGTGACACTGCTCAATTATATTACTTGTACTAATTAATTGCTGTATTTTGTCAATAACTATTTGCAGGGCAACTTGTAACAGGGAACAGCTCATTTTTTCATCAGACTGTCTTCGTGACAACTTGTGAGTATTGCACAGTAAAATTAAGTTGTGTTCTTCAATCAAATACTTTTTTTTCTTCAAAGGACTTTTATATGGTACAAACTCCGAGGAGGTACAAAACAATCTTCAGTTGCAAAAGTTGTGTTCCCTGGAATGTTTTCCATCGTAGCTTTTACGCATACTTCCTCACAAGCTTTTAGCCAGAAGGGTGTCCAGGTGTCCTGTGGACGCCCAAACCTGGGAGAAAATTATGAAAAATGCACCAAACATTTAACGAATTTATGGGGGACATGCCTCCAGGACGCCCACTTTTCAAATTCTGGCTAAAAGCCTTCTTCCTCACCTTTCCGATTAAAGGTCAAGGAAGCTTTTCACATTGTCCAGGAACTACATGTACCATCCCTTAACAAACAGGCACAACACCTCAATCTTGTGCCTTTTGCTTAATTTTGTGCCCTTTGTTGCTACCTATTATTATGCAGCTCTTTATAGCTATAAAATACTAGTCTTGTTGTACATGTATGCAAATTGTTTCATTTGCAACTGAAGATGGTTTTCGATAAAACTGATGTATGTTTACTTCATAGAGTTGTGTTGTCTATAAAACTGACTTAAGTGTTTTTTTCTTTCTTTTTTCCCCCCAGAGGGTTGGTAATTGAGCACCTTGCTAACTCTGTGAACAAACCAGCCTTCAATAGGTGGGAGGTGAGATTCTTACAATGTAGTTGAACTTGGTGTGTTGGTAAGGGACAGTGGCCTAAATGATCAGGGTTCAAGTACTGGCCAGGATCATCGTTTGTTTGTTTTTTGCTTCCTATTTTTATTGTAGAAAGCCATCTAATTCTTTGAAATATTGATTTTCAGCTTGAGGGGATAGTGAATCGTTTGAAGTTAGATCTTGCAGTGAGAGACACCCAACCACAAATAAGTATGTACATACTGTAGTTACAATAATTATGTGTGCTGAAGTTAGGAATATCAATTTTGTTGCATTTAATAATATAAAATTTCATTACAGTCTGACAACTCCCTGGTGTCTTGACACGTTAATAAAGTTTGATTGATTGATTGTCTGGTGTTGGTCCCTGCGTGCCGTTTTCAGTCATCTTACTGCATCTAAACTCTCTATAAGCTGGACACCTCTCTAAGACGGACAGTTGGTGCCTGTCCGTGGGTGTCCGTCTTAGAGAGAGTTGACCGTATATTCTACCAGTTATGTTGGCTGACTTCTATATTTGTTTGTTGGTTTAATAAAGTATTTATTTGCTGTCTTGTTTTGTGTAGATGTTGTTGAGGAGCTGCACAGAGTTGCATTCAGGTTTGTTTGTTGTTGTTTTCAACATACACATACCATAAGAAATCAAATTAGCACCTGGGACACTAATCTACATGTACAGTACATGTAATTTTGGGAACTCAAGGGATCGATACAGTGAAGGGTGTTTATTGGTAGACAGGAGGCATAATGTAGTTGGCGAAAGTTTCACGCAAGTGTATTTATCATGCGGACAGAAAATAGAAACAGAGAGATTTTTTAGTTGAAAGCGGGTTGCTGTTTCTGTATTTTTTCGAAGTTATTGACCAGTTTACAAACTAACAGAAATTTGTGTGTACAATGGGTTTTCCCCAGAACATGCTTGGATTAGCTCACTTTTCCTGAGATTCTTTGACTTTGTGGTCCTTCCATTATCCTGTAAACAATCTTTTCTTTGTCAAGTTTTGAAATGTGTGTACTGTATGTGCATTATTATTATTTTCCACTTTTGTCCATTTCAGGAAAACCCTGGGAAATTCCCTTTACTGTTTACCGCACAGAACGGGCAAGTTTACATCTGATGTGGTAAGTGTTTTGTTGTTGTCTTAAGCCAGCTACTGTTGCAGAAATAATAAATTAATATATTTAAATGGGAGTGTGAGGGGGGGGGGGGGGGGGGGGGGCTAAAACAGCAGGTCTTTTGATGACATGTTAGGAGTAGAACATTCAAGCTTATGGTCTAAATTATGGAGTTGCAATATACAAGTAAGGATCAGAGTTAAGAGTTAACTCTTACCTTTGTAAGGTGAGAAGTGATAAATGAGTGAAATCATACATACATTTTTGTACTGCAGACATGAGAAGTGAACAAGTGCTCAACAAAGTTTAAGAGCGACTTTCTGTAAAAATCGACTAAAATCGGCTTTCGGTGGCACAAGTCAAAAAATCAAATTCGCTCATATTTTGCTCATAGATAGGCCCTAGTCAGAAACTAAACGGACTGTAGTTAGTTTTTGAAAATACAGCTTTTTTCGGTAAAAATATGCGAAAAACCATTTTGCCCCGATTGGGCCCAAAATCGACTTCCGGTTTGACAGAATTTTCGGGAAATTTGATCGCTTCGCGCACCATACTACAGCTATTTTCGAATCTTTAAATAACATTTATATACTGTCTAGGTCTTCATTGTTCGATTTAATGAAAAATAAAATAAATCTAACTTAGTTTTGAGCCCGAAACAAGATCAAAATCATAGGCTAATTTGCGAACTTGTTGCAAGCTAATTTATGCAGATAAAACATTGACCATTTTATCTATGTGCGATAACTTAAAATTTCGTAAAAACGTTTTCTATGGGTTAACTATACGTTCATCTGATAGGATATATAGAAAAACCTCTGGGTAAATGATTTTAAGTGGCCCGCTTTGACCCGTGTTTATTACTTATTTTGCCGAAAATATGCCGTTTCATGTGTAAACAATGGCGTGACACGGCTATTCACCGGAGACTCGCTCTGATAAAAAAGTGATTTCCATTTAATTACAGGAAGATATCTAGATAAAGGTAAATGAAAAACACAATGGAACCATTTTTTGTTTTATTTGTTTAATTATAATTTATGGCATCGCTTGTAGCAGTTTTATTTTTTCGTACCCGATTGCGGTTGAACAACCTATTAAATAGCATGAGTTATTTTGAGAATTCCGTCCAAGTAGCCTCAAAACAAGCCAAGGCTATAAATATAAACTACCTAGTTGTGAACTCTTTAAAAAATAAGAGCAATCCGAGATTTTGTTCACCCGTTTTGAAGGCAGTTGGAGTGAGACTTGGAAACCGTTGCGTGACCAGTACACGATGTTGATCACCAAGTCGCAGTGCAGACTGTAATTTTAAGTTAAATCTCGTCGAGCGGGTTCTAAAGGGAATACATTCCCAGTTAATTGTTAAGCATAACAAGTCGGGATTGTTTGTATCTGAAGGAAACTCCTGCAGTAATAGATATATTTCGCTCATTGCTCGTATACCGTAACCTGGGGGCCGGGACTCTCTCGTATCATAGTGACATTGGTGGGTACGTGGGTAATTTCCTTTGAAAGGAACCCCTCAAGGATAACAGAATCACGCTATATGGGTGTGACTCGAATTCAGTTTCACTCCTAAGATGCATCAATTCTAAAACAAAACCACTTACTACCCAATACCCTAAATGCTATCGGGATAACTCTAACAGAGAGGTATGACAATAACAACAACCCCCTGGAACGGCAACTCACAAAATATCCGTACTACTAGATACTACTTTTTAGCTCAATTATTAATAAAACCATAGACGTTTTCATTTTCAATTGTGCACGTTTCCGATTCGTCTCAATACCTTGACCAGTCTTCGTGCAGTCATCTGCCTCGTCCCAGTCGTCGCTCTTTAGTCGGGCGCGGTTGCACCACGCACCTTTTCTGCTCTTTACCGACTAAATTCAACGGATGGTGTATGTCATCGTTGCGGTTTTGCGCACTCACGCTCAAGGTAGAAACAAGGGAATAATTGAACAAGTTGATGTTTATCACTGAATAAGCTAAGCGCAACATCACTGCCTGGGGAGAGCTCTGTTCAGGCCAGCCCTTTGTTCCGTTTACCGTCGCCCGAGGGGACCAGATTTTTCAGTTTCCAAAAAACTTTTTACAGTATTGTACGGTAGGCAATGTAGTCTGACCCTTTTAACCCTTTTACTTGGGAAAATAAACAAACTTATGTGTTTGCAAATGTATATTTACAACATTTTTTCAATGCTTAATATTTGAAGGTATTTCAGTCTTGAGCAACACCGTGTGGTAAGCACCAGTTGACGTGCCCTGGAACATGAGATACACTGAGAGAAATATGGCTATATATATGCGCATGAAAATGTGACGTGGAATACTTGAGAACGAAAACCAGCTACGATGTTACATTTCCTCCTTTGTCCATGCGGGTTGGGCTCTCAAAAGTTCTTTCGTTCGGAAAACAAGGTTCAATTTGATTCAAAAGGATCACCTACTGTAATGAACAAAAACAAACTGGAAAGAAGCTTGACCCCGTCTCAGGTGTCCCAAGAAATGAGAGTTGCGAAATATTCCAACCCTAGAACGTTATATCCTACCCTAACCCAAATTATACACCCATGACTGTACAGGGGGAGGAGAATTGATTGAATCCCATAGACTCCTTGAAAGCCTTATGCCTTTAGTAGAGAGCCTATAGCTTGCTTTACAGCATAAGGTGCGTGGTTTTGCTGTTAATTATGACGTCTACGTTTAATATACGTACGTCATGAAGTACACCATCTTCTATTTCAGGTTTTCTTTTCTCGTGACGTCAGAAACAAGCCATTAAATCGGTAAATGAAATGTAATTTAAAAATTCAATAATTGGGCCGATAAATCTGCATGTCAAAACACGCGGTTGTCATGGCAACATCAAACAGTTGTCAAATCAAACTGATCCTGAGAAATGAGTGAACAGTTACTGAACATTTTAGCATCCCAGAGTGCAAATTTTGCACGTCTGAGATGCGTCACGATGTCTCCAGTTCAGTAGTCTTACAACACGACACATGTGTGAACTGCGAAGCAGCGAAGTATTTCGCACCTAATCTGAAACATCTTACTGAGCTTTTGGGGATAAATAATACAGTATTTCAGAGATTGCCGAAAATCAACGTAAGACTTCCAAGGATTATACGAGGTCTTCCGAAGAATGTCGAGGCTCGATCGAGTCATTATCAACTGAGATCGGTCAAAACTGATAGCTGAGAAACGGCTAAAATTTCAACTGATAACTGAGGATTTCCCAAATTCTAATTTGTAACTAAGAATCCATCAGGACCCTCTATGTAGTTACTGGAATATTTTGGACTCCCAAGCCCATGGCCCTGTCGCTATGAAAACGAAAACCAGCAGCAGCGGAACCAGAGATGCCCAATGTTATGAGAAGCTGATAAAAAATAAATAATTAAAATAGCACTGGATTCAGCAAACAACGAAAGTGCTGTTTTAACAATTTTGTATACATGTAGTATTATTGAAACACAAAATAATTTTCGCCGTCATTTTCGTTAATCTTCTTTCGTCATTGTTTTCTTGCCGAGGCTGAGCATATTGTATATACCACTGGCCGTACCAGCAGAGAGCATTTCTCCATATATTAATTTATCACTCATTTAAAATTAAATAAACCATTGAGAACTGGTTAGTTGTACTTCTCAACCATTTGTAATTAGTGGTAATCAGCGAAAGTAATAAACTTAGCTATTTGAACATTAAAAAAAATATATTTATTCCCGTCGCACGCTATAAACAGAGTCACGCAATGCTCTTGCTATGTCGAACATGCTGCAGGGAGAATAATGGTCAATAATTCAAGAACATAATTTACTCATTTGATCTTTACCTGAAAGTTCTAGTTTACCAAGAGGGCGATACATTTATAGTGTTTGAAGAATGAACAAAATATGATAGTGTTTCAAATTTGCAAAGTTTGAAGAAAAACAAACCGGCATAGTTTAGGTCATAAAACGAACTTGTGGTTTCAAAATGCAAATATACTAATAGTGGAATAAAAAAAGTCAATAAGAGATGTTCTTTAGGTTCCGATTTAATGATCAGCTATATTTATGCGTTTCCCTATAGCTATGTTAAAGTGATTATTATCGAGTATTCAGATTGCGACTGGCCCTGTCACGCCATTGTTTACACATGAAACGGCATATTTTCGGCAAAATAAGTGATAAACAAGGGCCAAAGCGGGCCACTTAAAATCATTTACCCAGATATTTCTGTACATATCCTATCAGGTGAACGTATAATTAACCCACAGAAAATGTTTTTACGAAATTTTAAGTTATCGCACATAGATAAAATGGTCAATGTTTTCTCTGCATAAATTAGCTTGCAACAAGTTCGCAAATTTAGCCTATGATTTTGATCTTGTTTCGGGCTCAAAACTAAGTTAGATTTATTTTATTTTTCATTAAATCGAACAATGAAGACCTAGACAGGATACAAATGCTATTTAAAGATTCAAAAATAGCTGTAGTATGGTGCGCGAAGCGATCAAATTTCCCGAAAATTCTGTCAAACCGGAAGTTGATTTTGGGCCCAATCGGGCAAAATGGTTTTTCGCATATTTTTACCGAAAAAAGCTGTATTTTCAAAAACTAACTACAGTCCGTTTAGTTTCTGACTAGGGCCTATCTATGAGCAAAATATGAGCGAATTCGATTTTTTGACTTGTGCCACAGTTTGGTCGACTTTTACAGGAAGTCGCTCTTAATTGCAATAAATACTAATAAATTGAAAAGGAAGCCAAAATTTGTATTTATTTATTGATCACTTGTTCACTTCCCACTGATGTCCACAGTACAAAGATGTATGTATGATTTCACTCATATATCACTTCTCACCTTACATTAATTTTGTATTCATCACGGGTATTATGAACTATGAATTTGACCTGCTCCCAATGTGTTGGCTTCAGGGGGGGCAGGCAGCGCCCTTTGATCTTTCCGCTTTTCCGCAATACATGATCGCACAAGTAAAGAAATCTGTCAATCATTCGAGAAACGTACCTCTACGGGAGTTTGCTGTGGAATTTTCATCCATGGTGTCCCACAATGACCAAAGTTCAGTTAAACAGCGACCGAATCGTTCCCATAGATGTTTGGACGTGGAATCGCCAAAATATTTCTGAACGAACACAAACGCACGTCATGTCAGCCATCGTCCGCCATGTTTATTTTAAACAAACCAGTACTTAGTCTCGCTCGGCCAAATTTCTAAAATGTGCAATCATATATACTAGGTCCCAGGCCTCGCTGCTAGCCCCCCCTGGTTGGCTTCATACATGTACATGTAGCTCAGTTGGTAGAGCATCACACTGGTATCGCGGAGGTCGTGGGTACAAATCCCATTAAAGCCAATTTTTTTTTTGGCTTCCTTTGCAATAATATTAGTACCTATTGCAATTACACTGTGTTGATCACTTGTTCACTTCTCTTGTGTTGTTGTTTACAATGTAGCTGATAGACTTTACCAAAAAATGTTACGTGGGGCAGCGCATGGCTATTGTTGGAGTAGGTGAGTTGAACATCAAGATTAGAAGTGAAGTTCATTGTGCTTCTGTAAACAATCAAAACATCAACTACTCAGAGGGATTTGAGATTTGCAGGATGTCTTAATTTAACTCTTTCCCTCATTCCAGTGGTACATGACTGTATCTTGGTTGAATGTTTGCACAGTTATAACATCTTGTTATGGCTCTAGAAATAATTAAGAATATCATAAAGGGAAAAAGCTTTATGACATTAGCAAGGTTGTCAATGTTTTTGGGTCACTGTGATTTTATGGTGAAAAAAAAAATGCTGGAAAAAAAAGAAAAAAAAAAAGAAGGGTTTGCCTGGTACAAGTTGCCTGGATAGCAAGACTTACATGTATCAAGTGAGCTAAAGAGGGTTTGTTTTAACAGGTGTTGATCACAGCCAGTTGGTAGACTTGGCCAAAGCAGCATTCTCCTTTCTCCCAGAGGGTGAACCTGTTCCTAAAGAAGCCACGAAGTACCATGGAGGTAATAAAACTTTGGTGATAAATTTTATTAATGCATCCCTTCTCGGCTAATGCACGCACCAAAGTTAAGCAAAATACTTGCATTTTTCAGGCCACTTTTGGAAAATTTTAACCAAAATTGTCCACCAGACATGAAGGGAAATGTTTTATTTTATTCCATGTTTCATAAAGGAATTTTGGAAAATTAGTTTGTGAGTGGTCCATCTTAGTGGTCCGTATCGGAAAATTTGGACCGCTCAGGGAACCAATCAGAACGCTCCTTTTCATCATGGACCAGTTTGACATATAATAAGGTGGCTTATTATATGGCAAACTGGTCCACGACGAAAAGGAACATTCTGATTGGTTCCCTGAGCGGTCCGAATTTTGCAATACGGACCGCTAAGATGGACCGCTAACGAACTCATTTCGCCGAATTCCTTTTATGAAACATTGAACAAAGGAAAACTGTTTTCTATTAAGTAGAAACATTTTTCCTTATGTCTGGCGAACAATTTTGGGCTTTTTTGGCTAAACTTTTCGCAAAGTGGCCTGAAAAATGAAAGAATATGCTTAGCAGTTGGCGCGCGCGTTAGCCGAGAATGGTTGCATTAATTTATCAACACATTTAAAAAAAAAGCCATTATAATAAAAACTTTATTGAACTAGCTTGTTCGGTCCGTATTGGGAAATATTGGTCTCGTTCTTTTTTTGCAAGTTTATGGACCGAGCCGAACTTTCAAAAAAAGAACTCAACCAATATTTTCCCAATATGGACCTCACGCTAGTTCAATAACATCTATATAATAATTATGCCACCTTATTATTTTACTGGTTATTGACTACTCATAAGAACATGCCCATTCAAAACCTTAATGTGTTTTTCCTGTATCTTTTTTTAACAGGAGAGGTGATGAATTTCAGGTCTGGGCCACTTGTCCATGCTGTTCTGGCAACAGAAGGAGCCAGGTTGGTAAATGTTAAATACTGGTATCTGTATTCTATACATACATTAATTTTGTATTCTACATGTAAATGTTAGCTAGTAAAGTAATGTAGATTTTACAGCATTACTAGACCATTGGCTAGTGAATAGGATGTTTTTGTATTCTTGGGATTGGCCTTTAACTACATGTGTACAATGCATGTCAGACGTCTTGGGACACTTCACCATTGCACCTACAAATGGTCTTTTGTGTTCACTTCCCCCTCCCCACCCCCAATACAATGTTGAGTTTTATCCATCCAACCTTACCTTGTGACTTTTCAACATTGTTATGAGAGAAGGGAGGCTCGGGAAATTGAATAATGACTTCTCACTTCAAAAAACTTTGCAACTGAGTGGTATTTTGTTAAGTGCCCCAAGGACTTTGATGATCATTGTAGCTTGCTGGGGAATATCAGCTTCATGTCATTTGCATTTTAAAAGATTGCCCGCTTTTAAAGCCTCCATTGCAAGCTGGACCCAGTTCAATCAGAACGTGAAACTATTATCATGTATCTGTTTAATGATTGTGTTCTATTGTATTGACTGCTGACCCAACCAATAATTTTCAAGTGCGAGGGGTTACGTAGGTTGTAATGATAAATAAATACACTGTAGATGTTGATCTTTCTTGGGATTTTAATTATTCACAACCAACTTAAACTTGTCATTAAGTTATCGGATTTAAAACTCACCTTAGACTTACTGAATTTTTCAGGTTAGGGAGCAAAGATCATCTTGCATTCTCTGTTTATCAGGTGAGGGCTTGCTCCTTTCTTTATTTGTACTGTGATTTTAAACTTCCTGATGTAAAAATAAACTTGTTAGTTCATACCATGATTATCAGTAGCCTGAATTTCAGCCGTCTGTCTCTGTCGCATACTCCCTCGAGGGAGTATGCGACAGAGACAGACGGCTGAAATTCAGGCTAGATTATCAGGCAATTACAACTTTTTCAAAGGACGTTTTGCGACAAAGTTTTGCCATTAAACCTTTGTTGTCAGGGAGAAACACTTGGTGAGTGTTTCTCTCTACCTCATTCAGTCTCTGTTTACAGTATTCGTAGCCTGCGGGCAAGCTGTTTTGGGGGTGAGGGGTGGGGAGAGAGGGATAGAGAGAAAGAGAGCTTGCAAGGATGTCTTAGAATTTTGAATGCTGCCCCAAAACCCCCATTGGAAATGAGCTTCAATGTAAACACACAGTGTAACTTGTGTGTTATGGTAACTTGTGTGCTATGGTGACTTGTGGAAGTCAATTTGTAATGAAAACGTGTTCGTTCTGTCAAAGAAGAAGGCTTTGAAGGTACAATTTTATTCCAAGTGCTACAAAAATGGGAATCCACATTGAAAGAAACTCAGTATTTTGCATCGGATTTTTGAGCGTGAATATTCAAAATTCTGAGACATCCTTTTAAGCTTTCTCTCCCTCACCCCTACCCCCAAGAGAGCTCACTTTCAGGCTAGAGTATTCCTTTTACAACTGCTTCAATGTGTTTTGGAGTCAATAAGGTTTGAAATAATAATTTACTGCTCTTTTAGATTTAATTTAACAGGTGGGCCCAGTTGTTCAAAGGGTGGATAGCACTATCCAGTGGATAAGTGGATAAGTGTTGACAAAACAAACTACTGTACAATATCCACTGAATAGTGATTTATCCAATGGATAGCGTTATCCATGCTTTGAACAGCCATGCCCTGACATTTCAAGTGATTTTCTCTTGTTACCGGTATAATTTCACAGAAAGTTCTTGGTGCAACACCATCAATTAAGTGGGGAAGCAACATGGCATCAAACAGGTACATGTACAACATTGCTGAAAAATTTGATTCTAATCAACCTTCACCTAGCTTCTTTGTGCCAAGTGGCACTTAAAGCTTCTATGATCTGTCGCCAACCCGCTCTGTCGGCCACTGTGGTGTGCACCTCATTCCATGATCTCCATCCAGCTCTTACCCTGTCCTTCTTGAACTTGTTGCAGTCAGTGAAATGTTTTGTTTTCCATGTAATTATCAGGCTCCTGAAGGCTGCTGCGGCTGAATCTGCTGACGGAGCATTTTCAGTAAGTTGACACATTGTTTAATTGCTTACATGTGCCTTCAATTTACTGTGGAATGATTTTCTTCTTGTAAACTTCATGTACCTGGATAATGTAGTGATTTTATTTTGTTTTATTTGGGTATTGTTCGGCAATCTTTGTTATATGAGGTAACAAGTTTGATCTTTTTTATTATTAATGTTTTAGGCATCAGCTTTCAATGCCAGCTATTCGGATGGTGGTCTTTTTGGATTTTATGTTGCTGCAGAGCCTTCAAACGTATCCAAGGTATTTGATTTCTTGTGTTGATATCCCATAGTGCATCTCTCCACCCAGGACTGAGGAGTATAAATGGGTCACCCTTCTTTGAATTCACTTATCTTTATTTTCCTGCAGGTTATGAAATCTGTGGTTGGCCAGTTCTCCAAAGCTTCTAAGGGAGACATCTCTGATCAGGACATTACACGAGCAAAGTGAGTCATTTATTGGAAACAAGAAATTTCAGGGAAATTATAACCGTTAATAATTATTAATTTCATGGTTAAAAGCTGACACTTTTCCTGCGGACACTTTTTCTTCCTCCCAAACTTGTCCACTTACAGAAGCTTCGACTGTATATCCAAATAAACAAAACCAAACGAACACTTAACGTGTACAATGTTTTCCTGAGCTCCATTTTAATTTAAGAGATTGGTTTTCCAGTTGATAAGAGGTTCTCTGCACTGGTATGAAGTATTTAACCACCTATATTTTTTTCCACAGGAACCAGACAAAAGCACATCTTCTTATGCACAGTGAAAGTCAGGACACACTAGTTGAAGACATTGGCTCCCAGGTGAGTCTCCTGTCTAAGGCAGGGAAAGCTTATTTTACAAAACAAGTTTAAGAGATAACCTATTGCTAACTTAGAGGCATGTTGGTGTAATGGTTAGTGCACTGTGTGTTGGTAGGGATTTAGAGAAGCGGGCGACACACCCCTACCACAAATTTTGAGGAGTAACCCCCCCCCCCCCCCCCCCCCTCCCTCCCACCCGGGCTCTCCACCCAGTGAAGTATAATGGGCACCAGTGAATTGTTGAGACAACCTGACAAAATGCTGGGGGTGGGGGGGTTGCGATGGACTGCATCCCATTTAGGAAGAGTAGCAATACTCCTAGTGGTAAAAACCCTGGGATAAAACCAGGGTTAAGCACCAGCACTGGTGAGCATTGGTGAGCCATCTGGCCTCTCCAAGGACAAGATAATCTGAACTGGGGGGGAAAGGGGGGGGGGGGGGGGTTATTATCGGAAGGAATTTTGCGTTTCAAAAATGTTTAGGCTTATATGTGGAAAAGATTTTTCGACAACCCAAAATTAATCCAAAATTACCCCTGTCGCTATTGAGGTGTCTTTACAAGTACATCACTATTTTTCATTAGCTGTTAACAAAGGGAAGTTACACGTCACCTCAAGAAGTCGCCGCCGCTGTTGATTCCATCACAAAGACCGATATTTTGACGGTAAGAAATATTTCAGCTTAAAAAAATTGTAACTGCACACACAGTTTTAACTGACACAACTTGTATTCATTTTCTATTTGCTTTTGTCAAGTATATATACCGCACTGTACTGAACATACTTTATTTAACACGTTACGAAGAGTAATGATTAAATCCTTAGTAAGTAAGTTCTTCTAAGATAAGATAAGATGTTTATTTACCGTACACTTTTAAGCTATGGTAACAGTGCATCTGCAGGGGCGCACCAGCTAGTTTACAGGTACATGTACACCACGCTTTAGATATCAATATCTGACTTCTCCCTGTAAAAAATGTATGGAGACCAGTAAGAATAATTTCTGTGTTGATCATGGCGTTTAACTCTTTCGCTCCCAGAGTCAAACCTTGAGTCAATAAATGTGCTTGTGCCTTCTAAGTTTGTGGATGAAACTCTAGCGTGTGACCATTCAAATGAAAGCGACTGAGCAGTACTTTCATGTGGTACCGGTTTATTATTCTGTACAAGGTGGTTCTAACTTTTAAGTTTGTGGATGAAACCTTAGTGTGTGGCCATTCAAATGAAAGCTACTGAGCAGTACTTTCATGTGGTGCTGTTTGTTTCTGACAATTTGCAAAATGAAATCGTCCGTTATGAACTTAGCATTCTTGGGCGTGAAAGGGTTAAAGGTTTAATCGTCGTTGTTCTTATATTGCAGGTGGCCAAACGCGTGTTCTCTGGCAAACCTTCTCTGTCAGCAGCAGGCGATGTGTCTACAATGCCGGGTTTGGACGAGCTCTTCTAATCTACTTTTCAATCTCTTCAGTGATTGTGCGGACGTGATGTGCTGTGTTAATTGATGCCACAGCTCAGCCATTGGTATAGACCCATATTATTTTTTAACGAGACTGATTGTTGATGGCGCCAATGGCTTGTTGTAAAGAAGTGAATGTTCATCAATAAATGCGTCGTTGCCTTGGTCTCGGCGCTGTTAAGCTGTGATGGCATGAATAATTTGCTCTCTGCTGGCTGGCTGCATGCAGCAATCTCATAAGCCACAATGTCAACATACGCTTATCACTAACGCTATTTTTGGCTTTTCTTGCTTTTCTTAGGCCCAATTTATACGTCGTATTTTAGTCGCGTCGAATGTAGTTCAAGCCGCAGAAATCTCGCTGGATTCAGCTACGTTGCAATACAGTCAACTCTCTCTAAGGCGGACACCCTCGGGACCAGCTCTAGATATCCGAGGTGTCCGCCTTACAGAAAAATAAGAGACACTTGATTCGGTCCGGACCAGCCAACCATGTCCGCCTTAGAGAGGTGTCCGCCTTACAGTGGTGTCCGCTTTGAGAGAGTTGACTGTACATCGAAGATTTAGCAAATCCCCTCCCAGTTACGACGAATGAACTAGCGAAGCAATGTGTTCTACTTTGCTATTTGTGTGGGCATTGCGCTGATTTAAAGCGATTTCAGCGAGTTTTCTGGGACTTGAATTACATTCGATGTGACTGAAATGCGATGTATATAATTGGGCCTTAGCTTACTTATGAGCTGCAAACTTAAACGTAAAATCCCGCTTGTAAGCCCTGTGTTTGGCGCCTTCTGTACCCTATTTTGACCACCCGTACTCCTGTTTAGCATTTGTTTATTTAGAGGAAGATTTCACGGCTACTGACGGGCCACCATTTTCAAAGCAGGGCACAGATGACGCGAAACAGTGTTTGTATGGGAATCCGATACCAAATCATTCCCTAAAGTACGAAAATTCTTTCAACTTGAAGGAAACCGTAAAATAATAGTTTAACAAGGTAGAGAAACACCAAAGATGCAATAAGAAACAAAACTAGAACGAGGATGGTTAAAGATGGGGAAGATTAAGATGGATTACGAATGACGGACTTGAGATGAGTGCACAAGCTGTGACGCAGTTCCTTTGACTTAGTACTAAAATAGCATGACCTATAGACTATTTCCGCTTACTTTGAAAACTTGTTTGGATTGGTTTGGGATCGCAAGGGCTTTTACAGCAAAGCTGACATGATTCTGTCATAAGTTTTACTTATTGCATTTTATTTTTGGATTTCACAATGTTTACTTAAGTAGCTTTGTGTAAATTTGTAAAGGATTGCCATCGTATGAATATCATTCCTTCCTGTTCCTTTTGAAATTGGAGGTGATGAATATATGAAATAAATCATATATGTGAACTGCGGTGAGAAAGAACGAAAGAGAATGAGTTATTCGCAGAAAGAAAGCCTGAAAAAATTCAGGTTCCCACGATATTCGAACCAGCACCCCGGAAGTCTAAGTCTATTAAGTCTAAGCCCTGCCAAAGAGTGCCAGTTCGCCCATCATTATTATATGTCACGATTAGCTTTAAAGTAAATCAGTTGATTTTGTTTGGCAAAGAGATCGAGCGTTCTACCTTTTTGAAATCGCTTGTTTTTTGTAATCACATTAACATTTCCCCGTGGCTTATACGCACTCTTCCAAGTAACAAGTCACATGAAATTATTAAGAAAACCGGATAAATCGTACATGTTCTTGAAATCTTCGCGACCTTATTTTGTAAAATCATAATTCAAGAAAAATCCAAACTTACATTTTGTAAAATACTAAAAAACAAACAGCACCATAGGAAAGTACTGCTCAATAGCTTTCATTTGAATGGTCACATGTACGTACATGTACGTATTTCATCCACAGACTAAAAAGTTAGAACCACGTTACATCACTCAAGGTTTTATTCTTGGAGTGAAATTGCCGCAAATTTCTGGTAGGGTCGCGGTTATAAGTTCAGCCTGTTAATGTTAACGAAGCATATTTTAGGATCATCTTTTGTCATCGCGTTTTTGCACGATTTCTCGAGAAGCTCAAAACCTAGAACACACCTAACAAAACTGGAACCCAATAATTAATAGTTTGATTTTGTAGAGCTGTACACGTACTCGACAAATGACAAGAACCCATTAGCGTGATTAGGAAGTAAAGATGAAGCTATGTCACGATATATTCAGTCATTTTCCGATGTACAAAAATCACCTTCAAATCGAAGGAAACCATAAAATAATAGTTTACTAAGGTAGAAAAACACCAGGGAGGTAATAATAAACCAAACAGGAACAAGGATGGCTAAGATTGGGGAAGATTGAGATGGATTACGAACGGCGAACTTTCAACTTTCAATGTGCCATCCGTGACGTAGCTCCTAGCTATGTCACGATATTTAACCCTTTCACTCCCAGAGTCAAACTTTGAGTCAATAAATGTGGTTGTACCTTTTGAGTCTGTGGATGAAACCCTAGTGTGTGACCATTCAAATGAAAGCTGTTGAGCAGTACTTTCATGTGGTGCTGTTTGTTTTTGACAATTTTGCAAAATGAAATTCACGAATTTTTCCTCAGTTTTGAACTTAGCACTCTTGGGAGTGAAAGGGTTAAAGTCATTTTTGCGAAGTGCAAAATCACCTTTAAATTGAAGAAGGCCTCGAAATAGTTGTTCACTAAGGTAGAAAAACACCAAAGAGGTGATAATAAACCAAACTGGAACAAGGATGGTTTAGGATGGACAAGATTAAGACGGATTGCGAACCGCGAACTTGAAAAAAATTGCCAATTTTTTCAAGATGCGCCATCCTTGACGTAGCCCCTTTAAAATGCATTGTCTGGCTCGGATTCCCTTGAAAAGACGGCGGAATTCCTTTAAGAAATAGTTTTCTATATTTAGTTAGAAACTGGCCCATAGAAAACTGATACACTCCCTGAGGGGCGGACAGCCATGTTTATCTTCCAAAGAAAGTCGAAAACATTTAGTCTGTTTATCTTGGAGTCACCGAAACACCCATGACCTCGAAACAACTGGAATTAACACTCTCGTGTTTTCATTTTCTTCCAGACTTCCGACTCGTGTTTCCGTAGAATTATATTTCCAGCCCAAAATAATCATTTGTTGAATTTTTCTTTATTTAGAGCTCTGCGATATCTTCTAAAATATATATGGGACTGAGCGCAGTTGTTGTTGTAGTGGTGAAAGCCCTCAGCGCCTCCCACACCAATATGGCCCTGGTTCGATTCCAGCTGGGAACCTTATGTGGGTTGAGTCTCATCCCAACCTCGTTCCCAGGGTCTCTCTTCTTTGCGTTTGGCGGGAAGAAGAGACCCTGGGAACGAGGTTGGTTCTCATCCTTGCCCCGAGGGTTTTTCGCCGGGTACTCCGCGAAAAACCAACATTTCTAAATTCCATTTCGATCTGGAATCCGTGGGCCACAGGTTTATCAGTGTTAGACTTTCAGTTAAAAGTGTCACCTTCGTTAAACAGAGTTGATTTATTTATTTTATTTCATGAGCTAACCAAGCATATCGTGGCCTGTCCCCTTTAATCTTTTATAGTTTTGAGTAAATACGCGGCGTTGCTTTCAAGTTGAAATCTGGGTAAAAAACATGGACTTGTTGAGAGCTATTTTGGTTGATTGTAAACGACAATGTCAATTTGACCCTTTCACTCCCAAGAGTGCTAAGTTCAAAACTGAGTAAAAAATATTGAATTTCATTTTGCAAAATTGTCAAAAACAAACAGCACCACTTGAAAGTACTGCTCGATAGCTTTCGTTTGAATTGTCACACACTAGAGTTTCATTCACAGACTCAAAAGTTACAACCACATTTATTGACTCAAGGTTTGTCTGTGGGAGTGAAACGAGACAACGTGAAAGATGCAACCCGCCCTTTGTAAGAATCCTGTCGGGTGGCATAAAAAAATTAAAATAGGTGGTAATACAAAATGGAATTAGTGTGGTTGCCACTTTAGACCTCTGGGCCCGGTTGTTTGAAAGCCGATTAACGCTAATCCTGGATTAAAATTAAATCGAGGTTTGAATTTCTCTTGTATAAAAGTGTTTTTCACTGCTAATGTTTCGTAGAGTTTGAGATTACTCAAAGTCAAAGCTGAAGGACAAAAAATATCAACAGAAAACCTCACTGAAAAGTTATAAAACTGAAATCAATATTCACGCGCATCTGTCCGCTGATCCTAGATTAGCTTATTCGTCCAACAACCGGGCCCTGATGACTAAGTTGACGATTTGAATGTTTGAAAAAACTTAGAGGATTTGTATAAGCCTTGCAGCCTACGCGCATACCATTTCTCGGACACAGGAAAGAAATAGGAGACGTCTGCACGCAGGCTACAAGCCTTGCCATTCAGCAACTTGTTTCCTATTTTAAAAGAAGAAGATTTAATTAAGAATATTTGAAAATCGTCTTAATTTTTCAGACTTTCAAACCCCCATAAAATCTCACACTTTAATGTTGGCGGTCTCAAAATTGGCAACCTTACTAATTTTTAACACGATCTTTCTATTTCTGGCACTATTTTGTACTTCCACCCATTTTGTTATGATGGGCACGTCCATTTGACATGCAGGGTTCTTAGTGCAAAGGGTGTATTATAGAAATGATAAGAGCATATTACGTACGTATGACCAGTACAAATGACTATGCACGTACGCGCGGGAGAATTGCCAAATCGCAACACAGCCATAAAAAACGATTTCATTTTAGTGATTTGAAAATACCCCCACTCTCTCGATATTCAACCTAGCTTGTTGAAATTTTGCAGTTCTACTAATTCTGACCTGCTCTTTTCATATTCGTGAAGAGTTTTCTAGTTGGTCGTTTTAAGGGACGTGATTGCATACGTGAGGCGACAGTTTTAGGTCGAGGGAACTCTAGATAGTACATCAAACTCTGACAACTCTGTACCGAAATCGCCGGGTTGCTGGCTTCATTAACAAAACTTCCAGAACATTGAAACTGGTGTAGCAAGCGTCAAGGCGGAATCGTGTTCTAAGTTTAACGCGTTAAGTGCTAGGAGTAGTTTTTTTTCTGACATGTTCTTTACTTTTCACCCCTAACACGTGCTAATGTCTTCAGGCACGTGAAAATTTCGCCAGAGCGTGACAACATGCATCTCAAACTGTTTCCGCGAAGCGCTGAAGCGATGTCCTTATCTCGAATGGAAACGCACGTGATGGCGTTTGAAAATCTTCGTTCAGTGCTTGGAAAGGAAATTGTTCAGAATAAGTGGAGGGTAGACAAACTATAATTGACGATTTCTTCATAAGATGCCGGACTTGTTTTCACGAAACATGTCATTATCGTTCAACGGTGTAACGCTTTGTTTTGTATTTTCGTTGTAAGAATTTTCATTGTGTATCCATGTAAAGATTCCCTTCCTAGCGTTCTTGAACTGTCTCATTTCTCATGCGGTTTTGTTTAGTATATAACTGTGTTTTTGTTGTTGTATCTGATCACTTGGACTTTGATCAGTTCCGCTTAATACGGTGTCCACTTATTAAATACAGGTTTGACTGTAATGTTGAAGGCGGAATAAATTATTCACGTTCTGACGTTCGTTTTATGATAGAACAGTTCTGCTCTGTTCTGCTCTTTGATTTTCCGGTTGGGAGCAGCGAGGCTTACAATGACTAATCAAAATTACACGAAGTGTCGACAGCAGCAGTTTCTTCTTGTTCCTGTTATGCTCAAGAAGCTTAAGTTTGTTATCTTTGCTCGAAAATCCCTTTCTCTTGTAAAAACAAGGTGGGCCGGGGAGTGGGCGGGCGGAAAAGGTGCGAAATGTATTTAGCCTTGTCTACAGTCCTTACGATTTAACTTGGCCGCAAATGGTATTTAAAACGTGCTAGCGTGCAATCTTGTTAAGAGGATTGTGAGTCGAACGTTTGGAAAACTCGTGGAGATTAGTACAGATTACATTAGCTTCAACTCATCGTTACAGTTGATTTCTTGTCTTTGGCACTTTGACGTACGTTTTACAAAAGTGATTAGAACGTTCTAGAATCGATATCACCGTTAAAACCCCCGAGGCAAAAGTTAAACTAATTCTACGTTATAACGTTTCTCTGACGTCTGTAAGGGTCTGTTGACCCCTTTATTGGTTACCTTCCAACCAAAGCGAAACATTTTGGAACTTTGCATCCATACACGGCATTTTATACCAAAACCATCCCTCAGGATTACTTTAATAAGTTCGCTCGTATGCATGATATTGGATAAAGAACAATGAAATCTCCGTCTGTTTAATCTTTTCTTTTCATTTGCCATTACACAGTGTTGATTGTTGACCTTTGAAAAGGGGTAAATTAATCAGTTATTTGTGTGCCAAACACAATACGTTTGGAGACCGTGGGAAAAACTACCGAGGCATACGACCATGATACCGTGAATTGTCTGTCGTTTATTTACAAGCTCTGTCAAAGAAAATAATACAATACTTTGTGTATAAATGTTAGAAAAATAACAGGAAAAGGAAGTATATACATGTGCTTTTCCTTGACGTAATAACTCTTTCGTACTCACAGATCATTCGTTAAATTCTCTTTACTTTGTATGATACATTCTAGTAGGCAGCCCAGAGGAATTAAGGTTCTAATCAGAATTTTTATGCTGCCTTGAGACTGAAAACCGTCAAATTGGCAGCTCGAGACACTATACATTGCTACCTTTAAAAAATGAACAGTTATTTACAAGTAAATAAGTCACATGGCGATTATTCATAATTCAGTGTTCTTGTAAAAAAACATCCTCTGTTATTTTATGTTCAATCTTTGATATATTGCCTCAGTGATTAAAGGACCCGTTATTACACTTCAATTACGTCATCGTAATAACATGGTCTCGTTTCCTTTTCCTGAACATGACGTTTACATGTTATGACAACATACAAGAAGGGGAAAATAACACGAAACCCAATCGAAATTGTTTGTACTGTATTAATCAAAAGGTCAGTTTGATTGTTGAGTCTCTAGTTTACCTTGATTATCAAATTCAACCAAGAGTTCAGTTTGGACTATGGACTATGTATTAGATTCTGTGCCTGTTATGAGAGATATCTTGCTCGACCGGAAGGCCTCCCTCATTGTTAGCAGCACTTCCTTGATCCTCTTTCACTTCGTTTTTCCTTACTTCTCGCAAGTACTTAGTGAGTTTTTTCCTGGTTTTGACGAGTTCATCTTCGATGCTTGAGTACTCGTAACGACAGCATTTCTCGTAGAAAACCTTATAAGGTTTGCACTTTGCTAGCAAGCGTCGGTTGATGGGGTGGGGAGTGGGACTCATCCAAATCGCTGTTTTCATTTGGTGATAGTGCTCGTTCGGATTGATACGGTCGATGTTTGACGTATATGTGCACGCTTCTCCGATTTTGGCCACATCTTTGCCGAGATTGCAGCATCTTTGCCTTCGACTGGGCTTTGCCTTGGGGGGCACCTCACTTTTGGGCTTATCCGTCGAACTCGCCGCAACATGAGTCTTGCTGCGCCTTAAGAAGAGATCTGAAAACGGAACAAAACGACGATTTCAGTCAAAACAGAACAGGAAAGAAAGACGATCTTATTGCGTATGATCACCAACCTTTTTCACTTCTGTTCACAACAACTGCTCCATTTATCAAGACATTGAAGACCGCCAGAAAGACGAGGCAGTAGACTGAAAATTGCTTCATTTCGCTCTGTGCCGGCTTGCGTAGTAAACTGCGTGAGTGTCCCGTGTTTTCGGGTTTTGTTTTGAAACTTTACCCGGTAAAACCAGTTCCGATGTGTTGACGTTATTGTTTTGGTATTAACACTGAGCAAAAGCAAACAAAGTTAAATACCATCACTTGTCATTCACCATGGAGGGTTAACATGATTGACAGCTGTGGACACAATGGGCAGCGAGAACAATTGGGCAAACAATGAGCTTGTTTTGCTTCTAATTGGGTTACTTCGCTACGGGGTGTCACGGTTCTTTTTGTTTCTACTTTCGAAAATGAAATAACAGCTAGAAACCGAAATCGTGTCGAGCACACACCCGATTCTAGAAGTTCCCAAAATAGTCTCTTATTATTCACCTAACACAACAGCAGTTTTTGTTTGTTTTTTATTTGCTCATTAACACCTTGTTCCAGAAATCCGTGGGAATGTTTACATTTTGTGTATAGTCTAATTAACGATGGCTTCTAAAAGAGGACGAGGGTTTACAGGTTTATCACATAATAGGAATTATACCATTTAATCCCTGAAAAATCGAAAAATGTCGTTTTTTCCATTTAGCATGTTTAAGAAGCGAAGCCGACACAAAGAAAGTTGCGGGAGGTCGACATCTCATGGTACGACTGCGCCGTAGCTTCAATTTATATGGTGATAGGTAAAATGTATCAGGCGCCGAAATGTCTGCAAAAAGTGATGTTTATTGCAGTGTTAGCATAAAGGTATAACGGAATATGACTCAACTGGTCCCGTTGTGTATGGAGACAAAGGGTTTGTAGCCTAATATTTTGCCTCTTCCCTCGCGTACTTTCTGTTTGATGACCATTGTTAGTTTTAACAGACCTCAAGCACTTGAAAGTTATAGAACTTCCGGAGCATAAGTAGCTAATGAAACTTTCAAACAAAAAGCTCCTAATTTCCCTGCAGCCTCGGCTGAATCCGGTGGTGGAGGGTGATCTGCTCGGAAATGTTGATTTGATCAGCTGAAGCTTAAAAAGAAATTATATCTTAATATCTACCATCAAACTTTCCACAAGGGCGATGTAGATCAGATCACTAAAGTTGACAGGCCTGGAAGAGATGTTGAAACTACTGATGACTCATAATTTTGGATTGAAGCCACAATGTACATGTTTTTATAGGAATGTAGATCAAAATCAACATCGTCAAAATCACATGGCATGTCGCCACTATTGTGCTGTTAATTAAATGCTATTGTTTCTTTTGTATTCCGCTCACGTTAAAAGAGAAATAAAACAGGAAAGCTTTTTGGCCCACTTTGTCAGTTCCTTACCCAAGAAAAGGTCCTCGAAAGGTTCATTTTCTTGTTGATCCTCACATACACAAGTAGCTACAAGTCCCACAGATTTACAGAAGGTATTAATAAACGTTGTTGATCGCTCCTCAGGGCATTTTATCCCTTGAGGTCAAAATGATCATTCCTATTCGATGCATATTGTTTCCAAACTGTTCTCCAGCATTTTTGCAGCCAGAAAATTTGTCTCCTGCCTTCCACGCTATACCAGCTGATAACCTCACTGCATGATTCCACGAAAATACATGGGCACTGCTGTGTTGGACGAAATTAAATCCCATACAATATAAATTTATTCCGTGTTTACAAATTAAACGTGAGTGTTTACCATGTATCTACGTAGCGGCAAACAAGTGCTTGAATAATAGGTCAGTTTCTGTAGCAGAAATAAAGCCGATGAACGGCTATATCACCAACGGCTCATTACTGAAGAATGCGGTGTATTTTCAAGTGTCTCCGTTTTACGTTTTGGGTTGCGGCTCAATGTCTGTTCCTTGACGTTTTATCTAAAGAGTTCTTTCTAATTATTCCCTCATGTCGTAAATCGCTTGACAGGTCAAGAGTAAAATTAAAAGCATGGAATTTTACAAAGGACAGTCAATATAAATCATGCTAATTTTGATATAAAATATTAGGCTGTGTTTACCCCGGGTGTTTACGTACGGCTCCTGCTGCACGAGTTGGTCCCGTGCTGGAATAAAGTGCAGTTGCAACGAATCAAAGTCTATGGGAAGAGTTTACAATACAGTGTTTCTTGAACAGCATCCATGCATCATATTTGATCAGTAAAATCTTCATCTTGTTATCTTCAGTTTACAGATTGAACATCTCAGAAATCAAATTGAACATCTCAGAAATCAAATTTGACGCACATTATTTGCAGCCTTTGCAAAATGGCGGGAAAAGCCTTTTGATTGGCTAGTTACCGTATGGACAAGGGACTGGTAACCATTCAGTTCCCCGCCGTTTTTGACGCCTTCTTGAGTCGATTAGCGCGTCCACTTTGGGGAAAATCGCAACAAGATTTATTGCTCTTTATACTAGTTCTTTGTAGCTATCTCATTATAACAGACGAACGCAAAACCGAGGAAAAGAAACTGAGAAAAGGTGAGGTGGTTTAAAGTAAAGTGTTACCAATACCAGTGCAGTCGTTGATGAGAGGTCAGACAAACTACAGCACCTGGCCCTCCAGATTGGGGGTAGAACGTGGTATTGACGACTCCACCTCAAAAGACTTCTAGTTACAGAAACTACAACACATAACACCTTTACAATGGATCCCGTTACAGTTGACGCAAGCCAACCTAACTACAGGAAGTCGGGAGCGCGAGAAAGAGTCTATTTGGGCCCAAAGCTAAGAAGCCTACGGGAACATGGAATGTCCGCGCGATGCACGGGATGTCAAAGACATTCCAGGTCATTAGAGAGATGAACAGATACAATCTGGACATTCTGGGTGTAGGTGAATGCCGTTGGACAGGGTCTGGACGCCGAGTGACCAACGATGGATCAGTGATCCAATACTCAGGCCACAAGGACAGACACATCCACGGCGTTGCCCTTTTAGAATCCAAAGAGAAAGCGAAAACTTTTTAGAATGGAACTAATCAGTGACAAAATGATCAGAACTCGCTTCAACTCAAATTAATCACAGTTATATAGTGCTAACTTTGCACTGACTAATGAAGTTTAAGAGGCCTGAGGACAAAGATGCCTGGTGTGAGCAGCAGCTACAACTTGTCGTATCCAAGGCACGTCATTTTTAACAGCAAGTGGCGCAGATACCTCCATGATGTTCGTTTTTACCGTGGTGCTGATGCTGAGGAAGAAGACCATGATGTAGACAGTAAATGAAACACCATCAAGAACATTTACTGTGAAACAGCGCAGCACGTTGTGGGCTACAGGCAAGATAATAGAGAATGGTTAACACCTTGTATATTGTAAAAGAACAAAATTGGAAATATTCTACATAAAAACGCGTAGTAATAATTTGGTTATTAAATATTCATTTCAGCTAGTTTGCTGTTATAAGTGTTTGGGTTTTAATATCTTTCATGGTGTTATTTTTAATTTCAAGAGCGAGATCACACTTTCTCAGTTTAATCTTAATGACTTTCTAAAATCCAATACCATCTGTTTCCAGTAACACCTTTGTTTACCCGACTTACATTTCTGCGGTTTTTCAGTAAGTAGAATAATGTTTGGACCGAGCTTATCTTTTCCTGGACAATTTATTTTTACTTTTAAATATTATTCTTTTAGCGAGTTTTCTACTAATCTTACTGTTTCTGATATGAGACCATACTAATCTATACTAAGGTGTAATTAAGATATCGGGTACTGCTTAACTTATAAGTACATATACTGAATAAATATTAAGCCTTACTTCGGCAAATCTTTTGTGTTTCGGTTTCCTCCGAAGGAACCATGTAACACGTACGGATGTAATTAATTTTTGTTCTGTAACTGATAAACATCTTTTAAAGTAATTTATGGAAAAAGGAGGTACTTGGTACCTGGTCATTTGAATATTGTGTAACAGTCTTTGACTGAAGATTTTTCTTGTATCCCTGTTATTGATTGTGAATTTATTCGGTAGAAATGATCTTTGTAACTTTTATATTGTCGTAGTCGTTTTATATTGATCGGGGAACTTAGAGACGTTAACGAAATTTATAAAAGAAGTGGTTTTCGTCCTAGCGAAAACGGCACTCCTAGTTTTGGTTTCAGCTATCGGATTGGCCGACTACCTTAGTTACCAACCTTAAATGACGGTTGATAAGGCAACTGCTGACGTCTCAAACCGATCAATATAAATAGGGGACGACAACGAAGTTCTGTACCATTATTTGTAACACTGTGACCACAACCTTGTAACAAGTCGAGAGTTCATTAAATACACCAGGAAAGAAGTCAATCTCTGAGTATTGCTTAGACGAACAAGAATCCCCTTAAAGTTCCTCTAGCAAGTTGGTGAAGAAAGTTGACAGGTAACAGCTCCAAGGCTACAAGAGCAAATCCAATCAACCTAAGGATAAGGAAGTGAAGAGGAGCACCAGAACAGACAAAATGTCCTTTATAGAGAAACTGTCTGACGAAACTGCAGCAAGGAGCGAGATGATGTTCTTGAAATTAACAACAGTCCACCTGCTGAGGCTGAAGTTAGAACTGCCATCAAAGCCACGAAGAATGACAAAGCCTTTGCATGGCATTGATTCCATCCAAGCTGAGATGCTGAAAACTGACATCAACACAGCTGCAAAAATTCTGACTGATCTTTTCACGACCATCTGGACCAAGGATGGCATCCCAGTAGACTGGAAAAAGGGCTTATTGTCAACCTACCAAAGAAAGGCGACCTCCAAGATTGTGACAGCTGGCGAGGGATAACCCTTCTATCAGTCCCCAGCAAAGTATTCTGAAGAGTGCTTCTGAAGAGGATTGAGGCAGCTATTGGCATCAAGCTGATCGAGACAGGGGATTGAGGAGGATGTATTGACCAGATCTTTACACTACGAATATTATCGAACAGTGTTTAGATTGGAAACACATTCCTGTTTACCGACTTCATTCTTCAAGAAAGCATTCGACAGTGTGCACTGTGCTACTCTATGGAAAATCCTGCAATCGTATGGGTTTCAGCCAAGATTGTCACCCTGATAGAGATCTATGACCACTTTGAATGCAGTGTCATCGTGGATAACAATACTGTCTCTGAGTGATTCCAAGTTTAGTCTGGAGTGAGACAGGGATGCATCCTCTTTCTTGTCCTCTTCCTTGTCATCATCGACTACATCACGAGGAAGACCAAGTGAGATAAGCCTAGGGGAATCCAATGGACTTTATCTTCCCACCTAGAACTGCGATTTTGCTGATGACCTCACTGTTCTCTACACCAACCGTTCCCAACTAACAGGAGAAAACTGATAGACTGGACAGCTATGCCAAACAGACAAGTCTTAACATTAACACAACCACTAACGCAAGTGATATACTGCACCGCTTGATGAGTTTGTGGATGACTTCACATTCTTGGGCAGTCTTATCAGTAAAGTCAACGGGGTTCAAAAAGACATCAAGGCAAGGAAAGCTTGTGGTGAATTCGCCCGACTTCGACCCATCTGGAAGTCAAACCAATTTAGACTCATTGACAAGATCCAATTATACAGCAGCAGTGTCAAGTCTGTCCAACTGTGTAGTTCTCAATGCTGGCGTGACTGACATGAGCAAAATTGAGTCCTTCCACAACGAGTGCCTCCGTACCGCATCTTCTCGCCCAACAAGATATCCAAAAGTGAACTGGCTAAAAACTGGCTTAAACTGGCTAGCCGAGTGGCTGGATCAGGTAATGACACTCCCAAATGGAACTTCTGCTTACGAATACAACAGCAACACATTGTAAGCAAGAGGACAGCATGTAAATCAACCAAAACAAGAAAATAATGTTAAAAAAGACATTGAGCACAAAATATATTAAATAACATACAATCACAAAAGCAGTTGATATTTCGCGAAGCAAATTATAAACTCTAAAAGTGCAGGTTTTCTTTTCCCAACTTCGAAAACAGATTACTATTCCGGCTCAAAGGACCATGTGTACGTTTCACCAAAGTCATTTCCCCCATCGCTTGACTTCAGGAATGGTTATTTCGTCATGCAGTGTTGTCGTGTTGTGGTCTTGGACAACACACTTCGCTCTCATAGTGCCTCCTTCCACCCAGGTGCATACATAGGTTCTGTTATATTGGTGTTACGAGCTGACAAAATATGCTGGGGTGAGTGGGGGTAACCAATGATAGCATCCCATCCAGGGGTAGTAGCAATTCGCCTAGTTGCTTCATGCTACAAGACCTGAGTTAAGCTCCAGCCGGCATTGTCGATGGGCCATTTGGTTGCAGTTGACGAGCAACACGTTTTACAACAATAAAATAATACAATGAATGACATGTTACTCCTTGATTTCGGCGGGACATTTTCACATGTGAAATTACCTTTCGGCTCTGGCGTCGAGAATGATGACTTCAAGGCAATACGAAACCCCAAACGACGGATGAACTCATTATAAGATAACTAGGGTATGGGGATATTTTGTTAAAATGTTTGTGCAAAGTTTTGATAAAATGCGCCTAATTTTGTTTACTCATACGTAATATATCAAACACGAGAGAGAGTGTTTCATCACATTTCCAATCACCGAGAAGAGAATTGCAAATACGACTCACAGAGAAGTATTTTTGACGAAATTCAAGGTATTTGTAAAGCGTTGAAACCCTGTCTCGATTGTTTGATACATCTTCTAAATCGAAACTAACACTAAGAAGTAATCAGAGAAATAAAATCGTAAAAGCCTGTGCTAATTAAGGCGGGACTTAACCTGAATGCCATTTTTCCGCCACAACATGGGTTTAATGGAAATATCTCGTTCACGTTTCAAGCAATCCAAACACTCTATGCTCATCTCATGAATCTATGTTATGGGGTGTTTTGTAAATTTTTGGGTGATTTTTGCGTATGTTTGGGAGGAAATAGTTTTTCTCAAAGGATATGTAAAATTTAGGGAAATAAGAAATATTGAAGATTTAATGTAGTTTTAAAATTAGAATTTGAAGTTAAAAATTAGTAGATGGACACCAACAGACAGTTGATAACCCACGCAAGAGCACCCGCGTGGGTATCAACTGTCTGTTGGTGTTCCAAAAATCATTTTCTTTCTTCTATCCCTTCTTTAAACCTCTTAAAATCACACGCACTACAATCTACCGCGCGCTTAGCATAGCACGCATATTAACAGTTTGGATTAAGAGTAAATGTGCTTACTTCAAATTGGATTTACTTCCACTTTTATCCGCCTCCGGACGTTCAATAAATTGGACTAATCTGGTTCCGGTGTAGTCTGATTTCGCCGGAACATAGTCTAAAAATAGCCTAAACGTGAATCTGATGGCCCGCGCGCAATGCAAGATAGAAACCTCTAGTTAATTTTATAGACCTCTGGTACATGGTCGTACCCAAGCGTCACGTGACTACTCAGGCGAAGTCCGAATGCAAGTTGACTACACTCGATCTATAAAATGAAATGACGATACGAAGTAAACTGCTGATAACAGTTAGGGCGTAAAATGGCAAAAAATCGTGGTGTAGTATTTAGAATAGCCTCCGTGACAGGCGTAGAAAGAGGTGGGAGGAGGGGAGTTCGTGCGCGAATTTAAAAGGAATCTGTGAAGCAGTTAAACACCCCGGGTTAATGATAGTAGTTAATAGTTAAACACTGGATATGCAAGGATAGGATGCTTAAGGCGGGACTTAACCTAAATTTCAATGAAATTTTAAGAGGTTTAAAGAAAGGATAGAAGAAATATAATTATTTTTGGAACACCAACAGACAGTTGATACCCACGCGGGTTATCAACTGTCTGTTGGTGTCAATCTACTAATTTTTAACTTCAAATTCTAATTTTAAAACTACATTAAATCTTCAATATTTCTCATTTCCCTAAATTTTTCAACTCCTTTGAGAAAAACTATTTCCTCCCAAAAAATTTACAAAACACCCCATAACATAGATTCATGTTTTAAGCAGAGAGTTTTTGGATTGCTTGAAACGTGAACGAGATATTTCCATGAAACCCATGTTAAGTGGCGGGGAAATGGCATTCAGGTTAACTCCCGCCTTAGTCCCGCCTTAACGGAACAAGGCTATAATATTCACTGGTCATCAGTTCGTAATCAGTTTTAAATTTTAAATTGATACCCGGCCGGTGTTCTCTTTGTAGTCTAGACGTCGGTTTCCACTTAGTATATAAGTTCGCTCTCTAATAGCATTTTAGTTCCGGCCGGAAACCCAGAAACGACTGGTTCTCTCATACCAACTTTGCGTATGTGATGCGGAAGTGTTTATCACGAGGTAACGAGATTGGCAAAACCACAGCGACAAACCGATAAGTGCTGGATCTCGTGTAGGGAATGACATTAAACGAGAATTGAATACTAAAAAATTAGAATCGAGATGTTAAGAGAAAAGACATGTAGCTTGAACTACACAGCATTTCGAGCGACCGCTGTTGCGATTCTACAACTGTCACGTGGTCTCTTACGCAGACATTCTTTGGCTCGTCACGTAATCTTGGAGATGAACTGAGATTGTGCGACGAGCCAAAAGAAAGCTAAAGGTGGCTAGTTGCCACGTCACTCGTGTAGTTGTGGCTGTTACTACTAAGATCCACTTTCACACCATACACACTTTGATGTTTAGTGTATTTTAAGAACCCCACAGCAGTCATTCGTTACGTTACGATTTTATAGTTGCACTGATAGCTACTATACTGATCGATGTTGAACTTTTTTATCTTTATGGATTGTCATCCAATATGACTCTACATCTACGGATTGACTTGAAACTCATATAATAGGATTTACTCTCAATTATGCATAATCCAATTTACACTTAGTTTTTTGTCTGGTATATACTTTAATGACTTTAAAATGTCGTCGTTATTTGCGCGGTGAGAGGATTGCAGTGAAATGCTCCAACAACTTGAGCATAACCAAGCTACCTTCTATCGGCAACACCGCACAATCTGATTGGCTACCCGGGCTCTGTATATCCTGATCAGTGAGTATTGACTTAATTATATCGACAACCATTTATAGATCAAAGTGGTGCGCAGAAAAACGATAGACACCAATTGTTTTTTTTTTCAATCGTGCTTCGTTACAAAACGACGGCTAAGCTACTAGTTAGAACAGCTAACTGCAACTCAGTTATGAAACTCATTAAAAATACAACAAAGAAAGGCCGACTGATGCCAACCGTACAGTCAGCCTTTCTTTGTTGTATTTTTATTCTAAAATTTGATGATTTGATGCAACAGGATCCGGTACCTTTGTATTGTCCGTTGGCCCTTTCAGAATTTTACAAAGTTTTCATCAACTCATTAAACATTTTGTTGTTTTGCGGTATCGACTTTGATAGTTAACTCGAGGCTTCGCTCAGTCACCGACTCAGATCTAGACTACGAGCAGTTCCTCTTTCCCTTAGTTCATCGAGCAGAAGCAAAATAAATGAGATGGGAAAATGGCCGCGTGAAATCTGGGGCGAGACTCGCTCCAGATTTCACGCGGCCATTTTTTCCTTCTCACTTTATTTTGCTTCTGCTCGATGAACTATAAAAGGTCACTATAAAGGGAAAAGGGACTGCTCGTAAACTCAAGTCAATCGATAGAAATCTCGAGCTTGCAGTCTAATCATTTTAAAAATGCTATCATTATTTAGAACTAACAATAGACTCTAGTCATTAACATTGAAGACCCCATTCTCGTCCCCACAGCCCTTTCGCATCTCTTAGCGCACGTGCCTAGGCCCCGCCGGCTAAGAGATGCGAAAGGGCTGTGGGGACGAGAATGTGAAGACCCCATTTAGAACTTAACGCTCGTGTTTATTAACGTATTTTTTTTTAATAAACGGGACTTCAATTTACGGAACAGAGCGAAACAGAAAAGAGCCAAGTCGTTCGTTATGTAGACTGCAAAACAGTCCGTATTGGACAGGGCGGAATAACGTCTGCGCATGTGCGGGATTTCATGACAGCAATAGCAAATTTTTGGCGCGAACGTGTTGTGTGGTTTTGAAACACGACGGCAAGGAGAGATAAATGTCTTTTATTTCGCTCCAAAACGGAAATATTTCCTTTCCTACTTTCGCAAATAACAATTTGAACACTTCAAACTTTACATCGAAGATTTTTCGCCATGAAATGCCGTGGAATAAGAGAAAACTTGAGTATATCATTACTGCTTCGTTTCTGCATTTTCGCGGACTCTGACATCGTGGAGCGCTTAGCTTCGTGGCTATTTTTCAGCGAGTGTTCAGAAAAAAAATCCTGGTGTTCAAAAGATATGTTTTCACTCAGTAACAGACGGATCCACTGCAAGATTTTAAAGCTTAACTTTACAGGCAAACTCTTATCCTAGGCGAAAACCTTTGCAGTGTTTCGTATTTTTGAAAATTCCGCCATTTTACCTATGTTGTTTCTATGGTTTCCTGGCAAGCGCTTGGGGCATGCGCAGACGTTATTCAGCCCAGTCTTCATTGGGCGAAACGCGGCGTCCCGAAAAGGATCTGGAACGAGCGTGAAAAGTTCGAGTAGGATTGGGGAGAGACCAGCGCTGACGTCCAATTGCGCGGGAAATTGGCTTTCTTGTTTAGGAACTGGAAATTCATATATTGGGTACTGACCCTAAAGAGGCTGCCCTCCACTGAATAACAGTTATTTTTACGGAGGCGTATCACTACATTTCACTCTTGACCCTTTGGCTGCGTAAAATGTACCACGCTTAGTTCGAAACGGGGCGCTTGTATTGCCTGAACAACTACACAGCAGAAAGTAGGAAGAAGGCGAGGCCGAGAATGGAAATCATTGCAAAAAAAAATCTCGAATTTTCATTTTCACAATTGTCAAAAAAACAGTACCACGTGAAAGTGCTACTCGATAACTTTCATTTGAATGGTCACACACTAGGGTTTCATCCACAGACTCAAAAGTTAGAACCACCTTGTACAGCATAATAAACAGCACCACTTGAAAGCACTGCTCGATAACTTTCATTTGAATGGTCACACACTAGGGTTTCATCCACAGACTCAAAAGGTACAACCACATTTATTGACTCAAAGTTTGACTCTGGGAGTGAAAGGGTTAATATTGGAAGAGGGGCAGGTATTGCAAATGGGGGACGCCCATTACGGTTTTCAAGAGTTTTATTGTCTCTGTTTTGAGAGTGTTATTGTGAGCGCACGAGACCATCAAATGAAGCCGATTCTCTTTGTAGAAGCTAACTGCGCGCTCGGATCACCGATTTAAATCGATCGCGAAACTCGTATTTTTATAGCAGCTCAGTTTATTTATTGTGCAGCTTTCTTCCTATTTGCCTGTTGATTTCCACAGTAATTGCTCTTGAGACGCTTAAGATTGCATGCATCTTGATAACCACAGCTCCATTCGACTAAATACACTTGAAATCCACTCGAAACCCAAAGTACAATACTCCAGCCTCCAATAAACCACTTTTTCGAACTCTTGTATTAAACGTTTCTATTCACACGCGTAAATAGTAATTCTTCTTAGTTAGTGCCATACATTTCTCTTGATAATAGTTCTGAGAATTTGGTGTTACATCAAGTTAGGGACTTTCTTTGTTCTCGTCATCGATATTTTGAAGAGAAGTTGATGATCTTGCGGCTCAAAAGGTTAATATTGGTACGTTCAACAACAATACCAGATCTTTGATCGCGTGATAACTATAATTCTTGGTATGGATATAATCGTACTATTGATGAAGGCTATACCAACATTGACAGTCTAAGAGCTCCTCCCACCACTTAAAATCCACTTCGCTAGCTGTACACGTACACCTTATCCATGCAGATGGCTTTTAGCACATCATTAGCGCATGTTGAACTCGACTATTACCATGATAAATTACAATAGCTTTCCAGTCAAGTGTTTTTCGCTGCGTTACATTTTATTGGCTTCACTTTTCTTGCAGATTTGTGCGATAACTGACGGTACATGATACACTGAACATCCGACTGACATTTTTAGTGTCTTTTCTGTCATTGTTACAAAAACAGACGGGTTTTAATTATAAATCAGTCATCTCTTTGCTATGAGTATTCAAATCATTCACTTAATCCATCTTGCGGACAGCTTCTTGCCTCCGGGCTACAACAGTTCAGTTCAGTTCAGTTCATTTCAAGCTGATGGTAGTAGTTTCTAATCAGCTCAGCTATATACAACCTAAGTGAGCGGGTTTTCCTGTACTATAAATACCTCTCTAGCCACATAGCCCGATATCTCGTTTTACGACTTTTAAAATTTCCTAATAAAATTTATACCGTTGTTTTTTTGTTTTCAAGAGCAGATGTCAATCCGTACAGACAAGGAGTACCTGAATGCCGCGCATTCCTCTAGTCTTAAAATAGAAATAAATCGATGTGAAAGCCTCGTGGCATTTGAATGACAATTACAAATACCTCGAATACTATGCAGTCGTTCCGATTGTCCTTTTTTTTTTTTTTTTTAAGAAACTACTCTGTACTGAGAACTTTTACTCTTGCATTTAAACAACGACATCGAAACGGCACAGTCATGGGCTAATTGTATGGCCATACGTTTTAAGTCAGTGCGTATTGTGACCATTTGTTCCGCTTCTAGCTATATGTCTTTTAATTAACGTCTTCTGACTGAATATATTTACAAAATACGCCTACGTGTTGACAAATGTTCAAAGGCTAGGGACGTTTTTCGTCTTTTTCCTTTGCTTTGGTGCTGCTGCTGGATTTGGGTTTTGCCTGTGGACGGACAATTTTTGCCCGCGCTTGCTCCTCTTTTAGTCTCCGCTCGCAGCACTCCTGAAAGCATCGCTTCTGTACCTTTCCCTGTGTCTCGCATAGCTTGAGCCTCCATCGGAATCCATACGACATACGAAGGGTATTGGTAGCATCCATTCTGTCTGCCTGTCCAGTGTTGGACTTGAAAAGCCGATGGCTTGCGGCTTTCTGGTATTTCAACCCTTGTGCCAGGGCTTCGATCTTGCAGGTATACACGGAAGCCGTGTAAGAAAGACGAACGGCTTTTCTTCCCAGTCTGCAGCACAAAGCTGTACGCTGGCAGGGGCAGGGTTGTGGTGTCTCACTTCATCTATTCAGTATCAAGAGAGAAAAAGAAGCAATATATATATATAAAACATATCTGCATGTGAAGCCGTGTAGGATTGTTCGCGATTTCTTCGAGTTCAAACGATCTTGTAGTGTGATCATGTGATTATCTGTCAAAACCGTAAAATTATACACTCTGAAATTGGAATGCTAGCCAAAACATGGGATTATGGTCGAACACAACCGCAGGAACTTGCTGAATTTGATCTAATTAATTTAGAATGGTACTTTAGTGTAGCAAATCACGGAAAAACACACTGGTATGAGATATTAATCTACCAACTCAACGGCACTGCACACGTCCTCTCGTTTTGTAGTAGGAGTGGATCCAACAGATACTTTCTTTTACTGTCACCCTGAGCATGCAGTGAAGGAAATGATCTGTTGGAACTACTCACTACAAAACATAACAAGAACTGAACGGAAAACGAAATATAATCGGAGTATTGTGAGCATACGTATGTTCCACCTTTGGCTCCATTATTTAGAACCGATTAAAAATATGTTAAAACCAATGCAATAATACTTGTCTAGACGTTGCTTGTTTTCTGTAGGAATTTTTCATCAGAAAGAATACCTTAAAACCTTTTTCCGCTAATTTGTTTGACTAGCTAATGTTATGCAGCAATATTTATTATATATGCCTGTATCACTGTTGGCAATAGGAAACGACCGTGTTGTAATATTTCCCTAATGACAAAATACGTAATGAACAGATGCAGAAAGCGCCGAACTTGCAAGAACAGATGAGTCATTTCATACCTTGGTTCTGCCCAGTTGCCTCAGCAATTGGATGACTGCTGTTTTGCGTTGAAAAATTCCCGTTGCCAGCCGAGGCGACCACGAGCAAACTCAGAAGTGCAATGACAAGAAGAGTGGCTCGGTCCATGTTTGGGTTCACATAACTTTCTTGACTTCAAATCAGTCAACAACTGCAGGATGGCACGCTTGCGCGCTCGATCTGAATGGGTCAACTGGTGCGCAATGCTTTCCCACTTCTCTGTTGCTAGCCTTTGTATGACATTAAGCAGGGCTTACTTTGCGTCACGTTGATTATGACTCTGACTGAATATCTCTCAGGCCAGCAGGGCGATAACTGCGACCTTTAGAAGCGTTTTGACTCTTTGCTGTGGTAAAACTTGACGTTATATTGGCGGACGGTGTGGTGATGTTGGCGAGTTGTTTTAAGAGCGATTTGTACCGGAGCCAAGAACGACACGGTTATCCTGTCGTGCCAACTGATACGGCAAGTTATTCTTCCGCGCGCGCGTCGCTATGCGCGTTTCCCGTGCTTGAACCGATAAGCTCAATAGTTCGTCTACGCATTCGTCTGTCGTCTGCCAGGAAGCGCTGTTGCATGACCCGACGTGACTGAATGGCGGAAATCCTGGTCTCCCAGCGTTTGACCTCCTCATCCGCACTTAGTTAATATGCGTAACTGCCACCTTAACATCGTGTAACATAGACATGGCAGGTTCGCACGGTCTGTTCAAACAGTGAAGTAAGTGCGTCGAGTATGTGTCGAGTGACGCACAGCAAAAAATCCCTTTCATCTACAGAATGAACAGAATCAACATGGCCCGATACGTTTACAAACAAACCTTAAATCTATGGTAACAGACTATTACATAAACCACAAGTATTTGATTCAACCTTTTGTTTTCACATATTCCAAATTAAACTCTTTTTTGAGCTGATGATCTGTGGCTATTGGACCCCGTCAGCCCGTCTAAGCGATCCCATCCCTGGAGACACAGGTGCAGAGAAAAATAAACAGGTTATAGCTTTGTACGATGTCGGAACAAATGTTATGAAATCTCGTATAATTTGGCAATATGTGGCGCCGAATATAATGACGTATAGGTCACTATAATCCGCATGTTTAGTGTCTTCACCATTAATAGAGACAAAAGAGTGTATTGTACAGAATGCAATTAAGACTTCCAAAGACAAAAGACTTCATCTCTATTATGCCCTGCAGTTATCAACTCTAGACGCAGATTTATTCAAATATGAATTTGACCTTCTCGTTGTCTCTCAGTCCAGTTAACATAATTTGCATAAAACAATAACTTACCACCTCCTTTTGCATTTTCCGCGTAAGATATTCGGACATTGATAATTCTAAGGTGTTAAAATCTGCCCAATTAACAGCTCAGTGTAAATTGCGCGGCGGGAGTCGTCTAAGTATCATGAGTTGGTGGTTTTCATCAATGTTTAAAAATACAAAACCTGTTTGCTTGCATGAACAATATCAGAAAATTAAGAGGTTATAGAGCAGGCAGAAAAAAACGTTCCGTCCAAATTATAGCTTTGTAGCGTTTTTCATAACCGAGTTATTACGAAAATAATTTTCAGAAAATTACAGTACTTAGTATGCAGCCACCATGTTGGTGTCCTTCTTTAGGACACAAAGGTGGCGGCCATAAATTTGCACAAGAAGTAGAGTAGATTCTACCATCAATTAGTATTATCATTAGCCTTCACTTCAAAGCTCTTTAAATCACTTCTCAATTATTATTATTATCACTGACGTCTGAAAATTTAAAAATGACACACAAATATCACGGTTTTTGTGGCAGTTCAGAAACACGTTCATCCGGGACATCACACATTTCAAAATGCTTTATTTTCGAAACGAAGCACTGAATCGATACCACACTTTGCATAGAGATTAATGTTTTGAATATCTAGAAGATGTGAAAAGAATAGCTTTAGAGAATTAACAGTTTAGATTTTAGAATTTTGATGACATCCGATGAACAAAAATAGATCATCTATGAGCTGTTGAATGATATATGACAGTGCAGTTTATCATATCCTCCACTCAACCTTTCATCACCATTCAGACTTCTGGAAAGGACGGTTTGTCGGAGAGTTGTAAATAGAACTATACACTGTATCTATATAATATTGATTTTGACCAGCAGAACTGCTTGTTTTGTACTTTTTCCTGAGAGTTCGAAGTCAGTGAACTTTGATTTTTTCTTGCTACTTACACACCCCCACATACAGTGGAACCCCGCGTTACGACCACCTCGTTAATACGACCACCTTGTTAATACGACCACCTCGTTAATACGACCACCTCGTTAATACGACCACCTCGTTAATACGACCACCTCGTTAATTAATACGACCACTTTCTTTTGTCCCGAACTAAATTTCTGTCAATCATTTTCTTATTTAAGAACCCCTTTAATACGACCACCCCGTTAATGCGACCATGCACCGTTGGTGGTCGGATTAACGGGGTTCCACTGGTCTCCACTGTACATGTAATATGGCGGATGAATGACTGGCTGGCATAGATTTCTTTTAATGTTATATTAGTTGGTAGTACATCAAAATAACAACCTTTAGTTGAGGATTTTCTTTATTTTCGTCACCTGCCTAAGGCTTGAAAATTAATGTGTTGATGTTGTAAGGCAAACTGATTCGATGTTGGCCACTCTTGAGACTGTATTAACCCTTTCACTCCCAAGAGTGCTAAGTTCAAAACTGAGGAAAAAATCTTGAATATTGTCAAAAAGACCACTTGAAAAAGACCACTTGAAAGTACTGCTCACTATGGTTTCATTCACGGACTTTAAAAGTACAACCACATTTTATTGACTGGTATGAATGGTTATGAGGCTTCATCTTACAGCGTGTGCATATGTGTAAACCGAAAGCTGCGCGCGCTCTGATTGGTTAAAAAGCCATGTTTTTCAGAGTAGTATAAAACTTAGAAAAGCCGTGTTTTATCGTTTCGCGCGCGTTAAATCTATACTTAAAAGCACATAAAGAAGCCAAAGCCATGTACTTAACTGTTAAAAAATGAGTGCGCAGCCGTTAACATGCTACAGGACTTTTTAAAAAAATCTAGAATTTCTGTTTCGCTTCTCGTTGTTTCGCTGAAAAATTGCTGTCACTCGCCTTGTGTTTATCCAATACTGATTAGACCTGATTAATCATAATTAAAATTCCCTTCGAGTCAGATGATAATGCTCAGCAGCGTATTAATAAACAATACCCCTGACAGGATCGCTTCAAATTTTTTTTAAAATATTTATCATCGAAGCACAATCAGACAATCGTTGCGAGGAGTCGTCAAGCTAAAAAGTAACGGTGCATGACTTTATCTGTTCTACTGTACTACTGTACTCCGGGATAGTGCGTTGTAACGGAATCCGGGGTGATCTTGTGGTAAAAAGTAAGCAGGGATAATCTGATTTAATTAACACTTTTCGTAATTTCCTGGGAAATATAACACTAAACTGATCTATCGCTAAACAAAAAATGTTTTAAGTTAATTTGCTTTGTCACGCGACAGTAGCTGAATGGAACTGGATTAACCCTTTCACACTCCCAAGAGTGCTAAGTTCAAAACTGAGGAAAAAATCTCGAATTTCATTTTGCAAAATTGTCAAAAACAAACAGTACCACTTGAAAGTACTGCTCAATAGCTTTCATTTGAATGGTCACACACTAGGGTTTCATCCACAGACGAAAAAGTTAGAACCACATTGATTGACTCAAGGTTTGACTCTGGGAGTGAAAGGCCTAACAACGCGTAATAAAATGAATTATTTCAGATTGATTCGATTTTCTCTTTCCTTCCGGTGGTTTCGTCTATGCTTCATAAACATGTAGCTATTCAAGGTGCATAGAAGCATTTTCTAGGCAAAACAATCCTGGGTATGTGGTGCTATATTTAACTATAACATGATTTGTTTTGCTCACTCAATCGACCACAGTACCGCTGCCGCAAGAGGATTTCAGAATTTCAGACTAATAAGCTTATTTGTTTTGGCTTCGCTTCATTGTCACAAACATCTTAACAAAATATTTGGTGGAAATAAGTAAATACACACGATGGCACGCAATGCAGACGTATTGCAGTGTTTTTGTCTGGAATTTTTCATAAAAAATCGAACTGAAAACGTATACCTAGGATTTGGGGGCCCTCCCATAATCCCAGGGAGATGGAGGAGGGGGTGGGGGTAAATGTTACCTTTTGAAAATAATCACCCATGTTCCCCTGTTATTCCTCGGCCTCAAACTATACTAGGGGAGTTTATGCATGATGCCTGATTCTCTCCGAAGTTTTCCTCATTTCCTCCCCCCCCCCCCCCCCAAAAAAAAGCTCTTTGTTCCTCTGTTAAAATCGATGTTACCCTGCTCCCCCAAACCCCTCGGACCTCGATTCTGTTTCTCAGTTATGACATGATTTCTAGTAACGTCTGGATCGTCAGCTTTGATTTGTAGGTCAAATGGATCTTAATAACAACGCTTCAATCAAAGATATGCAATGCAATTTTCAATTATTATTTGGCTGAACATTGCTGGGCACTAGACTTCTGAGCCCCGAACAAACGGTCTCGAAATTTGTCTCAACCAACATTTGTTGAGAGCCGATGTTGTAGGCTATTTAAAGGCCAATTTAGACGGTACGATGTTGTCGCATGCGACTTTTGTAGCGCGCGCTACTCGCTTCATGTAAAAATCGTATACGACTTTCATCTTTTAACATTGTTTGAAGCTACGACATGTCGTAGGGTTTTAAAACATGTTTCAAAATCCTACGACATTTTTCGTGTCGTACACGATAATCGTAGGTTTGATTTACACGACACAATTCGTGTCGTAGGCTTGCGTAAGCATGTCGCATGCGACAAAATCGTACCGTCTAAATCGGCCTTTACACCCCCTTTGCCTCAACCTCTTCTCAACATTTCTTTTGTTCTCGAAATGTTGAAGCCGTTTGACACGGCATGGTCTCAACATGGTGCGGAATCAAGGAGCCCTGGACTGATGGAGCCCGGCTGTTTTCGCGTTTCCCAGCTACCCTTGCACAGACTGAACTGGTTGAAAATCAGGTAATGCATTAATTATAAAGAAAACAGAAAAATCAATTTTAATAAACCCATGCGAGTGAATCGTGTAAAATGTTATACTGTATTCATAGACTCAAAGACCATCAAAATATCACATTTATCACCTGCTAAGGCTGAATAACCGCGCGATATCTATAATTATTCAATGGGCAGATGATAATCGTTTGAAAATTATGAAAAGCTTGTTTTAATGATGGGAAACTGATGAAAATGTTCCACCCTTTTGGAAGAAGATAATTGCAGTTCTTTGACTAAAAATTAAGGAAAGTAAACCCATTTTAAAATATATTTACACTCACGCCATTATAAATTATTTATGGCGTACAGCAGTAGCAAATAAATTATTTTGCTCTTTCAAATAATTAAGGCCTGTACAGAGAGCAATTGGTTTCTTGTATCGCGGCCATTGGTTTTGATCGACTGGGGTTGAGTTCCTTTGTGGCGTTTATGTAACCGTGAGTAGCTTTTGGTGTTTTGATTGGTCCTTCGTGTCTGAGATCATTGTGGCCGCGTTGTTTGATAGCAAAACTAGTTCACCCCACGTTGAGCATTTATTAATTGTAGCACAAATCATGCGCCCGGCGCTTGCATGAAAGAATGAATCATGGATTACTGTAGAAGAAAGCTTTGAATGCGGCGTGAAGCATTTTCTTTTCTTTTACGCTTTCGTTTTAATTGTCTCATGATCACGACAGTGGTTGGGTTCAAGTGCCCAAGTGCGGATGCCATCCAGTCGGAATGGATTTATAAAGGATTCTTCACGGATCTCCACGACTGAGCAATATTAGAATTTGCGGTAAGGACTCTTTGTGGTAATTACTGTAGAACTGGTTACTATTTAGTTACTTTGACTTGATCATCACTTAACAACAACTACACGACTACACAGGGGCCGAATGATATATTTTTTAATCGATCCTTCGTCATTTGTCGCGAGCTGTACCATTTAAATTAAAAGCACTCTCTTTTGGGTATTACTTTTGAGCTTAGAAAATTATGTGTCACGTCATGTTATAATCAAAGATCGCGCGATGTTTTAGTTTTATTTATATTATTATTTTTCCTCGTTTAATAAAAAAAAATTAAAGACGAAACACGTCAATTTTTTTGTCATGTGTACGAAGCACAAGGCTCTGATAAAAAAAACGTTATCAGCTTTCAACTAGTTTATTTTATTTTATGCTTTGCTTTGCTTTGCAATATTTTACTGTCAATGAACACCTGTCACTCTCAGATAGACCGCTGACCGTTCTCAGCGAGTGACCGAGCAAGTCTTAACAGTAACATGAAAGAACGCTTGCCGCGAATTTGAACTGTTTAACGTCATACAAAATTGTATTACTTTCAAGAGGTTATTTACAGCGACATGCTTGGAAATAAATTGAGACAAAACCTGTCGCGAGTTAGTATCGGGCATGCATGTATTTATATTTTATCTCCGATCATTTATTTTCAAGTTTATACAAAAATATTGTGTTTGCGGCAAAACATATAAAATGTATTTTCGGACAAGGGGAGTATCAACCTCTTGTGATGCGAAAATGTCTCCTTCGACATTATTCTTAGCTGTAGTAGATTCAAAAGAGGCTCTCTTGTAATACGAAAATATTTTATACAGAAAGTGTTTAGTTCAGGTTACCCATGCAATGCAAAACGTATATTTGGTTGTTGATCTTGTCTTGTTTGGTTATCTCGGTTGTAGCTTGATTACATGTAAATTCAGTGCAAAGATTTCCATCACCTTACAACTGTCAATTTATAAACCATTTATAAACCATTTTAAAAGCAATGGTCACACAACAACCAGGACGAAACAGCTGTCCATGGCCTGTCACGCCACGAGTAGTTTGGCTGTGTGCCAGCATGCGCAAGTTCGATTGAGAAAGAAAAGAAAGAAAACCTCTGGGCCCAGGGTAGCCAAACCGCGGAGTGACAATTGCTTTTAAAATGGTTTATTTTGATATCATCATCTTTCCTCTAATAAGGCTGTCGATCCTCCTCCTCCAAGTTAATCTGTCTCTGGCTGCAGTCACTCTCCGCTTCTTTCCAAGCTCTAAATCCTAGCAGTGTACCCTTTCTTTTTCAATGGTTCTCTGTCACTTCTCTCTTGGCTATCCCAAGTTTATTTTGTCAATCAAGAGAAAACTGGACCCTTACTTTCCCTTGGTCAATTTATCATAAGGCTTAATTTATACCTCGTTAGATAGTACATGATAGACTGCAAAACAGCCCGTATTTTAGCGCAAGTCGGGGTGAACGATATCGATCTCGAGAAAAAAGAGAGACCGTTTTGCAGTCTAAGTACATGAGGGCATGTGGCGAACGCCAACTGATTTCCAGGATTTTGAAGGAACAAGAAAAATAAATATGACGAGATAAATAACACTGAGGGCTAGAGTAACCTCTGTGTTCATCGTAGTGACTCTAAACACTTTAAAGTTACTGACAAATACGTCTTCGTTCACAATCAACTTACAGACGCGATGGAAAATTGAGCATTCTTCTTGGAACGCCATTTATGTTCTCAATTTTTTTTGGCTACATATTGTCTTTGTTCATAATATATTCTTCTTCTTTTTTGTTCTACGTAGGCGATAATACAACCTTTTTTATGTAATTATACCGCAGTCTGACCACAAAAAGTGTTCGCATTACTGGCAATTACAAGGGCGGCATATTCCAGCTCAAGACATATTTTTTTATTGGGAAAAATTTAATAAGGGTGAATACCGTGTGTGTGGGGAAAATTTTTTGCGTGATTTTTACTTTGCGGATTGGCGATTTTTTGTCATTGTTTCGCAGTGTCTAATTTTTGCGATAAAACTGAATTTTGCAATTCTCAGTTAGAAAACTTGTTCACATCTGTACGATGGCAGATCAGCATTTTAGATACCAACGCAATTTTACGTTAATGTAGCCAGCGAGGGAAACTCGAGCCGGAAATTACGTCTGCTCTCGCAGGCTAACGTTAATGGTGATATTGATAATCAGTCGTGACGGGAGTACATTAGCGGTATTATTTTTGCAGAGAATGATTTTTTTGCAGGAACGTTTTTTTTTGCGGATCGCAATTAGTACCCGCAAAAATTTTGTATGTGGTGGTCATTGGAGCCCTTTTGTTTGTTCAAGAGATCTAGACCTGTTTAGTTCAGTGTTCTTGACAGTTGTTCAATTGAACTATCTGTCTTTGTATCTTGTTTGTCGTTTACTGCTGCCTTTGTTTTTGAATGTATGATAATGTTACTGTTGCGTCGTTTATTGTATACAAATAGGAATACCATGAACTGAAATGGAAATTGAATCTTCTTCGCAAAAGATCTCGTGCGAGCCACAAATATGGAATATTTGGAGCATCTTGCCAAAATCAGTTACACGTACTACAACACGAAAAGGATCTTCTTCGATCTCCGATCCTATCAATTAATCTGACACGAACTCGAGTTTTAACTGTAACAAATGTTTCCTCCGAAATTGCCAAAAATAAAAGCACGAGTCTCAGGAAAATATTCTTTAGCAGTAAAGAAATGGTCCATCATGAACGACGAACCATTTCGGCTGGAAATGGCCGATAAAAATACAACCAGGTTACGAGGTTACGCGCATACTGAAACAATAAACATACAGATAGGTGTTTGTTTTCTTTGTCTGTTAAATAGTTTATCACTGCTGAGAACGTAGCTTAATTCTGTCGGTGATCTTTCTCCCTTTAAAATGGTCCAAGTGGGATGAAAATAGAGTGTTAAACCACTTCCGTGCTGAAAGCTTCGTTTGCATCAAATAGCTCGAAAGTGCGCAAAAAAAGTAGACTCTTTTTGCCGGACATGACAGGCTCATCATTTATTTACATTCACGGTATTTGTACCTGACCGGCTGCGGTGATTGGTTCATGCAACATTTTTGGCATGTTTGTTGAAGGGTTTTCGAGTAGCGCTCTCGAATCCCTGAAGATTGACATACTAATAGGGTTAGTAAGGTGAACTGAACGCTCGACAAAATCTGCTTGCAAAACCTACCGACGTGAATGTGTCGTTGAAAGGTAAGAATTCATCTAATGCCGTTTAATATCTGCCTTTACTAGCTGCGCAGTGTGAATACTGGAGTAACATTATATCTCATGTCGTGGGCCAGTCTGCAGAAACTATAAAATTGTGATCGGTTGTCACGCGAAAATTTATACACACATGTTGGTTCGTTCGTCGTGTTTAGTTATACTTGTGGAAAAAGAAAACAGCTTAAGTCTTTGGATGTTTGTTCCTGCGTTGAAAACAACAAACTATTCAGTGGATTTCCATTTCCATGACATTTGCAAATGGGACAGTTACATCTGGTCGGTCACACAAACACAGGTAGTGTACTTTCAAGGGATGTCATTTTCAGTGTATACAAACACACAAAACCAACCTTCTATACAAAGAAAACGTCTGGCTCGATCACAAACTCGGAATCAAACATCCACTTTGGGAAAGTAGCGTTTATAAATACAGTCGACGGCTTAGTGTGTTGAAAGGAAGCGGGACTACCGTGTATACATCACTCTAGGATTGGCCTTTCAGATGAGATAATTTAATAGAGCTTAAATGCGCTTTTACTCGCAGCTCTAAGGACCATAAAATGGCTGATCTTTCTTAGACTTCGTACTCTTGTTGATATATTATCATTAAGCGCATTTAGCGTAAGAGCCCAATCTTCTTAGTGAAATTGTACGGATGTGATAAAGAGTTGGCTAAGAGCTGAACGATCTACAGTCAGTCATATCCGGTATATATCGTCGTGCTTTGCACAGATAAATAGCCATTCATGCAAGCGAGGGACTGATAAATATTATCAAGCCAATTTTTCTCTCGACATCTCCAGTGACCAAAAGCTTATTTCTCTATAGCAAAGCAAAATGTCGCGAAAAACGAAATTATCCGGCTGACCTCTTTATGTACAAAGGCACTGAGAGTTATGTCTGTTTCAATTCTGTTCCATACTGGCAGAGTTTATTCCGCCAGATTTGTAAGAAATGCTTACAAACTTCCTAGCTAAGGATGTCAATAGTTGATTCATCTGACTTATGCTTCGTCCTCTGTTTCCCTTACTGCGACATTTCAGCTGATCGTTTGTCAAGACTTTTTTAAAATATCCACGCGTCAAACTCAATCCAATGTCACACTCAGTCGATCGATTCAAAATTTAAGATTTGCGGGCAATTCTAGCTCATCTCCATTTACTTTGCTTGGAAAATAACACAACAAACTGTTGATCCAAAGGTCTATATTGTTAGAACCTTGATATTAAAACCCGTTTTGAAAACACATTTCATCATGAGGACATGAACAAAGTCAGTGTTGTAGCTTTTTTTGCTAAAGTCGTAATACACGGATCAATACTACTCCGGTAATTCAAAGCTGGAGCAGAAATCGCAAAACTAATGGAACTTGATGACGATTGAATGTATACGGCAAAACAGCTTCGTACGCTAAACAAATTGCAGCGAGAAGCGAGAAGCTAAATTCACCGTCACGCACACAGTGTCAGGGGGGGATCGTCCGCCTCTTGACTGTATCTGTTAAATGGGATAAGATATCGAAATCAATTTGGCTAGCTACGATTGATTGATTGATGAAACATTTAGAGAGCGGTTTATTACAGGTGCTTGATGAAGAATCCTTCTACCACACGACTCAGAAATCCGACCAGAACCAAACCAATTCGATTGACCGCACGAAAAAGTCCTGTTCTTTTATAACGTGGAAAAATCAAAATCTCCCAACTACAGTACTGTAAGAAATGTATGGAGACCAGTAGCTACCAGTGAAGAGAATTTATATGTGTCACACGAAAGGAGTTGGATTTATCACCTGTTGTTTCACGCCGCCTTAATCATATACACGATTTGTTCGAGTTTAGCTTTTCTTTTTTGCTTGTGTAGCTCCAATTTGCAACCGTGGTCAACCGTGTCCGTTTAAGAGCTAGAAACGCTTCTTTGCCTGAAATTGACGCTATTTGATGAGACCGAACTGAATTTCTGAATTCGAAACACGAAGTTAGACATAGCCATAGTTTGGTAGTTTTGTCACCCTGAAGAAGGCAGTAATGCCGAAACGTCGGTCGTCAATTATGACTTCAAATAGTGCCAAAAATCATTCTACTCAACATTTACTTCAAGGCACTACGCAGCTTAATAATACTTGTATCAACATAGCCATAGATCAACCTTGCAATTTATACATGCGCTTAAAGGATTACACTTGCTAAACCAAACATCTGAATCAACCTACTGTGACCCCCTGATACCGAATTTTCACTGGGATCTGTTCCGTACCAGAGTCTTTCCACTAAGCACACAGGAATATTTTTTGGCGGGAAATGATTATCGGATTAAGTGCATGTAATTTGTGGTGATTTTTTGCGTTATGTTTCTTACAGGGAAGCGCTGTTAAGAAACAGTCTTGCTCTCCCCTGATGCACATCAAAAGAGTACTCTGCTCTTTTATTGTTGACATACCGTGCGATAAAAAATTGTCACATTATGGAGTCTTTATCTGATGACCCTGCAGCAGTCCATCGAATTCCCGCGATAGGGTTTGTTTGTAGCTTTTAATAAAATCTTCTACACCCAATTATGTTATAAACGTTGTAGAAAAAAAGGGTGCATTTTCAAGAAGAAAGAATACAATTTTTTTTCTGTACCACTCTACATCTAATTAGCGTGTTCCAGCCGTCCAGACTGTCGGAGTGTGGAGCCGCGAAATCGCAAAAAACGCGCGAAAAACCGGAAGAACAATTCCTTGTTCTACCTACGTTTTTTCATGTACCCTTTCTCTCCTTCTCTAGCAGACTCGTCCCGTTTATCTCGTTCTCTACAATTAGTAAATCTGAAACAGGCCGACACTTCATCCTTTCTTTGTTCAATTTGAACATGAAAAGGCACCGAGGTTAGCTTTAGGCAGCGATACGGTCTTTCTAGAATCAATTCCACCACGCCTTGAGCAGTGTATTGTAGAAAGATTAATATCCGTGGTGACATCTACATTGTCTTCAGTAGCTGCAGTTGTTTTTCTGTTAAAAAGGGATCAAACCCTCGAGAACATGATGCAATTTTACCTGTGTGTAGTGTTGGCTGTTATCAACACGCTAAATCAACCGGAATTTAATTATGGCCCGTGTTGAACAGCTGGGAAACAGTTTTCATGCCACAACAATTCGTATCAACTGCGTTAAGAGACGAAACCAAACAAAAGCCTCCCTTTTGTGTGTTCTGTACTCATAATAGTCCCCATAGTGTAAAGAACAAAGGAACAGCAGCTACTAGTGTCAACTCTTAAAACCATTGCTTTGTGCGATGCGTAAATATTTGGAGGTATTCTGTTCCATGCCATACTGTTGCTGAGCCTGTCTCTTAGACAGACCTTAATAACACGAGAACCACAATGAAGTTTTATGGCAAATTAAAGCGAATAAGGTCATCCAAGAAAACTATCACTTACAAATGATTTTAAGGCTAAACGACGTCGCATATGCAATTCTATTGCGAAGTGACCGCACCTCGCAGTGCTCAACCTACCCGGACCCAGCTTCTCAATTTCCGTTGATATTTTTGTTTTGATATAATCCTATGCATTTGTGGTCACAAAGAGTCTCAACATTTTTTCTGTGTCATGACACAGTGAGATAGCAATAAATTCAGCGGGCGCCATAATATAACTTCATGCGTTGGACGATAGCGAGTGGTCTGCTGTCGAAATGTCAAAAAGTTTTCCATCTTTCTGAAAACCAGCCTCATAAAGCGCAAGAAAAAAGCCTTCGTGATAATATCAGGCTAATTTTCTCGTTTTAGTTTTAAAAATGAACGAGCAGCTGCCCACAGGTCTTATGAAGCAAGATGTTCTTATGATAATTGCCTTTATTATGTTTGTTTGGGGTTAAATGCAAATGCTCTCGACCCAAGTGTGCTCGATTTGTCAGTTAGCCGACGACTCACTTGGGTGTTAAGAAATCTGCGACTCACAGGGAACTACAGCGCTCTCTTCTGTGTGATACTATGGTGTAAATAGATTTAACGCTATATATATTATGACATTGCCTATAACATCTAGTAATCCATTCAGATCTACTTATTAATTCAAGGTACGTAGATTTATTCATGTACAAATAATATAAAAGTATTTTAAACAATAATAGTTCTTCATTACTTCGCGATTCGCGCAATCATCGAAATTGTTTAGTGATTTATATATGTTGAGTAAATCATGAAAGATCAAACATTTTATCGTTTGACTTTAACAGGATCGACCCGAGAAGACCATGATTTTCGTCTTGGCTTAATCTTTTCTCGACAATCGTAAGAACAGACCCGTCTCAGTGTGCAAAAAACGAGACAACATGGACAGATATTCTACAAGTGTACTTTTCGTCTCGCTCTGGCTGTGCTGTCCGCTTTGCACTGACATCGTTTCAGCGGGTGAATCCTTAAAAAAACCCGGCGACGTGATAATCGGCGGTCTCGTGTCTGTGCACCATAAAGGAAGCGGAGATTCGTGTGTTACACCAGACTTAAATGGTATCTTGACTGTCGAAGCCATTTTGTTTGCGCTGAAAGCAGTCAATAGCAAAGAGTATCTGGCGCTTGGATCGAAGCTAGGATGCGACATACAAGACACTTGCCCTCGACCGTATGTGGCTGCCCTGGATCTGGTGGTGAATTCTAACCGACCGAAAGATCAACTTTTGGCTGCAGCTGTTGGTAATCTGCCTCAGCAGCTTGCGGAGTATCACCGTGTTTTGCTTACACTATTCAGCAGTCTAACGCCTCACATGAGCTGTATCGCTTCAACTTATCAAGTCAAGTACAAACCGGATCTGATCTCTCGTACGGAGTTTATATTCCATGCCCTCGCAAGGGACAGATCTAACCTAAGAGCGATTGTTCATCTTGCCGCACGATTTAACTGGACTTACGTTGGAGTCGTGCACGACGATAGCGCCGAGGGAAGGCACACGGCAGAGCTTTTCCAGCAAGAGGCTGCGGAAAAATTTACCTGTGTCGCTAGGAAGTACTCGCTGGCGTCGAATGCGAGCGGCGCGCAGATCCAGACATTTATCAAGACTTTGAAGGCGGAGAAGAATTTTTCCGTGGTTGTAATGTTGACATCGAAGGGCATTTTCAAGAGCATTATTGACGAAGCGTTCAAGCAGAAAATTAGCGATGTTACGTGGATCGGAAGCGATTCGTCCTGGGACGACGAGGCCAGATTTTCAACTGAAAACACTGCGGCCCAAGGAATGTTCAAAGTTGGAACGTCTGCATCGATCGTTGAGTTTAAAACATACTTGAAAGAACTTCTCTCGTCTCCTGAACGAAACAAATGGGTCATGGAGATGGTAGCTTCGGCTCCTGCTTCTAGCGCACCATCCACTGCCAAGGTTACAACAAGTCCACCGACGCAGGCACCTGTTGCCACAACTGCTCAACAAAATGGCTCTTCCAATTCTACCGGAAACACTACCGCTGCACCTCCAGCTACATCATCACCCTCTACAGCTCCGCCGACATCATCCCCTACCCCCCCTGCAGTACCCACTGCGTCTGTTAACAAGACTCTGTTGGAGCAGGTCGTGAATACGTTAACGTCGATGGCAGATAGTACTACGTGTACTATCGACTCGATTTTTGCTGTGGCTCACGCTCTTTCCGCTAGGGAAAAGTGCAAGACAAACTGTCCGGAAGATCACTACTTTTACAAGTTTATCCAGATGGTAAATTTTACAAGCCTCAGCGGACACCAGATAAGCTTCGATCGTCAGAGGAACCTCAACGAAGTAGAGTATAAAATTTGGACTCTTCAGAAAACTGGAAATGGGTCAGCAGTATCAGCTCAAGAACAGAAGAATCTTCGGCTGTCTGCTGTCGGAAGCTGGAAACAATCAGGAGAGAAACGCCAGAGTTGACACTGCGACCAGCATCAGAAATGGAGTGGAAAACAAAGAAGGGCGAGATCCAAATCTGCTTGTCACGATCCATGTAAGCCTGGAACGTACAAAGCTTTGAAGAAAAACCGGGCTGAGGCGGAGTGCTGCTGGCATTGCTTGAAATGCGAAGGAAATTCCATCAGCACAATGCAAGACTCGTTGGCCTGCACAACATGCCCAAAATACTCCACAGCCAACGCTGCACAGGATGAATGCATTACCCAGTTTGAAGACTACGCGTACTGGAGCGATGCTGGCAGCCTCATTATGCTGTTCCTGATGGTGGCCGGCGTGTGCTTCACTATCTACGTCGCAGTGGTGCTCTTCAAGAACAGGGAGACGCCGGTCATGCGTCGCGCCAAGAATGCCGTCCTCGCCCTCCTGCCATTCATCGTGATTCTCTTTCTGATTCCTATACCGCTACTTAGTAAGCCTAACGCTTCGTCCTGTGAAGGCTATCGCGCTTTCTTCGTTCTAACTCTCGGTATACCCCTGGCTGCCTTGATAGCTAAGAGCGTCTACGTTGACAACCGGTATTATGACTCTGATGGCCAAATCAAAGAAAGCTGGGGCCAGTGCATGTGCACGCCGCGCGTGGCGGTTGCCTTGGGAACAGTTCTCATCCACGTGATTGTCATAATTGTCATAGCGGTCAAGCTACCCAATGAGATTTCACGCTTCCCTACGGAGGACCCTTACACCGTTTACATCGAGTGTTCCATGCACACAGGATTCGGTTTCTTGGCCGTCATATTCTACATCATGTTCATGGCGACCTTGTATACGATCATGTCCATGAGTGAAGAAATCAGCCCTGAGAACGACATGGAGGTGCGGTGGATCTCGTTTTGCATGTTCGTCTGGTACGTGATCTGTTTCTTCTATGTCGTGGTCGCCTACGGAGTGATGGGCAAGGCAAAGATCTTCGGCTTGGCCTTTGTGGATCTCCTCTTCGCTGTTAACCTACTGGCCTGTATCTACCTTCCCAAGTGGTATGTCATCGTCTTTCAACCAGAAAAGAACCAAGCCGACGTGTCACCTTGGAGCATGTACGTCAAGACACAGGAGAAAGTGTCCGTGCGTCTGTCAGAAGGGGACGAGGAGTCGCCGGTCTTACCAAAACGAGGCACGTTAGCCAGCACGGCCAAGGAGTCTGGTAAAGCGCACGGTGACTCGGACAAGGAGAATGGTAAAGGGCATGAGGACTCGGACATAAACGGCAAAACTGACACCGCTGGCCTCATCAATGATACAGATGTGTGAAGACTGGGCGCCAGTGCTAGGAGTCTCATTCTGCGCCGCATGGCGGCCGGTAAGAATTCAAATTGTTTTAAAATAGCGCAAATACAAAGATATTTTACAAGATGTCGATCGTGGCTGCTTCAGTTATCCGCCATGAATTTTACACACTGACGATGCGTATGATTTATAGCCACAATATAATCGTTGATTTTAGTTAATGCTAGTAAAAGTAGTTGAGCTCTGCGCGCAAATGTATAAGAAGTGATGTTAGTTTAGGAAAAGGTTTGCCTGGAAAAAAGCACCTTGTTAGGTCGACGTAGACCCTTGCAGAACCCTATCACGTGACCCAGTCAATCATAAAATGGTAGTACAAAATGGCTGCTAGAGATAGAACGAGCGTGATGAAATTAGTAAGGTTGCTAATTTTGAAGAAGAAGATTTGTATGGAGCAATTATTTTTCCATCAAATCCTCTAAATTTTTCAAACTTTCAAATCTCCGAATCTTGATCACCAGTAGTCTCAAAATTGGCAACCTCACTAATTTCATTACGGTCTTTCCATTTCTGGCAGCCATTTTGTATTACTGCCTATTATCATGATTGACAATGTCACGTGACAGGGTTCTGCAAAGGGCCGATTAAAATCTCCTTCGCACGCAGCTGTTAGTATGAGGCGCGCATATTCCGTTTATTCACTGCCCAGGTCCCAAATTCAACTCTTTTTGCGCGGTATTTTCACGTCACTTCTTTCCGATTTGTAGCAGTGCACAATGTAGTAGTATTTTAGTTTCTTTAGCCTGCGAGCAAGCTCTCTTGGGAGTGGGGGAAGAGGGAGAAGAAGGATCCCTCTTTCTCTCTCCTCTACCCCCACCCCCAAGAGAACTTGCTCGCAGGCTAAGTCTTTTTCTTTCGAAACAAAACTGTTTTGAATGTTTTATATTAATGTAGACTTCAGTCGCCGACGATTTTTATAGTTAGCGGTTCACCACTTTAGAAACGAGAAGCAATCTGGGGCGAGTCGCATCTTCGCTGTCGCTTGTGGGACTGTTACTGGGACAAAACGGTGGCCAGCTTGTCAACGCGTCCCCAGTAACGGTCCCACAAGCGACTGCGAGATGCGACTCGCCCCAGATGGCTTCTCGTTTCTAAAGTGGCGAATTCAGGTGGTCCCTTGAGCTCGATTTTATCACGTTTTATAGCAACGTTTTCTTTGGTGGGGGATTCGTCTTGGAGAATATTAAGGATGAATTTACTTTTAGGTGTATAAATTTAGCAATTTCTACGAAATATTCAACTGAGGAGAAGATGAAAACGACTATGACCAGAAATGTGTAACCAGACGTATATGTTTAGGATTGCAATATGGCGCATCGGATTCGTGAGTAAGTTCATTTTAGAACGAAATTTTGCGGGAAAAAAAATTAACGTTTACAGTTGTGATGTTAGACAAAAAGAAGACAATAGGATCTTTTATGAAGAAGGGTATTAAGAGTTTCTGTATATATAACGACAAACACAAAATCAACACAATCAAACACAAAATTTCCCGCGAGATTTCTTTCTATAAATAACCTTCCGCGAATCTAATGGACCGTGACCCAGAGTACGAGATAGACACTCTTGGTTATGGACTCCTGCTACGACTTAAGATTAACTTATATGCTTGGCTTTCTGTTAAACTTTGACAAGTATGCCATTGAGATAAACTGCAACGTGGTTCTGCTATGCTATGCTTCGAAATATGTTAAGAAATGGCTCTGAGTTTAGAGTATTTAATCTTTAACCCTTTCACTCCCTGAGTCAAAACTTGAGTCAATAGATGTGGTTCTAACTTTTGAGTCTGTGGATCAAACCCTAGTATGTGATCATTCAAATGAAAGCTGTTGAGTAGTACTTTCATGTGGTGCTGTTTGTTTTTGACAATTTTTTCCCTCAGTTTTGAACTTAGCACTATTGGGAGTGAAAGGGTTAAAGGATATTTCGACTTCAGTTTTGTTAAGGTGAACTTCTCAAAAGTTGGTTACATCCTTTTCCCTGATTTTCTCTCCTGTTGCGGAAAGGGGGGGGAACCCTGAGACAGACTGCATTACTAGCAAACTTCACTTCTAACAGCTAATTCACACTAGTAACGCTTTTAACAATACTAATGATTACTAACCTTGTTTCATTACACTTAGCATCTCTGTGTGCTATTTATACGTTACTAACATTGCCTCTAACCTCAGCCACCTAACACTCTGTTAACGTAATTATACTAACAAACTTCACTACTAACAGTTCACACTCGTAATGATTTTTTTAACAATACTAATACTAACCCTGTTTCATTGCACTTAGCATCTATGCCTACAATCACGTTACTAATATCACCTCTAACCTTTAACCCTCTGTCAGAACGTAATAATTCATCATTCTTGTTGATTTGAACAAATTCTCTGTCCATTTTCGTCCGTTTTCTAGCATGTGAGAATACACATGCATGTGTATTCAAGTGAGAATACTTGCATGTACTCTTGATACTTGATTTACTTTACTGATTATCAAAGCCACTAAGTCACGCTTTCGCTAATCTGCCTGCTAACACTTTTTCTAATCTGTGTGTCACGCTTTTGCTAATCTGTCAGTCACGCTTTCGCTAATCTGCCTGCTAACGCTTTTGCTAATCTGCCTGCTAAAACGCTTTTGATAACCTGTCATTCACGCTTTTGCTATATATTTGTACCTTCATCCAGACCCTCCTAACTCCATTTCACCTGAAAACTCATTCAGTTCATTCTCCTCCCATTCTTCTCTCTTCATCTCACTTCTTGCATGAACTGATTCAATCTGTCGACTTGAAGATGGTGTTCGTGGATGCGACACGTCCGTCCCGTTCTGGCCCTTCCCTGTCACGCTACGCACTAGCATTGCGTGACTGAGAAAGGGACAGAACTGGAAAAGGAGGTGACTCACTTTAGAGGAGCGAGCGACGTTTGCAGTTTATCTGAAATATTATTGAGTTGAAATATTTATTTGAAAACTCTGAGCATACTATAGCTTGCAGTTAACGTACCTTTCAGTCCCAAAAGTGATCAACATCTTATTTCTCTTCAAAATATCGTTACAAAGTCATCATGCATGTTATGAGAATACAACTACTGATCACAAGAGATAAACTGTCTTGATATATCACTAAACTCTCCGAACTAGAACTAAAAGACATGAATGGAGACTGAGTAGGAGGATGTATATGTTGACACTGGGGATTAATCCTTTCACTCCCAGAGTCAAGAACCTTGAGTCTATAAATGTGGTTGTACCTTTTACGTCTGTGGATGAAACCCTAGTGTGTGACAATTCAAATGAAAGCTATTGATCAGTACTTTCATGTGGTACTGTTTGTTTTCGACAATTTTGCAAAATGACATTCAAGATTTTTTCCCTCAATTTTGAACTTGGCACTCTTGATCAGCACTCTTGGGAGTGAAAGGGATCCGTACCTCTAAAAGTCATTTGAATTTAGACATAACTCTACAGAATATACTAAAATATGTACACTTTATTATCAGTTCTTCTTATTATATAGATATCAACCTTTATTAATATCAGTAGACATTTTTGCAACTACAGCGAAGACGTGGCTCATAGAGAGGTTTACTCTCAAAGCTGGAGTTTGAACATTTTGAGGACTGAATTACTTCTTTTCTCAAAAAACTAAATTGTTTATTGTCGTTTATTTAGTGGATAATTAAACAGAAAAAAGCATATCACCCAAGAGAACCGATCTTCCATCTGTTACCGCTGCTGTTAGTGTGCTTTTCGGATGACTAGTACTGAAACGAAAATCAATGAACCAATCACTGCTCCGAAAATAGATAGCGTCATAAACCAAGCAAAAACAGGCAACCCACAAAAAGCGCGGGAAAAGTCACATGAACAATCATATTTTGGCTTTGCCCCTGATTGGCCGTTAAAACCAAAACCGCTCTGATCGGTTAGAAATCGTTTTGGTTTTTTGAAACCAATTTTAGAGATCAGCAACAGCAAAACTAGTCTCCTACGCAGCCGTTATTTGTGTCGTCACGCAACGCTTCTCCCCACTAATATAATAACGGCTGCGTAGGAGACTACAGCAAAACAATCAGTCACTGGATCGAAAAGCACTCTAATAGAGAAGCCAGTTTATTGTAGATATCCACGCAGCGAAAACAGAGTGAAATCGAAGTTCCTAAGGGGAGAGGGGTATTCTAATTAAAAATACAAGACGCAACTCTCCGAAGTTAGACTATTCGTAGTTACCTTAGTAACACCGCTGTCCCGGATCGGATAGCTGACGTGACAACTTGTAGTGTGCTGATTGGTTTAAAATAATAATCGGTTCCGAGTGGAGGTACGGCCACCAGTTTCCCGCGCATAGTCAGGAAAAAACCGCGGCAAAAGTTATCTTTTTCCCGGTAAGGACTTATTCCACCCATAAAGGTTCTTCCTTTATTTTCTTGTGTGGCATTTTACTCAATGGAGGTTCGAACGACTGAACAGAAAAGCGATTTCATGGCATCAAATATATTTTATAATTGTATAACCTATTCATAACAGAAAAATAGCCGCTTTTAGAAGAATCCTCATGGTGTCTTGTGATTCAACTGCAGTTTTAAGTTCTATTGGGTGATGATGCCTTGTAATTAGATAGCTTTTTAATTGAATTGATTATGAAAATATTAAAAGCATTGACTTTGGATTCTTTATTATGAAACTCACACGAATACAATGAGTTGCGGATTGATGTTTCCTCGGAGATCCAGGGGGCAGATAATCGGGAGAGAGGAAGTAAAACGGCGAAATCGGTGCGAAAAAATTCCTCAGTCGCCCCGATGTTTTTTGTCCGGGTGGGGGACTCCCATGGGGATGCTCGTCGTCTCGTTTAGGGTGTAAATTATGGATTTTGGTATTACTTACAGTCTTCAGGACGGAACACTGATATTTTTAGCCAACCTTTTTAGAATGGTATCTTTTAGGACCCTTTTAGGGGTCAATGAAAGCTTGAACCACGCCCAAATTGGTCTCAATTCAAAATTTCCGCTTTTATATGGTAGTCCGTTCTCCCGGGTGCCTATGTCCGTGGAGGGACATAAAAGATGAACGGCGCGTGGAATCTTGGGAAGGGCGAATCAATTGCTGTGAAGAGGTGACAAGGAAACGACTTTCCCCGTGGTAACCCCAGGGGAGTTTGGACATTAATTTTGCTATATTGATGAAGTCACATGAACTATGCAAACTCTTCAGGGAAATTCTCTCGCTTCCCCTCGCTCAATATTCAACCTTCAGAGGTGGATCCAGGATTTTTTCGATAGGTTTGAACTAGGTTTTTTACCGAAAATGTGAAGTAGATTGAAGGAAAATTTTGGGAAGTAGACGGCAGTAGTAAAGGCGCGAAGCAGGGTGATTGTGGGGTATCCCACAGAAAAAAAGTGAGATTTTAGGCTCTGAAAAGTGCGTTTTGGTGGATTCTGGAGATGGTTTCAGGGATAAATAGAGAAAGCAAAAAACCCCTAAGGTCTGATAGGGGGGTCCGGACCCCTCCGACCCTCCCCCTGTATCCGCCACTGCAGTCCTTGAATGCTGAAATACCGTGAGCTCGTCATCCACTTCCACATACCAAAAGTCCCATCCATAACTGACCCAGCCCTTCACTGTACATGTGTGACTCAGGTATGTGCGACTTGTGTCGGCAGGAACGGGATAAGAAGAGCAATACCAGTTTTGTGTAGAAATACAAAACATTATCTGTGTTCCTAAAGAGTTACAAAGTTCTAGATATTAGCCGTCTCAGAAATATATGGAGTGTATCAAGAGTAATCACACTGTTATTTATAGCCAATCAAAGCGCGCGTTTTATATGTTCGTCTCAGGCGCGAACAGTTACCCGGGAAACTTGTCACGCCATGTTTTTTGACCATGTGCAGAAGGAAGGAAGGATTTATGGTAAGTTATTCATTTAAAAACACCTCCTGTACATTATATATAGACTTACCAGATCGGCTTTGTGCTATTATTACGCGTTACTCTGCGTTACGAATGTTTTAACAATGCAAACCCAAACAAAGGAATCTTCACACAACATTGTCTTTTAAAAACAAAACACTCACGGAATAATATATCACAAATGTTTTCGTTTTTGGATGTTTTTTACTAAGGCTGTGAGCACAGAAACATTTTCTCACACTCAATATAAGGCTTGTACTATAAAGAGGCTTGCTATCAAAACACCCAAACTTCAAAGTCTCTAAATGTGTTACTTTCTGGAAACAAACTGAATGCTACAACAGCATCACATTGCCTAGTTCCTGTACTGCTTTGTCCCAGGCCGTCACGGTCAATTTACAGGGGCACCCAACGGATCGTTTCATTGGAATATCTGTTCGGAAGGCCTATAATCGCCTCACATATTCGGTTAGGGAAATATCATCTCAAACTTTCTTAATATGGGGAAATTAATGCCTTTTGTTTTCGGAGAGATAAAAATGTCGTTTTGGGTACAAAAAAAGGTCAGCTAGGATTTTTGGAAAGGCAAATTCAGCTCAGTATCGCGATCCACCTATAGTTTTGCTTACGAGTGAGACGACATTATTTTGCGGTAATGTCGTCTCAAATGCGGGCCGGTGATTGGTTCTGAAGATACAGATTGGCACCGGGGCACTCAATTGGGTTCCTCACGTACGCATCAAAATTCAAAAGTTTTCTTCGATTAACTCGTCGGCAATCGTTTATATCTTGTCATTTGCTAATTTATGGAGTGCTTTATTCGCCGGTACAACTTGCTCAATCTAAAAGTTAGCGTATGGTGAGTATTAAAGTCATTTATTTCTTGTAAGAGTTTGTTTACCGTTTTCACTTGTTTTCGCGATGTGCACGCGCTAAGTTGTAAAATCAACTTTTTCGGTGCAAAATTGGATTATTTTCCCATTTCATCGCTGTTTGGTACTTTAGAAAACTTTGTGGGACATAATTCTGAATTGATTTTGTTTCCATAAGCAATTTACCGGCGAAAAAAGTCCGACTTTCTTCGAGACGATAAAATGCTTTCGCGTTCAAGTTTCGTGCACATTTCGTCGCGTATAGTGGGAATTTCTATTTCAATCAACAACAACTGATCTTAATTTTCCTTTTAATTTGTCCAAAAAATGTTTGAATCGCGATACAAAACTAAATTCGATTTTGAGACGACATTACGGCTTTATAATGACGGCGTTGGGAGAAAATATATTCCGTATTGGGTTCCGTCGCTTCGCGACTCCGCCCAATACGGAATATATTTTCTCCCAACTAGCCGTCATTATAAAGCCGTAATGTCGTCTCAAAATCGAATTTAGTTTATATAAATTTGGGTAATAATTAAGCCAGTTTCAATCCCTAAAATTTTCTGGAGTTTGAAAGTTCAGCTAACATATCCAAACAGTTACATTTTTCTTATCGTAAAAACGACGTTCCGAAACCTACAGGAAAATTTTGTCGTTGGGTGCCCCTGAATTCATTTTGGTGACGTATCCGAGACAAACTGCAGGTATTCTCTCGGGACCACATGACCCGAAACGGATTGACCGCTGCAAAATATATAGGCCTAAGAACTAGGCAAAGCAACACACAGATTTTTTGATGCTTTGCACCCGGGTGCTCATTACGATTTTTGGCACAAGAGCAATCAGGTCAGGCGGATCGCACAGGGGTGGGGATTCCCATGTGAAAGGGGCAGGGATGCTCGTAAACTGAGGGAAAATTCCTGTGTTTATTAGAATACTGTAATATTTTGAGCAAATATCTGAGAAAGTTGAAACAGAGGAAATATAGATGTGAAAATTATCACAGCATTTAACAACTCCAACAAGTGTTGTATTGTATATCTTTAGCAAATTTAGGGTGTCATCACAAATCATTTAAAAATTCTGTCTTCATTCACAGACTGTGCAGCCCAGGGGGGGGGGGGGGGGGGGGGGGGGTCACACATTTTAAGTATTCACCAAATTTAAAATCATTTGGAAGTTTCAGTTGAGAACACAAAAATCTCTAAAAATCAAAAATTTATTAATAGTCGCTTAGTAAATCTTGGGAAAGAAAAATCGCTAATTTAATAGCCGCTAAAAATAGTAACTGGTATAGAAAAATTGCAAAAATTCCAGGATTCGAGAATTGGGACACTGTATGTCCATTTTCGGGAATTTTCTGGAGATTTTCAGAATGTTAGACAAGCTTCGTCAGCAGTGAGATGATACTGCAGAAACAGTGCTTGTTAAGAGTTGTCACCCCCCCCCCCCCCCCCCCCCCCCCCCTGTAAGTTCTGCACAGCAAACATCACCAAAGAACATTTTTCAATAAATTGCAGTCTTTATTGTAACACATTATTAATGTCATACATAGCAGGACAAACTAGGAATTTGACAGTTTTATTTCACAGTTCGGAACAATGGCAGAGGTTGAATAGCCACAAGTTCACGTATGAAGAGATAAAAAATCAACATATTTGAAAAATTATTTTGGACTTTGTGAATTATCTCATCAGTGTTCTTAGCCCAAACCTCCACACACGTGTCACTGACTCTAAGCTTGCATTGACTGCTCTATTTTCTAAGAAGATCGTGGATGAAGTGCTGAGCACGATTGTACAGTACACTTCTCCCTATGATGAAATTTTGGAGACTAGAGGGATAAACTGGATATGCTTTCTACTACTCTGCATTCTTAATGTTGTATTTTGAGTCTAATAATAACTGTAATGGAATGCACAGTCGAAGCTCACTAAGCGGACACTCTCGTAAGCGGACAGCTCTCGTAAGCGGACAGCTCTCAACTTACACCCTCCTTGACAAAATCCCATTTGAACTTTAGCTCATACAAACTCTGTATTTACACATTCCCGTAAGCGGCCAGCTCCAGTTGTGGACACTTTTTCTGCTTCCCGAGGGTGTCCGCTTATGGGAGCTTTGTTGTGCACAAAGGAAAACCCCCAAATACCCTAGTAACTTCCATTTGACTGAAAATTAAGTCATAACTTACAACTTATGATGATTCTGTTGTCACACCGACAACAAATATATTCTGAATTCAGAAAATTGCATATTCTGGGGTTTTCTTCACAAGTTTTCTGCCTTTTATATTACCATTCTTTCTTGTTTCCTACACACTTCACAAGTTTTGTTATCTACCGACAGTGACTTTCAACTTATTAGAAAACCCTGTATATTAATTTAAACAAATTAATTTGATTTTATGTAACAAGTGTTATGTTACAGATAATGTAATCCCTTGCTAGAATTAGTTTTTCGCACACTCTTTTGTTCAAACCAAAAGAAAATTATTGCCAATCAAAAGCTAAACATTAACTTTTGAATGCCACGTGTTAACTTTTTCAATAAAATGTCTTGGTGATACTTTTGTGTTAATAATACTTTATGACAAAATTGTTCAAAATGGTGCCATAATTATTTTAAGGTTAATTGCATTAATTAGGACAATAAATGCTGATTATTGAACTATTTAAAACCCTTTCAGCTCAGAAGTGACCGTTATCAAAATTCTCTACACAATAACCATACAAATTCTCCTAAGTTACATTATATGAAATATATTAAGACTGATAGAGAGAATCTTTATTTTGATCTTGGAGCTGAAAGGGTTTGGTTAGATTTAGTTGTTTTTGTAGAAATTGACAATTGCTATTAGCTTGCAGTTTTCAAAAATATTGTCCAAACCTGAAGAATTTTCATCAGAGCATTAGAACAATCCAATGACCTAGTATTCCAATAAAGTGGCTTTTCCTAGTGCTTTTCCAGTGGCAGAAAAGGATCCGTTCTGATGGCCCTGAATGTAGCATCCATTAGGTGCTTTTATTGCCAATCTGTTGTACTTGGGAAGTTCAATACTGTACTCCTGAGCACCACTTTCATCACTTGACAACACTATGTTATCCTTTTCGTCACTGCACCAGAACTTACCACTGTCGGTACTGATCTTGCACGTGCCATTCTTGCCTGTCACGTGGAAGGCATCAGGTTTTGAGTGATTGCTCTCAATTTGATCTTTTCCAGATTTCACTCCAACAAAGCCATGCTCACCACGGAGCACCAACCTTGGTCTGTTTTCGAGCACTACAGTGTGAAACCCTCTTTCTGTATCAATCTCGTCAGTGCCTTCAATGAGATGGCCATTGTCCTTGCCCGTGATGTACTTGCCAGTGGCATGTGATTTGAAGACTATCTGTTTATCGTGCCACTCGAGCTCAAACCAGGAATTAGGACCTGGTGCATCAGCCGATGCCGTCATACCCTTCTCACCCAGATTCCAGTACTTGCCATTGCTTGCACGTACTGCCACCTTCCCCGTGTCCTTGTCAAATTCCAACTGGAAAATCTCTGTGTCTGCATATTCTTCACGGCGACTAAGGATGACATCCAAGCCTAACAGGGGAGGAGACAGGAGGTAAATGCTATTAATATTAATCTCATTGTATCAATACTGTACATGTACATGATCAGTCATTAAAATAATAAGGGAGTGATTAAAAAGTTATTAAGGATCAACAGGTCTCTCTCCATCCAAGTGTAAAATGGGTACTGGTTGGGTTAACCAGACCAGATTAGCATCCCATCCAGCACGAGTAGCAAGCTTTTAGCCAGAAGGGCGTCCAGGTGTCCTGTGGACGCCCAATTCTGGGAGAAAATGATGCAAAATGCACCAAAGCTTTAACAAATTTATGGAGGGACATGCCTTCAGGACGCCCACTTTTCAAATTCTGGCTAAAAGCCTGACGAGTAGGCAGTAGCAATAATGATGCAACATGCTCTACTCTGCCATAACAAATGTAAGCACCTTGGGGTGGGGGTATGAATGAAGATGTGATTTAATTCACACCAAATACTGCCCCCAAAAATACCTCAACTTAAAAAACCACACATAATTTCCTGTATCATACATATCCTATATGATTATATCATGTACATCATAAGATGTTTATGGGCAGTATTTGAAGTAACATCTTATCTTGACCCCTGATCCAATACTGGAATGAATTTATGACCCCCCCCCCCCCCCCCCCCCCCCCAAAAAAAAAAAAAATCCAACCATGCACCATTGCAGGACTTTATAAAATTTAGGGATCCTACAAAATGTATAAAAAGCTGTGTTTTGATGCTTAACCTGAAAATGTATAATACAGGGATGTCTTGATCAAATTTAAAATTAACTGAAACCTTTGCAAAAAGGTTGAAAAGGTTGAAAATTTAAAAAAAAACATTTCTGGTCTCTGTTTCACAAGGTGTCAGATTTATTTCCATGTTTCAAGGTTATATTTTTTTGTAAGAAAAGTTTATGAATCGTATATAATCTCTCTTGATCTGATAAAAAAATGTGTTTTTGTATTGAGGTAAACCACCCATAACAAACACCCATAACAAACACCCATAACATTATGATCCAACAAAATTATGTGGTTTTACGTGAAACTCTTAATATGTGGTTAAACATACTGCGTGCTTATTAAAAAGATAGGAAACATTTATTTGTTTTCAACATTGCTGATCAAACTCTTTTTTTTTCTTCTGTCTGCTTTAATTTCGTGGTTCATCTGTACCTATCTATTTATATACTCCGAAAAACAAAACAAAAGAAACATAATTATTTAATGCCGGGCTCTATGATTGATTGAAGATATAGCTTCCTTTATTGCCTTTTAAGGTAACGAAATTGTACGGAATTCAACCAGACCACTTGGAGTTCTATAAGAGGTCCAAAAATACACACAAATAGCCTTGCTTGGAGATAATTAATTTGCCTCTTGAAATTGTCATCGCACGCTTTTTATCCAGTTATTTTATCGAAAAACATTTTATGTAAATTTTTATTTTTCACTTCTTCACTGTCAACGCTGTTTTAGGTTTGTCAGTCGAGTGGACTTGAGAATTGTTTCGCGTAGATTTTGTTGAGATCGACCTCTAATTTTTCGTTACAATACATGTATCAATGTAAGGCAAAACTGTGACGAAAAAAAAGAAAATCATCAATTTGGGAACGTGTTGATCCGCCACCAAATTCTTAGGACTAAAACGTTTGGCTTTTGATGTCAGTGCGGCGAAGAAATGGCTGTCGCGAAGAAATAGCAATTGCAATTTGAGGCATCTCAAGTGTGCCAAACAAAAATTCATCCCTCAAACCCAATGTGTTGCCATTCGAACGATTGATCATGGTCGATCGCGCGACGTCTGATTGTGTAATTGAAATTGAAAGAGATTTCGTGACCAATAACTGATGATGGAACGCTTGATCAATATCATTTAATTTGGCGCTATTATCCTCATGCATCAGCTGATTCCATCGTGCGCGGAAATGCTTGTCAAGTTTGCATCGATTCGCCCATGCCAGTAATCCACGAACGGACGCGAGTTTTACAGCCTCGTTTCCTCACCGAAGCTTATCGATTGGGTTTCATCCGTGAGAACCTTTTTAACCCATTCACGTTCACGGCTGAATGCTCCAAAGTTTTATTGTTCTATTGTTAAAATCCTGCCAAATTATTATGTACACAGTTGTTATATTGCCCCGCGTGGAAACCCAGTAGGAAACTTAACCCTATAGGTGCTTTTTGTGTTCATTCATTCCAATTTTGGGCTTGTTGAATTCGTTTGACGAGTTGGGTCATGCCTTAAGAGTGATCGCTGTTATTTTTTTAATTTTTTCGTTCGTAAACTAGCGTCGCCTTTGTCCTTTCACGAGCGGCGTTCAATGCACGTGTTTAAGTTTATCGATCGTAAATCCATTTATCTTCGCCTTTCAACTCCGCTCCCACAACAAACAAATAGAGGACCCAACACAAAGCATCTTCAAACCTGTTGATTTATCGGCAAACATGAAGAAATTTGCATTTTGGTGAATGAAATCGCAACGATGATCGATGATGACTCATGCCAGCGACATCGGTAAAAGTTTCGTACATGTTTGTACAATAAATAAAGCGAGGTTAGCTTTAGAAGAAATCAAAACAATCGTACACTGTACGTACATACCTTGGTGGATAGACAGACGTCGGTTTCTTTGGCCGATGAATGAAACCTGCGGTGGGCTATCTTGGATAACAAACAGCTCGTCTTTACCGACGGTGGTGTTTTTACCGGCCTGAATTTTACCCGTTCCCACGGCTGCGAGGTAATTGCCTTTGTCCGTTCTAAAAGCCACCTCCCCCTCGTGGAACTCGATGGTGAAGAGACTCTTTTGGCTGGGGTCCTCGTGAAGCGAGCCGTCGCTGTTCAGATACATGTTATTGCTCGCTACAATCGCGTACTTCCCTTGACTTTCGTCGAACTCCAGGGTAAGCATAGCGTCCGCTCCCCACGGGATAATCTCGGTGGCTTGTATGGACTCGGTTTTGGGATCGAGATGCGCGTAGCGTGTCCTTCTCGAGCTCCTAAGGTTGACTTGCGGGTGCATGGCTAGCTGAATGGACCAGAGCTCTGTCGGAGATGGCTTGGCCACACATTTGAGCTGATCGCCCGATCCACCAAAGTACGCGCCGTGGACACTCTTCAAAGCCCATTTTCCACTGTCTTGCGTTTCGACCGTGAACTTCGTCTCATCGCTACGTTCTTCTTCCTCGCACTTCACGTTGCCTTTAGGATCTGCAGACAGGTATCGGTTCAAGTGACTGCGAAAGTAGCAGATCTGGCTGCCTTCGTCTTGCTCCAGCGTCCACATCTGCTTCTTCCTTAAGGAAGTTCCGTCCACGTTCAGCTTGAACCCGAACGTCTCGAGCGTGAGATACTTCTTCGTGGCGTGGTTTAAAAGCCCGAGATTCCATTTAAACGTGTTGGGAGCCATGATAATTGTGCGCGGGATCGATCTCGATGTAGGAAACCTTCTGAATGGCGGCGAAAAACGGTTTGCGATTACTCGACCGTAGGTAAGAGGCGAGGAAATCGGCGAGCGATCAAAAACGCGCCTGAGCGAGCAAGAGAGAGCGAAGGCGTGTGATCACAGCTACGGTAAATGTGTGGCTATGTGAACTGAATTAGGAGCCAAGCCTGCAGGAAACAAGAGGTGGTGACGCCCTCTTACTGCGTGCGCCTGTCATTGTAACAAAGCCATTTGTCGTGCGCTTGTCATGCATCATTTATTCTGACAGCGTGCGGTTGGTGGGATGCTAGTCATAGCGGTCAGTTTGGTTTCGTTCTAAAATTGCTGCCTTTCGATCCTTTAAACCCGTGGTTGGCACTTCAAAAACCATCGTAAATCGTTTTGGCTTCCGCTGTCGCGCCAACGCCTCTGATTTTAGGGCCGGGTTTTATTCTCGTTTGACTCGCGCACGCACACGGGGACAGTGAAGAGACGGCGCACCAGACATCGTTGAGTGCTGTTAACCGCCGACAGATGGCTTTGTAAACTACTCATCCAATTCAATGAACCATGACAAGTCCTGAATTAAGCCATCAAAAGTCACGAACTGCTAATTCGAAAATATCACTTATGGCTTGTTACAGTGTTATCTAAAATTGTGCGCCCGCCTGGAGGGACGTTGCCTACTCTTTATTTATACCAGTTCGTTAATAATAGGTTTCATCCTTTTGGTTTAGTTTACATAATTACTTGCGACAGAACTCGCCGACACCTGCTTTTTTAATCTTACTTTTTCTACCGAGTTTATGATGAATAAAAAACGCGTTCTCGATAATTGTAATATTTCTCGATTGATTTGAAAATATATCTTTATGATCTGTTCTTGTACATTGTCAACTCGCCTCGTTTCTCCTTGCAATGCGATACAGTGCTATAAACCTTTCGGTTTAGAAGAGAATGTTTGTTTTCAAAACACTGGCCGACGTTTTCTCTTTTTTTACCACATAAGGAAATGTTTGTACTCGAATTCCAAGAATCTCGCTAGTTGCTTTAATCCAAGGATTAAAAGGACTTCGCTCCGGGCGGGTGAAGGCATAACAGCAAGCTGTGTTATGTATGTTGCGATCGCTACATGTATATGTAACAATGTCGCGCGCGGGATCGAAGCTTCGCAACGCATTGTTTTTGTTAAAACTTCCTTCTTTAGATCCCTCAATTTTCTAGCCAATCACATTTTGTCACGTCTGCGAGCCTTTCTTCCTTGTTCAAACAATTTCTCGCTGTTTTTATGCGGTTGTCTAAGCGTTTACTCAGGTTGCCAAGTTGAGTTGACGACCGTGCGGTTTGACACCATGGCAACACGGTGGCTACAATTTAGTGACCTCGCTAAAGTCGTGGTGACTTTTTGTTTCGTTCTTTTGTGACAGACTTCAAAAGCGGAAGGAAAACACTATACTGAAACCGCACGCAATGTGATGAATGCTTTCATAGCGGTTTCGGCCACAATTGAAAGAATATCCTCCCAAGAAAACTATTTCCCTGCCTAATTTTCGTTTTCATTTGCTCTGTAGTGCTTCTCGCCTCGGCTCACGTCTCTAACACTCCTTGTTTACTTCTATCTGTTTTAGTTTTGTTATTAATTGCCCAAAAAAGTATCTGAATAAAATTTCCCGCTTTACTTTCGTTTTCCTTTGCTATCATAGCGCTTGTCGTCTCGGAGTCGTCTCTGAAACTGCTTGTTTACTTCTACCTATTTTAGTTGTGTTATTACTTGCCAAAAAGTATCTGAAAATAGTTTCCTGCGTAATTTTCGTTTTCCTTTGCTCTGAAGCGTTTCTCATCTCGACTCGTCTCTGAAACGCCTTGTTTACGTCTTCTATCTGCTTTAGTTTTGTTATTAATTTACAAAAAGTTTCTGAGAAATTCTAGTGTTTGCCAGTCAATAAGGTGATTAAAATGTGAAGGGAACCCACACTGCTATACTAGATAGAACAGCTGAATTGGAAAGACTGAAATAATGGTGAATTTTAAGCTTTAATTTTAAGAAATATGAGGAAGATGTTAGTCCGGCTAGTGACACAAGCTACTCGGAAATCGTTTTTTCTTTCTTTTTCGGGTAGCACACTAACTGATTATCATCTTTCTCAACAGCTGAATTATTTTCAATATGTGCACTGACCGAATAATGTTTTTGAGATTAAAATAAGTTTTAATTTGTGTTGCATTAGACCCATTTAAAATATGTGCACCTGTCTCGCTTGTAAAAACAGTGGACTCGAAGGGCCAAGGGACCGGGAGTATGTGTTCGTTATATAACAGGGGTTTGTTATATCGGGGTTCTGTTCCATACATTTTACTGTAACTTTGGCCGGGGGGAGGGGGGGGGGGGGGGCTAAAGAATACTGTTCGTTGTAGCGGGACTACAGGGGTTCGTTCGACGGGGTTCCACTGTATTGCAAACTGATGAGGACTGAACACGGCTTATATATGACGCTGTTTTAGTTGGAAATATCGACGGAGCGACTAAAAACTGCAAGCAACAATTCCTGATACCTGAAATGATAAAATAAGAGATTTTTGTTCAGAGTATATAGAACTCTTGCACAAAAAGGCAGTATTAAGTTATTTATGATGTGAATTTAAAAGGCGCTGTTTTAGACAATAGTCTTAACAACTGACAGCCGCCAATAATCGCTGACTGGTACTTGAAATAAATGATGTCTTAGATCTTTGTAACAGGAAATTAAAATTCTTTATTCAAACTAGGGAACAATGTCATTATGAAGAAGAGGCTTGAGACTATTTAGATTTTAAAAACAAGTTATGAATTGGATGACGGAAAGTTGGAATTTGTCAACTGACTTGCCATTTTAAGCCCAAGTAATTCCCTTGTTGGCCAGCGTGCGGTTAATTTTTGAAGTGCATGCTTAGACGTGAAACTAAATCCTTGAAAGGTTGGCTGGCTACAGAATTTAGTTTCTGTCTATCAGTGATCTCGTAAGGAGACGACAATGTGAATGCGATGGAGTGAAAGTTGGTTAGTTTGTTCAGCTGAAGACGCCCCCACATGGAAAAGAGTGTCGGTGAATATTGATGTTAAAAGCGATTCATGAAGTTGGCAGAGTAATAATGACAAAAAACGCGGTAATGAATCATATTGTGGCGTTCTACACCGAGTAACAAAGTGGTTGATTTCTGTATAGCGCAATTTAGGAAGTTCCTGCGCATTCGTAGTGCGCATAATGTCGCGTGGAATCCGCGCGCATATCAAGAACCAATCTCGTACTCAGAGATTGATCACTGAAACAAGGACTTGTAACGCCCCACGTGGAAACCAGCTGATCACCAAATGCAAGAGCAATACCTTGATATTCAATCAAATTCTCCCAACTACATGAAATGCGCGCAGAGGAGAGGTATTCCCCGTAGGAGAGACGAGGAGAGAATCTGGCTCTGTCGAAACAACAGACGTGATCATGATGCAAAATGCAGACGTGATACAAAAACACACGTGATACAAAATTCACCATGAAGATTTTTTTAACACTAACTCGTTCAGCTGACCATCTATGAACTCGAAATTCTGGTGCGTACAATGTTCAACTGTTTGACAAGAATGGATTAACGGGCTCGGCCTAGACTGCAAAACAGTCCGTATTTTAGCGCAAGAGTCGGGCTGAACGTGGCCCGAAAAGGATCTGGAACGAGCGTGAAAATTACCAGGCTCGGCCTCGCCTTCGAGTACCGTGGGTGTCTCGGTGGACCGCGGACGTACCGAAACACCCACTGCACGACTCTACAACAGAACCTAGACACAAATTAGAACACATTGTTTTACAATTGTTTGTAGGTCATTGTTTTTTGATGCAGTATTTTTTCTTGTCTTTTGCCGGTTCCTTTTTACGTCATTTGCATGTGTCCGGTACACGAAGGAGGAGTCCATTAAGAGATTTAGTGAGGTTAACGGCGGAAACCCTGCCGGGACCCTGCCTCGGTTTATACCTTCACCAATGACATATGGTAGAGCGTAGACTGAAAATGTTAATCGCAAATAGTCGGCTTTTGTGGTCATTTGTTCATCGGCTAATCCAGATTAATCTGATAAGTGAGATTTACGAGTCTGGTTGTGCGAAAGTCGATTAACGCATATCCGAGAAATAAAAGTTAACGATGTTCTATTTCTCTTGTTTCCAAGCAGTTTTCACTGAGCTTTAAAATGTTGAACAAAATAAAACGTGAGAGAAATAATTATTTTTTTTACGAAACTGAATTGGGAGGAGGCTAATACGGGAATAGCTTAAGGCTTTGAACAACATGGGGATGTTTGTAATTTAATACAGGTATGGCCACAAATATTGCCTTGGTAGTTCTCTTAGTCACGATCCATGCACACTATTGGTACAGTAGTAGTGAAGTCTTCACGAGCCTAGTGGCCCACACTGCGGAGCTTATCCCGTTTTCTATAACGAAGCCGACCAGGAGTATTGCTACTCTCCCTGGATTGGATTCTTTGCGCGTTGGACTCAACTGCGATGGACTATCATTAGGCTCCATACTTACACACTATAACAGGCAAATATCGTCATCTTTAAAGTTCGTTTTGCGTGGCCCATTTAACAGTGATTTAACGGGTTATTAAGCACAAACACTAAAGCAATTGTAATGGTATGCAATTACTGTCGATGCGAGTCAGATGGTTATCTGTACGTCTAAAACATGACTGCACGGTACGCATTGTTCTATTAAGCCGATTGCGTGCAAGCTTCACTATGTCAAAAAAAAAATCCGATGTTGATTATTTTGCCGCCCCTACAAAGGCTACAAACAAGAGTTAAAGACATACTATGACACACCGGTTGTACTGGGCTGACCACGTAGCACACATGCATGAAAGACAATCGATGGACTGTTAGAGTGACAAATTGGCGATAGAGCCCGCCTTAGCTTCTAAATGGAAGGAGAGAGATAATATCGTAAAGTTCGGGAGAGTGTTCATGGAGGCGTATAAATGCGCGCAGGATAAGCTAGGATAGAACATATAAGCGGATAAGGGTTGGGGCTTAATCCGGCAAGATACACTTAATTTCCTCTCGCATTCCGAGTATTTTTGTTACGATATTCAAGTTCGTGGCTCCACGTTCAAGCCTGGCTGCAATCGAATCGGAAAGACTGTTCACAGTCTATGTACACACTTTCCTTTCTAATCACGCGCGCACTTGCGCGTTGCTTTCGTGCTTTCCTCGTACTCGCGCGTTGCTTTCGTGTTTTCCTCTTTGTATCACCCAAAACTGTCAGGCCCTGTACTAAAGGTAGCGTGAGAACAACGCCTAAATTATTTGTAAAAACACGGTTGGTCACCAGACCTTACAACTCTTGCACATTTCTTAGCCTAAAAAACTAGCACACACGACTGTACATGTGGCTAGTGCTGTTATATTCAAAAGAAAAATGAAACTGATTTTACTCAATACGTAACTAGAAAACTGCTTGACCGTCTTAATTTCAATCTCGTTAATTAGCATACTAAATGAATATTATTGCCATGTTATTAATTTTTAGATAATTACAATAGAATCTGTAAACGGGGATCCCCTAGGAAAAGTTTGAGAAAACTTGCTGGGATCTCCTGCCAATAATGTCAATACAATGTAATAATGAGAATTGTAAGAAGCAATGGGGCAAACAAATAAATTGAAATTGAAATTGAAATTGTTACAGCCACTTTGATCGTCACGTTGTCGTGTATATTGCGTGACTCAACAAATGACTCATCGGGACTTCTTTCAAACTTTTTTAAGCAAGAAGAGATCCCGAGGCGATCTGGATCTAGGATGCGACTGAAATTAAGACTCACTGGACTCAGTACTTTAATGTGATCTCTTTGTTTTTGACAATTTTACAAAATGAAATTCAAGATGTTTTCCTCAGTCTTGAACTTGGCACTCTTGGGAGTGAAAAGCGAAAATAACGTTATCCATCTTCAGCATAGCATAGATGTGGACATGTTCTAACAGGAGTGTAGATGCACAACTTGTTTGAATGGACTTCACGCAAATCTCAAATATAATATTTAATTTATTTCATTTTCATTATGAACAATTTTAATTTAAGTCTATCTTTAAGATGCATCATGTTTCTTTCAGTAATGGCAGGACAATTTTATTCCAACTTGCATCCCATCGACTCTTCTGGAAACTTGCTAGGTTTTCTCTGTAACTTGTGAGTAATGGCTTGCTTAAGGGGAAGCCCGGAAGAGTTTCTGAAAACAACAAATGAGAATCAGATTAAGGAAGAGACTATCTGACAACTTTTTGGCAAACGTTCATTCTCTCCTCTTTGAAACACTTTTGTCTAATAGCGCCTGTTAAAAACAGCAGTCAAATTTTCTTGATTGTCTCATTTGAGTACAAGTTTCTCTTTCACATTCACACAATTACAATAACTGTATCTGGCGTCATAGGCCCGCAATGCGTGTGAAGACTCTAGCGTCATAGGCCCGAAATGTGTGCGAAGATGCTAGATAATATATATATTTTCCTGTTACTGTTTCTCTGTTCTTTTGGAAATAAACTGGGTGTAGTAAAGAAGAGACTACATAAGTGTAAAATTCACGTGGAAGGTCCTGACCAGAATAGAAAACACTTATTTGTAAAGCTTACCGTAAGCTGCTGAGCAAGCTCTGTACTGTCATGGAATATCAACCCATTCTCTTCATGTTTAACCAACTCATGCAAGCTAAAGTAATGATGGAAATTATTTGGTTAACATGAGGTAGTGTTAGTTTTGTTCCATTTGATTCTAAAAAGTTTGGAATAAGACACTTTACTCTCATAGTGCCTCTCTCCACCACCCAAGTCAGTTCTGAAGAATTGTTGGGGCATTGCGCAACAACCTGACAAATGGTGAGGGATAATCAGCATCCCATTCAAGGGGAGTACAATGTACATAGCAGTACTCCCCTAATGTCACTTTTCATTGTTCATGCCATGGCACCGGAGTTAAGCACTGGTCTGATGAGCTATAGAAGAGTATTTCAGATAGAAGAAGTATTTCAGATAAGATTAACATCAGCGGATCCAGACCTGCTTATAAAGAGGGGGCCCAAAACATTTTCCGGCCCTGCGGGTCTTAAATTTAGGTAGAGGCCTGAAAAATGTTTAGGTGAGGGGTGCCCCTCCCCTAAACCCGCCACTGAAACTATCGGTATCTGTTAAATGGAAACAGTATGGCACACATCACATGACTGTAATTAGCACCTACCATTCAAAGTGTATAGCACACACTGGTAAGCCGCAACCAAACATGTCCACCACCTGTCAATAACCAAACATTTCAATTTCACTTTAGGCAATCACTTTGTACAAGTATTGATCAAAGATTGATTTACTGGCTAACCTTCATGGGCAAGTCAAGTCCTGATGATGACTTGTGAAGACACACACCAAGGTCAGCTGAACCTGTAAGTAAATAACATGTTTATAGTTTATTTCTGTGATATTTCACCCTGCTGTTTCTTGGGCATAACTCTTTTATCTAAGGTAGTACTGCTGTTATATGACAAATTGAGTATGGTTTATACAATCTTCAAACAACCCTTAATTAATTTTCCATGTCTTCATGAAAGCCGGTGGTTTGCAAAATTGTCACAAAATAGCATGGCAACTTGTTTTCCATGTCAAACAATGTCAAAGCCCAAAACTACGTTTTTAAATTAATTAATCAATTAATATTATTCAACGTTATTCTAAAATATGATAAATTAGCAGGGTGATCATCAACCAATCAAAATTGAGATAGCATACAAACTGTACAAAATGTGTAATATATAAAAATAAATAAATAATAATAATAATAAAAATTTTATATAGCGCCATTTCCCATAGGTTCAATGGCGCTGTACATAATTGAAGGGCTGAGGGCATAACCAGCCTATATTGATTTTTAGGACCTTTTTTTTTCCCCTAAGATTTGCCGCGTTTTTGGAATGTGACCTAAAAATGAGTTACCAAACATTTCCCCGTTATTTTTTTCGCTAGTTTCTCCTTCGTTTTCGAGAAATAACGTGTTGACAAACATTCATTTTTACGGCGGTTACGCTTTGTAAAGAAACCCTTTGTTTCTTTGAACAATGAAGATCAGTCAAACGGTAAAATGCCCGTCGTTACAAGGATTTTCTATTTACGTTACGTTGTTTCAGCGACTCTCCCCCCCCCCCCCCCCAAATCAATGTTGCGCGTCATTTGCAGACAAGACCTTATTTTCACAGGATTGAATTGCTAGGCTCCAACATTGATAGGGGGAGGGGGGACTGTAAAACAGTGTTTTTACTTCACGGTGTGATGTTCTTTTGTAGCATCAGTTAGGTCAGGTAAACGTTCAATTCTTATTTAGTTTCTATCTCCATTGCCGCTGCAACAACCTAAACATTTTGATAACTCACAACGCTGAAAGGGGCAGTGATTTCATTAGTAAATCATTGTAACAACGGCCATTTTACCGTTTCACTGATCTTCATTGTTCAAAGAAACAAAGGTTTTATTAACAAAGCGTTACCGCCATTAAAACGAATGTTTGTCAACACGTTATTTCTCGTAAACGAACGAGAAACAAGCGAAAAAAATAACGGCGAAATGTTTGGTAACTAATTTTTAGGTCACAATCCAAAAACGCGGCAAATCTTAGGGGGAAAAAAAAAAGTCCTAAAACTTAATATAGGCTGGTTATGCCCTCAGCCCTTCAATTGAAATTTCCTTTTGATATGGGAATGCATAGCCGCCAAAAGATTGCACGATGAGCCTAAAGAGCGCCAGCTAAGGAGGCTAGGGAAAGTAAGTGTTTTCCAACCAATAATCAAGCGCATCAAACTTCAAAGAAAAGTAAACAGACAACATTATTACTCTGCTTGTCAAAGTGATATCACTGACAACAAGTCTATGATGAAGCTACAGTGTGTGTGTACACCTACCAAGCAGCCTTGGATAGTCTTCTGGTTCTAGCCATGGGGTGCAGATTTTGACATGTTTGAAGCTCTTTTTATTAATCATTGTTTGGTAATACTCCTTTAAAGGTCCCTTGCCTGTATTGGGAAAACCGAAAAACAAAAACAGAGTAGAACAGTTAGCCTTCCATTCATGCAACATAAATTTAAGTTGATCTCATTAATGGTAATTTATGTTGTTCTCTATCTTGTACTCACCAGTTATTGCACACACTAGTGACGGAAGGGCTTCATGGTCCTCACTGATAAATTTCTCATAAGCTGTTTCAAAAGCAAAAATTAGAATTTAATCAGTAAAACAACAAAGAGTGCCAGTGTTGCTCTATGGTCAGCAGTTGAGTATCGATATGTGTGCACGTGCCATGATTCCATGTGCTCTCAGCATCAATTGCGTTTTGAGAGCGTAGACTTGGCGTTTGTTTGAGATTTTAGTGCCTTGTAACCCTCTGTCTCCCCTCCCTCCCTCCCCTTTTCCACTGTCTTATCAGTGCGGCGGGTGCCTGTTACCCTTTGCATGGGGGCTCATGGCTGGGATTTGCCAGCCATGGGAGCGGTCTCCATCTAGAAGCTGGCTGCCAATAGTGGAGGCTCCCGGATGTCACTAGGCACCCAATCCCCAAAGGTTAATGTCTGTTCCAATCCCAGACATCAGAGGAGCCAGGTGGTTTATCAGCACCAGTCCTTATAACTCTGGTATAAGGTTAAGCCGCACTCAGGCCAAACTGGCTCACGCATCCAGAGCTTATCCCAGTTTCTGTAGCATGAGGCCAACTAGGAGAATTGCTACTCCTCCTGGATTGGATGCTAGCCCATTGCAGGTTATCTGCCCCAGCATTTTGTTGCCAGGCAGTACCCATTTATACTCCTGGGTGGAGAGGGGCACTGTGAGAGTAACGTGTCTCATCCAAGAACACAACACAATGCCCTTGGCCAGCGCTCGAACCCAGGCCGCTCGATCTGGAGTCCAACGCACTGACTATTAGTCCACCACCTCTCCCACTAACTTTTAATTCTGGTATAGGTAACATGAAGTGTTTAGGAGCATTGCTACTCCCCCTGGATGGAATGCTAGTCCATTGCAGATTATCCACAAGTATCTCTGTCAGAAAAGTAATGAGTGTACATTTACTTGTCTCAAAACAGATCAAGAGCTTTGCAAGTTCTTGCTTCTTACCTTCAAGAGAATCCAATAGGATGGAGAAGTCTTCATCTTCTGTAAATATTAAAAATAATATAGAAGTCTGTCAAAACACTGTCATCATTTCAATAAAATGAATGTAAACATCAACTTGTTTGTATAGCATTTTGTGTTAATAATTACACGTTGCATACTATTTAAAATAATGATCATATTCACATCTATTTCCAACAAAAATGAGACAGTGTTACAGTCTGTACAATGCATGAACATGTATTAAATTTTTTTTGAATGAAACAGTCAAAATGTTTCACAATTGTATTCAACAATGTCTGAAAACTTAACAAGAAAAATGTTGAATAGATCAGTCATGTCAAACTTTCTTCAACATGGCTACAACATCTTCCCAAGGTCATAAAACAGTTTCAAGATTGATGAAACTGTTTTGAAATATATCTTTTTAATATTTTTACCTGTCCAGCTTGTGCTGCTGACCACAAGAGCAGACCTATGTTGTCTGTTAAGAATTCTTCCATCATTTAGCTGAAGTGTAAATGCCGTCATAGAGTCAACATCTTTCTTGTAATGGGAAGGACTTGAAAAGGGGAACATACATTATGTTAATCTGTGCATCACACGTTTATAAATTATTGTCATTGATAACTGTAGAAAACAGCTCGAAATTATGTAAACATTGTTACCTTTCTGTTGCACCAAAAACTTCATACTCGTTGGAAAGGTTTTGAAAAAGCTGAAATGAAATGGAAATAACTTAAACTTGTTGGTTTCATTTGAGTGATGCAGCTTGTCATTGCCTATATATTTAAACATTTATAGGTGCATTCAAGTGCACTGGTCTGTAAATGACTTGTTTCTAGGCAGCATAATGTGTTGGAAAACATGCCAACATAATTTAGCAGCAGCACAACAACAACAATGATGGTGACAACAACAGGGGTTGATCCAGAATTTTTGAATGGGGGTGGCTGTTAGCAAATACTTTTTGTTATAATTTTTATTTTAGCTAAAAACAGTAACAATTAATATTGTTACACCTACCAGTGCACTTCTATATATTTTCTATGTAAATGGTTTTTAATTTAATTTATTTTTTTGCAGATTTTGGGGGGTGGCTAGCTACCCAATCCACACACCCTGAATCTGCCCCTGAACAACACCAACAACTAAATGAAACTAAACTAAACATCCAGTAATCATTCTAGACTGCTAACTGGCTTTTACATTCTGTAAGTTATTGGAAGGTGCACAGCAGTATTTTTTTATAAAAGAAACAGAAAATGACAGGTTTGTGTTTACACTATAACCAAGTGTGTTTGGTAGAACTCAAAGTCCTTGTGTCAATATTATTATCCTGGCCTGCGGCTTAGCATTTACACAAACTTTCAAAACAATTATCCGAAACTTGCTTGTGTTTGTATCAGGCTAATAATTTATTGTAAACATGTATGTGGACACAAGATTAATTACTGACCTTGTGTCGTGTAGAAATATCCATTTCATGAAATCGTGATGGAGGCCTGTCATACAGTGTGTGTGCCCTAAAAACAAATGCGACGCTCCAGTTCTTGTTTGAAAAATCTGTAATTATATTTATTGGAGTCCAATCTACCAGGACTGTAAATTAAGGGATTTTATTGAGTTCCAGTACTTAACAAGTTGGTAGACTAGTATGTGTGCAATCACTTTTTAACATTTAAAGTAAATCACAAGTTAACCTGCAGTGCAGGCATATTTTGTGCGAGCGAGCGCTGAATATTCCATCGAGTGTTTATAAGCTGCCATCCTGATTAGGAAAACATTGGAGGCTTCGGGCAAGCGCAAAAGAACTGAGAAGGGAGTGGCTCGCCCACCAAGAAAACCGCCTGCACTGTAGGCTAATCACAAGTCTGAAATATCACAGTAACAGCACAGTAAATAAAGCTCCAACATGGCGGTTCATCTCACATATGCGGCTACGTTCAGTTCTCCCTGCACATGCTCCACGATACACACATAGCTCTGCCTATTTGCAGGCTCAATAGTTCAGTCAGCAGATTTCACAGCATGGGTCAAATCTTGTATGGATTTATTTTTGTTCCAATTCTTCCAAACCAACATTACCATAAGGGTGTTATAACTTAAGGGATGTGATGCACTAGTCTATGTAATTACAACAACATTTATTTTTACCAAAAAATGAAGGGGGAAAATAAGAAAAAATTACAATATTTTTCTAACTTAAGCTGCTTGAACTAATAATAGGGGCTAGAGTAATCAGGCAGCGACAGGTATCTAAGTATTAACTAAAAGTTAAACAAATTAAATAAATGGACCTACATTGTGTAGCAAATAAAGAAGTAAGAATACAATAATTATTGGTATTTTCCAATGAACAACAACAAAATAGCACTTGTAAGCACTCCTGAGAATTCTGAAAGTTTATTTTTATTTTTTAGAATTCTGAAAGCTGTCACTGTAAGAATGTGTCATGTTGCTTAGCAACAGGAAATCCAAGGGCATAGAGACAAGGATTCCAACCCCAAAAAATGATTTTGCATTCAACTGATCGATTCTATACACTGTGAGATATGTGATGAGCCTAACCTGATTCCCCAGTGTTCCCACAAATCTTTCTTCATTGCCTGAGTGACACAAAGATTGCTTGACGACATACTGCCAAAAAAGAATTCATACCTACAAACAAACAAACAAACAAACAAACAAACAAACAAAAAATGTTACCAATTTAGATGTCAATGTTTGTTGGGGTTTATCAAAAAAATATTTGTCACGCCAACCCTACATTCGGCGATAGCCGGACCTCCAGTGGCGTTTCTGATTTCTAAGTTTGATTAATTTTTATTAATATATAGTTTGTAAATCTATATTATTTTATTTTTATAACAATCAGTAGGTGGTTTCTCATTGTATGGGGACTGCGACCCTTTTACAGACCAACCTTGTGGCTTTTTTCTTCCTTATATAAACTATTTCAATTATCTTATTCATATTCTTTGTAAATCATTAAATTGTAATTTAAATAAATAAATAAATAAATAAACAAACAAACAAACAAATAAATAAATAAAAACATACGTCCAGAAACTTACCATTTAGCTATCTTGACCAGTGGATGCTGAGGATTTTTCACTCCAAGAGCCAGAATGGTAAACCCATAATTGTGCCAATCAATAACAAATTTGCTGCCACACAGCAGACTTATGAACCAGGCTGCTGCCAGGGATGGAATAGCTGGAGGATTCTGTGAATTAAAAGAAATTTAATAATAAGAGATCTGATCGAACCTTATGTTTGACAATGAATCAAGCAGTTCTGTATTGGTTTGGGTTTTATCCTCAGAGACCCAGGGGCAGTTGGCCGGACTATACAAAGTTAATCAGACAAAAATCGGGTGTTGTAAACTTTTGTCGTGCCAATTTTTGCCTTATTAACTTTGTCTCACCCAACTAACTGCCCTTGGGTCTCCAAGGATGGAGTCTCTCTTCAGGCAATATTAATTTTCACTTGCAACTCACCTCATCCCCCTCATCCCCCCCCCCCCCCCCCCCACATGCAACCCACAAATAAATACATACAAGTCAAGTTCCAATTGCCAATGTCAGCCATATGCATTGCCAATGTCAGAGTGAGCTACATAATGTCATGCAACAAATTTTCAGTTCAGGCAAAAATTATTTTTATGTAATAACATAAGTACTGGCACTGTCAAGAGTATATGGTTGCTAAACAATATTGTTAAAGAAGCTGTCAATTACCTGAACTAATATATGTGTACATTGTGATCCACAGCAAAGAAGCATTACAAATAACTGGAGAAACTGGATAATTGCCTTTGTAACATAAAATAGCAGTCTGGGTAAACCTAGAACGAAGAAAATAAAAAATTCTGAAAAACATCAAACATTTCTAATAAAAGTGATTTAATTAAATTGCTTAAAATCTCCAGAGGAGATTAGACCGGGAGATTTGACAAGCGTCAAATCAATACTTACAATACATGTACATGTATGTCCAGTTTCTGCGGCATGAAGTGACAAAATAATGCTAGTCCTGTGTGCATAAGTATACATAAACACCAGTTCCTCCATATTTTGGTGGTTCTACTTTAACTTACCTCTAAAGAATTCAGGAAATTCAGGTAATGTATTTATTGTAACGTTTTCACTCTCTGCAAGTTCCTTGATGGGACTTGACCCTGCATAATAAAATAATAAAAACACTGTGTGTTACCAAACTGAGAATTCACCACAATAGAGATTTTAGTAGCCTTGAGTAAACAATCAGCACCCCTAGTGCCTTATATGCTTCAGGATTAATATGTACTTTAAGTAGCCCACCCCTACTCATCATGGGTGTGCCAGACTGACTTGACTTAGATCCTTCTCCCTGGTGGGGAATAGGGCCGGCAATGAGCTCCCTTACAACTTGACCTATGCATCCTTTGCCAGAACTGCTGCAGTGTTCCAGGATTTAAAGCCCATCCATCTCCTCCTCACTATTTGACAGCAGTACTTCGTCATGTCACCCTAGGCCTCCCTCTACATCTCTTTCTATCAGGTGTCCAAGTAAGAGCCACACGCAGATCCCCCATACTGGTTCCATTTGCAGAACCCGGGGGGGGGGGGAGGTACTCGGGTATGTTTTGGGTGGGTATGTGCCGCCCATGGCCAGATCTTCAACGTTAGCCCCCGCTTTAGAAATAATTTGCATTCAAAATGATAACCCGTTCTAGAAATAGGCCAATTTTTAAATACCCCGTTAAAAGTCTTGAATATGGATACCCCGTTCTAGATCAGGAGTCCCAAAATCATGACCCCGTTGGGTGGCACATACCCGTATCGGTACCCCGGTGCAGAACGTGGCCAATCCATTTCCGTTTAAGGGCCGTAAATTTTTTGGACCCACCTGATAAACTGGTCTGGATTCACCACTGAAGTAAACAAGATAAGGTGGTGCAGAAGCCGTGATTTTAATATCACACCCAAATAACTCCCCCCCACCCACCAAAAAATATATCAAATAAATTTTATAATGGAAGTTAATCTTTAACTCCCAACCCCTCCCTCCCCCGCCACCACCCAAATCTCCAATTTCATACTCCCTGTCACTTTTATACTGGATTGCACCCCCTACCCCTACCCCTCTGGGATCTACTTTGTGATAATTATATTGCCCATCTGATCAGTCTATATACCTCCAAATCCCACCAGATCCACATGATAGCCCGCCTTTGCACATGAAAGTGCATGATACTGCATACGAGGACTTCTACCAATGTCTCCAAGAACCAGGATACAAATCCTTGGTTTAGAAAGATTCTTTCTACTCCTCAACCAATACACTACCAAGACAACTATGACGAGAAGTCCCGTGAACACTGTCGCCAAATACATCGAAAATGGGTTGATCTTGAGCGTATAGAAAGAATGAAGCTTTCTGCGTTCATCAATAAATACTGTTGTCCTATTTTTGGTTTTAGCGGATCAAAAATCGCATTTCGTCCACTTATAAAAGTTATTCGAATATCAACAAAATATGAAGACACAGGTCATTATGGTCAGCAGAAACTCACCAAAGGATACGAGCACAACATGGAACTATGGGATATCATAACCCATAATTATCTTTCGTTCAGTCACAACCAACATCGCGTTTTGCAGTTTGTGGCCAGAACTGACGGTAGAATTTTGGGGATTTTTGAGGCTAAAAATCTGAAGAGAAGATGACCTCGTTTGGAGATACAAAGCTTCGTCACGTGGGAGACTATTGGGCAAGTAATCTGTCCAGAGGAGCTGATCCTTTGTGGAAAGGATGGTGCAGGATATGGAACAGTTACCGGGCCAAGTACATCACATGCAAGAACGCCAGATTGACTCCGTTTATTCATGTTTGTGTGTTTGCCATGGCTATTAATTACTATATGGAGTATCCCCATATAAAAGGTGAGTTCGCTTTTATGGTATAAAGGTTGAGTTCTTTTAAAAAACGTAAGCTTATATAGCTTGTAGTTTATAGATGGCAAATTTATAGATGACAAATTTAATATCGATAGTGACTTGTGACTATCGATTGGCCAATACCAATCAATATCAATAAACTAACAATCATCGATTGATTTCAGATGATCGATTTTCTCCCATTGGTCATGTCGGGCATAATTTTGTTAGTTCTTACTAATTATATTCGGTGGTGAAAGTTTCTGGGCAGAATTCTTCTGGGCTACCCCCCCCCCCCCAAGATGGCGGGTTTTACTACAAGAGGCTTCTTTTTATTTTTCGTCAAAGGAACCGCCGAAAAATCAAGCCCTCTTATCTTTTTTTAAAGGTGCCTCCAAAAAAATCATCCCAAAACAATAAATATTATTATTGTTTTCTCCAAAGGGCGCCAATACAAATTTAAGAGGTCGGATTCCTGTCATCTTTAGGGGGAGAGGTGGGGGGGGGGGGGGGTGCGGATAGAAAATGGAATGACCCCTAGGCTTAATTTACTCCTTCGTTTAAAATTTGACCCCGACTGACTGATAGAGTAGTGAACTGCGTGTGTGAGAAGTTAATGGGTGATTGCATGAGATCAGTACACATACTGGGATGAGTTTCATACCAGTCTCAATATAAATCCATGCATTAAACTGTTTTACGTACTGTTTATGTGAGACTGGATCGGTTTCACCAAATCAGAACTGCTAGACCAACGCCAGGCATTTTGTTAGGTTACCCTAACAGTTCGCTTGTACCCATTAATTTTATACTCCTGGGTAGAGAGAGAGGCACTGTAAGAGTTAAGTGTCTTGCCAAAGAACACAACACAGTGATGTGACACCAGCCAGGACTCAAACCGATTGCCTGATTCGGAGTCCAATGCACGAAACCATAGGCCACCGGATCTCCCAAATAATAATAATTAATAATAAATAATTATTAATAATTATTGTTGACTTACTGCTTTTATTTTTTCTTAGCCCATTCCATGCACAAGAAATATCATTGAAGACCTGTGTTATTCACTGCCTTGGTGTTTGTGTTGTCCCTTGCATTGAAGTTTACAAGATTAGAAGGAAAGGAAGAAGATTAAACATTGGACTGGACACTATTTTTTGGTTGTAATCAAGCATTTGTGAGAATAAAATCTTGATTTTAATGGTTTTGTGTAAATTATTTACCTTGGTCGGAAGGGTTTCTACAGTAAACTGGTCTTCTTCAAAGTTAGATGTGTAGACTACTACAGTAGACCCCCACTATCTCGAACTTTCAAGGGTGACAAAATATTGTTCTAGATACTTATAGCGTGCAGGGGTTCAAGTTAGCAGGACTGTCAAATTCGATAAATTTCTTGTAGTCCGTCGTTCATACAACGCCCTTTTGGCTTACAGTTAATAAGGGGTGTTAATTCAGGCCAAGGGAAGTCACATTTTGTTCAAGACAGCGGAGCATTTGAGATAGCCAATAGTAAATGACTGAAAAAAACAGTAAGCAAAACCAAGGGAAAAGGGTGTCAGTTCGAGATAGCGGGGGTCTACTGTTTGTAGTAGATTTCTACTAAAACAAGATACTCAGCATCTGTTTTCTTGTGTGATGTCTTTTGCAAACATCATTTGAAGATTGAAAAATTTCTAAAACTACTATCAATTTTAGTTTACCAGTACATAAGAATTAAAATAGGTACACAATGTGTGCAAGTGGCTACTGTTGCGGTAAGTTAGGTTTACCTCGGCATGCGTTTAACTCCTTGAGTAAAATCACAAGCTTTGTAGCGATGTTAAAGCGATTACGGAAAAGCAATAGAAAACAACATTGCACATTATTGATTTTTTATCAAGCAATATCATTTTTCGTTTCTTACAACACTTTTATCGTTACGTTTTCAAATATTTGCACCTATATTAGTCACATTTTCATATCAACCGCTTCTGTGGTATCAGATGTTGCGTGACGCCAACTATTTAAAAATCTTTCCGGGGGAGTGGAATATCCATAATCGTCAAATTGCTGCCTCGCACAATCGCAGCCGTTATTTGGATCGTCACGCAACGCCCTTCTCCAAAGAAGCGTTGCGTGACGACCCAGATAAAACGACACAATCTTAGGCAAAAGTGCGCAACGACCAAATGTAATGTCTATAGTTTGGAAAGGGGACAGGACCAGACATCTGCCGGCCGTTTCTCCCTTAGTCTATGACTAGGCTCTTTGGTGGGGCATAGGGCAAAAAGAAAAGGGCGCAGGAAGCGAGCCGGCCTTTATCTCAGTTTTATCTCCCTCTCTCCCCACTAGAGCGCCTGTTCACAGGCTGTTTCTCCCTTCTCCCTAAACCGTCCATCCGCCCTCTTTGGAGTTAAAGTTTCGCCGCATTGCTGCTGACCATTTATACTGTGGACACGAATAGTTCATGACCAGGCACAACTGGTTTTCTGTCATTATGTGTTATTTTCAAAGGTTCGTCCATGCAAAGTCCATCGTGACGGTTCAGCTTTTCAAATTCTTGAGCATCTTCTGTGTTTTCGTTGTCTATCGGAGATAATTCTGTTCTTTTCACCTCCCTATTTCGAATGCAGTGCAGCACACATGGAGGTAACGAAGCCGCAACAAGAGCACCGCCAGCCATGTAGAATGCAGGCTCGTATGAACCGAGTTTGTCAGCTGTCAAACCTGGCAATGAAATTGTGAGGGAAAATCGGTTAGATCAGGAAACAAAACAAGTCATAGATGAATTATCACTGAGCTACAATAACATATTAAATGAACCAAGAAGAATTCATAGGCATAGGCCACAACTTCACTTCCAAATTGACTTTGAGTGAATTATCAAGCATGGGAATTGAGTCCCCAATGGGAGTCGAACCACACACCATACACCGTTGCTGGATGGCAAGTTTTGCCACCCAGTAACTTGTTGCCATACAAATCCTCTAAATTTTTCAAATTTTCAAACCGCCATAAAATCTCACACTTAAACGTTAGCGGTCTCAAAAATGGCAACCTCACTAATTTCATCACAAGGTCTCATCACGGTCTTTCCATTTCTCAGTGTTACCCACTTTTTGCTACTGCCTATTTTATGTAGTAAATGGTTTGAGCCCAGGGGTATCAGTAGTTGTTCTACGTCCGGGTGAGTGTATAAGGACTATTGTTGGTGACAGACGTTTCAGGACAACCTGGCTGTGCGGAAAGATGATTTCCGCCCACAGGTTGACGAAACGTCCGTCACCAAGAACAGCCCTTTTCAGGGCTACACTCACCCGGATGATCACACTAGACAAACTGCCTATTTTTATGATTGACAAGCTCACGTGACTAGGTTACGCAAAGGGACTTTGTATCATCCTCGGGTCTTTCTTCAGCCGGTCAAGAGAGATCCTGGGAACGAGATTGTTGACCCACCTGATAATGGAGGTCCAACCATTGAGGTCACGGATGCAGTCATTAAAATGTAACCAAATACTGACGCAGCCCTTGAAGGATCCACGCATGTAAAAGCCAGGATATTAAGAAGTGTAGCGAATGCCCCATCACAAAATCCAAATACAACGGCGTATGCGACAAGCTCTTCGTAATGCCGAGCCAAAGTAAGGAGCATCGTTGAGACACCACTTACAAGTAACACACCTTGATAAATGTACCAGTTGTCCAGTCGTTTCAGGGAACAGAGGAAACCACACGCGAAGCGCCCAAGAGCAACATTGAGTCCCAGAAAAAAAATGAGTCTTGATGACACACTGGAAGACATTCCAAGGTCTTCAGAGTACTTAACCTGAAAGACAAAATGCAAGACAGCTCTACATCTAAGTTCTCATTAACACTTTCATTCCCAACAGTGCTTTGGTCAAAACTGAGGAAAATATCTTGAATTTCATTTTGCAAAATTGTCAAACACAAACAGCACCACTTGAAAGTGCTGCTCATGCAATAGCTTTCATTTGAATAGCCACACACTAGGGTGTCATCCACAGACTCAAAAGTTAGAACCGCATTTATTGACTTGAGGTTTGACTCTGGGAGTGAAAAGGGTTAATCATCCAAATATTTTAAGTTCGTCGTTCGCAATCCGTCTCAATCTAAAACAGTCTAACCATCTTTATTAATCCTTTATAAATTATTATCAGTGCCTTTCTTTGGTCTGGAGATGTGGTGGTCCAATTCTAATGGTTAATGAGCGTCTTGGTGTGCTTTGGAGTCCAGATCGAGCAGTCCAGGGGAAGTAGCAATACTCCTAGTCGGCTTCATGTTGCGGAAACCGGGATAAGCTTTGGCAGTGTGTGGGCCAGTTTGGTCCGAGTGCGGCTTTACCTTACCTTATCTTTGGTGTTCTTTTACCTTACTCTATTTACTGTGTCCCTTTACAACTACGGGAGCATAGGCCAACAACAACGACATCTCTCCATCGTCGTCTGTCCTGGGCTACCTCTGCAGGTGCCCCGAGGTGTGCCCTCTATTGCGGTTTCCTTCTACTTAAAACTATGTATGTTGATGTTTTCTTCGTTTGAAAAAAACTCGGTTCATTTGAGTCTACCTCCTATAGAAATAGCACTGAGCCAGATGGCTCATCGGTGCCAATTTCTGAAGCACGAAGCAACTAGGAGTAAATGCTATTACCCCTGGATGGGATGCTTGTCCATCCGACAGGCTAACCCCCAGCATTTTTCAGGCTGCCCCAACACTTCGACCGTACCCATTTTAATTTGTACACGTGGTTGGAGAGAGGCACTGCGAGACTAAGAACGTAGCAACCCTGGCCAGCTGGTCTAACCATTAGAACGGCATCACCTGTATAGCGTGATAAATTTGGGGATATTGGAGTTTTGGGTACACTGTTGCCTATAGAAAAACAAATACTTACCAAATGCACGTATACAATGGAGCGTCCGAACATAGCGAAAAAGCCGCAGGCTGTCAGCACAAGAAAACGAGGAACCTTCCACACTGAACAATTGAATGTGAAGCGGCGTTTGGACCTCCGTATCTGTCCATCCTCTTCACTTGAAAGTATCTCACCGACCTCACCGTTGCTTGCAGGTTCTATCTTTGAATCGTATAAAAGACCAAGCAAGCTGCTTAAAACCAAAGTACCTGCCATAATCCGTAATGAATTTCTCCAGCTGAGAACATTGAAAAGGGATTGGAGAATTTGGCTAAGACTCATTGTACCTAGACCTTGACCGGTTGCAACAACACCAAGTGCAATTGATTTGCGTTTGTCAAAACATTTGCTAACAATTGTTAAGCTTGATATAAAAGCACAGCTTGCGCCAGCACCAAGAACACCGAAAGTAACATATAAGAGTATCAAGTCGTTAGCGAACGAGGCTATAGTTAAGCTGAGCGCGCAAGTCAGACATCCAGTGATAGACAATGCTCGACAACCAAAGCGGTTTATGAGAGAACTTGCAAAAGGACCGAAAAATAAGCACAGGGCAAGGGATAGCGAACCAACCCAGGCTGAAAAAGAAGAGAAAATGCAAATTACGTCAATGAACATTTCAAAACGAGTGTCGAGTACACGCGGGTAGCCTCCCCCCCCCCCCCCCCCCCCCGAAAAGCTAGACTCAAAGGACTTTGATTGTGGAGTTATTGGTGTCATTGCATGCTTCTCAAAATACAGCGGACTTTTAAAGGATCTTGCACCACGGTGATCCATGCCATTTTAATGGTAATTTGTGTCTGGATGCTTTACCCTTGGCGACTGAATACTAAGTAGGCTTAAATTAAATCGAAGATGCCGGTTGATATGGACAGTTTCGTCCTCCTTTCAATTGAAAATATTTTTACGCTTTTGAATACCTTACATGGATTCGATTTAAATTAAACTCAAACGATGTTTCTTTTCAAGTGTCTTTCATTCTGTTTCTTGAGCATTTTAGGTCTACTGACTCTACTGAGACTCTGATCAGACAGATCCATTGTCAGATTGTGACTCGTACATAGTTAGTCCGGGAACTAGGGCTTCAAAAATGAAGCTTCGCACAACTCAGAGTACAACCTAGGTTTGATGATCGATTCTGATAACCTCCTGATTATCACTAGCTAGTTTGTGGTTTCGAATTGGGGTATACGTTTTGAGATGCGACCATGTTTTTGTGAGTCAGTGAGAGTCAAACAGAGTCCAACATGAAAACGAGGCTGATAAAAGTGAGTTAATATCTTGAGAGGACATGCTTCAAGAATAAAATAAAATCACTAAATTTTTACAACAGCACCGGCGTTTTGTGATCAAGTCATTTCACATGTCTATTAGTCTTATGTGAAGTCTCACAGCATTTCTGGTCATTATTGAACACCAACTAAATGTTTTTGCTGATGAAAAATCTGTAATGCGTTTGCTTGCTTTATGTAATCTTTCCATAGTTAAAGGGAGTGAGTTTTTCAAATTCATCATGAAGAAAAAAATAACTATAGCTGTCAAAATTTTGCGTAGCCTCGCTTTCATGTTAAACGAAAGAGGAACAGTGGCGGGAAGACTACAAAAAGAAAGAAGCTATGTTTGCTGCAATTTCCTCATAGGTGAGAATCTAAAGCAACGCAATTGTGGCAATTAATCAGAAATAGTTAAATATGATATTATGGTTACTTTCAAGACTTCGCCTTGCAGTATTATCTGTGATTTGTGGATTAAAATGAAGTGAAACAATTTGGGTTAAGCGAGGTTACAATTCATATTTCCTATTCATATGTTATATCGTTATGGAATTTGTCCCCTATTTAGCTGATAAATGATATTCGGATATGTCGATATGTAAAGTAATGACTAAGTGTAATTTCAATATAGATCATCCTCCCTTTGGTTTCATCTTGATCAGGAAAAACCTCATTTACACTAATCTCTTGGTGTGCCTGTGATCCCGTGCGTGTCCTGTGCATACGGCGGACTTTTTTCGTTCGACGGTCTTCTATTCTGGGCGGGGCTTCCCGTCAAAATATTGAATGACGTCACGTTTTCGCTGCGCAACAATGAGGTGCAAACAAAATGGCAAGGATGTCAGATTTGTGCATCAAGAATTGATGAAACCAGAGGTCTATTACTGATGAAACTTTGGTTTTAAATGGAGGAAAGGTAACACATTAAATGAGTAAAATGTGGGCCTGAACTGTTGATGAGTCGATCGGGTCATCGATCGATAGTAAGCTTAAGCTTGTTCATCTTACTGTAAATATTTTCCTTCGGAACACACAAGCAATGTTGATTATTTATGCCTGTACTGAAGTCAATTCAAGTAATCTATAAAGATGTACATGTACATTCCCTTCTGAACACACCAGCGAAAATTGTACTGAGTTTGTTGAACCGATTGCTGAACAGTCATCAGTTGCGCTATTTAAACAGTCCAGTATGATGTAGTACGCCGTCGAATATATGGTTCTATTTCGACAATATAATTATGTTACACTTTTTTATAGTCTGCATACCGGCCATTTAATTGTCATTCAGAGATTCCTGACTTAAACTCCGGTCATATTTAATATATATATATATCTAACAGGATTTGTAAGAAACGTGGCCGCAGAAAATTGCACCATTTTGACCTTTTTTGGCGCCTTTTGGTTTTTTTCTCGTTCAGAAACTATCTCCAAAGTAGACGATACAATAAGACGGGGTATGCCAGTTCTTTTTTCTCTCTTCCCTCTCTTCTTTCTCCTTTTCGCTCTTGTTTGGTGTGGTTTCTAGTCTTATTGGAGTGATAAAACTGGACGTTTGGCGTAGTTGCGTAAAAATGCTGAAATTTTCTCGAGCCACGTTCTTGCAAATTCAGTTAGATATACACTACGCCTAATATAAAACTCCGAGCTACTGAAAAATTTTGAGGTTTATTTCGCCAAACATAATCATAAATGTATAAAATAACACATTGAAGGTATGCAAATTTCTCTTTGATTCCAACTTCATACAGGTACCCTCGAAATAATCTATTACTGAAACTGGGATGTTCGTTATAAATAATCAAGTCTAAATATATGTTTTGACGGTGGCCAATGACTTTTCTGTTCTTTAGTTACAACTTGCATATGGTTTCATATTGCAATTCAAAAATTGCACCAAAAGCCCAAATTGCGTGACTATAAACCGTGCCTGAACGTGAGTAAACTGTCCCCAGAATTGTGCATAAATTGTACAATGTTTAATGTCTCTAACTTTTCTGTCTGCAACTCGAAAACGCACCGTCCTTAACCTTTTCAGTGTTGAACGCACTTTAATAATCTGTGATTACGCCTAATATATACTGAATCATTCCTATTGAATAGCCCTTTTCACAGTTAACCTGAAATATTTGCATAACAATACAGCTAAACATAGAAGCGAGGCAATTTCGGGCACAAGCTGTAAAACATCGTGATTTTCTTGAGCTCCTTAAACTATGTTAGCATAAAAATAGTTTTAAAACGGAGAAGAACTAAATATGCAACTATTTTAGTTAAAGTTTGCCGTAAAGATCATAACCCGATCTCCCTGTTGCTTATGCGAGTCTACTCTTTATTATTAGAGAAAAGTCGTTTACATTTTTTTCTAAAAACAACGTAAACTAAAAGAATTGTAGTTCTTCTACATTTTAAAACTGTTTTTATACTAAAAGAGTTGAAGGAGTTCAAGAAAAACACGATGTTTTTGCAGCTTGTGCCCGAAAATTGCCTCGCTTCTATGTTCAAGTGTATTGTTATGCAAATATCGCAAGTTAGCCGTGAAAAGGGCTATTGAGTAACCTACCTTTTTCCCGAGAATTGATATTTTTTTCTCATTGTACGAACGTATATATAAAGTTTAGACAAAACAGTTCTTACTGTGCTTCATACCCAGTACATGCTGAAGATATATGTAAGCTTATGTATACCCTCTGTTTTCTTGTTTCAAAATAAAGCACTTTACCTGTGTGTTCCCTGCTTTCTTTAAAATAATCCATGAACACGGTAAAAGCACTCCAAAGCTATAGATAAATCCAAGAGTGAAAGCCAGATTCGTGGCAGCAGCAAGACAAACGATCCAAGCCCATACACTGTCTTTCTTGTGAGATGGATCGCCATCACATAAGACTGCACAACGAGGCATCATACCAATTCGAGTAGTTAAGATTCGAACGATACTCGCTCTCGATCTCGCATCAAATGTGTGGATTCAATAAAAGTGTGCGGCGGCCATGTTCCAATTTTTTTTGTAAATACGCGGTCGACTGGTGCGTGGTCTGGAACCGAGAACTATATGTCACGCAATCGGTTCCGCACCAGCTGACCGCGTATTATAAATTCAAAATAGTGGAACAGTATAAAAAATAGGTACGCAACGCGTACATGTGTGTACTGCAAGATTTTCCCTAGGTTGATTTATCATTTGGAAGTGGTAAAGTCTTTGTCACTAAATATGATTTACTCAAAATACACTAGCCAGCTTGGAAAGGATGGTGGGGATAGAAGGGAAGAAACTGGGAAGGGTGTATAAAAATAAAATTCACATCATAACAAACTGTGTTAATTTTACTTGCCAGATAAATTTATTATTTATCTAATCTTGATAAATATGAAGAATGTAATTTACAGAAACAGAGTTGTAAGACTTGAAGAATGTGAATTGAACTGATTTTTTTTTTCAAAACTGATCAGTTATGTTAAGCTTGAAGAAAAAAGTATCAATTCGTTATTTTGAGATAGTGACTGACTTCACAAGCCAAGTTAAAACCAAAAAAACAAAGTAATGTAATGATCAGAGGGACTCCAACATGGCGTTTCCATATTGAGCTCTATAAATTTCTGTGGAACATTTGACAAATAACTCGAGTACGGAATACCGCACAGACCTGAGACTTGGACTGATTCCTTATTTATTTATTATCTATGACATGTCAATTCCTTGACTTCATTCATTGAACGGTTTTGATTTTTTAATTTATGGCGTGACAGTGAAAACCGAGAAAAGGAAGATGCCCAGTCTCGTTGGCATATTCCGAAACTGCGGAGTTCTGAGTACCTGCAAGCTGCATGTCTCTGTCGTGTTCCTTTATTCTTTCACGCACCGATATCGCTGTTTCATCGATATATACTTTGCCGCATTCACATGGAATCTTATAGACAACACCGTCTCGTCTCGTTTCTCGCGAGAGTCAATGAGCCGGCATATACTCGCAAGTGACACCTCGCGTGTCAATGGCGTATGTGTCAAATGTTTTATCTACGATCCGTTGCCAAATCGATGGGACCGAAGGTCCAATGTATAAACAAGCAATAATGTTCATGTAGTTAAACGTGTTGACAGAACCAGGGTAAAACTTACTGGCAAGTACAGAAAACGATCCGCTAGATTAATGGCGTAACTTATCGAAGGCTTGATTCATTACGATCGTATCGAAGGTTAAATCCACACACTGGCTTTTGTAATTAAATATGCAAAATCTTGCAACAGAAATTTCAGAGCGGAATTTCTAACAAACGGGGAAAAAATATTCTAGCTGTCCTGCGCTTTGAAACCCCTTTCGATAGAGATGTTTTTCGATTCGATCCGTTTAGTAATTTTCGAGAAACGACTTTCGAGCGTGTGAGATCGAATACAAGGCATTGCGTTACGTAGAAAATTGAGACGACCACGAAGTTTCAATTGACCAAATTTTGACAGCTCAAACAGCTGGAAACGGCGGGGGGTTTTGAGGGGCGGCATTCAAAATTCTGAGACATAAGTGCAAGCTCTCTTTCCCCCGCTCTTTCTATTTTCCCTCCAAAAACGCCAAGAGAGCTTGCTCGCAGGCTAGATTTATCGCGTAACTTATCGAAGGCTTGATTCATTGCGTATCGTATCAAAGGCTAGATCATTGCATCTTTCCGAAGGCTTCATTCATTGTGATCGATGTATGTATGCATGTATTGTATCAAAGGTTAGATTTATCGCGTATCTTATTGAAGGCTTGAAACATTGCGATCGTATCGAAGGTTAGATTTATCCCGTATTTTATCAAAGGCTTGATTCATTTTGATCGCATCGAACGCTAGATTTATTGGGTATCCTATCGAAGGCTTGATTCATTAGTTTTTATCCATTATACTTTGTAAAGCGCTTAGAACAGCGATGAATAAGCGCTATATAAATTAGTTATTATTATTATTCATTGCGATCGCGTCGAAGGGAGGATTTCGTATCGAAGGCTTGATTTATTGCGCATTTTATCGAAGGCTTGATTCATTGCTATTGTATCGACTTGATTTACATTATTGTGTATGGTATTGAAGCGCCGTCCATTAAAATTCGGAAACCGTGGTTTGTTATTGATTTGATCGATTGTCTGTGGTTTGTTTATCGATTTGATGTTAACAATAGAGCATTGTTAACATTTCTTTTGTTAACATTTCTTTTGTTTACAATTTTACGGTATAAGTGCATAGTGTTGACTGCGCAAGCGCAGTACACACAAAAACACAATGGAACAATGTCACAGTGACACACGTACACGGGACTCTTTTATAATCAGTTTATTTGCGTCTAATACCATACAAAGACAACATATAAATCTAAAATCTAAACCTCTTGTTGCTTTCCGTAGATCTAACAACCTTAGTAATAAAACCCGGCGGTTCCTTCCGATAAGGCTTGGATAAATTCTCCCGGGGAGGGGAGGGGGGGGGGGGTACTCCCTTACGGTGGCTTATACGGGGACGTGCCGCTGGACAGGGTATGGTTTTTGGCCTCTCTGCCCTGAACAGGGTATATAATTTCATTCGAGTCTGTCCTAAACAGGGTCTGAACCTGTCCTAAACAGGGTATGGTTGCACGATTGTCGTCGTAAAAATATGGTTTATACAGTATTTAGAGATCAGAGACGTTTGCCGCGTACCCGGCCGCGTATCAGTCAAACGGGATTCGCTAAATTGCAACCCAAACAGGGTCCTAAAATAGAGGATGTTGCCCTACACAGGGTAGGTATTTTAGGGTTTTTTAATGTTTTTTTTGCCCAGGGTCAGGTTTTCAAACCCTCAGCGGCATCCCTATACCCAAACATGGGTCAAGTACCCCCCCCCCCCCCCCCGGGTAAATTCTGCTCGTAAAATGGCTTATTATGCCGCAGGCAATGCTCGTAAGGCCAATTAGGCTAACCAAACTAGGCTAATCTTCAGTTAGAATTAGGCTAACCTTCAGTTGGGCTAATTTAAGCTAATTAGGCTAACCGTGACGCCATTCTCTGCCTAACCGCGTGTGTAATGTTTCTAAAAGTAGCCTCAACCTGCAACCTGCAACCTGCAAAATATACCTGCCCACTAGGTGGGGCATAGAGCAAAACGAAAAGGGCAGGCGAAGCGAGCCGGCCTTTATCTCAGGTTTATCTCCCTCTCTCCCCACTAGAGAGCCTGTTCACAGGCTGTTTCCCTCCTCCCTAAACCGTCCATCTGCCCTCTCTGGAGTTAAAGTTTCGCCGCATTGCTGCTGACCATTTATACTGTGGACACGAATAGTTCATGACCAACCACAACTGGTTTTATGTCATTATGTGTTATTTTCAAAGGTTCGTCCATGCAAAGTCCATCGTGACGGTTCAGCTTTTCAAATTCTTGAGCATCTTCTGTGTTTTCGTTGTCTATCGGAGATAATTCTGTTCTTTTCGCCTCCCTGTTTCTAACACAGTACAGGACAAATGGAGGTAACGAAGCCGCAACAAGAGCACCGCCAGCCATGTGGAATGTAGGCCCGTATGAACCAAGTTTGTCAGCGGTCAAACCTGGTAATGAAATTGGGCGGGAAATTCAAACAAAACAAGTCAGAGATGAACTATCCAAATTGACCTTGAGTGAATTATCAAGCATGGGATTACAAAAAAACATTTTGAGTCCCCAGTGGGAGTCGAACCACACACCATTGCTGGATGGCAAGTTTTGCCATCTAGCAACTTTCTCTAAATTTTTCAAACCACAATATAATCTCACCCTGAAACTTTAGAGGTGTCAAAATTGGCAGCCACACTATTTTCATCACGGTCTTTCCATTTCTGGTACTACCGCCTATTTTTATATAGTAAATGGTTTGAACCCAGGAGTATCTGATCAGTAGTTTGTCTAGTGTGATCGTCCGGGTGCGTGTATTCCTGAAAAGGACTGTTGTTGGTGACTGACGTTTCGACAACCCGAGCGGAAGTCTCCTTGACTCTGATGACTTCCACGCAGGTTGTCGAAACGTCAGTCACCAACCCTACTCCCATATGCAAGATGTATAGGTATGTGCCGCGGGATAGGGTATGGTTTTTGAGGTGTTCAGTCCTTTTAAAAATAGTGTATCCTTTTTGGTATTTTTGGTATTGTCATCCTTAGATAGGGTTCCAAATGCAGTACCTAAACGCCCAGCTAAACGAAAACATGGTCTGTTAAAACTGAACTACTTGTTAAAGTATCAACAAAGCGATTTTAAAACAGAAAATAAATAAAAAAACGACCTGTTCACACAATTTTGAGTTATCGTCTTTCCCTTAAATAGGGTGTCCTTTTTCGGTTGTGGGAAATGTTCGATGTTCTACCCTTAAATAGGGTCAGGGTTCAAGAACCTTCGCGGTCAAGAAACATGGATTCTGGGAACGAGATTGTTGACCCACCTGATAATGGAGGTCCAACCATTGTGGTCATGGATGCAGTCATTAAAATGTAACCAAATGCTGACGCAGCCCTTGAAGGATCCACGCATGTAAAAGCCAAGATATAAAGAAGTGTAGCGAATGCCCCATCACAAAACCCAAATACAACGGCGTATGCAACAAGCTCTTCGTAATGCCGAGCCAAAGTAAGGAGCATCGTTGAGACACCACTTACAAGTAACACACCTTGATAAATGTACCAGTTGTCCAGTCGTTTCAGGGAACACAGGAAACCACACGCGAAGCGCCCAAGAGCAACATTGAGTCCCAGAAAAAAAATGAGTCTTGATGACACACTGGAAGACATTCCAAGGTCTTCAGAATACTTAACCTGAAGGACAAAATGCAAGACAGGTCTAAATCTAAGTTCTCATTGACCCTTTCATTCCCGGAGTGCTTAGTTCAAAACTGAGGAAAATATCTTGAATTTCATTTTGCAAAATTGTCAAACACAAACAGCATCACTTGAAAGTACTGCTCAATAGCTTTCATTTGAATGGTCACACACTAGGGTGTCATCCACAGACTCGCATTTATTGACTTGAAGTTTGACTCTGGGAGTGAAAGGGTTAATCATCCAAATATTTTAAGTTCGTCGTGGTCTGGAGATGTGGTAGTCCAATTCTAATGGTTAATGCGTTGGACAGCAGTGGTTAAATATAAAGGAAGGCACTGCGAGACTAAGAGCATAGCAACCCTGGCCAGCTGGTCTAACCATTAGAACGGCATCACCTGTTTGGAGTTTGGGGTACACTGTTGCCTATAGAAAAGACATACTGGGAGCTACTTACCAAATGCACGTATACAATGGAGCGTCCGAACATAGCGAAAAACCCGCAGGCTGTCAGCACAAGAAAACGAGGAACCTTCCACACTGAGCAATTGAACGTGAAGCGGCGTTTGGATTTCCGTCTCTGTCCATCTTCTTCACTTGAAAGTATCTCACCGTTGCTTGCAGGTTCTATCTTTGAATCGTATAAAAGACCAAGCAAGCCGTTTAAAACCAAAGCACCTGCCATAATCCGTAATGAATTTCTCCAGCTGAGAACATTGACAAGGGATTGGAGAACTTGGCTAAGACTCATTGTACCTAGACCGTGACCGGTTGCAACAATACCAAGTGCAATTGATTTGCGTTTATCAAAACATTTGCTAACAATTTCTAAGCTTGATATAAAAGCACAGCTTGCGCCAGCACCAAGAACACCGAAAGTAACATATAAGAGTATCAAGTCGTTAGCGAACGAGGCTATAGTAAAACTGATCGCGCAAGTCAGACATCCAGTGATAGACATTGCTCGGCAGCCAAAGTGGTTTATGAGAGAACTTGCAAAAGGACCAAAGAAAAAGGACACGGCAAGGGGTAGCGAACCAATCCAGGCTGAAAAAGAAGAGAAAATGCAAATTACATCAAGAAGTAATTGATGAAGGTCAAACAGACACCTCACACTAAAATAGAATGACTCTAAAAGCCCGTTTACACGATGGAAAAACTGGGTACGGATCCGTCCAAAAAATGGTACGGACCGCACATTTTTGCCCATGATTTTTACGTCAGCTTGCATGATATCTTTCCTGATCGTATGTGCAGTACCATGCACCTGTTGATTTTTCTTGAGCTGCATATTTGTTTGAACTGTATTTTTACTGAGAATTTAGACAATAATTGTATCTTAGAAATGAAAACTAAGTATGAGAAAGATATTATTCTGTCAGTGACACAAGCTACTCGGAAAAAAAAATCCGAGTTCCCCCAACAGGAGTCGAACCTATGACCTTCTGCACACCGGTCGGACGCTCTACCACTGAGCTACAGGAGACTCGTGGGAGCTTAGGCCATATAACTAGGTTCAAGTGTGACAAACATCCCCCATACTGCTAGGATTAGATTTGTCGATGAATCATTTCTTTCCACAAATTCTCATTCATCGACAAATCTAATCCTAGCAGTATGGGGGATGTTTGTCACACTTGAACCTAGTTATATGGCCTTAGCTCCCACGAGTCTCCTGTAGCTCAGTGGTAGAGCATCTGACCGGTGTGCGGAAGGTCATAGGTTCGACTCCTGTTGGGGGGAACTCGGAATTTTTTTTCCGAGTAGCTTGTGTCACTGACAGAATAATATCTTTCTCATATTTCTACCAAGCTTAAAATATACCATCATTTCTTTCCGAAAACTAAGTAGTTTTATTGATAACACCAATGAGAAATACCGTAAAACCTCGAAAAGAAGCCCAGTAGGCTTAATCTCGAGAAGAAGCCCATCTCGAAAAGAAGCCCCCCTCTTGAGTTTGCAAAAGTAATCTCGAAAACAAGCCCATGGGCTTCTTTTCGAGGTTTTACGGTAATAAGTGAAGGGAAGACTGAGAAGCGTTAGTAATGTAAAAAGGCTGTCCAGGAGTGAACTGATGTAAACAAGTGCTAGCGGAGGTACCACGTACTGGTTTTATTGTACATAGACGTTAACAGAAACTCGGCTACTACCAACTAAACTATCGAGGTCACCAGCTTACATTTTAAGAGGCTATGACGTATTCGCACTGAGGTTACACAATCCACGATTATGATTGACTTGCGCAACGTATGTAAAATCCCTTTGTGTAACAATATTAGCAATTCCGTAGTGGTCACGCCACCGTGACTTACTGCAATCTCGACTCCAGAGCCCTTCTCTTTTGCGTAGTCAAGAAAGCAGCGAAGGTCTGGGGTCGAGAATGTGACTTACTCCTCATATAGGGAGGGTTTCATGGCTCGACGCATGTCCATAAATCAAAATACTTTGTTCACCTGTGCAGGCTTTATGGCACAAGGCTATATTTAATTGAATTGTTTATGAACCAGTCGGAAGCGAGGAGTTAACTCGGGTGCGAAATTTGCTTGTGAAAATTTCACGATTAAAGAATTTTACAGCTACAGTTGAACCCCGCTAATTGGAAAATAGTTCGAATTAGCGGGGGTTCGAATTAACCGATAGTAAATGACTGAAAAACAAGGGCAAGGGAAATGGGTTTGAGTTCGAAATAGCGGGGAATTCGAATTAACCGAGTTCGAATTAGCGAGGTTCAACTGTACTGATTTGCATAATTGTCGCATGCAAATACTCTAAAATCATCAACTGTGGAATAAACTCTACGGGTCAACACTAAATTCCACGGTCGACCGCGTCGGTGTAATCCACTGAAATCTTCTGTGAACTTTGGTCATCCGTCGTTCTGCTACGACTAATTCTGAAGTACATGTTTGTGGGGGTTTTAAAGCGATAACATTGATAAGAAAGCGAAAAAAGTATATTTTGATTTATGGACATGCGCCGAACCGTGAAACACTCCCTTTAATAAACTACTACATTCACGATCATAAATAAAATCCCTTTGTGTAACAATATTAGCAATTCCGTAGTGGTCACGCCACCGTGACTTACTCCTAATATATTGTATCAACAGCTTTTTTAAAAGATCAAGAGCAGTTTTTAAACTGCTCAGCAAAATAACGGCTACAAATAATTAACCGGCAAAATCTAGAGAAACAGTACTAGTTTATCTAGATTTTGCTGTAAGAAATATTTCTGACTGTTGATATATAATTATTCCTGTTGAATTTGAATATTGAGTAACCTACCTTTTTCGGCCTTTTTCATTGTACAAAACTCAATCGTTCGATCAAACGCTCTCAACATTTGTCTCAACATTTGTAAATTGTTGAGAGCCGATGTCGAGGCCGTTTGACACCCGGCCTTCTGAACAATGAGAAGAGTTGATTTCGTAAATTGTCTCAACATCTTCTCGACATCTTTTGTTCTCGAATTGTTGAAGAAGGTTTCAACATTCTCTCAACAGTTGAGAGAATGTTGAGACCGTTTGATCGGGCCTTTAGCTGACGTTTAGACCAACAGTTCGTACTGTGCTTCATACCCTGTGCATGCTGAAGATATATGTATCGCCGGTACACCCTCCGGGCTTATTTAAAATATTTATCCGAGTATTCGAGAGTATGGAAGGTAGCTAGGGACTCGATTTGTTGTCGGAGGCTTAATCACCCAATACTTATTTCAAAATAAAACACTTTACCTGTATTTTCCCTGCTTTCTTTAAAATAATCCATGAACACGGGTAAAAGCACTCCAAAGGTATAGATCAATCCATGAGTGAAAGCCAGATTCGTGGCAGCAGCAAGACAAACGATCCAAGCCCATGCACTGTCCTTCTTGTGAGATGGATCGCCATCACGTAAGACTGCACAACGAGCCATCTTACCCGAATAGGATTCGAATGATACTCGCAGTGGGCTCTCGATCTCGCATCAAATGTGTGGATTCAATAAAATTGTGCGGAGGCCATGTTCAATTTTTTTTTGTAAATACGCGGTCGTCTGTAACCGAGAACTCTATGTCACGCAATCGGTTTCGTCCCAGACCCCGCACCAGCTGACCGCGTATTATAAATTCAAAATGGCGGAACAGTATAAAAAAACACAATGGAACAATGTCACAGTGACACACGGGACTCTTTTATAATCAGTTTATTTGCTTCTAACACCATACAAAGACAACATATAATATCATCATCAACCTCAATATATCAACTGTTCATGAACAACGTGTAGATTGTAAGACTGTAAAGTAAAACTGTAAGACTGTAAAATTACAGTCCGACTACTGTAACCGGGGCCACCCACACAAAGTTAACCAATCACGGGGCAGAACGGGAACAATACATTCCAACATTTTCGATTTGGGTCAATCAAATGTCGAGTATAGAACTATGAAGTTTCAACTTGTTCACTCGTGAAGCTGCTTATGATGAATACGGCGTTGACTTTTTCGATTTCAAAATTTGCGTATGAGGGGCCCGGCCGCACTAGGCGAATTTTTGTTTGTTTTGCAAAAAATATATGTCATCAGTTCCGTTTCACAAGTGCGAACGGCGATTTTTTTCCTACCAAAATTTCGTCAAGCCTTACCAAACTTCAAAGGCGCCGTCGTCCTGCCCCAGAGCAGGACAAAATTTTGTCAAGCGTCAAAACTGACAGATTCGTCAATTCACACACATTAATCTCAAGGTTACAGCGATGATTATTCGCTTGCCTCGGTCAGTACAACTAGTACCAATCCCAAATTTTACCTGCTAACAGCACCTAGTGATGTTTGAGTAGCACAATTTGCTTCATAAACAGTGAACAGTGCACGGTCCGACTATTGCGCTAAAAAGTAACAGTGACAGTCGGGAAAAGCGGCAAGAAACATGCAAGTCGTTTAAAATTTCAGTCCGTGAAGAAGAAATATCTAGTTAATCAGTTTGTGTATACCACGAAGGCAGGAGAGTAAAAACTTTAGAAAGTACTGCTTTTGAAAGATTGTCGAGGAGTTGAATGCAAAATTTCACAGCAACAACAGAGGACACAGAGGTTTTCGGTTTCTACGTGATTGATATGTTGTGGTTCGCGAATAATTTGTCATGATTTTTGGTTTTCAAGTGCGTACGCGTTTATCAAAATGAAAATTTGGCGGAGGCAAAATTTGTAGTATATTTTGGTAGCGCCAAACAAATTTTGTCAGCCTAGTGCGGCCGGGGCCTAAGGTGCTTGATAGCGGCAGATTTTTGGCGCGAACTGTACATGCCCCGTACGTTTGACGGCTGCGCGCGTGGCACTGAAATAGATAGCAGCCACACAGCGGTCAAACGCCAAAATTCAACTCCACTTCCGGTTTTCATTGTCTTGAATTTGCCAAAGTTTGAAATTTGGAAGCGGCTGTTTTGGCGGGAACTGCGCGTGCGCAGTGCGTTTGACCGCTGTGAGCAGCAACATTGCATTACAAGAGATAGTCAGCGGTCTCTGCTTTCTTTGAAGAGCCATGGTCAATTCTCCGTGATACGTAGCAACAGAGCATGTCATCTTCATTCTCAATGTCGCCCATCACATCAACATAACACACCAGCCTGTCTAAGGCATGCTCTAGCTTTTCGGCCATCTCGTGCTGATCTGCGCATGCTTTTCTGCCTGAACGCCGCTTGAATTTGTACCTGAGATTGTTCGGGTACGCGAACTGAGAGCCAGCGGTTTTGTTTAGCGCGCGTATGCCCAAGACGTCCTTGAAGCGTCTCATGATGAACTCCAGTATCTCAAATTCGTTTTGCATTTGGTCGTTTTGTTGTTTTACCACGTTGAAAGATTCGATTATGATGGAAATTAAAACGTTAAGAAACAGGAAGTTTGTCACAATAATGTAGAGAAAGAATATCACTGCTCCCAGAGCTTTGTACGCGCTCAGCATTTCTTCAAAGTTGAACTTGCCAAGGAGAACACTGAGAAGTTTTTGCATGGAACCGAGCAGCGTGTTAAAGGAATCGTCATCACCCGCTAACAAGAAGTGGTACAGCTGTGCAAATGCCAGAAAGTTAATGCTGAACACCAGCAAGTACTGCAACAGTTCCCCGCTGGCTTTTTTCAAAGTACAGGAGAGTAAGAAGATTCGCCGGTTGAATCGGAACAACTTGAGAAATTTGAGACACGTGACAAACACTGTGACGCCGACCACGCCTTCAAACATGAGCTGCCAAGCTGAAAGGTACTGGAAACTAATGAACTTGGTTGGATTTTTGAGGTAAAGGTTTATAGTCCATTTCCTTAATCCCAGACAAATAAAGTAATACGATATGGCGATCCAGCAGAGAATTAATACAGTTAGGTCCATAAGATTCCACACTTCTGCGAAGTACAACCGTCGCGTCTTGTAGAGCCTTTTCGCCTCGCGGTACGTGAAATACAGAACAAAGGCGACGAAGAAAACCTCACAGGCGAGAATAAACAGTTGAAAATCACCAACATAACGGTACAGGCGATACGCTAGGACCTCCGAGCGCGGGAAAACGCCTCCAGTTGGGAGTGTCTCCATCAGAAACGTTACAGCGCAGAACATGTTGCTGTTGGGATTGTACAAGGTGAACTCCATGAACAGACTTCGTGTATAGTGGTCCAGCCATAGTTTGGCCTTCGCATCCTTGATCTGTCCTACGGCTTTGTAGTAAATGTGGGACAGTTCCAACACATACCCACCCCCAGAGTAGGTTTCTATGCCGCCCATGTAGGGGTACCCGTCCAGGTCGCTCGCGGAGCTGTAGCGCCAGGGTCCTGGTGACGAAGTCTGTGTGTTGTTTATAAGCGACTCCCAGCCTGCGGTGTATGCCTGCTTGTCCTCTGACGTCATACCGTATTCTGCGATGCACCTTGAGAAGAAATCTTTCGCTTGGGAAACCACAGAACACGAATCTAAGAGAAAGAAAACTTAGTTGGATAAGTATGTCATTAGTTCGTTGATAAGCGCGAAACGTGGGCCCGAATGTTCGAAAGCCGATTAACGCTATTCCTGGATTAAAAGTCAATCGCGGTTTTAATTTCTCTTGTAAAAACGTTTTTCACTGTTAATGGGTCCTAATGTTTTGTAGAGTTTGAGATAACTCAAAGTCAAAACTGAAGAACAAAAAATATAAATAGAAAACCTCCCTGAAAAGTTATAAAGATTAGCTTAAAAAAAGCGGAAACTTTTGGAAGAGGGAGATCGGACGTGCCCCGGCCTCCACCATACAAAAGCCTGCGGTTAAATTTGCTACTTTTTTATGACCTTTTCTGCATCGGAAGGCTAAAAATGCACTTAACGACCAGCTTTTTACTAATATTAAGAATAAAAGACTTGTGTGTCCACGTGATTAATAGAGTGATTTTACTTAAACCGTGAAATAGTTACTACACTATTGGATACTATTAGACACTAATTCCATTGTTTTCTTTGTTTTAGTTTTGACTATTTAGCACTAACTGTCGGATGTTGTTTCAAGGTTGAAATAAAATCACTCTAGTTTTATACAATCGTTGACCCTGATCAGAAGCATCGCGCCAGGTTCGGCTCAAATGAGTATCTTCCTGAGCCTCAAAACGACTTCTAACCAGTATTCGAAGTGACGAGCTCAATCAACTTTCGATGTAAGTTTAGTGTTCTGTACTCGCCTCTCTTTGCCCTGTGCTGTCGAAGCCGAGCCACGCCCACCACCAGTCCGCTCTCTCCTTCCATGAACTTCGGTGCTTTTCCTGTGTAGAAGTATGATGGCAGGTTGTACATAGATGGTAACAGCGCGTTTTCTGTCCAATCCCACATGTCTCTCTGTCGAATAATCTACATGGGAACGAGATCAATAATTTAATGTATCATCAATCAATAGTCCATTTCAGAGTTTCCTTTTTGCCTCCGTTTTAAAACGAGTCCTGGTGTAAAACGTTTGAGTCTTACTCACAAGTTCATTTACATGCAAATCAAACACATTTTCATTTGAATGGTTTCGCACCAGGACTCGTTTTGAAAACAGAGGCAAAAGACAACTCGGAAATGGCCGCTGCGGCGAATTGCCAGCTTAGTTGACACGTTTGATTGTGGATGAAAGCTTGGTGTACAGCTTGTTAAGGGATATTACAAAACCTGGAAGGTTGCTGGTCGAGAATTTAGATATAGGAATGAAACGCTTGGACCTCCAAACCCTTCCTATTTCAGACCAAAATATATGATTTTCCATAGCCTTTTTTTGTACCCTAATTCAGACCTTGTCTGGGGCTTTTTCTGTGACTCAAAACTTTCACTTGCAAACTTTTTACAAGAGCAAGTACGCAGAATTGACTTTCCTAACACCCGTAGCACACTTGACATGTATGGACATTTACCTGAGAGAATTTGTCAGGCTTGAATCCATTCGGTTGTCCGCTGAAGCTGTGATGCAGTAGAACCTTTGCAACAGCGTCATTCTGACGGAAAGCACCTTGATCACGAAAGCCGTAGGCAATGAGAAGAACAAGGAACGTGAACACCAGAAAGGTCCCTATATCAAACAAAATGGCGTGCATAGCGCGCTCTTTTTGCGACCTGTCCCGAGCGCGCTGGAGAATATCCTCTGCCGGTACCTCGACAGGAGGGGCCTTGGGACGCTCCTCGAAGTCTTCCTTTGAGCCCTGAAGCTCACTTTGTAGCCGCTGGTCATCAGCTCTGAGTCGTGACGACGACGAAAAATCAACTTTGGTAGGCTTCTTAAAAATGTAAGCGAAAAAGATGGCAAAGGCCACAACCTTGAGTGGTTGGCTGACAAAGATGTCTTGCGTGAGTGAGAAGAACATGGACAGAAGCCACTGGGTGGATTTTTTGAGGCCAAACTGGATGCCGTACAATAACGTAACAGACGCGGAAGTGAGGGTGGTTATTACGACCAGAACCCAACCAACATAGACAAACCACCAAGGGAGTCCTTTAGCGCGGGAAATGTCGTCCTCGCCCACGGCATTCTGTGTCTTCTCCAGGTCTTCTGCGGGTGAACAAGATCGAGAGTCTCTTGGGAGTAAAGATCTGATGTCATTTGTGGAATCGTTAGTGATAACAGCTCCTAATGAAACTGAAAAAGACGGTAAATGAACGGAGCGCATTGCAGACGCCACGCTAAATTTTTTTTCTCGAGATTTCGGAGATTCTCCAGGAGACGTTTTGTTTACACTTTCATATTGACCGGTTGAGCAGTTGATACCGAGCGTAGAACCCTCGCCTGATCCGAATTTAACTGTGGTAACTTCAGTTTGAGTGGAGGAGAAACGCGGTCGTACTTTTGCTTTGAAGCAGCTAAGCTTTGGCGCAGGCCGCGGACGACAGTGTCTAAAAATTTGCACCAGAAGCAAATTTATCGGAAACACAACAAGACTGCTGCAGATTCCAATGGAAACTTGTTCCCAGGAGAACTGAAACGGACCTAACTCAACTGCGGTGTAGCGACCGTTATCGGTTTGGTACCATAGGGCGTTGGCCATCATGGTACACAAAAGAAGGGACAGACAGCAAGACACGCGCTGCACCCTCGTGAAAGGGGACTGCGGTGGCCTCCAAACGACCGAGAACCAGAGGTGTGAATCTGTGAGATCCTTGTACGCTTTCGTCAGAAACAAGCGTCGAAATTCTTTCAATTCCTTGTTGCTTGTCACTGGGAATATTCTGTCTATGACGCCATCGCCTTCATCCACTGCTAGCCAACACTCGCACACGAAATGCCACACTCCGTCAGTGTCAATCTCACGAATAGATATCTGCTTCACGAACCAAGATGGGTCCTTACCGAAGTTATCGTGCCAAAGTCGGATGTACGAGAGCTCTCCGAGGGTCTCCGAAGTCGTCACGAGAAAGGAGTCAATGTTACCTCGAGCTAACGTCATCCGATGACTGTTCTTGAGTAGAAACGGGTGACTTTCGCCATTTTCTCCAGTTATTGTCATGGCAACGTTGGCGGTTGTTCCAGCATGTCTGCGCATACCAGTACAAATGATGACCTCATAAGCGTGTGCGTCACTTGGTCTGTTGCTCGGGCTCACAGTTAATCCTGTCTGAAGAAAAAAGTGGAGAGAGGCGTGGTTAGAGTTATATGAGGCTCTTGTTATCCTTTTGCTTGCCTTAGCGACTCCGTATATAGGAGACTCTAGAGGGTATTAAATTAACGCATTATAACGCTAGCTCCTGATAACGCCTATTAGCATAGCCCAGTGGCTATTGGCAAACTCGCACTTCTGACCACTTTTACCCTTAAACATGCACATATATGTCCACTTTGGAGTCTTACACATCAAAGCCATTGTGACGTCATCAATTAACACGTGACAATTAACACGTTTGATACGCATCTGATGCAGAAAGGATGGATCTTTGTAACCGTGTATCAATTTTGGAAATCTAACAAATTCTTCCAGAGTTATGCTGGAAAAACCTGTTCAATTTGTGTTGAAAAATCAGTGGCAAATTTGGCTCTCACACCCAACATACTTCCAGGTTAATTTTTCAGCTCCCTTAAAAGGTTAGGTCAAAACCTTTCCAGCTGATAGGAAGTGTATCAAGCGCCAAAAATAGCAAGAAAAAAAAGGGGGAGTAAAAAGGAAAGGAAAAGAGAAAAGGAAAAAATCAGAAGAAAAAACTTCTTTTTTTGGCTATGCACTTTGGCCAACGATAAAATTGAACTTTTTTGCCCCAAAACCTTTTTAACATCTTCCCCTAGTTCTCCAAATGGCATTTTTAGCAAAGGTTAGCCAAATTTCGGATAACAGCACCAAGAAAACGGGTTCCGTGACTCAAAAATGCGTTTTTCAGTGCGTATAGTAGCGGTAGGCTCGATTTCCAGCCATTTTGTGAGCCCACACACCACGTTCATGGGAGGAGGTACAACCAGATTCCTCGGGCTGGAAATAGAGCCCAGCGTAGCAGGTGCTGAAGTAATACAGAACGCGAGTCGGAGGAGCGCACGCGAGGGAGGAAACGCGCGAGTTGGAGGAATGCACGCAAGGGAGGAAACGCGCGAGGCGAGAAAAGCGTCTCTTCTTTCGCGCGCGCCCCTCGATCCCGCGCTCTCTGTTACTCCAGCGCCTGCTACACAAGCTATCTTTAGGGCTGATGGTTTGCTCCAACAGCTTATCCTCTGTTAATACCTTATTTCTATCTTTTCGATCCTCGCGGCGAGCCCAGATGAGAACCAGGAAGTACACACCAAATGCAACACAGAGGACGGAGAGGACTGGGGCGTAATTTGACGGGTCTTTGATCCTGGCGGCAATGACATCCATGTCAAGTTTATTTGGTGCAACAAACACACGGCTACCGAACCACGTCAAGTGGTTACACTGGCACTCGATGCGCTCTAATGTGGTTAGTGGACCAACCTAATATGAGGCAAATGATAACACTGCTAGTATAGAACGGTTTAATACAGTGGAACCCCGATATAACACATTTTCCCGGTCCCTTGGCGTTCGTTATATGGGGGTTCCACTGTACTGCGTTTAGTTCGCGTTTGCAAGCTCTTTTAATACTAACAAGCTCTTCAATGATTCTTAAAGGGTTTTTTCTTTTTCTAATTAGCCTGTTCCAGACGTTCGGCTAGTGGGGAGCGGCGCGATGCCGTGAATAGTGAATGGCAAAAAGGCGACTTTCTTCTCTATTTTACACTTCGCGCCGCGGAGACGCGGTGGCCTAATGATTAGCGCGTTGGACTCCAGATCGAGCCAGGGTTACTGTGTTGTGTTCTTGGGCAAGCCACTTAAAACTTACAGTGCCTCTCTTCGGCCAGGAGTATAAATGGGTACCGGAGAACTGTTAGGGCAACCTAACAAAATGCTGAGGGGTATCCTGGCGTTGGACTAGCATCCCACCCAGGGGGAGTAGCAATACTCCTAGCCGGCTTCATGATACGGAAACCGGGATAAGCCGGCATGCAGTGTGGGCCAGTTTGGCCTCGAATGGCGCTGCTCCCCACTAACCAAACGCCTGGAACAGACTATTCTCTAATCTTCAAGTCCATAACATTAAGCTCTTATTGATTCTAAAACTAGCCCAGCTGTGAAACACACATGGATTATTGAATGACTCCCCTAGTCATTTTCTCGTGTGTCAGCTTGTCACGATTGTGACGTTGCGACAACAGATTGCTCTGATTGGACAATAACAATCGGAAACTCTCAACGAAGATTTTCCGGAAACGAACTTACCTCGCATCCATCTGTACTCCACGTTTGCACTCTCTCGTTCCAGTAGTAACAACCAACAGCCTTGACGGACACTTCATACTGTATCTCATTTCGTAGCGATGTACCATTGGTTAGATTACTTGCCTCCGATAATTTCACACCCAGGTAGAACCCTTCCGAGTCATTCAAATACTTTCTCGTTATCAGCTTCTTTAAAGTGTTGTTACATGAAGCCAGATTCCATAGGAGATCAAAGTTCATGGCGGTTGGCTTTGAATTTCTCTTCCCGGTTAAAATCAACTCTTGTCCGCTATTCATCACCCCAGAGCAGCTAACTGTAAAATATAACGAGTTATGGCCTCCTCCGGAGTCAATCTTGAAGAACGTTGTGTTCTTTTGAGAATCAATGAGACCTGTCATGTTATTCAGATCTTTACTCTCTGATGGGTTGAGCGACAGAAATATTGACACAGGCTCCGCAAGGTCCCGGATTTCGATTTCCTTCCCAGAAGTCTCCAAGAGCTCTAGAGTCGAGACCGGCGTGTCCACAGGAATCGCATCGTTTGAAATGAACGGGGACTGGGACATAGTTATCACCTGCGATGAAAGAAAGACTCTCGCTCTTGTTTTACCGCAATTTCGTTCCCAGAGTCCTCGTTACCCTTGTCCAGCGGTGGAGCGGCCAACAAGGACTTCTGGGATAGAGTGATCCGCCTGACCGCGCAGTAAGACCGGAAATCCAAGAATCTTGGCGTCCGTTAGTTGAAACATGGGGTCGAACACATGTGCAGTAGAGCCGGAAGTCCAAGAATCCTGTCATGGCGGATCGCTTCCCCCCAGAGCTCCTTGTTGGCCGCCACACCGCTGGACAAGGGTAACTATAGGACTCTGGGAACGAGATTGGTTTTACCGTCGTGTGATTCTCGTGCGCTCTCATCGAATTTGAACCTGCTCAGATTTTCATGATAGTTGACAGGGAAATGGTTCGACACGCAGATGGTGTCAACTCTCGCGTACTCTCGGCTCGTTCGACCACGGGCTAATGATAGTCAATGAGAGTTGAAGAAAACTTTATTCCAACTCTTATCCCTCGACTCTCGTCTGATTGCCTCTCGTTCTAGTTTGATCCGGCCTTAAAAGAGTCTTAAAACTCATGTTATCTCTATTTCTTATTGCATGTCGTGTCTAAGGGCCTCCACAGACTAGAGAGATAGTTGTCGACAACTATTTAGTTGTCGATGATAAAAAGTTGTCGATAACAAAAAAGCCAGTGTGTGAAGCTAGTTATCGATAACTAAGGGCCACAGTAATCGATAACTCGCTTCACACACTGGCTTTTTTGTTATCGACAACTAAATAGTTGTCGACAACTATCTCTCTTGTCTGTGGAGGCCCTAACTCTGGTCAACTCTTATTCACCAACAAAGCTAGAACTTTTTCTCGTGCTATTCAGCTCGGAAAGCCGAAACATTGGTCATCCTTGGGGTTTCGTTTTATAAAACGCATGTCTGTTTTATTCGATGTAAATTATGTATATGGTTATATAAATTGAAGTGCTAGTGAATGAGCATTAGCTCAGTTTAATTTCCTACTGGGAATTAACCAACCGTACGAGACAGGCCTCACTTGTTAAATTGGAGTCGGCGTTTACAATCTCAGTTTGTCTTTTTTTATTTATTACACCTTTTTTTTTCGGACTTTGACAGAATTGTTATTTCCCATCATAACAAGACAACAGTGTAAGAACTTAGATTCTAACTAACCTTAGTGTTAACTGTATCGAAATGTCCAAGCTTGTCTTTCTTTACTTCCGGCGGAAACTGGAAAGTAACCTCTCCTCCGTTCAAAGCCGCGTCATCTATGTCGTCGGGAGACTGGCGAGTAAGTGTCAATTTTATCAAGCCTGAGTTCACGTGACTTGGTGGGTCGCCCTTTTGCTGATAGTCCAGGATCTTTTGCGCACCATAGTTGATACCTTCCAGAGATTTGTTTGTTGCTCGTTCGCACTAAAAAAATAAATAAAGGAACTATTTATTCCACAGTCGCAAGGGCGAGATAGACCCGGGGGGAGGGGGAGGACTCCCATATAAAATAGACGGGGGTGATCGTTTGAAATCTTCAAAAGAACCCCTAAAAGGTACCAGAATCTCGTTTTGTGGGTGTGGCTCGAATTCATTTTCACCCTTAAGAGGTACCAATTCTAAGACAAAACTAGTTCTTGTCGTATTTTTTTCCGGGCTTAATACCCTAAAAGGTACCAGGATAACTCTAACGGTGGTAATTTTAGATTTAAACTCCCTAAGCGGTACCAAACCACGAATTTTAACCCCTAAAAGGTACGACGATCACCCCCCCCCCCCCCCCCCCCCCCTCCCCCGGCCCCAAAAGTTTGGTGGGGGTGTGCGGCCCGCTTCTTGAAACCTTTACCCTATTTCAGACCAAAATATGTGATTTTTGTTTCGTTTCCTCAGAAACGAAACGGTATTGTTTTCGATTCGATGTGAACTATTTACACAGTGAGGCTACTATCCAATCAGAATAACCCTCGTAGCTGCCAATGTAAACATGTTCTATCCTAGACAAACAAACTGGCGAACACATGTTGTTCAAATATCGATAAAATGATCGTCACGGAGACAAAAAGAAATTCAAATGTATTACAAATAGAAATATTTGACGACTGAAATGCTTCTAAGTTCGATTGAAGCGATGTATTGGTGAAAAATGCAAAGATATCTGTTTCCGTGTTTAATTGTTATGTAAATATTCTAGCTGTATTTTCAACTTTGTTATTGACTTTACCTTCATTACCTTGGCTATGTCTAAAACAGGGAACGGGGAACGAGGAACAGAAGTTGAGGGGAAGCTGTTTATGGGTTAATTGCTCGGGCCGCACCGAGCTTTATTCGGATGTTTTTCGGGCCTCTCGGATGGAATCGGTCGTCTTCAACCCAGCCAACGCGTACTAGCTATGAACTAATGCAATTTTCGGCAAAGGGAAGTGCCGTGAGCCGTGAGCCCTGAGCACGATTTACGCACCCTCGCCCCAGGATCTTCTCGGCAATTTCTCTCCAATTTCTCTCCAAACTTTCCCGACATTCTAATCATTCCGGAAACGAAACACTATTTCTTTTGAAATAGCTCCTTGTTGATACTCTATTTCAGACCTGACCAAAATTGATACCCTATTTCAAACCTGTAAAATTAGTACACGCGTCTAATACATGACTTCAGCTACCCAGGAATGGGTTCCATTTGCGCAAACATTTGAAAAGGGCTTCAAATTCCCCGATGTTAATGGAAAAAACAGTTTCGTCTAAAAGCCAAACCAAATTCCAGACCAGAGTGCACAAAACATACCCTATTTCAGACCAAAATGGTCAAAATCTATACCCCGTTTCAGACCAAAACGGCTCAAAAACCATACCCTTTAAGGCGGCACATACCTATCTAGCTTATATAGGGGAGTACCCCCCGGGGATCACCCCCGTCACTTTTATATGGAAGTCCCCCCCCCCCCCCCCCCCAGAGATGGATCCATCCTCACCTTTTCCTGGTATTGCTTGTTTCTCGCCTCGTTGCTGTCATCGATCCAGTCTTTGATTTCATCTGAGCTCTGTTGACGTTTCACTTCATTGCTCGTGGACACAGAAGCTTCCATTATAATGCTCAGACCGCGAAGAATGTCCCTGGTCTCATTCGCTGCCCGTACACTCTTGAACTTAGTAACTAAGGCTTTGGCCATGTTTGTGAGCCCATTAGCTCCATATACCTGGATATTGATGAAAAAAAAATAGATAAAGAAAAATTTCAGGATAGAAGGTGGCGAATAAGAAGGCTTATAATACATGTATTAGCTATAGTCTTCCTTGTTATAATAATTAAAAGATACGAAGGATGTGAGGATAGCTACTGAAGGCAAAGATGAAAAGTGGATTGCGATATAGTATCTCATTCAACTTCAAGGAAAGTAGCAATATTCCTGGTCGCTTCATTTTTAACTCGTGAATACGAAAGCAGTGAACGGGTTATAGCATTTGGTGGACAAATTTCACTCGCTCGATCGATGCGTTGTAAACTTTAATCGTGCTATTAATTTATCCATTCATTCATAGGAACCATTGATTTTTTTATATTTTGGTTTCCGCCTGCGATATTTTCATTTCGTTGCAATTGCTGGACAATTCTTTTGAGCGAAACTGCGAACTTACCAGGGCATCGGGTGAGAGTTCAGCGGTTACTCCAATGGCCTGTAAGAGACCTCCTATAGCCTGTTGGATTCTCTGTGAACTGCTGCAGCACATCCGGGAAAGTCCCTCGATTACTCTGCTACGGACCTGATTGAATACATCAGAATGAACCAATGAGAACTCGACGCAATACACGTAACCGGCGCACAGGGCGGGAAAACGCGTGTGACCAAGTCGCGATTGGTTTTGCATCTTATTGGTTGAAAAGGTGATGCGAGATTTTTTAAACCAATCACAGAGCGTAGTAAAGCAAAACCAAAGCAATTCCGGATCGCTTTCGACACTCAATTGAAAAATGCTCTTAGTTTCAGCCGAAATCTCTATTATTGACAATTAGACGGAATACGAATCATGTGTTACCAACCTCCACACGGTTTTTAGTGTCCGGGGAATCAGGCTCATGAACCTGGGACGCCGAGTCTTCGTTCAACACTGTGATGACTGTTGTCAAAAGCTGAGTCGCCTGTTGGAATTCTCCAGCCGCGAGAAGTTTCTCCAACATAGAGTCAGGTCCGCTGACAATTCCTTTGAGAATGGAGCTCACAGAACCAGCCTCAGGGCTAAAAAATTTCACCTACAACAAAATACGATGAGCAGTCAACAAATTATAACAAAAAAAAAATTATTGTCTCTCCGGTCATAATTACATCGATGGTGGTTGGAGGAGGCAGCAGGGGGATTGAGGGAGGAGGGGGCAGGGGGATTGAAAAGAAAGTGAGAGATACCTTTTTTCGACCGGAATTCCACCACCGAGACAAGCAATTTTCGCATTCGTATTGGACAGAAACTAGGTTGCAATGGAGGCTATTGCGGAGAAATATCATTAAAAACATCATTTGAAAAGATTCCCCCGCATTACCCCCATTGCAGGCTAGTCCAGTTCAATCCGAGAATACGAAAATGGCCTATCGATTTAAGCCCGTTGTATTGGTCAGAGAAGTTGTTGCTAAGCGCTAGTAACGTATCCTTGTGGCACCATACTGGCGCCAAACTGACCTGACAACTTCAGTACAACTTTGAGGTCGTGTTCTATTGGGACCAACTGTTTCAACCGTAGCCTGTGCACACCACAGGAAGTGGAAGTACACCACAGACTATTTCAACCGTAACGGGTATAGAACACATTTCAACCGTTTTCGGTTGAAACTGTTGATAACTGGATATTTTGCGTTGTTTTTTGCTTAATGGTTGTCAGTAACACAATTCTCAAGTTACTTTTGCAAATTACTACAGATACAATACAATTGCGCACCTTCACTTGAAGCGGAACTATCCTGTAAGACCCTAAAACATCTGAGATTTTCACAAACAAGTCGACGTTGAAGTCATTTTCCTTCGATCCGGGGGGGAGAAACAATCCCGCGGAATCCGACATCCACCCGTAGAACAACAACATGGATCCATGCACAGGATGGCGAAAGAAAAACTCGTACCACAGGGGGCTGTCCTCGTCTGTCCAACCTGCGCAGCTGATCCGGAAATTCGTCTTGATTACCTGACCTTCCGAAGGCGACACGACGCACGATCCACCGGTCGGAGACATGTCGGTTGTTACCGAATACTGCGCCGAGAAGCCGCTGCCGTCGTTGTTGAAGAGAATGGTGTATGTTCTGTTCGGAATCAAGTTGCTGGGATCCAATTGGAACTCCTTCGCATATGAAACACTTATTAACTGCGAAGCCACGGAGCGTCTTGAGATGCCGCCGTTTGATGGTGGAGGTCCGTAGAGCTCCCACTTACAGGTCGTGTTTTTGTTGCCTTGGCAGCCTTCACCAGTGAGAACGAATTCTTTGGAAGTTGTCAACTTATAGGCGCAGTTTTCCCTGCATCTGTAAAAGAGAGAGTGCTTTTTGTTGTTATATTTCAATCACTTCAGACTTTTCACCAACATAAGTAACAACAGGATCTAGTTATTAGCTCCTTGCAAACTGAATGCTAAAATGCTAAAATTCTACCATCATAACAGGAAAATTAAAGCTTCCTTAACAACAGCCCGAGCTGCGGTTCGTCGTTCTTTAGCATTTCTACTGTTGAAATCACTCAAAAACGACATATTCATCAGTGCTATGGACTTAAAATTCTAGATGATCTATACCATTTCCGGCCCAAAAATGTGAAAATTAAAAAAAAAAGACTAAAACCGCAGATATGATATTTGTCACTGCACACAGCCCTTCAATTACTTTCGACAGTCAATCGAAAATTGTTCTATTGCATTTTACAGTAACCAATCCTTTGCCATTAGCTAAAAGAATGTTAAGGCTCGGACATACGGTGCAATATTGCGCGCAACATTTTTCACTGCAAGATTTCGCGCAATATTTGCTGGCTTTTCCCTATTGAACAAGATATTGCAAAAGTAGCCAAACCTAAAAAAGGTAAATATGTTGAAGAAGAGCTATAGCTTTTAGTTTTTAGTTTAAGACACACGATGAAATTTGTTGCTCGCAAGACGTCTCGCAATGTTGCAGAAGTAGAACGAGATGTTGCGCGCAACAATTTCAGGGATGAATAGACGATGCAATTTAACCATTGCACGCAATATTGCGCTCAATGTTGCACCGTGTGTCCAGGCCTTTACAAACGCGTAACGCCACTAACCTGACGCACAAAGGAGGGAAGTTCCCTGGCACTACCTCAATACTCTGACTTGCTTCAGACTGCCTCATTTCTTTAGTTACTATGACAACGAACTTATAAGTTCTATTAAGATCAAGAAACTTGGGTGGAAACTTTAACACGGACTTCTTGTTGTTAACTTCGCTTTTGAAACAAGATATATCACGGTTAGGATCACAAAACCACTCAAACGAGAGAGAACCACTGCCCTTTCTGACGTCAATTTCATTTGGATCACGTGACGAAGACGCGTTCAGAACGATTTCATGATCGCAAGGCATTACTCTATCGCTCCCGCAGTCTATGCTGGCCAGCAGTTTTGGCATGCGCACGCGCAGAAATCCTATTGCGACTTTCGATATCCCAAGAGGCATTGTGGTCACGGATAGAGTAAATTTGTATAGACCGCCTTTGAGCGATTGAGCAGCAAGAAACAGAACTTCTGAAGAGAGGATTTCGTTTGGGAACGAGACAACCTCAGTTATGGCATCGTCCAGTATGTTCTCCACTTTCCACTCATACTCCAGCTCTTCGAAAGCAGCGCAGTTTATTTTCAGCGAAGAGTAAAGTGAATACTCATATTCTTGTTTAATCTCAGGGCACTGGCCGCTGCTCTCTCCAGTACCGAGCATGCGCAACTCGTCTACAGCACAAGGAGTTTCGCCAATGGTAACTGACCGCTGTACCGAGACACTGGGACCAACAGCACTTTCGGCTGTTATGGACAAGCGGTATGTGCCGGGTTCGTTGTATCGGTGACGTAGTGTTAGTAATTCAGGAAACGTTCGTAAAAATCCAACTTGTGCATCTGAAAGAAAAGCAAATTGCATTTGTTTATTTGTATCCCTAAGCTACCAGTCGATCATAGTAGCCTGGTAAAATCAAATAAGATATGTCTTGTTGCGATAAGCAACATCTCTGTTGAAACCCGCGCGCGCAGACAAAAACTATTGGAGATTGAGAAAGGTTCTTGTGAATTAGCGATACATAACGTGAAAACCATTTCAAGCTGGCCACGCGTCTGCAAGCAGGTATTTTTAAAATACCACGAGTGGTAATTTAAACGGAAAATTATTTACTATTTCGCCGACAGATAGCAACAATTTCTTTACTAGCCTAGCCAACTGAGTGATATAATTTCATGCTGATTTGTAAACGAAAAAAATATATAAAGGCTGTAATTAGACTTTGAACGATCGCTTGACACTTTTCCGTCGTACAGTCTGTCCGCCATTTTGAATCTGAGGGCGAGCGTGATCTGGGTCTAGGCGTGAAATTCGCCTACCCAATCGAAGTAATCTTTGGCAATGTTTAAAAATTCCTTGCATATAGTGTAACTAAGCAACCTCGTTCCCAGGGTCTCTCTTCCTCCCTCCTCTCGCCAAACGCTTTTGGCGGGAAGAAGAGAGACCCTGGGAACGAGGTTGGTAACTAAGCTGTTTACTCACCAGTATTATCGCCATATTCCACCGAGTATGTAACATTGGTCCCTCGCAAAATCTCAAATTTCACGTCTAAAACATTTGTTGATCTCACAGCCAAGTCTGTGATAAGTAAGCCTTCGATACGGTACTGTACGGTCACGTTACCATACAAAACCACGTGATCAACTGCAGATGAAATATTCACAGTGATGAAATAATGTCCTGGGTCAGTAAAGGTGTGCGTTAAAGTAAAACCAGCTTCCTCTAAAGCTGATTCATCGCCCCAGCTCCATAAAAAGCGAACAAGGTGTGGCTGCGTGATGTGACGCACGGAGAAGGTGATTGCGTGACCAACAAATCCAACAGAGTCGTGACTAAGTCCGGCATCTTTCAGAGACGGAATCTGATGCGGAATGCCAGTAGTAGAGCTGGTGCTGGTAGGACTGGTAGACAGGATAGCCGTTGCTATATCCATACCGTGGATTGAGTGCGAAGAAACGTCTTTACTGACAGCTGGTGAAGATGTCAACATGGCGGATGACTGGAGGAGAGGAATCAAGGGCGACGTAGTTACGTGTGGCTCGCGCGTAAAGGGCAAATACACGAAGAAGTGAGTCGTGTTTACGCGCGAGGACACTTCATTACTTGCATTCACGGTAACGTTGGCAACCCCTGTGCTGATAAACCGATGGCGGATGATTCTTCCGCTGTACACAGAGACACGAGAGTCACCTTCGGTCACAGTCCACGTAAAGCTTGGAGTATCGCCGCGAAAGAGCTGAATTTGAAACGCGCATTCTGTCCCGGCCTCGACTCGCGAGGAACAGAAGGAAGTGACATTGATTCCTGTTATTCTGTAAATTGCTCTGATCGTGTGAACGACATTCAAGTCCGGATAGTTGTCTGCTTTGCATGTTACTTTGTTTTTGCGATATTTTTTTTTGAAACTCTTATATATAGTCACATGGCCTCTGCTGCTATTGCTGTATGAATACGCTTGCAATGTCAAAATAGGATCTGCAACTATATCGGTTCCTGTCTTTCCTTTCACCCCATGCTGCGCGAAGAACGAGGCTGGTGTCCCCCCGGACCAGTTAACCTGACAGGTTATCTTCACAAGCTCGTCGGCTGGAACTTTCAGGGGGGCGTCAATGGACAACGGGTTAGCAATAACTTGAACAGGATAAGTGACAGACTGCATGGAAATCTTATTGTAGCAATACAAGGTGAAATTCCTGACGCCAACTGGGGTAAATTCATGAGTAATGGTTTTACCGATGCTCTCTTCAATGAAGTCATTTCCCTTAAAATACCACGTGCAGCCGATTTCTGTGCCGCGATTCACGCTGGAATTGAAACACGCCTTCGCGTTATCGAAAGCGAACGCGGCGTGACACATGCAAACCTTCAGACCTTGGATCGGCTCGCGCACGTAGAGAATAATGGTGTTCTTTTTCTTCGAGACACGATTGGACACGGTAACTACGACTGGAATGTGACCGACAAAACGGTATGAAGCGCTGTACTGGAAAACTCCACCTTCAGTTGTACTGTTGTTTTTTTGGTAAGGAGATTGTAGCACTGTTAAGCTGGAGTTAGGAATGTACCATTCACACGAAACATTCGTACCCTGTGTTACAGTCGCGGTGATATTTTTTGTGGTATTCACTAAAATATATATTGAGTCAACTGCCAGGCTTAGTTCCGAGATCGGGTTTTGCACTCTAATAAGATGTTGGAGAGTAAGTGCTTTGCTAATAGTGTTAGTAAAAGTCATCATCAGAGAGTGCAATCCGACCGATTTAAAACAAGTAGTGAACGTGACTGCGCCTTCCTTCGAACCGTGTAACTTTACACGAAACGAGGCGTTCAAAGCGACCCAACTCTTGAGATCCACTTTGTAGTTAGACGAATTCTGCGCCGGAATAAAATAAACACCTGTGTCTTGCCCAGCGGTATTTCTCTGAAGCGCAGCACCAGAAGTGCTTCTATAAAATCCTACTATGTCCCCTTCATCCACTAAAAGCCTTTTCTCCACCGGTAAAACAATTAAGTTATACCCCACAGTAAGATTCGTATCCATGCTGTACACTTTGGTATAACCACTGACCGCACGCCCGCAAGACGCGATGGACTGCATGTACCAAGAACCTACTTTGATGCACACTGTATCGCACTGACCACTGGGTGGAGTCAAGTCCCCACAGGACCAGTAATTGCGTCCGGCTTCTGAACAGCTCGTCAAGTTCAAATCTGCCCTGTAAATCTAAGGGGTTAAAAAAAAAAAATTACCAGAAAATCCTTAAAACGGTAGCTTTTATGTACAAATATTCCACTCAATCTCGTCGTACATTAACTCATAGCCAACGAGGCACGTATTGTTTTATAATATACTCACCACAGGATATGATATTGCAATTAAATTACCGGGAAAACAGAGGGAAAATGGGATATTTACTACTTTGAAAAACATGACTTTGCATGTGCGCACGTGCCCCAAACTCGTAATTAGTGGGCTTCCCAAATAAGGTAGTAATGGTACATTGCCTCATATCCCTCGAGTAGGGAACCAATCAGATTGTCAAAAATTGCAATATCCTGTGATGAGTATATTATAAGTTAACATAGATTGAGAGCAACCCCGATAAAAATAAACTGCGATATAACGAACAAACATTACAGCGACTGAACTATGATGTACAAATATAAAATTTTGATCATATTACGCGCGCTCTGATTGGTTGTATTGTCCAGAAGAAGGCGATAAAACGCGCGCTTTGTGCAATGTGTGATGAAGAATAGGACTGGCACGAGCACTCTTTCCGCTCTTCCGGTGCAAATTATCGAGTCTAAAATGTCACCTGATTTGGAGACAAGACATAATACTTAACTAGTAACAGGCTGTAAATATAGCATAATGTTTTTTTTGTTCATTTAAAAAAATTAATTTAATTAAATTGGTATCGAGTAGGTGAGTTTATGAGTTACTTTCCACGGTCACGTGTAGAAAAGCGGATACGTAACACAACTCCGGTATTTTAATATGTCTACTGCATCACAGCTTTTCACTCGGACCCGCTCATTACGTCATCGCTAATGACGTATCGAAGCATTTTGTTGGCTTTATCTTATATAAGATCAACTTTCCACTTCTCCCAAACTTTCTCGAGTGTTTGTTTCAAGCTTACCTGCAGCTGAATGCTACCAGGTTTCTCGGCGTATAGTTCCCAGGCCTCCACTAGGGTGTTTGTCGGAAACTGGAGTGAAGGAAGTAAATAAGTTCCGGGTTCTTCATTCTTGGCATCTGATTGGTTGGTTATTGTTGCAAGTCTCGTATCCCCTATTACCACTCTTGGTAAGTCTAGGAGGAAAGCATTAAATAAGCGGTAGTCGTATTGATAATTATGACCCGATCACAGGCATGCATTAATTAGGCGCGGATACAGGAAAAAACTTGACCGGTTTACGAGAGTCTGAGCGCCGAATCTATGGCCGAAGTCCGGACGCATGTTCCCCCGCAAACGTTTTTAGATGGATGTTCACTCTCTAAATTTATATTTCCCTCGATTTTGAGGCATTTGGAAAATTTGACCGATTTCCGTAAAACGGTGTAATAATAATAATAATAGTAATAATAAACAATTTATATAGCGCCATTTCTCATAGCTTCAATGGCGCTGTAAGCCGGTGTAGATCCGCGCCTGCATTTAGAACGCTTTTCAATAGCAGTTATTACAGTTGAGCCCGCAGTCAAATACTCTTTTGTTTTTAAAAAGTATGCAAACGAGTTAGGCTCGATTTCCGCCGCTCTCTCGAGTCCGGTCTTCGTTCTGGCTCATTTTCCCGAACAGCGGCTGGTTATCTGAGCCTACAAATGAGGCTAATGGGCCAATACAATACCAGATTGACCCTTTCGCCTCGTTTGCATGTCAGACCGCTGACATCTGTAATAACTGCTATTGAATGTCGTAGAACCAAACCAAAGCAATCACAACAAACGTAAACAACGCAATCAACCAATGAGAACTCAAATCAAATACACGTGACCGGCGCCAAGCGCGGGGAAACGCGAGCGACCAAGTCGCGATTGGCTTTGGTTTTGTATCTGATTGGTTGAGTTTTTTAAACCAATCACAGAGCGTAACTAAAGCAAAGCAATTCTGCGATTACTCTCGACACTCAAACAGCGAAAACTAGTCTTGGGTTGGTCCATAATAGGGTATAGAAAATTATATATTTTGTTTCAAAATATCCTGCGAGTAAGCAAGGTGGGAGTAGAGGAGAGAGAAAATAGCTCACGGGTTTCAAGAACCACAGGGGCACCCAACGGATCGTTTCGGTGTAATATCTGTTCGGAAGGCCCATAATCGCCTCAGATATTCGGTTAGGGAAATGTCATCTCAAACTTTCGTAATATGGGAAAATTAATGCCTTTTGTTTTCGGAGAGATAAAAATGTCGTTTTGGGTACAAAAAAATGTCAGCTAGGATTTTCGGAAAGGCAAATTCAGCTCGTAAATTCGGGTAATAAGAGTTCAATCCCTAAAATTTTCTGATGTTTGAAAGTTCAGCTAACGTATCCGAAAAGAAACATTTTTCTTAGCGATTAAAAATAAGCCATTAAACTGCACAAAAAGCACAATTATAACGTAAAAACAACGTTCCGACACCTACAAGAAAATTTTGTCGTTGGGTGCCCCTGAGAACCAGGCGTTACAGCCTCATCAAAAGTTCAAAGAAGTACAATCCACGACAACTATCCTTTTACGTCTTCAAATTCTTGTATCAGCAAACTAGGAATGTACAAGCTGTTTCGTGATCAACACATCATTTCTCTTCGCAATTTCAATACCATTAGGCAGCAATTCATGAGAATAAAGGAATTGATCATGAATGGTTTTGCACCACGTACTAAACCATGGAATAAATCGAATTTATTTAACGAGGGTAACACTTAAAACAGTCTCGCGTCACGACTGACAAACCTGTGGTCCAAGGGTTCCAGATCGAATTGGAATTTAGAAATGTTGGTTTTTGTGGAGGGAGGGTTAGGAGCTCAGAGCAAGGATGCGAACCAACAACAGACTCAACCCACATATGACTCCCGGCTGGAATCGAACCAGGGCCACATTGGTGGGAGGCGAACGCTCCAGCCCCCCTCCCCCACCCGGGAACACTCTCGCCGCTGCGCCCCACTGCTCTCTGGAAGCAGTAAGAATAATGTTATGTTGTCAACAAACATACGTACCTGGAACTAAGATTGATACGGTTTGGAAGCCGGTTTGGGTATTGTTTAATGCTATCGATGCTGTGATATCACTTCCCCTCAGGCCAGGAAACCAACACGGAAGTGTGCTTCCTTGTGTTATAGTCTTGTAACAAGACGTATTATTAACTTGGACTCGGGATATTACCCGAATCTTGCGTGACACTTCGAAGATGGTCGAATTGCTTCTGTAAGCCACTAAAGTGATGTTAAACTCTCCAGTAGCGAGATAATGGTGTCTAAGGACCGAATATCCTTGCCAGGTTGTGTTACTACTTCCATCGCCAAAATCCACTGAATATAAAAGCGTGGGTTTTGATGAGTTCGACGCTGTCACACTTGATGGCGTGACAAGCGTGACAGAAGACGATACTGATGGTGTTATCTTGGATGGACACGTTGTGAATGTCAATTCCTGGTAAAGTTCAACAAATACCACCAAAAGGCAGCTGGTGTTGTATACTCGAAATTTTCCCGCCACGTTAGGTGAGCCGCATGGTTCATTCTTGATCAGCGGAACTACGCTCTCGTTTGCGCAGTGACACTCTGTGTCGTTGAGCACTGCAGCCAGCGGAAACGTCTCATTACCATTTGCGCAGGCGTCGATGCACTGATATGGAGATAATATTATTGGAGTTGGCTGGTAAAACGTCGTCTCATTGTTCTGTTTTTCATAACAACCCAAGTACAAATCATCTGAAAGAAAAAAAATTATCAAAATCAGTTACAAAGTTAACCAATGATTGTGACAGTTGCCTTACTGAAATACAATGAACTCTCTCAAAGCGGACACCACTGTAAGGCGGGCACCTTACGAATATGGTTGGCTGGTTGGTCCGGGCCAAATTTCACTTGTTTGTCTGTAACTTAACTCTCTATAAGGCGGACACCTCTCCAAGGTGGACATGGTTGGCTGGTCTCGGCCGAATTTTACTCTGTTTGTCTGTAACTAAACTCTCTTTAAGGCGGACACCTTTTTAAGGCGGACAGCTAGAGCTGGTTCCGAGTGTGTCCATCTTAGAAATAACCGACCGACTTTGTTTAACGAGGGTATCACTAAACAGTCTTGCGACTGGCAAACCTGTATCCCTCGGATCCCAGATCGAATTGGAATTTAGAAGTGTTGGTTTTGAGGAGGGAGGAAAACCGGAGAACCCGGAGAAAAACCCTCGGAGCAAGGACAAGAACCAACAACAAACTCAACCCACAAATGACGTAGGGTCCGGGATTCGAACCCAGGCCACATTGGTGGGAGGCGAGCGCTCTCACCACTACACCATCCCTACTCCCCTGAGAGAGTTCACTGTACTCATTTTTGCCAAGTCTCTATCTATACGGTCAGTTAATAGAAACAATTTGGATTTAACCCTTAAGGTACCAGAATTCGCCCTGAAAAACACATTTTTGGGTCACGGAACCCGTTTTCTTGGTGCTGTTGCCAGAAATTTGGCTAAACTTTGCTAAAAAGTGTCATTTGGAGAACTAGGGGAAGATTTCAAAAAGGTTTTGGGGCAAAAACGTTCAATTTTGTCGTTGGCCAAAGTGCATAGCCAAAAAAAAAGACTGAACAAAAATTGAACAGGTTTTTCCAGCATAACTCTGGAAGAATTTGTTAGATTTCCAAGATTGATGCACTGTTACAAAGATCCATCATTTCTGCATCAGATGCGTGTCAAACTAATCTCGTCACGTGTTAATTGATGACGTCACAATGGCGTTGATGAGTAAGACTCCAAACTACGCATATATGCGTAGTTGGTACGTTAAGGGTTAAAACGGAATGTGGTGGTAACATACCTGGTGATCCGGGCGGTAAATGAATGGTCTTGGATGAAGAGAGTGCTGATATCTGATACAAAAAATATACAAAAATAGGACTTGAATAGATAGCTAATGAGAAGTGAACAAGTGATCAAGCAGTGTAATTGCAATAATTCATTATTGCTAAGGAAGCCGAAATGTTGTTCAACGGGATTTGAACCCATGACCAGTGCGATGCTCTACCAACTGAGCTATGAAGCCAACACATTGGGAGCAGGTCAAATTCAGATATAATTAGTGACAACTTATTTTAGACATGATTTCGATTCAATTTGCTATCTGAGGCTTTTGTTCTTTACATTGACTAAAGTAGAAAAAAATGTTTTGTTATAACTCGATATTAAAAGTGCAACCTTAAAAAGTAGGTTAAAATAACTTGAGAATGTCTAACTGGTCTAATTTTAACATTTCCAAAAAATGTTTATTCTTTATATTTTCTGATTTAGGACAAGTAGAATCCCAAAAAGGTTGCCAATTCTAAAGTGTAACAATCATTTAGTAAAATAACATGGTTCAAAGTAATATCCTGAGAAATTGGCTTCCGGTAGATTTAATTATTTTTCAATTAAATCCAACAAATTGAACGAAAGATTTTGATTCCAGTTATAGCACTTATTTCAAAACAAACATAACTTCCGTGTTTGTAGGCTTGATTACCAGTCGCTGTTCGAGAAAATGAGCCCACGCTCCTCACCTACTGAAAAGGCCATTCATTAGTATATTTCATCCCACGTACAGAATATTCACAGCGCATGCGTATCAGTATGTTTTGCATCCGTGACGAATTTCGTCTAAAATACTCTGCTAGGCGTCGCATTTCCAACTCTCTTTTCGTTGTTTGGAAATGCGATGAAACACTAGAGAGCGTGTTTCATCCGGTTTCCAAACACTGAGAAACGAGTTGGAAATACGACGAATAGCGGAGTATTTGTGACAAAATTCGAGGTGTTTGGAAATCGGATAAAACACTGTCTCGAGTGTTTGATATATCTTCTCAATCGAAACAAAACTAAGGAGTAAACGGAGGAATAAAATCGTAAAATATATGCTAATTAAGATGAGAAATCCAAACCACCGTCACGGTAAAGACTACTTTCCATTGTTTTAACTCGATGAATTATTTAAGAGCCGAAGTTATTCTCGACGACCGTGCAACGATATAGCCGCATACAGATACAAGAGCTGATTGAAGATTAGGCATAAAAAATGTTTCTTATAGTCTCCAAAACACAGATCAATTGCTTTAATACAAGGGAATACGATCGAGGAGAATTAACCCTGGGTTCAGTTGAGGTTGAAAGTAAGAAATACTTGCAAGTGGTTTGTGGAACTGTATATCGGTTGCCTGATCTGAGAACAATGAAATATTTCACCTGACGAAAACATGGGTAAAATAATCTTTCAAAAAGGAATTTTCCACAGGCAAAGTAAAAACACTACACTGTATGACAAAATATTTCATATTTTGTCACCTGATTTGTGTTGTATATAATTTCGCCCTGTGAACGACTTAAAAGAAATTAAGACGAAATCCGCTGGGGGCTTGAGTAGTACCCGGACAAAAATCCCATAATGCATTGCGCTTGAGCCTTGGAACAATGGTACAATTTTACAGCAGAAAGACCACCGATGATTATATTAAGACGTTCAGTTCAGTCTGTTCAACTATATGTCATGCCGATGCAACGTGGATTTTATGAGCAGATTCAGACGAGCTGAGTTTTAGCTGCTTTTATTGCTACCATGTTTCGCGAAGAAAAAACATGGCTGCCACCTCTCATGACTCAACCCATTATTCACGGGAGGAAACTCAAGGTGGAAAGCAATTTAAGGATTGTGAAGTTATATTATTTGGTGAATACCGTTAAGGTATGGCTCATGAATGTCTAGTTTAAAGGGACACTGTCCTGATTTTAGCATGATTTTGGGAAGCTCAGAAACATATCTAGATCATAGGAAGTTGAACAATAATGGTTTGATTCTGTAGAATAGCACTCGACAAATGACAGGAACCCATTAGGAAGTGAGGATGACGAACGACAGCGAGGATGGAAATGGATTGCAATATGGATTTTTGAAAAACTGTCAGGATGTCAGTTTTTCAAAGTTTCAAATTTGGCTTGGAAATCTTTGAAATTTTGCAAACATTTTTTTGCAGTATGGAATTTCTTGAAGAAATTGCTTTTTATCATTTAGTTAGAGTTTACTAAGTTCTTATTTGATAGATTTAGGGACCATTTCGTGCATTTATAACAGTTTTGAGCAAATACGTCGGGACAGTGCCCCTTTAAGCGTGAAAGCTTATGGCGTCATAGTACAGGATTTTTGTCCACTGGCCATAAATATTACTTGATTTTTAATGGATTTGGTCTTAATGCAACTGCTAGGTTTCATTAGAACTCTGAAAATAAACATTTTAATGACAATTAGTTTCGTTTATCTGTCTAATTTCTAGTTAAATTAGTTTAAAAATTATTTTTAATATATTGCAGCTGTTGCTTTGCTGAGAAATAATCACGAAATAAATGAATTTACACCTTGCTTAACTCAAAGTTTAACAACTGACAAAGTTGAAAAACACCGCAGCAGAAAACATTCAACGTGTTTCTCAAAAACTCATTTCAGAATAAAAAAACTTGCGTGTAACGTTTAGAGCCATAATTTTGCATGTATCTTTCAAAACCTACTGTAGCTCTTTAAACAAGAACGTTTTCAAAACCATTATCCGAAATCAATCTAATAATAGTATTCGTGGTGCTGAAAATATTTTATCGTTGCCTGGAATGATTTTCTTTCCGTGTGGGACCTTGTGAATTGAAGTCATTGAATCCTCCTGGTAGTATAATGGTACTGAAAATGAGGCTTAGCGAGCCTCTGTGAGTCTCGTATGCTTAGCATGAACTCTTTTCTATGCCTAAAATGAAAGAATATCGATTGGTGGGCCCAGATGATTTGTCTCTTGTTAATTCAAGGATTTTGAGGTAGAGACACAATTTGTCACAAACGTTTGGCCTACCAGCAATTTAATCTTTTCACTCCCAGACTCAAACCTTGAGTCATGTAACGTGATTCTGACTGACTTTTTAGTCTGTGGATGAAATCCGTAAATGTGACCATTCAAATGAAAGCTATTGAGCAGTACTTTCCTATGGTGATGTTTGTTTTTCAGTATTTTACAAAATGCAATTTTGGATTTTTCTTGAATTATGATTTTGGGCGCCCTTCGGAGTGAAAGGGTTAAAATCAGTCTTTATCATGACACAAAATGCTCAAAATCAAAGCATAGGTGCAAGATTACATTGCACCGTCCATCACATCTACATTTGCACCCGTGGCTATCAGAGAGTAATTCACTATACTTTCAACTCAACTGAGAAAGCCAATTCGTTAAAGAGGTTAATTTAGTTTGTCAGTGCCGGTAAAAATGTTGGTCATTTGACTGTTGTTGATGTTGTTGCTCCGTTTGCCAGTTGTCCAGGAACAAAAAAGTTGAGGTACCATTTGAAAGTTGTCAGCTAGTGTCCTCGATGAGATGAGAAGCCGGTCTGCCGGATGGGGTCACGTAGCATAAACTGCATAAACGTTGTGACGCCTCAGGCTATGTTCACACTTGGCGCCCGAGCACTAGTGCCTGGGCATCGGCACAAAATGGTGCTGTCTTCACACACTGAGTACCAAAAGATATCGACATGTTGCCCGTGCCCGAGTTCTGGCGTGGGTACTTGAAAAAAGGTGTGTTCACATTAGTGCCCAGCGAGAATCGTACTCGGGCACCGTGCTCGGGCACCAAGTGTGAACACAGCCTCAGTTTCCCAAATTACACAATGGGGAAAGTATTAAATCTAGTGGGTACAAATTTACCATACAAATTTTCCGCTCTATCACGTACAGATCTGCCGCTCATATTATATCTATCACATACAGATCAGCCTCGATCTGCCGCTCATCACATACAGATCTGCCGCTCATATTAAATCTATCACTTACTATCGAAAAATATTCTCCCGAATTACCAAATCTCTTTTGCGTACATGGCGTAACATTCAGTCTCATCCTTAAAATTTGAACATACTACATCGTCATGTATATACATCGCATTCAATTTTGAATAATGTGTCCTAAAAATAATATAACTGACATTTATTTTAATTTCAGGAACATCCAGTTTAGCCTAGTGCTAGTTTAAATAGAGTCCTGTATAACCAAAAGGTCTAGACAGTAACAAACTGACAATAATTTTTAAATACAGCACGACGACTTTAAATTTTACAGAAATGTTTCGGCAGAAACTTCTGCCTTCTTCAGTGCAAATCGGTTACAGAAGATGCGAGATTGAATATAAAAATAAGTAGTACATGCTAATGAGTACTGTATAAAATAAATATCTATCTATCTATCTATCTATAGACATCTATCGTTAATTTTAAATGACCTGGAGATAAAAGTAAAATTCCGGGATATGCCCTAGCATTAAAAATGCTTCTATATTTTTACTGACAGTTTAACCCTTTAACTCCCAGAGTCAAACCTTGAGTCAATAAATGTGGTTGTACCATTTGATTCTGTGGATGAAACCCTAGTGTGTGACCATTCAAATGAAAGCTATTGAGCAGTACTTTCATGTGGTACTATTAGTTTTTGAAACTTTTGCAAAATGAAAGTTTAAGATTTTTTACTCAGTTTTTTTAAAAATCAAGTCATCCACCATTTGAAGCATCTTAGTGTGTATTATTTTTCTTTTAGTGGAATGCAACATTAAACACTTTCATAAACTAATAGAACTCGCTATTTCAAGAGTTAGAAAGGAAACGTTTAGACAGCCCCGTTGAACAGTAAAGGAAATAATGCCATGATTTGAGTCGAACTGTCACAAATGAGACCACGTACGAGTTGATAAAGGATGATAAATTGAAGTATCGTAAATCCCCAAGTTTATGAGTGACTTCGAAAATGCTTCCTCGATTGATGACTGGTAAAGAAGTTGGTTGGCCGAAAACTACAGATTAATAAAAATAATTTTTTTTTTCCATTATCAAAGTGACCCTGAGGGTTGCTCTATCATGCATACTTTAAAAATTTAGAAATTCATTCTGTTTTGATTTTTATACATATCTCAAGCTTAACGTCGCAAAATTGTTAAATTTATTAATGAACTATAACTATATCACAAAGTGAATCTTTCTGCATTGCAAAATCCTCAATAGAATTCGCGGCGTTGCAATATGAATCGATCCCGTTTACATACATAGTTTATCCGATTTTAATTTTAAATTAAACTATTAAAGTGAGAATGCACTGTATACAGAATCGTGAAAATATCCATGGAAATGTAAGTGATAAACCAGGGAAGAATGTGTATAGATAGAAAAAAGGCATATAGAAGACGCAAGCGTCTAATTTTGGAGTGATGCCATCGATCGAGAAGATCTTGCACCACTTTTGGTTGTAGATTTGTTGACGTTTTCGTCACAAACATTGAGTCAAAACTAGCGACAGAGCCGTAAGGCATTTGAGGTTAGAAGAAAAGCTGTTTCAGTATCATGGGTTATCCTTAAATGATTCCGTTTACTAAGTTAGTAAAATCTGCAGGAATTACCTCTTGGTGGAAATTACAATCCACAGAATGTCTTTACAAGGCATAACTTTTACTCGTGAAAGCATTACGCCGAAAAAATGTCGAAAAGTAGTTTTCGTTTTGACAAACCCTAAACCATATCAAATGAAAATCTTTATGAAAGAAACGTTTCGCCTTTAATTCGTTAATATAATTTAAGAGATTTAGAAAGTTTAACTATAACCATAATATAAAATCTGCTTTGAGCTTGGCAACTAACCTGGTAGAAAATCTGACAGGCTGTCAGCAGAAAGTTCAAGCGAGTCCACATCTTGTCGACGCGATTCAAGCGCCTTCTTTCTCTGTCACAATCGAGGTGTTATCTGGCGAATTTCAAGTGAAATGTTTTTTAGCGCAGCAGTGTGCATGTGTTTAAACACTTCTTGTAGTCTTCAAGGAATCGTCAACATGAGCCGCCAGGTCTCGGCGGTACTCAATTACCTGCAATTGTAAAAAGGTGTGAAGAAAAGCCAAGCTATTACTTTCATTAATCAAAATACAAAAGTTGCAGACAGAAATTCATTAATCTCAGCAGAATTCAATACGTGGATATGTCAGGAGAAAATGTACTTAGTGTATGGCCGACCAACGAGAGCCAATGAAATGTGAATATCATTGACGCGAAATGTTCCTTTAATAAGTAATCTTCGATTTAAACGTATTAAAAGAAAGCAGTGAAATTTACTTATCAAAACAATAAGGTTCTTTTTCCAGCGAAGGTTGTTTCAACTATTTAACTTGTTTATTTTTCCCACCGGTTTTATTTTCTCGTATAATTGGCTGAGAAAAAAGCAATTTGTACAAAATTATTATTTTTCTTGATGAAAGGAAATTAACTAAGGTGAATTTCAGAGGAAAATTATGCAAATCACTGCTCAGCGATTGCATTTTTTTTTTTCAAACTTGCTTTTGCAAAAATCATGCACTTTCGTCTGAGATGAATGAATTATTTGAAATAAATTGACTAGAATGTAAAATATATAATAAATTTTTGGACTTACGTTTTCCTTTTTTTTTTTCGAAATCTGAGAACCGGGTATTTGTAACGAGATCATGAAAGTATTTTATTTTTTTATTTTTTTTGTGTGTTAACGTTATAGTGTAGATCACAGAAATAAATTTCTTCTTCTGAGCTGAGCGTGGAGTTTGCTTGCGGCAAATTATTTTTTCGCAGGAACTCCGGTTCGATGTTTAGGAGATGAATATCTCGATTTTTTCACATGATTTTAATTAAGGACATAACAACCAAAACTAATTATTGTTTTCACTCATGACAAGAGAGCGCTAATTGAAATTTTCTTCACTTCATTTTCACAGCTAGGAAACTGAATAAACAGCTAGTCCTCTGTATCAACAGTATGACAGTGTTCTGTGAGAACGGAAATGGCTTCGCTTGCGGTCATGGAGGTGTTAATTCTTCTCTGATGCTGAATAAAGAGCTGATTATTGCTTATAGATTTGGCCACGAAGAAAATCAGTACTGCGCTAGTTGAAATAGAGGCCACTGAATAAACCTGCACTTTTGCCGTAGTGCCAGCCTGGTGCAATCAGTCTGGTTTAGTTACACTTCAAGTGACGTCTGGCACATGCATTTCTAAAACAAGAGTTTCGGCAACAAACGATTTATTTCCACGTTAAGTGGTCCTCTGCAGACCCCTGCACTCATGTAGTGGTATACCAGCATACGTCAAAAAACTACCCTGAATATACCCAAAATTAGAACACCACAGAAGATATGTTCTAGATCGAGGAATAAATCAAAGGGATTTATACTTCCAACTTGATATATATTGAGTTATCTCCAAGATATACCAAATACCCATATTTCAGCGTAATACATACGGTATACCCAATTTAAAAACTCTCCACTGGTTGACCCTGAAGAAATCAGATGCTGATCTGTGATCAAACAGTGTAGTTTTTCGGGAAAAAAACTAACTAGTAATATATTTTTTTTGTGTTCTGTGCCACAAAATCTCATCAGTGATAAATGATTGTTGTGCTTTGACTGAAGTTAGTTTAGATTATGCGCAATTGATAGCCATACAAGCAAGAAAAAGCAAGATTTTAAGGGTGCACTGCCTTCGGGCATTTGCTAAAAAGAACAACAATTTACTGTGCGAATCAAAAAAGCGTAAACACTTTGATTTAACTTTGATATGATCAAACCGCAAAAAGAATAGTCAGGAAACTCAAATTTACACTTTGTTTTTGCAGAAATGTTTTGCGAAAATAGCAATAAAATAAATACAAAAAAAATAGACCAATTTTTGGCAAAGGAAAATCCAAGCGTGTAAATCAGTGTTCACGCTTTTCTGATTCGCATGGTAACAATAAATAAATAAATTTAACAATAAATTTAAGTATTATACAAAACTTAATTCATACATGAGTCTGGATGCTAAATTAACCGTCAGGTTTTCGAGTTAGCCTCCAGCCTTAGTTAGCCCCCTTGCCTAGTCATTTTCAATTTTTTTTCATCGGTGAAATAAATAAAGGAAGCATTGCTTTGTCATTTACAAATCAATTTTAGGAAAGAAAAAATTGGACTGATAACTGTAATAAATAAACGAAATGTTCCCTCGAGCTATGAAATAGAACCTTTATGAAATTAAACTAAATCTGATATAATTTTTTTGTTGCAACAAATTTTAAAGTATTGTGATTTATTTCCATCCTCGCTATCGTAAGTCATCATCCTCACTTCCTAATGGGTTCTTGTCATTTGCTGTCGAGTACTATTCTACAAAAGCAAACCACTGTTGTTGATTTTTTGTACGATCTAGATATGTTTTTGAACATATATTTTAAATCACTTCATGAACTTCTTGAAATCACTTTAAAACTAGATGAAATTCAGACTAAAGATACGTGCAGAACTTCACAAAGGTAAGGTTAGGGTGCATTTGTGAGAGGGAGATGAAATTAAATGAGTATTGTGCGATGTTTACCCGAAACTGGAACAAATTAAAGTAAAACATTGATATTTTTTATTAAAACTTACATACACTACGTCACTTACTGACAAAGACTTATGCCTCAGCAGTAATCAGTGTTAATTGCCAGGGCAACAACGAAACCAGAAGCCTTCTTTGTTTACGTTTATTTGTTACGGTTGACTATTTCTCTTCCTACGCAATTTGAACAAAATTTATGGGTGCATTGTAAGATCAATCGCTTAATTTATGATATCGAGTTATCTCTATGCGTTCAATTTTATTCGATGTGTGTCTTAATTGAAAACGAATACTTGGCTATCCCCGGTTTTTTAAAATTGTGTTTTCACCCAACTGGCACCAACCCTTAACCAACACAACCGACTCCTAGATGACGCTATTTTGGGGGATTTTTTCTTTTTCTTTTTATATAGTCTTTATATATGAACTATTGATGTAAGCGCGGGGAAACATGTAGCCGGTGGCAAGCGCGGGAAAATATGTAACCGGTGTCAAGCGCGGGAAAACATGTAACTGGTGGCAAGCGCGGGAAAACATGTAACCGCTGGCAAGCGCTGGAAAACATGTAACCGGGTAACAAGCGCGGGAAAACCAGTCGTGCGTTTATGATTCAGAAATTACTTTTGAAATAAAGGCACATTCATCCTCCTTTGACAATACCACTAACCAGCTCGTTTCTTAATAAGTTACATCGCCGATGTTTTTTTTTTTTTAAATAGCGACAAAATATCTCATTTGCGCATGACTCAGTGTTCAACGTGGTTACGCGTGGGACGGAGCAGACACTATTCATTGCACTTGAATACCGAGTAGGAAACAGGCCACGGAAAAGATAATTTAAAAAAAAATATATTTTGTTTTCTTTTAATTGACTGAACATGAGTTGGTCGGTGTGAACAAGATGTCAGAAGGATTAAAATTAGATCGGAAGGATAATTCAATAATTATACAATGTTTTCTTCTTGTATATACTTTATAGCCTTAGGGGGTGATTACATGGCGAATTTCAGCCCGGGCTGAAATCTCAGCCCGGTTAGGGGGCTGGAATTTTGTTGCGATTACATGACGAAGTTCAGCCCGGGCACCAAATTTGAAATTGCGCGGGAAGAGTCATCAGAGAATCAGGGGCAATTTGAATAACCTGCAACTTATTTACATATCGGCTGAACGTTTGTAGAACGAAGCATAAAAAAACCCCAAAAGGATCCATTCTCATTCAATGTCATGCAAATAAGTTACCGGGTATTCCACTGGAATCTTTTTTCCTTTGCTGTTGCCATCTTGTTTAAAAACACAGGAGCGATTTTACAATAACCGGCAACTTATTTACATACCATACCGGCTGCACGTGTGTATAAAAACAAAAGGACCATTTTCATTCAATGACATGCAAATACGTTGCCGGGCATTCTACAATTTAGCCAAAACACAATCACTGCGCATGCCCAAGTTCACTTTTCAGCCCGGGCTGAAATTTCATTCCGATTACATGGGTTTTTTCAGCCCGTTTGGCCGGGCTGAAAATTCCAGCCCGGTTTCTTAAACCGGGCTGGAATTTTCAGCCCGGGCTGAATTTTAGACCGGGCTGAAACCTTGTCCATGTAATCGCTAACTTCATTTCAAGAGGATTTGATTCGGAAGCCGGGCTGAAATCTCAGCCCCCCTAACCGGGCTGAAATTTCAGCCCGGGCTGAAATTCGCCATGTAATCACCCCCTTAGTGACCTTTTTTTGGCTTATAAGCCAAGATAAAAGATAATTTAAAAAGACTGCTTGACTAGTTTAGCTCTTTAGTTATTTCAAGCAGATTGTACAGAAACATTTATATTGTTTTAATGATTACTGTTAAAATAAATGGTTGTTGTATTCATCTCTAATACTAAATGCAGTCAATATTTTACTGTAAAAAACAAAACACGCTACATTAGTAACGAATAGCTTTTCTCTTACGATCGAAACGTTGTATGCTTGTGTCACATTTGGTCGATTTGAAATCAAACGGTTATTTTACCTAACGTTACACCAAGCATTCGCGATGAAACCGTTCGTATTTACTATCCAACTCAATGGCTCGTGAAGTTAAATCGTCATTTTCAGTAAGCTTGTTTTTTTCTGTTTAGCTGATCGAAAATGTGTAAATTGTGGATAGGTGCAATGCAGAAATACTTTACCAGAATACAGTAAAAACCCGCATATAAGAACCTGTATTTTTCCAAGTTAGCCTCAAAAGGTTCTTATATAATTGGTGTTTACTGGGAAATTAGGCTATTTTGGTTCTTAAACAGGTTCTTATTTTCTTAAGAAAAAAATGTTTTTGTTGCTGGAAGAATATTGGTACTGTCTATTGTTTATATAAAATATGCATATACTCCTGTCTAAATGACTGCAATCTAAACAAATACAAACCCTATTTTAAGTTATTTTATTTCTCTCGATGCTTTTATACCGATGAAACATCAACAAAACAAAGCTAAACTATGTTTTATTTGATTTATGAATTCTACGCTTTACTGAAATGAATTCTATAAAACTGATAAGAACCTGTTTCAAATTTTAGGCTAAAACGTAAAGGGACTAAAGGGAGTCTAAATGGAAATCTTAACCTAACAGGTTCTTAAAAATTAGATTCTTATATGCGGGTTTTTACTGTATTTAACCAAACCTGCAATTAGGACTAATTTTTCAGCAGTGATTTTATTTAATCACTTATACTTGTTTCGCGTTTCTAAATCAGGGAAAGGTTCAGTAATATGGAAAAACGAAACGAAGAACATGGTCACGGGTTGATTTAACCTTGATTCCAAAGCTAGAGTAGGATATAAATTTGGTATTATTTGTGGGGTCCATATTACAAGCTTTGCTTTCTTTGGACTCCACTCGCTTTACACCACTTATTATTTTATTTAATGTTACATTTGTAAATTATGGTGAAAGTGAATAAAGATTGAATTGAATTGAATATAACGCAATTTTTTCCTTCAGCATTTGACTAACAAAGTTTGACAAATTTCTGTTTGATAACATTGATACTTTCACCTGCCAAAAGCTAGGTTATTTTATACATAAAGCTTTGCAAATCAGAGATATTTGTATTACAAGACACGGCCCCGCCATGGCAATGGTCAATTAAGAATTTGATTAAGAATAATTACTATATTTTACAGTTTTGTTAGGCAATAAAAAATATATACCCTCTGTAAATGGAAATGCTAATAAAGTTGTTGTTGAGTTTATAACCTCATTGTTACCGGCACCGCGAGCGCCAGACCTTTTCCCTTTCGTTCTGGCCTTAATCTGCCTCGTTCACTTAAATGTTCAGCCTTGCAATTTTTAAATTGTTTAAAAAACTGAAAATATAATATTTCAAGACTGCAAACAGAAGAAAACATAAAAGCCGTACCTTGCCGCACGTGACAGAAGCCACCATCTGTCATTTAACCAAGGTTGTTTACCTTCAAGAAACTTTGTTTCTCCGGCGCAACAATGCCGGGTTTATCCGATGTTGTTTGCCCAAAACTAACAATTGCTTTAAGTTTGCAGAGGCCTTACTGGCAAATCTCCAAACAAATTCATTTATCGTCCAAAAACCGAACTGAACTAGCCGCCACTCTGAAAGTACACATATTCGTAATTACAGTGTAGTCTTTTCATTAAATAACGTGTTCACAGTTTTTAAAGCCGTCAGTGAAATGTTAATAGTAGTTATTAGCCAAAAATGGATGCAATGCTTTGAATAAAACAAACCATCTGCCATAAGACACTTTTCTATTCGGGTTCGTTTTAATAATTAAAGGATCACAACTTTTTCAGAGATCTTTTAAATTAGACGTTCAGTTATTGCATTGACGCCGACGTGTTGTAAAAGATATTTTCTTGAGGATGTATCTGTTTTTGTTATTGTATAAATGATGTTTCTCAACAACATACCAAATCGGTCAATCATTTCCACGGTTGCAATCTTTGAAAAACAAAAAGTATGAAAGCGGGAGGCTCCCCTACGACGAAATATGAAATGTGTTCCTGAAAGGGGTTTTAAAACTTGCTGTTGGGATCATCCGGGACTTACGCTTGGTATCGTTTACAATATCATAGTACCAGAGTATTCACACTCGCCTCACTAAGACGGAAATGACTAATCAATCTTAAAAAGCCCGACTGAACCGTTTTCAAGATCCACAAAGGAAAAAACAAAATGGCGTCGACGAAAAAGACGTCGTCAAAATATTTTCTCCCAAACTCATAAAATAATAATTTATCAAGTTATAACAAACGATGATGAGGTTTGGTTAATTGGTCACAGCATCATAGCATCAATGTTTACGTGTTTACAGTTAGTTTTTGGTTCAATTGAGAAGATATATCAAATACCGTCAAGACAGTGTTTCATCCGATTTCCAAACACCTCGAATTTCGTCAAAAATACTCCGCTACGCGTTATATTTTCAACTTTCTTCTCAGTGTTTGGAAATGCTTGATATATTACTTCACATACCTGCGATTACATTACGTTTCAAACGACAGCTGCACAATACCACTTTCGTAGTTGGACAGAAGGTGTTGCAAGACTCTGCAAATGTGTCACTGAAGTATGAAATGAAACTATATAGTTTTTCTTCGCACCAATTTATATTAAACTTGTCTGAACCGGCGAGAAGCTAAACCTGAGATGTTCCGTGGCCCGGTCTTATAAACCTTATACGGCTAGCGTTCGAATAAAGTGACTTTTTTGCAGTCTTCACTCCCAGAATTGACAAAGCTCAAAATTAAAAAAAAATCCTAAATTGCACTTTTCAAGATATGGAAAAACAAACAGTACCACATGAATGCAATTCTCATTAGATTTCATTTGAATGGTCACACACTATAGTTTTATCCACAGGCTTTAATTAGACTTGATGCTTGATAGTGGGAGTGAAATTGTTAAAGATTATATACCAATTCAAACTGATAAGATAACTAACTGTTTGACTGTTTGAATTATATTTATGCGCGCGTTGACAATGATAGCTTTAAAACAAATTCAAATAGCGTCAACCCTTAGCTAGACTTCAGACTACGACCCTACAATCATATGACGCACGACTAATTCACTGAAATTTGCGGCAGGATTCAAGGGAAAACACACCAAAGGGGTTGTGTTGTAAAAAAATTTCCAGGAGTAAACTCTTGACGTTTGTTTTATTACGATCGTTTTATCCTTAAAAATTGGCCTCCTCAGACAAAGCAGTATTCAAACGCTTAAACTTGCTCTAGTCGAACCTTGGTGTGAAAGATGAATTGAAAAGAATCTCCAATGTCCAGTTTATTTCCTATAATCTGCATAATAGGTGCAATTGTTGTTTTCCTCGCGTTTGTTTTTTACTTTTTTACTTTTATACCATCTCTTATTGCGCCTTCTTCGGTGGCCACGTCGTTTCTTAATCTGATGATTTGTTTTCATTCCACAAACATCTTTCTTAAGAAACTACGTTGTATTTTCTTTCAGAGCAAACACTTTAGTCATCTGTATATCTTTACCCATATCACAAAATCTATTGTTTCTCTTAAAATACGTCAGTTGATGTACTGTCCAGAAAGCCAATAATACTAGCTCAGTAACTAGACTTACCTCTAGCCGTGAAACCCAAATCCAAAAATTTATAGTTTTAAAATATCGTGTACGTGCTTTCTTTACCTTTCAAATTAACGTTGGAGAGTGGCAATTATAACATATAACCAGTCTACATATAAAATTGAACAAAATACATGAATAAATTGAATTGACTGTGTTCAGTCGGTAAAGCTTGATATGAAAATAAGACCATTAACATGTTTACTGTTTGTCATGGATACAAGAAATTACCAAGGAAGGTCATAGGTTCGACTCCTGTTGGGGGAACTCGGAATTTTTTTCCGAGTAGCTTGTGTCACTGACAGAATAATATCTTTCTCATATTTCTGCCAAGCTTAAAATATACCATCATTTCTTTCCAAGAAATTACCACTTTCTCAATTAACTTACGATTGTTTTTCTACAACCCACTATGTAAAATTCGTCAGTCTACACATCATGAGCTTAGAATAGAATCACCTTGATTTAAACCATGATGAACTTTTTTGACTCAGTTAAAAATACACGTATATCGTAGGCAGTATTCGCCCCTTCTTTGCACACGTTGCGTGTTCAAACTCATGCCAAAGTTTAAACAAGGTTTCAAAGCCAATAACCTGTTCACGGCTTAATTTTCTTAAGTGTCTCAGGATGAATTCTCACGTTTACTGATCTGTTGCCTGAAAACGAACGACGTTTCGGAGTCGTCATGACGCCATTTTCAAGTTCAAAATGATTAGAATAAACTGAACTTGAAAATGGCGTCGTTCGTTTTTATCGTTGATTTTTACATGCTTATCTATTACCAAACCTTTGCTTATAACGTAGATCAGTGATTCACTGGATATTTAAGGTGATTATGTTATGAACATTAGAAAAAATGCAATAAAAAATGAGGTTTTCATTAGGAACCCTAGTAATCAGAAAGAGGAACTATAATTTCTAAAATAAACCATTGCTTGTATTAAAATATTATAGCATTCAAATAAAAATATCTCAATGCAGAAGTTTTAACTTTTCTTTTAAATCGCGTTGTTATATCGTAGTCAATCATATGTCATTTAAATTATGCATTAAAAATGGGGTCACCGTGCTCGTTAAGGAGAAAACGACCATTTATTTCCCCGTCGAGCTTAGCCTGAAAGAAATCCACTGACTTTCCACTGATGAAGGGCTAAGCCCGAAACGTTTGGACTTATCACATTTTTATGGCACTGAACACTCGCATGCGAGAACTTTTTAATTATCTTTTTGTTTTGAAAGAAATCCAGCAATTTTCAGTATATGCGTGCGCTAATGACACCAGAAATTATGCGCAGCAAGGATGCGCAATGCAATTCAGTGGAATCACCTTAAACTAGTTCTTATAACTTGCACTCTGTGCAAAATGCTTTACATTGGAGAGACAGGAAGAAGACTAGGAGATCGCTTCCGCGTACATTTGCGAGACGTTAAAAACAACGCCGTAGAGATGCCTCTAAACCTGTGTCTAAACATTTTAATCTTCCCGTTCATTCTTTTGAAAACATGATTGTTTGCGGCCTTTCCCTTCATCAAGGCAACACTGAAAGTCGCAAAACTTCAGAACACAAATTTATCTTTCAAATCGGCACCTTGGCTCCCCATGGGATCAACGAACGCTTCTCGTTTAATTAACTAACTTATTCATGCATTCTCCGTTACCATGCTTCCTCCAATCACGGAACTCCTAATACTCTACTTTATAAACACACACTCAACCCACAATCCTCCACTTTGCTCCGACTGGAAGGGCTAACGCTCGAAACGTCAGCTTCTAGAAATTCGCTACGACGGTTAATTTACCTTTATCAACTCCGAGTTGATAATAAACATAATAGTTATCCGATTTGTTTGCTTTGGTTTTGCGCATGCGTTTACGGAGCTCCCTAATTGGTCGTGCAACGTGTTCTAACTAATCACAGCAAGGATGCTAGTATTTTTTTTTAACCAATCAGAAGTAAAACCACTCAACAATCGTGACTTGACCATTTACACGCATTTTCCCGCACTTGACACCAGTTGCGTGTTTTTGGGTAGAGTTCTGCTTTGTGCGTCGCGGCTATTTGTGTTTGTTATGATTGGCCAGAGTGATAACGACAGTCACCAGAAAATCGCTCTAAAGGAATGGTACTGTTTAGTAAAAGTTGTATTCTAGATAAACTAACTTGTCCGTCGTTTGGCCTATGTTCATAGCATTGGTCCTAGTAATATAATGGGTTGTGCAGGCAAGCAAACGACAAGCCTGTTATGAAAGCCTATGTAACAACAGGGGGGGGTATATACAGTGAACTCTCTCTAAGGCGGACACCCTGGGGTCCACCTTTAGCTGTCCGCCTTAGAGAGGTGTCCGCCTTAAAGGATTGAAAGGGAGTTCAGTTACAGACTGACAAACAAGTGAACTTAGGCCGAGACCAGCCAAACAACCGCTGTCCGCCTTAGAGAGGTGTCCGCCTACAGTGGTGTCCACTTTGAGAGAGTTGGCTGTGCAGCCAAAACTGTTGTTAACGAATCTATTAATGAATCCAGTACGAATACTGTGGATTTATAGGGTTGATAGAAAGACAAACTGGACGCTGTGCTGTCGATGAATAAAAACAATTTCAGCTGAAAATTGTTATGTTTGATGCCCAGTTAGGTATAATCAAACCCAGACTAGCTTCATTTACAATTTCCACGGACATCACGAGTCTTAACACAATGAACCGTCACGAATCGATCACGGTTCTTATTACCAGTTCACGATCACGAATTTTGCCGTGAATATCTGATTTTAACGGATCACGCACAAATCCTATACGACCCTGTAAAATACCTAACTACCTAGACTCTACAACGGAGAAAGAATTTCTTATTGGTCGTTGTACAACAAAGCCGTAAGTTTCTTATTCTGCGTCAAAAGAGATCCGATGGTTTCCATTCAGTTCCTCGGCACTGTCAATATGTCAGATCGATAAAGAAATAGCACTTATATTGTAGTAATATTAATTTTCTGACCTTATGTCTTTGTTTATCTTGTTACCCTCTGATACTCCTGACATAAGTCCAAAAGTCAACCCTCTTTTCTTTGGAAGAGCTCGCGTCCTTTCAGCTGCTTATTATTTAGGTTGGTAAGTTTTCTTTTTGACGTTTTTACATGGACAATTTGTACATTTTGTGAGTTTCCATAGCATTCGAGGGCAACGCGAGGAATTCAGCTCTCAAAGGCTTAAGGGCGTAATTTTCTATCCATTTTTCATTTTATTTAACACAACACGCGCATTCATATCGTAATTCTATGCTGGACAGTGTAACTGCCGTCTAAATGCGTTCACTAATGTTGCTATGTTGGCACTTTTTTGTACTTTTGGTTAAAAAAAAACGTCCATTTTCCAATACTCAGTTTTCTGGCTAGATTTCATTTTCATGCGAAGGACATTGCATCGTGCGAGTTTGGGCTTCACAAAGAAAACGATACGCCAGAGCTTGCACAAAACGAACTGTTTATCACTTTACTGAGAGAGGTTTTTGTGCGAACTAAATGTCAGAGTATTTGTTCAAATTCGACTAATGTAACTCATTGTGAAAGACAATTTACATCGTAATTGTAAATTGACAATAAATGTTTACTAAGTAATATTATTGTTAGTTTCTCTTCAATATTCATAACAGAGTGCTCAAAAAAATAATTTTAACCAACATCTTATATTAAAGAAAATCCATTTAACATGGTTTTTAAACATCCATCGGTAACTAATATGATCATTCACACATCCACCGAATTTTTCCATCAACCGCAGTGTTTCCGTGACGAGGTGACAGGAACAGACCGCTAAATATCTTCCTATTTTTAACTCATTCTTTTGCCCTTCTCCGCAGTTTTTAAGGCCGTTTTTTCCTTCTCCCTAAACCGCCTTCTTCTCCCCTCCGTGACACAGCAAGAGGTGGGCTTCTTATACATGTAAGTTGTCCATTTTAGAGACACTGTTTTTCAGTGAAAATTTTGGTCAACTTTAATAATTGTTTGTTGAATGTTGAATGTTGTTTGCCTATATGAATATTACAAACATGCCCATAATGACTTGTTGCAAGGGTGACGCCGCTAAGTTGCCGCATGGTTCGTGGTTTGTGTCTAAAATTCACGAATCGCTGCACGTGATTGACGGTGATTCGCCTGAAAACAACCGCTTCTCGCATGAATTTTGAAGAACTGCCTTAATTTTAAACTGTATGCGAAGCTTTAAAGGAGCTACGTCACAGATGGCGCACAGTTAAAAAAATTGTTCCTGTTTGGTTTCTTATTACCTTTTTGGCGTTTTTCTACCTTAGTAAACTATTATTTTGAGGCGCGACTTTCTTCCGTTTGAAGGTGATTTTGCACTTCGCAAAAATGGCTTAAAATATCGTGAAATAGCTCATTTAAGTTGAGAGAATTAATTTATTGACAGTACATGTATCTTGTTTGCCTTTGTCATTTCATGTTAGCAGGTTAGTGTTATTTGCTAAGTAGATAAAAGTCAAAAAAGCATTTATGATATTGACCTTTTTAAAATGCTTCAAGGGGAACGAACGGATCGTTTCGGTGAAGCACTAAATCGTCTCGTATATTCGGATTCAGAGTGAGATGAAAAACTAATATTTTCTTCAGTAACTCTGAATGTCACCTGGCCTCGAACTTTCCTATATGGGAAAATTAATGCCTGTTAAACTGAGGGAAAGTGACTGAAATGATTCTGCTTTCGTATTGTTATGCAAGGAAATAAAATTGTTGTTGTTGCTGTTGTTCTTGTTCTCTGACACTTTAGCTTGCAACCGTGTTGCAAGTTGCCTACTTGGCGCAATATGTTGCACAAAAATAAACTCGTGTCTACTTCGCGCAACATGTTGCCGCAACTTGCAACACGGGTGGTAATACCCGGCAACAACGCTTTTCAACTTACATTGTTGCGCGACAAGTTTCCAGTATAGGCTCACGTTTGGGACCCTCGTGCCGAGTGGCGAAAGCCGCGAGAATGAGCTGGCGAGGAGTGGTCCCAACTGACTCGTAAAAATACCCAGCCGTATTACACAACTTTTCGCTGAATAACCTCTATAAATTAATTCTGTGCAATTGCATAATTAGCAAAATTATTTCGTAACATGCATACATTTCAGAGCCGGATCAAGCAACAAAACACTGTTCACGCGTTCACACATCCACGGTTGATCCGTTGCCCGTGAGAGGCTACCAGACGACGTTTTGTGATGAGTGAGGGACTAGACTGGGAATTGCTTTATGCCTGGTTACTCAGGCTGCAGGCTTGGCACCCTATTCACTCGTGTGAAACAGTCATGGCGGAGGAGAGTGGCATATATGCTGAGGATATCGTCAAGAATTCTCAAGGAATTGTAGGGCTAGTTGTGGAAGATGCCGAAGAAACTTCTGACGAATCGGACAGTGAGGAAGAATCGCTAAAAAAGGGACAAATCGTGGTGTGTTGGTACCCTTCAGGCCACGAAGAAACCCTCTCGGTTTCCAAGGTACACTGTATAATTCCCGTAAGATCTCCCGGCAAATTTGATTTAAGCTTATTGAACTGTTTTGAATACACTAGATTAACGTGTAATTTTTTTAACATCGAAATTCACACCTATTTTAGTTGGTTGTGATCGATTCTGGTGTTTTTTTCTTGATACAAGCGTTAAGAGCATTAATATTGCAAGTGCCTGTGTCCCTGCGAGATCAAATTGTTTTTAAACGTGGTGGATAAATATTCAAAACTTTTCTCGTACTGGCTTGATTTTCTAAAAATATAAAAATCTCCTTTTTTCTACTGAAGCTTATTGCGTGCAGTTCTCATATTGGCTTGGTTTATATTTCTGTATTGTACCATGCTAGCTTCTTCCTTCTTCCGTGTATGTAATAAATGTAAGCTTATGTAAAATTACTTCTATTCAATATTGAACGCTTGTGTAAATAAGTCCTAGCTTATGTTAAGTTATCTATAACCAGCAGAAAAATAGGTTTTCGACGTTATTTTGTAGCAGTTTTTTTTAGACCATTTTATTTTAAATGTATAATATTTTCTGTGATCAAAAGCCATGTTGTTGGTCAAAAAGTAAAACTTATTTAGTAACACCTGGCAGTAACAGGCTAAAACACAGTGAAACATATGATGGTGGTTATCTATAAAATAATGCATAGCTTTGCCTGATGAATTCCTATTAAAATTCTCACAAACAAAAGCAATATTGCAGGAATCACAAAAGTAAATACTTCAGTCGTACATGTATATTCAAAGTTATCAGAGGTGAAGCCCCTTCCCTCTATTAAGCCCCCCTCCCCCCCCCCCCCCCCCACCTCATTCTCACCCTCGTTTCAATTTGAATTGTGAGTTTTTGCATTGCATTACGGACCTTCAGATTGAGGTATGAGTACGACTTTCTACTTTCAAAACAATATTGTTCCCAGAGCCCTCGCTCTGCCTGTGACTGACCAGTAGAAGTGTAGGTTCTGGCCGGAGATTGGCGTGACACGTGATGATATTGATGATGCGCAATAGTTTAAAAAGTCGTACTCGTACTTGTTCTCGTACTCGTACCCCAATCTGAAGGTCCGTATTATCTCAGTCACAGTGCCGAATTACATTACATTATTAAGTGAACAAGTACAGAGACTCTGTATGGGTATTTCCGATGAAATTGAAGTCGCGACAATTGCCACTATAAAACGACGATCTCGGAGATTGAAGCAATGATTTACAAATTATCATAATCAGATATAAAATTTCAAATGCGTCAAATGTTACCGAAAATTTCTGACACAAAAAAACAATTTTTTTGTAGGGGAGGAGGGGGGGTGGGTCCCAGGGTTTTGCCCAAAAATGTGAAGTAGAAGGAAAATTTTTGGAAGTAGATGGCAGTAGCTATTACTAAAAGCCTTTCACACAGCGTAGCCATGTTCGGGGTAGGCACAGGTAGGGAGGGGGGGGGGGGGGCAGATGGGGGTTGCTCCCCCTAATAATTGGGGGTCTTCCCAGAACAAAATGAGATTTCAGGCTCTGAAAAGTGCATTTTGGTGGATCCTGGAGATGGTTTTGCTAAGGATAATGGTGAAAGCAAAAAACCCCTCAGGTCTGATAAGGGGTTCGGATGCCCCTGACCCTCCCCCTGGTTCTGCCACTGTTTAGTATGCATAGCGAGATGTCTGTTAACTCAGGCTATACATTAACAGGAATGGTTATCTTTTGCAGGTCAAGTTAGCTGATAGATCACTTCTACCTGGCGATGTGTTAAAATTTTCTAATGCCAATAAAGGAACCCAGAAAGGATTTGTCAGCAATGTAGACGTTGTTGCCAGCGTAAAAGTTCTTGTTGCCAACCAGATCTTTCATAATGTGGACTGCAAAGAACTTTCCCCTTTAACGGTACAGTAATGTTTAGTTTTTTGTTTGAAATGTTTCAAACCAGTAAATGCAATTGATTTTCCTTTGTCACATAATTATTCATTACAGTAACCATAATCTGAAACAAATGGAAATAAAAATCAAACTGGTTTGAATAATTTCAAACCAAAGACAAATTTAGACCACAATGCATTCATCATACTTTATAAGATTTGATATACTGTACATGATAACAATTTTTAGTGTAATTAAGGAATCTTTTTGTTTCTAAATTCTTGAGAAATAAAGTTATAAAAAATCTATGCTAATTAAGACCAGGTATCCAAACCTCCATCACGGTTATCAGGGCTGTAAATAATTTTGTTTTCTTGAAAGGACATGTGTCACCATTTTGGTCGGACAAAACATAATTGAGGTCGGCCATCATACAGTACTGCTCAATAAGTGAACCTGCTAATCTAACGCATTGTCAATGCAGAGTAAACTGTACATGTAGTTTGCGTTTAGAACAAAATGCGGTATAACACATTAGCATTTGCGTTGGAAGGCAAAAAAAAATTGTCCGGACATTATGTCCGACCACGGTTGGGATTTCATCGGACATTGGCAAATTTTGGTCGGCCATTGTCAGATGACCGACTGTTATTTGTAGCCCTGATTATAATAATAATGACTTTATTAAAGTGTCGTAAAATACATAGCCAAGGGTGGAACCCTCTACTAATAATTATTGGGAACACCTAAATCTAAAAATACGCATATTTACATCAATATAATTATTTTAAAAATATCATCTAGCTACAATAAATAAATTTACAATGTTAGAAACCTCATGTAGAAAAGTGTTGTACATTATCTAGGTACTACACAGGACACAGTTACGACATCCGTTGTCTAAAAGCGACTTAAGCTCATTGTTATGGTTTTGTTTGTTTTAACTTGAGTTTGAAAAGCTTATGTTGAGACTTTTCTTACAGGATTTTTCACCAGGAGTGAATGTTAGCATGGGTCCGTGGCTTGGTACAGTCGTTGAGGTCTATCGGAAGGTTGTACTCAGGATTAAGAATGGTTCCAGGTACTACATGTACATTACTGTGTGTAAAGCAAATAAATTTACCCTTGCTATGGAAAAGAGTTGAATCCCGATTTCTCGAGGGTTCCACTGTACATGTAACAGTTGTATGTAAAAATAATCTAATAATCTGATGTCCTGGCAATTTCTTGGTGTTGTAATCTGACATACCGGTAGAGTCAACTCTCTCTAAGCGGACACCACTGTAAGGCGGACACCTCTCTAAGGCGGACATGGTTGGCTGGTCCCGACCAAGTCAAGTTTCTCTTATTTTTCTGTAATAAAACTCTCTACAAGGCGGACACCTCTATAAGACGGAGCTGGTCCCGAGGGTGTCCGCCTTAGAGAGAGTTGACTGTACATGTAAATGATGCAAAACAAAAGATTCAAAAGACATTAAACAATACCCACACCAAAACACAATTATTATTATAATTATTCATAATTTTCAAGGAATTCTGTGCACTACGATTGTCAGATCAAGTTTATTATAGCTCGATTTAACAAAATTATGCGGCCTGAAATTATGCGGCCAAAATTATGCGCGGTATGCATGCATTACACATGCATTATCAAGTAGATTCTTTCCTTTTGCCCAATTTCATGAAGACTAATAATTATTATTTTCATGTTGATACAGATGCAGCTTGGAAGGTGAACAGTCCTCTATGTTGTATGACTTGAGTGATCAGCGAGATGAGGTAAATTCCACGCATTGAAAGAAAATAGTAAATACTGTTATTTCAGTTGGTTCATATTGACACAAGACAAAAACTCCATGTATGTGGCATGTGTTGTGGTTTAAATTTACTTTTGGTTTAAAAAATTTCGAACCAGTTTGATTTTTATTTTATTTTGTTTCAGATTATGGTAATGAATATTAGACAAAGGAAAATAAAAATCAAACTGGTTTGAAAATTTTAAACCAAAAAAAATTTGAACCACAATATATATACAACTACTTGTACATGTACAATGTAATTCACAGTTCAGATATTACTCTTCCATCATGCATAACAAGGTTAGGATGATTTGCGTGGCAGTTGTACTACATGTACATGTACATACATGTAAATGCAGGCAAAAATGGCCCACATGACTGGAGCTTACTTATCCCGGTTTCCATAGCATGAAATGATGGAGGAGTATTGCTACTACCCCTGGATGGGATGTTACATGTAGTTCATTGTAGGTAACCCCCAGCATTTTGTCCCTGGTACCCATTTATACTACTGGGTGGAGAAGTACAGGTCTAACCCCAAGAAACCTAGCCAGTGCTCGAACCTGGACTGCTGGATCTGGAGTCCAACGTTGTAAGCATTAGGCCAACACCTATCCCATATACTAGTCGTCATACTGTACAACATAGGATACATGAAATTAGGTACCAGCATCTTGCCAGTATGTCAAGTCTTTGTGCTTGCATATTCATGAGAAACAAGACTAGTCTCAAGAGAAATGAGACACATCTCTGAGAGCTGTTTTGAACTGTTTTTATTTTTTAGGATTCCCCTTTCTATTCTGCATCCTATTACCCAGGACAGAGAGTGGCAGGTCCTGCTAGGGTCTTCAAAGAAGCCAGATGGTTATCAGGAGTAAAACCGCTCATTCACAACCAAGCCACAATAAGAGGAAAAGTAGAGGAGGTGGGTGGAGACAAAAATGGCTTTTAGTTTTAGGGTTATCTAAGGCCCAGTTCAGACGCCGTACTTCACATGAGCCGAATCGAATTCGATGAATTAAGTTCATGTGAGGTATGGCGTCTTCATCATCATCAATCTTTATTTACTCACGAATATCCTATCCTATCCTATCCTATCTGAATCAATTCGGAACGGCTGGATGAATTCGGATCGGCTCTGCCGTTCTTCCCGCCTGGCTCAGCGGGAATAACGGCTGTGGACCGGCTTTGATTCAGACGCCGAACTTCACATGAGCCGAAACAAATGCATGAATTATTATAATGTATTTTTCAATATAACAGCAATTTTCCCCTATTAAATTAAGTTTGGCTGAATTAAGCTCGGCGTCTGAATCAATTCAGCCGGTCTAAATTAATTTGGGTCGGCCTAAATTCGAATTCGATTCGGCTCATGTGAAGTACGGCGTCTGAACTGGGCCTAAGGTTACTCATCAAAGTCATTTGAATAGTACTTTATTATGTATGTGAGTAATAGTCTCGTGGAATTGGGTATGATATCCCCATGGGTCTCTCCCATTGGTGCAGCGGTATTATATTAACCACTCCCTTGAATGAATATCACATTTTGAGGTCTTTCGGCGGTAAAACACCACGACTACGGTTCAAAGATCGCGACCCACCCTCCCTCCCTTTGCGATCTGTGTTCGGTGCTCCCGCTCCGCCAGCGACACTCTGTGTAGTTCATGACTACGCCGGAGTGTTGCTCTCCATATCTTAACCCAAGAACAATGACAGCAGGAAGAATATAGTACTATTTTTAGCAGCTAGTAAATTTAGCGAATTTTAGCGATCCCATGAAAAATTGCTACTTTAATCATTAAATTTAAAAATTAGTTAGAAGTTTAAAAAAAATTAAAAACTTATGCCACCACTTTGATTAATTCACATTCTTTCTTGCTCGCGTACTATCCAGTCAGAAGCGGAGGATAGCTATCCTTGGCTTCTGATTGGATAGTCTGCATGTACGAAAGAATGTGAATAAATTAAAAGTGGTCACACTTTTGGGCTCCTTGCTGTAACCAATCAGATGCAAACACCAAAACTAATCTTGACTTGGACAAACAATTTTTCGTTATTGGCATCGTCAATTGCGTTGAGTTCTCATTGGTTCATTTACATTTAATACTTGCATTTGTTGTGATTGGCCATTGTAATTGCTTTGGTCTAAGGCTAGTGTTATTCTTGGTTTTCACGTGACGTAATCAAATTCTAAAATTCAAAACCGCGAGGCCTACAGAATTTTTACCTTCATTCAAGGAAAGATTACCTAAATATATATCTTTTCACAATTTCTTAGCTCGATCTCATGCTTCTTTTTGAAAATAGAACGGTTTAAATTTCTGAGTTTTCATCGTACATGACATCAGCAGGACGGCCGTGACAGAGCTGTTCCGTATCTAAAACATGACTCTTCGGGTGATTTTCAGCATTCTAAACAATTTAAGTTTAAGGAGAAATATTTATCTAAATATTCGAAAGTTCACAAGAGAAAACAAACCTCCTTTCTGGCAAAAGTGAACTCCAGATGTTTTTTCCTATTTCCGGCGGCCATGTTGGTGCCCCTCAGAGGGACACCAACATGGTGTTTCCATACTGAGCTCTATAAATTTGTGTGGAACATTTTGACAAATAACTCGAATACGGAATACCGCACAGACCTGAGACTTGGACTGATTCCTTATTTATTCATTATCTATGACATGTCAATTCCTTGACTTCATTCATTATTATTCATTCATTACTATTATTTTCTACTTAGGCCAGTGTCATAGCATGTGATATAGACTGGCAGGTCTGCGGTGCGTGCCAACATTGTGTCCATGGAGACAAATGTATCAAGCCACCTGATTCTACAGTGACACAGGATCAACTTCACAGGTCAGTTGAGTTACCAGTTATTTTTGTTTGTGAATGACAGGCTTTGTTTAAAGGAGCTACGTCACGGCTTGTGGAACTTTCAACTTTCACTCCCAGAGTCAAACCTTGAGTCAATAAATGTGGCTCTACCTTTTGAGTCTGTGGATGAAACCCTAGTGTGTGACCATTCCAATGAAAGCTATTGAGCAGTACTTTCATGTGGTGCTGTTTGTTTTTGACAATTTTGCAAGATGAAATTCAAGATTTTGTCCTCAGTTTTGAACTACACTGTAAGCACTCTTGGGAGTGGTGGCTTAATGCTTTGTGTGGATCGAGAGGTCTGGTCTGGGTTCAATCCCTAGTCATTTTACTCTCACAGTCAAAACCTCTCTCACCCAGGAGTATAAATGGGTACTGACAAACTGTTAGGGCAACCTAAAAAAATGCTTTAAGGGGTTAACCTTCGATAGACTAGCATCCCATTCAGGGGAGGTAGCAATGATTGTGAATCTCACTGTACTATCAGATCTAAATTTTGTTTGCATGCTCAATCTGTTTTGACACTTGCTTTTTTGTACTACAGACTGTTAGTTGTGGATCATTTCCGGCATGCGAGCCTTCAGATTGGAGACAAAGCATTCTATACATTGAAAGCCAGCGATCTGAAACATGCTGCCAGCACAGGGAGCTTGTTAAAACAACAAACCAGTGATAATGACAATATAGAGGGACTTGACGAGCTTGCGTATACCAGTCCTCCATCTGACAGTCAGACAGAAGGATGCAGTGTACATGAAGGGGAAACCTCAAGTGAGGTAGAAAATGCAGGATTGACAAACGGCGTTAAACATGGTCTCGGAGAAGCATTGGCTAACCTGTCCGTCTCGCAGGGCAATGCAGTTGCTTCTGGAGGTGCTTGTTTAAGCTCTGAGAGTAGCACGACAAGCTTTTATTCAGCTGAAAATGAATCAAGAAACGCTAGCGAGTCAACTTCTGCAACTTCTTTATGCGATACACATCATTCTGTGCATGCAGAGACATCATCGAATAAGAAGGATTCTTCCACCTGTGATGCAAATGAAGCTGCGTCAGCTAATGCTGGGAATAGTCAGGCAGACATACACGACGATCACCCCACTGGCTCGGATTCTGCAGATGCAGACGAAGACTCGGATGGTGTTGAAGTTGTGATACCAAAAGTTAAAGGTGCAAGTATTGCTGCTGTGCCCAAACATGACTCTCCTTCGTCGCATGGTGTACGTTACCCCACCAAGCGGAGAAAGAAGCGTTTAAGAAGGAAACGAAAAGCAGCTCCTCCGTTAAAAGTGAATGTTGGTGACAAGGTTTGCGTGGAGGTCACCCACACACGTACTACAGTTGATGTGATATGGCAGGATGGAACTCAGCAAGACAGAATTTTATCCACGGACTTGATTCCAGTGCTTCACTTGGATGAGTTGGAGTTTTTTCCAGGAGATTACGTGTCTGATAAAAGAGGTCGGGATTTAGCTTTGTGTTGACCACATTTATTTGTACAGTGGAACTCCGCCTTATGGCCACCCCGTTAATACGGCCACCCCGTTATTACGGCCACCTCTTTTTGGCCCGGCGAAATTGCACTTAACCTCTTGTATAAAAACCCCTTAAATACGGCCACCTCATAATACGGCCAACAGCCAGATTTTGCGATCCCCGTGCGCCTATTTTCTTTGTTATTTTACCCCGTATTATGGCCACAAACTCAATGATTGATTGAATATTGAAAATCATTGACACAATGACTCCGTATGAGCAGGTTTTCATAGGCAGGTTTTCATTGTTTTCAATTGACAAATTGTGTCTGTTTTCAGATCTTCCTGTACATTGGTTCAGGTTGCCTTTAGTGCTTGTTCAGTCGCTTTTGTTGTACATTTACAATGACCCCATGTTATGGCCACCCCGTTTAACGGGCAGCTTTTTTGGCCTGTAGGTGTCCGTATTAACGGGATTCCACTGTAATAGGTGATTTGCATGATGACATCATGTTTATAACTACCAGAATCCTTCAGTTTCTCTTTTCCTTGCTGGGATTTAAAAATTTAAACAATAACGGAAAAACAAAATGAATTCTGGTAGTTGTAGTCAAGTAGCCACATTGTGCAAGTGTGCTATTGAAGGACTTTGTTCAAGAGGTATTCACATGCATGTGATTATTTTGTTGATTTTTTTTCACCCCCATCACTTTCATATGGGATTCTTCCCCCCTCAGGACAGATTTATGTCCAAGGGTTTTTCGCCGGGTACTCGTCTCCGGTTTTCCTCCCTCCTCAAAAACCAACACTACTAAATTCCAATTTGATCTGGGATCCGAGGGCCACAGGTTTGTCAGTCGCAAGACTGCGAAGTGATACCCTCGTTAAACAAAGTCGATTTATTTATTTATTTTACTTTTAGTTAGTTTTAATAATTAGTTACATGGTATACTTATACATTATAATGGTGAGAAAACTGGTGTGGTTGAAGTTAACTTACAAGTAGCCAGAGATGTCTGTCAATTCTTCCCTCACTTGATGGATGTCTAAGATTTGAGCTGAAAAATCCCATACTGATGACATGAGGCTTACATGAAGTTATACAGAGATCTGTGAAGTGTCTCGGATTGGTTGTTATTTGTGCACAGACATTCAAAACCAAGCAACAGCTAATCAGAGCCCCCACAGGGATCTCTGTAGAGCTACGTCTGTTTACTAAGGGCCTATTTACATGGAGAAAAGTTGTCCCTGGTAGGAGGGTTATCCGTCCCCCCGAGACATCTTTTACCGAGCGTTTATATGAAAGAAGTTGTCCCTGTTGACCGAACCAAAACGTGGGCCCTCTCTGGCTCGTGCATGCTCTATATGTTCCGACTTCTCCCTGGTAGGTGAAACAACAATACCAAAAGTGTTTATATGGAAAAAAGTTGGCTCGCCCCCAGCGTCACCCTACCTTCAAAGCGAGTAACCCTCCACCCAGGGTTACCCTGTCCCCCGAGCCAACTTTGCGATTTCTCATGTAAACGATTCGCTTCTATTTATAAAGAAATGTATGAAAAGTTCTCACACCCGGGGGTGCTTGGTATGGAGCATGACACTCCTACCAGGGACAACTTTTAACCACTGACCTTACACAATTCCTTCAACAGAAAATGCTATTTCGTCAAATTATGGCGTGGTACTCACCGCTGACCACAAGTCACGTTTGTGTCATGTCAAGTGGTTCTCGCAAGAAGGTCAGGAGTTGTCTGTGGAAAATGATGTGAGCGTGTTCGACATCGTGGAACACGCAGACTTCAAGTTTAATGCAGGAGATGTTGTGGTTCGCGTGGCTAAAAACGAGAATGAAAATGAGGCAGCCGAGCCGGGAGTTGAGAGACCAACTCCATGTGTAGGACAGGTATGATCAGCATTCAATTTCTCCTCTTAATATCAAGTCATAATGGTTATGAGAATTAAAGACTTGATCGTCAAGGTTAAATAACTTCATGTCAATATTATGGAGACAAGTGAGACGAATTTTGTACATGTGTACAGTACCGCTCAAATGTAAGTTACCACCGTCTTGCAAGACTCGTCTTGTTTCTCTCGAGACTCGTCTCGTTTCTAGTCTCTTCTCGCGAGACATGTCTCGTTTCTCTCAAGAAGCCGTCAAAAAAACGCGCCGAGAGAAACGAGTCACGTCTCGAATGAAATGAGACTCGTCTTGCAAGAAACGAGATGAGAGGTGGTAACTTACATTTGAGTAGTACTGTATGTCAATGTTATTAAATTGTCACTTGTCACTTCAGGTTACACGTGTCGACGAGGAAGGCTGTGTGTCTATCAGATGGGTGGATGGAATAGTTTCAAACATTAAACCTCAAGAATTGTTTAAAGTTGACACTGAGGTACAGTACATGTAACATGTTTATTGGAGTTGAAAAGATTTCCACTTCTCTCGTTTCTGTGTCCATTGTTAGGAAAAAGGAGTAAAGGAGCCCAGTACAGTCAACTCTTGTTATAGTGTACACCCCCAGGACGTAGTTTGGAGTCCATAATAGCGAGAGTAGTTTTCAGTCAAACCTCTAAAGCTTCTGCCAGGGGGAGGGCTGGAGTTTCTCCGTAATAGTAGGTGTCCGTAATAACGGGGTGTCCGCAAGGCGAGAGTTGACTGTATACATGTATCTAAAACCATTCGTCCCAGTTCAGTTGTCATTGTGTGACATTGTTTTGATAGGTTTTTCATGAGTTTACGCATTTAACACACAATGTTTGAAGTGTTTTTGGCACAAGTTTGCCATGTTTATGACTATTCTTTTGCAAGTTTCTGACAAATTTCTTACTTGGATTTGACTTTGTTTTGCTTTTGTTTTTGATGCATTTTGACAGTTTTCCTTTGTTTGGCCCACAACTGCTGGAACTTATCCCGGTTTCTTTAGCATGAAAGTGGCTAATTAGATTATTCTGATATCTTAAGTTTAAGATTATCAGCATTTATCATATATTCTAAGTATACATCTAATAAATATAGTTTTATTTTTCTTATTTTATGGTAATACCATGTATAAATATGGGGATACCTAATAATGTTGTTGTTGTTGACTAGAAGTATTGCTACTCCCCCGGATGGGATGCTAGTCTATCGCAAGTTACCTCCCAGCATTTTGTCAGGTTGCCCTAACAGGTTACCAGTACCCATTTGTACTCCTGGGTGAAGAAAGGCACTGTGAGAGTAAAATGTCTTGCCCAAGAACACAACACAATGACCCTGGCCAGGGCTCGATCCCAGACTGTTTGATCCAGAGTCCAACGTGCTAACCCAAAATTACAGTTTTTATTTTCGTGGAACATTGCGTAGCAATGTTTCAGAAAATGATGTGGGCTGCCCGCTTACTCGCTCGCTGCATTCCAAACATTCCTAGTTAACTCATTAGTGAGAGTACCAAGATCTGTCACACAGATTGCAGCGGCAAACTAAAAGGTCGACGTCGATTTGTAGGGGGAGAGGGGATAGTAAAATTACACGATTCTCTTCGCAAATAGACTTTGTGCACCCTTTGATTATACTTTTGTATTGTTTTAGGATGATGGTCATCCGTCATCCGACGGCTCTACAGTGGCCTCGGATGATGATGGATGGGAGACAGCGAGTGGAGAAAGCACAGAGGAAGAAGCACCTGGTGACATCATGGATAACGCTACAAGGGGTGGCTCCTCAGCTGGTGACGAGGGAGCAGAGAATGTTGATAGAGAAGTTCTGCAGGAGGCCAACAACAGAATCAATGAAATTATGTCAAATACGAATCCTGGTAATGTGTTAAATTTTGTTTTATGATAGGCTATTTCTGAGTTGTCATTTCAATCAATCAATCAATCAATCAATCAATCAATCAATCAATCAATCAATCAATCAATCAATCAATCAATCAATCAATCAATCAATAACTCTACTACACTGTAGCTGTCCACAAGTGGACTACTGTTTCAAATCGAAGCCCCGTGCCGTGGTGCAATAACACATAATAATAAAATATACATTTATTTCATATAATTACTGATTAAGGGCAACATACATTAAAAATTTTGTATAACTATTTATTTTCCATTCCCACAGCTTTCATGACATTTGACCATTTTCCAGAAGAGCATATCTACTTTTATACGACATTCCAAGCACGGAATCCGGGTCACTTCTTGACGTGTCTGAGAAAAGAAATGGCTCTACTGATGTTTTCACTTCCAGCTGGAATAATAGTCAGGGGCTATGAAAATCGTGTGGTAAGTTTTTTTTCTCAACTTTTTCCTTTGTAACAGAGTAGCCAATTGATGTAATCTTTACAGTATGTTGAAGTTACTCCGTCTTCGAAAGCCGATTCATATTTTACATGTACGTGCAAAAACATACATGTATACATGTAAGAATTATTCCAAAAAGAATAGCATAGCATTCACTATTCGAGGATGGCTGAAAACCTGTCCAACAAGTTTTTAGCTAGCCTAGTACCCAGGCGTTCCCAACTTTCTGCTTACTTGTGGCATCATGACGTCTGGAGGTTACAGTGCACTTTTGGCAAATCTTCTTGAAAACACCTGCGAGCATACGGTAAGCGTTTGAGTCGGCTTTTCAGTCTAAGGATACAAATAATTTTCAGAGATAGGATTACGACTGAAAAAGGTACATGTTTGTACTTTTATTTGTCACTGTTTTGTTCAAAGAAAGCATTTCACATGTTTGAAGGTGACAAGTCCAAAGGCATGTTCCACTATGCTGTGTTGTAGATTTCCAGGTTATTTCACTAATTTTGTATAATGTGTATAATGTGCCGATCAAGATTGCGCAGTACGGACTGTTGATCATCTGTAAAAATGCATGAATCTAGTTCCTGACCTTTAATAAGGAGGGTTGTTTTTACGAGGATCATTATCAAGAGTTCTCACTTAGCTCTCTTCATTTTTGCACTAGGACATTTTTAGGGTCATGATCACTGGACCTGTGGACACCCCATATGAACATGGTCTGTTTGCATTTGATGTGCGCCTGCCCCCTGATTACCCGGCTTCTCCGCCTGTGTTCTTTTACTTGTCCCAGTGCTCTGGCCGTTTGAACCCAAACCTCTATGAAGACGGAAAGGTTTGCGTGAGCCTGTTGGGGACCTGGTCCGGGCGTGGAAGCGAGGTGTGGACATCAAAGTCGAACATTTTGCAAGTTTTGGTTTCAATACAAGGTAATCTTTATTCAGACCACTATTAAAGTAACTGTTAATCTCCCTTACTTCGTTTGACGAGGCTATTCACCACAATGATAAGAGCATTTGATTGTTGTCAAGTTAATGGAAGGTGCGGCCAGAAGATCCAAAGTCAACAGCTGGGGTCATTGTATTGTGTTCTTGGGCAAGACACTTCACTCTCGCAGTGCCTCACCTCAGGGTACCTGTGAATTGTTAGGGCAGTGACTAGCATCCCATCCAGGATTAGTAGCAAAACGGCGACCAAGACTTCTTTGATTCACGATTTGTTTTCCTTCAGGTCTGATCTTGTGCAGTGAACCGTATTACAACGAGGCCGGGTATGAGAAGCAAAGAGGGACAGCTGAAGGACACGAGAACAGTCGCCTGTACAATGAAATGGTCTTACTTAAACTGGTTCAGTCAATGGGGAAACTTATCAAAAAACCTCCAATTGGTCTAGAGAAAGAAATACTACAGCATTTTACTCATCATGGGCCAAGGTAAGGTGCTATCAGTCAATTAGTCAGTCAGACAGACAGTCATTCAGTCTGTCAATTGGTTGATCAGTTAGTCAGTCAGTCGATTAGTCAGTCTGTTTGCCAGGTTACTGACATCAGAATCTGTCCATCTGTCAATCAGTCAGTCAGTCTGTCAGTGCGTCAGTCAGTGAGTTAATCAGTCAGTCAAACATTTATTTGACCAATCAGTCATCAATCGATCGATCAACCAATCAACCAATCAATCTATAATCTAACCCCGATATACAGTGTAATGAAACTTGGTTAACAGAACTGATCATTTCTCGATCCAGTAAAGACATTGATTTAACTTTGTCATCTATACAATGAAACCCTGTACGGACATGACCATACATGTACGACTCAGGGGAGTTCATTTATGGCCAAAAACACTGTCCGCTATAAGTGTCTGTAAAATGAGCTGTATTGTGAATGTCGGATACAACAAACCAATAATAATAATTATTTTAGCACACACCATGTTAATTATATCGGAATTGCATCTTAGTATCCCACCCACCAGGCACCTTTGTCACAGTTATCATATCCTGTTTTTTCTCTCCAAACTTTCGCAGAATGTTACAAAAATTCAAGCGTTGGATCGAGCTGTCCCACGAGCAGGCGACCCCTGTGCCCGCCTGTGATAATGAACACACTGTTGAGAACCATGCCACGGTTGGTGAACTGGAACCAAAAGAGGAAAAGAAAGAAAGAAATGGTGAAAATGAACTTGCGTACAGCAATGGCGTCGCTCAAAATGGCGCAATGAAGGAAGCAAAAGATCCTGAGACTAGAGGGGCAAGTTGTGTCCAGCCCTCCTCTGAAGGGAAAACTTTGAACGTGGAGAACCAAAGCGCATGTCAAGGTGCAACGTCAATAGTAAAGAATGTCCCGGATTATCCATTGTTCCCACTCTCCCGCGGGTTTTGCCTGAGTCTCGGCAGAGCGTTACAAAGTTTTCAGACAGCTTTGGAGAAGGCTCGACTCCCAGATTGTACTTAGAAATGCTAATGCTGTGTAAAGATACATGGACGAGGACACATTACTGACTTTGTAAAATATAATACATAAAAAAAGATTACGCGTAAAAGAAAAAAGATTTTTAAAAATTGATATTTATTTTTGGGGTGCAGAATGCAAGAGTTGTGGAATTGGAATAAGCTGCTCTGCGGTAGTATTTTCATTATATTAATTACTTGAGTGCTACTAATATAAAAGGTAAAGTTATTTTACGTACTTTTCAAGGTATCAACAAATTAAATTGATCGAAAATAGTAGCTTATTGTTATTGATGAGAGTTTGATTGGTGTTCATAGCAAAATGTGTTTTAGATGCGTGAATTTGATCAGGACATCACAGATTCTTGTTTTATATTCAAAACTGACTAGTGACTCTTCATTTCCTTGAATAGGTCATTGCCGAGTTCCCTTTTACCTCTGTTTCAAAACGAGTCCTTGTGCAAAACATTTCACATGGAAACGCAGGGCCCCTATGGATACCAGCCTAGAGCTGAATGGGCCACCCTGCCTAAATAAAGATTTACTTCACCTTTACTTTACTTTACTTTACTTTACTTAGCCTGCGTTGCAGCCAGACATGTCAAAATCCTGGGATACCGGCGGTGTAGTCTGTCTGCGACGCAGGCTATACTTTACTTTACTTTACTTTACTTTACTCAAAAGTTCATTTTCATGCAAATGAAACTCATTTTGGGTTTCACACCTGGACTTGTTTTGAAACAGAGGCAAAAGGTAACTCGGAAATGGCCTGTTGTCTTGCAGTTTTCATAGGTAACCCTTTGTTTTGTTTTGTTTTGTTTTGTTTTGCCAAATGACTGAAAATAGCTGTAACTATGAACTACACCTAAAAGTTGTAAGACAAAATCCATTAGAAAATCGAGTAATATTTATGGCCAGTGGACAAAAATCCTGTACTATGACGCTATAAGCTTTGACGCTTAAACTAGACATTCATGAGCCATACCTTAACGGTATTCACCAAATAATATAACTCCACAATCCTTAAATTGCTTTCCGCCTTGAGTTTCCTCCCGTGAATGGGTTGAGTCATGAGAGGTGGCAGCCATGTTTCTGAACAAATTGGCTGCCACCTCTCATGACTCAACCCATTCACGGGAGGAAACTCAAGGCGGAAAGCAATTTAAGGATTGTGGAGTTATATTATTTGGTGAATACCATTAAGGTATGGCTCATGAATGTCTAGTTTAAGCGTCAAAGCTTATGGCGTCATAGTACAGGATTTTTGTCCACTGGCCATAAATATTACTCGATTTTCTAATGGATTTCGTCTTAACAACTGAACAGTGTTTCAGCATCACTTGGTGAGACTATATATAATAATATATTTTTTACAACTCGCTCAGAAACAGAGTGGATTTCTTTATTCCTAAGCTATATTTATTCATACAGAGTTCTATTTAATCAACAAGAGCGGCTGTGGCCTGATTTATTTGTCGCATTTCCACCAACGTACAGTGAAATTGTTTAATTCACCTTTGATTTATTATGCGTAGCTGGATTTTGTTTGGATTATACATGCACGCATTGCGGGCCTATTTTTTTTTTTTTTTTTTTCAGGTGCTTTATAATTATTTACTGTTTCTTCAACCGGACATGTTGCATCTCAGTCGTTTTATGACGCACTACGACATGGATGTAGCCCTTTCACTCACAGAGTCAAACCTTGAGTCAATAAATATGGTTCTAACTTTTGAGTCCGTAGATGAAACCCTGGTGTGTGACCATTCAAATGAAAGCTATTGAGCAGTACTTTCAAGTGCTGCTGTTTTTGACAATTTTACAAAATGAAATTCAAAATGTTTTCCTCAGTTTTGAACTTAGCATTCTTGGGAGTGAAAGGGTTAACGTGCTGTTGCGTGGTGTAATCTTTCGTGACAGGAACGGAAATGCGACATGTAAATTGGGCGTAACTGACACAATATCCTGATATACTTGTCATTCTAACTGGTCAAACAAGAAATATATTTTGGTGTACGAAGGCAAGATCAGTTCATATCAATTTAACTTTTATTTCAAATAAAGCTGAAGTAAAGAACATATGGTGTGTATTTTTTTTAAATTAATATCATGCTGTTTATTTTATTAAGCGGCCGACGCCCAGCGGCCGCTTCTAGAAATGGACGGGGTTTTTTTCATGTCGCTAGCCCTAGTCCTCTACACGGTTGACATGATGTTATCGCATCTCGGTCTAAAATTAGCCAGTAGAGAATTTCTCTTCCACAGGCTTTCTGTAGTGTCGTGTAAGTGCGTACATGTATTTAGTTTATTACAGGAAACGCATTGAAAAAAGCAAAGACAAATGTCCCACAGCAGTGAACAGCAGTGTTGTTGCAAAATGTGCTAAATTTGGCGGTGTGACCTTTGCGTGTGAGGGGTTTTCCCGTTACATTGTAAACGTAGCCAGGAGACATGCAAATAAATAGCCACAAGAGAATTTCTGTTCTGTTTAATACATGCACCTCAACCAGTAAACGAACGATAAAACCCGGTCCCAAAAACATAACAGTTTTTCTTAACACAATTACACAGCATATATGTCATTCACAATTTATTTTCACGTTGAGCGAAAACATATCTTTGCCCACGTTGAATATGATGCAATCTACATTAGCTAAAATTAACCACAAGAGAATTTATCCGGCTTCCGGAGCATGATGCAATATATTACATTACATATATTCAGGCAGTCTTGTTTTTCGTCACTCAGGTTCGTGTGTTGACTCTTAGGATTTGGAGGGTGCACCTCAGAGTCCAGTGACCGCGGATAGTTTTCGTGTCGTGTAAGAGCTCTTTTCATGTAAAGAAACAAGCGAAATATTTAATTAGACAAGAGAAAATAACCTCAACTACTCGAGAAGAGCCACTACAGAGCAGGAAATGGAGGGGTCCGTGTCACGAAGTAACGAAAGTTAATTTTATATTTCTTATATTTATATTTCTCGTCACGCATGTTCCTATGCCGACTCTCGCTCATTTTAGGGGTGCACCTCAGAGTACAGTGACCGAGGGGGAGTCGGGGGAGGAGAGATCGATTGTTGTTTCCCCCATTATTAGGTAATCGGCCGCTTGTAAACTACTTTAGGAGTTCTTGTCTGTCAAATCCCCACCCCTGGCCCGCACTCCCCACCCCCACCCTCCCCGAAAAACATGGCCAGAAAAAAAACTGAAAAAATTAGCGGCCTGTTCGATGTATGGTACCCAGACTGCCACGGTTGCGTAAAAAAGGCGCGAAACCTTTGGTGGTCACCGCGCGACACGTGATAATTATCCGGGAACTCTTAAATGCGCGCAACTCGCAATGCATGATGTCCAAACTGCACATGTGTTCCTGACCGCGAAACTTTTAAAAAAAAACTTCTCTCAAAAACAGGTTTGTTGTTATTCTAAAACTTCTTTAAGGCTGGCTTTTTGACATTGTACTTGATAATGACAGTTTATGTGTACATTTTATGATGTTTTACATTTTTTTCTCCACTTTAGACAAGTATAATGAGTTCTTGAAGCAGCCACGTGCCGAAGGAAACATGGCGACCGAGGAAAGCACCGTGTGAGGTGTGTATTCAGTCTGTTTTAACTCTTAAGCTTAAGCAAAAGCCCCTTGGGGAGAGTAATAAACATATTGTATTATTTACCGACTGTAGTTCGGTGTGCGACTTTCCGTGACTTTCGGCAGAACGTTTTAATAACATGTTTGACATGTTTCTACCCGGTTTCTACTCATCGGACACTTTAACACGTGGCCCCTATTCTGAACAGGTCCTTGGTCTGGACACCCCCGTTTATCGTGTAATTTTTCGATAGGAAACGAAGTTTTAATAATAACTAACCCATCCGAAGATTTATTGATCTGTTTGTCTCCTTAATCTCGCTTGGAGGCTTTCCTGCTGCTAGTAAGCCGGGTTGTTCAAAGGACGATTACGCTAATCCAGGATTAGCGAGAATTTTGATTTCAGTTTTGCAGCTTTTCAGTGAGGTTTCTTGTTTATCTTTTTGTCTTTCTGTTTTGACTTTGACTAATCTTAAACTTAACAAAACACGAGAAGAGAAAAACACTTTTTATACAAGGGAAATTAAAAGCTTGTTTAACTTTTAATCCTGGATTAGCGTTAATCGACTTTCGAACAACTGGGCCCTGGGGGTGTCCGGAGCAAGGACCTGTCCGGATTAGGGGCCACATACTGTAATCCACGGGGAGGAGAAGGATTTTCATTCCAATTTTTCTTAGGATATAGACCAGCTATAAGCGCTTCTCAATTTCATTTCAGAGGAATCAAATCTTTTGAGAGAAAATACATAACAAAGTAGGTTTTAAGGTCAAGAAACCTTTTCGGACATCAAAATATATAAAGATATTACAAGCTTATCGGAAGGGCAAACACATTCCAGATATTTAGTGGCATTTTTTTTAGGAAGGAATATTTTACTTACGTTACAGATTAATTTTCAACATGCGAAGCTATTTCAAGGCTTTGAAACATAGCGCACGTTCGCAAAAGTTTGCATCGAAAATTACAAGGGTTTGTATGGCAGATTTGTGGGCTCACTGGAGGTACAAAGCTCTCTGTCAGCAGTCAGGACCCAAAACAAAAATAGCCAATGTGGCTTATGGGATACAAAATGGCGTAGACTGCAAGCAGTCCCTCTTTCTTTCCGATAGCGAGCGCGAAGTGCGAGAGAGTCACTAATAATTTTCACTAAAATTAATTTAGACAGGTCCAGGGTCATGAAAATTCTCACTAAATTTCAACAGTTTCCGCGGTCATGTAAATTTTCACTGAATTTCGACTGGTCTGGGGTCAGGAAAATTTTCGCTAAATTTAGAGAGGTCCGGCATCAAGAACATTTTCACTAAATTTTGAGAGGTCCAGCATCAGGAAAATTTTCACAAAATTTCGAGAGGTCCAGCATCAGGAAATTTTTTACTAAATTTAGACATGTCCGGGGTCATGAAAATTTTCACAAAATTTCAACAGTTCCGCGGTCATGCAAATTTTCACTAATTTTCGACAGGTCCAGGGTCAGGAAAATTGTCACTAAATTTCAACAAGTCTGGGATCAGGAAAATTTTCACTAATTTTCAACAGGTCCGGCATTAGGAAAATTTTCACTAAGTTTCGACAGTTCCAGCATCAGGAAAATTTTCACTAATTTTTTACAGGTCCCTGGTCAGGAAAATTTTCAATAAATTTAGACAGGTCCGGGGTCACATAAATTTTCACTAAATTTAGACAGGTCCAGGGTCACATCAATTTTCACTAAATTTTGACAGAAATGTCTTACCGAAATTAATATAATAACATAATTTGTGAAGGATACAGCACGTGCAACGCTAAAACTTAACAAGTTCTGTGAATAAAATCAACCCAAGAAGATTTACCGCAAGTCAACTATTAACAAGATTAACAACTTTTCTGCTACTGATAAGCACCTCGCTATAAAATTGCGTAAGTATATTTCAACTTTTCACTTCAAAGTATCTGCTCACAAATTTACCACTTCCTGTGTCAGAAAAGTTCTACACTCAACAGTAAAATCTATGCATCGCAATAGTGTACGTGTTTAGCAAAAAAAAAATTAATTATGTTTGGCAGCGTCACCAAATCCTTGCATATTCAAAGTAGTTACTTTAACGCGGAATTCTCAACTGAGGAAAATAAAAGAGACTTCTGGTAAAATCTCATGAATGAACATAACAGTAATGGATCTTAGTTTTCACATCACCCCATTTGTTCTTCTTATGTTTGTTCCTTCGTGGTTGATCAAAGTTCTTTCTCTTTACTTAAAACTTAGAGCATTTTCTATCCCCATTATACCACTTGACCGTTGTCCGGTGTAACGTTTGTTTCAGCTGTCACACATTCTTGTCTGTTTCTTTGCCTGGTAGTATATATAGGGAAGAAGTATGTAAAGACAATTTATTGCTCCTCACAGAGCCATATTTTTCTAGCAATGGGGGTTTGTACTCTCACCCACGATGATGGGTGCTAGTAGTAAAGTAGTAAATCTTTATTTAAGCAGGGTGGTCCATTCAGCTCTAGGCTGGTATCCATAGAGGCCCTGTGTCTAAAAAATACATTATATTACAATTTAAGAAGATTTAAAAAATTACTATACTAATTACAATAAGATAAAAAATACTTTACTATGATAAAAAATACGATACTAATTACTATAATTACTATAATTAGTATCGTTGTCTAACTCCCTGAAGAATTCTGCAACAAGCAGACAAAACGTGTAGGACAGAAACTGTCTCTTGCAGTTCAATTATGTGCACATTCACACAAGCGAATAAAAAATAATATGAATTGATTTTAAAATATTGTATTTGAATTTCTTTTTTGATAGGGTTTCTCAAAGTGACAGTGACCTGGCAAAGGACAGTGGCAAAAGACATGTGTGACAGACATGCTGACAGACATGTGTCATCCACATCATGTATATTGATGGTGGGTTGGTGTTCATTACAGTTTGCACTACCCTTTGAGTCTCTGAGTTTCAACACAATGTTTCTTGCCGCATAAATAATTTCATGTGACGCATGTTAGGAAACAGGCACATGCAAACAGTGGTCCCCAAAATAAACAACACTCCTTAGTAAGGTTGTATGTGCCTGTTTCCTAACACTCACAAGATATAAATATTTATGCCACTGTCTTGAAGTCCTGTAGTGTTAAAATTACCTGTTAGCTAATGAGTAAACGGGTCAAGTGAGGCCTTAAGCTACTGTATTTTGTTGTTTATTCCGAGCTTTCGCCGATCCACGGCATCATCAGGGAATAAGAAAATATTCTGCAGTACAGGATTATAAAGTATAAGTTGTGGCGTGGGTGACACAAATATTAAGTAGGCGGTAGTAATGAACAATAGGTAATTAGCTGTACAAAATAATAATGGCGATAGTAATAAACAATAAATGATTAGTTCTGATGAGAAAAAATTGTCTTAGAGTTCTGTAGATAGTTCTGCCTAAAACAAAAGATCTTTACCTGTTAGCGTTTATTCAAACAGGCATTACTTGTAAACTTGTCTAACTCCCTGAAGAATTCTGCAACAGGCAGACAAAACGTGTAGGACAGAAACTGTCTCTTGCAGTTCAATTATGTGCACATTCACACCAGCGAATAAAAAATAATAAAAATGATGCCTATTAATTAAATATCTTTCATTTGCGTATCTCTAAATCTGAATTGATTTTAAAATATTGTATTTGAATTTATTTTTTGATAGGGTTACTCAAAGTGACAGTGACCTGGCAAAGGACAGTGGCGAAAGAGCTGAAGGAGCATGGTCTCACCCTCGAAACAGCCAGAAGATGGACAGAAGACCGGCAGCAGTGGAAAACCCTTGTGGAAGCCCCATGTGCCACTTTGAGCACTTTGGGTCCTGAGTGAATGAGTGACTCAAGGTCACAGCAATCATCATTGATTCTTCCGCCTTATTGAGTTAGGTTTGCCACGATGGACATCCTTTGTTTGTTTATTCTTGGGACACTCTCTCTTCCGCCAGGTTGCGACAGGCTTGCGACGACAGGCATCCTTTGTTTGTTCGTTATTACGACACTCTCTCATCCGCCAGGTTGCGACAGGCTTGTGACGACGGGCATCCTTTGTTTGTTCGTTATTACGACACTCTCTCTTCCGCCAGGTTGCGACAGGCTTGCGACGACGGGCATCCTTTGTTGTTCGTTATTACGACACTCTCTCTTCCGCCAGGTTGCGACAGGCTTGCGACGACGGGCATCCTTTGTTTGTTCGTTATTACGACACTCTCTCTTCCGCCAGGTTGCGACAGGCTTGCGACGACGGGCATCCTTTGTTTGTTCGTTATTACGACACTCTCTCTTCCGCCAGGTTGCGACAGGCTTGCGACGACGGGCATCCTTTGTTTGTTCGTTATTACGACACTCTCTCTTCCGCCAGGTTGCGACAGGCTTGCGACGACGGGCATCCTTTGTTTGTTCGTTATTACGACACTCTCTCTTCCGCCAGGTTCCGACAGGCTTGCGACGACGGGCATCCTTTGTTTGTTCGTTATTACGACACTCTCTCTTCCGCCAGGTTGCGACAGGCTTGCGACGACGGGCATCCTTTGTTGGTTCGTTATTACGACACTCTCTCTTCCGCCAGGTTGCGACAGGCTTGCGACGACGGGCATCCTTTGTTTGTTCGTTATTACGACACTCTCTCTTCCGCCAGGTTGCGACAGGCTTGCGACGACGGGCATCCTTTGTTTGTTCGTTATTACGACACTCTCTCTTCCGCCAGGTTGCGACAGGCTTGCGACGACGGGCATCCTTTGTTTGTTCGTTATTACGACACTCTCTCTTCCGCCAGGTTGCGACAGGCTTGCGACGACGGGCATCCTTTGTTGGTTCGTTATTACGACACTCTCTCTTCCGCCAGGTTGCGACAGGCTTGCGACGACGGGCATCCTTTGTTTGTTCGTTATTACGACACTCTCTCTTCCGCCAGGTTGCGACAGGCTTGCGACGACGGGCATCCTTTGTTTGTTCGTTATTACGACACTCTCTCTTCCGCCAGGTTGCGACAGGCTTGCGACGACGGGCATCCTTTGTTTGTTCGTTATTACGACACTCTCTCTTCCGCCAGGTTGCGACAGGCTTGCGACGACGGGCATCCTTTGTTTGTTCGTTATTACGACACTCTCTCTTCCGCCAGGTTGCGACAGGCTTGCGACGACGGGCATCCTTTGTTTGTTCGTTATTACGACACTCTCTCTTCCACCAGGTTGCGACAGGCTTGCGACGACGGGCATCCTTTGTTTGTTCGTTATTACGACACTCTCTCTTCCACCAGGTTGCGACAGGCTTGCGACGACGGGCATCCTTTGTTTGTTCGTTATTACGACACTCTCTCTTCCGCCAGGTTGAGTTAGCCTTGTGACGACGAGCGTCCATTGTTTGTTCGTTCTTGCGACACTCTCACTTCCGCCAGGTTGAGTTAGCCTTGTGACGACGAGCGTCCATTGTTTGTTCGTTCTTGCGACCCCCTCACTTCCGCCAGGTTGAGTTAGCCTTGTGACGACGAGCGTCCATTGTTTGTTCGTTCTTGCGACCCCTCACTTCCGCCAGGTTGAGTTAGCCTTGTGACGACGAGCGTCCATTGTTTGTTCGTTCTTGCGACCCCCTCACTTCCGCCAGGTTGAGTTAGCCTTGTGACGACGAGCGTCCATTGTTTGTTCGTTCTTGCGACCCCCTCACTTCCGCCAGGTTGAGTTAGCCTTGTGACGACGAGCGTCCATTGTTTGTTCGTTCTTGCGACCCCCTCACTTCCGCCAGGTTGAGTTAGCCTTGTGACGACGAGCGTCCATTGTTTGTTCGTTCTTGCGACCCCCTCACTTCCGCCAGGTTGAGTTAGCCTTGTGACGACGAGCGTCCATTGTTTGTTCGTTCTTGTGACCCTCTCACTTCCGCCAGGTTGAGTTAGACTTGCATGTGACAATGAGCATCCATTGTTTGTTCGTTCTTGTGACCCTCCCTTCTGCCATGTTGGGTTAGGCTTGTGACGACTGGCATCCATTGTTTGGTCGTTCTTATGTTGAGTTGAGTTGGGCATCTATTTTTTCTTGTGGGTTGTGACAACTACACTGTACAGTATCATCCACTAGCAGTTCTTCTTAACCATGAATGCCTGTGCCCGGTTGTTCGAAGGGTGGATAACGCTATCCACCGGATAAATCACTATCCAGTGGATGGCGTAGTTGGTTTTGTTAATGCTTATCCACTGGATAGCGATTTATCCGGTGGATAGCGATTTATCCGGTGGATAGCGTTATCCACTCTTTGAACAACCGGCCCCTGGAGATGGATTGGCCAAGTTCTGCGTATAGAACCAGACCATGACGCTCGCATGACACTTGGACACCTTACGGAAAGAGATGTCGAGGGAGACCTAGGATGACATGGATATTACTGCCGTCATAGAGCAAGAGGAAATGGTGTTTACATCCCAGAACACTGCAAAGGATAGGTCAAGATGGAGGGAACTCGTTTATGGCCCTATTCCCAACCCGTGGAGAAGGAGCTAAGCTAAGCTAACCATAAATGCCGCTTGTACTGGACAAGTCATAGAGATGGAGATGTTCAGCAGCTATTTCAGCCACATTTTGGTACAGTAGTACAGTATGTAACTAAGGGACGCACCATTAGAAAATTGAAGGGGTGGGGGGGGGGGGGGGTACAGTATGTAACTAATATAACATTGAACATAACACTCCTGTTATATTAATATATCATTGTTGTGGTTCAATTTTTTTTTGGTTTAAAATTTTTTAAACCAGTTTGATTTTTATTTTCCTTTGTCTAATATTCATTACCATAATCTGAGACAAAGGAAAATAAAAATCAAACTGGCTTAAAAAATTTTAAACCAAAAGTAAATTTAAACCACAACATATACATTACAGTAGAACCCCGCTAACTCAAACTCGGTTAAATCCTATACCAATTAGTTGAAATTTGCATACACACATGTATTTTATCCAGAAAACAACTCCTTTTTTGCCTGAACTGTTTTTATTTTGCTGGAAACGAGCTACACCAAATGTTTCAAGAGCTCATTTGCAAGCATATTTGACTTGAAGCGTCCGCCATATTGTAGTACTGATCAGCTAATCTATGCCCCTAAATTTCAGGGGGCTTTTGTGAAAAATTTTTAAATTATTATTTTGCCATTGATTAATGTCAAAGAGCACATAAGCAGTTAATGGTTACACCTGTATACAAGAAATATTAAAACCTGAATTGGCTTTTAATCCTGGGGCCCTCCCTTAGCAAATTGCTCAAATCAATGTACCTGCTGAAAGAAAACAAAATATTAAGCCCAATACTTCTCGCTTTTGTAAATTAGATGTGAAAGGAGCCTAAGATGGGTGTATAATCTATGAAGTACTACTTTTTATTCCATATGTACAGAGAGTGTAATTAACTGTGTGTTTTTTTTCAGTGAAGGATTACTGCAGCTGGATGAGGAGTATGATGCAAAGTTGACCTGCTTGATAATAAGCTAATGATTGTACATAAAGACTCTTCCAAAACTGATCAGTTTAGGGACGGAGCCTGGGTCATGTTGACCGCTTCAGGCAAGCCTCCTGTGGCCATGACTAGTAGATACTTAGATAAGACTACGTTAAATTATGATAGTCCGCTTTTCTGTCAGTTGTCAAAACCAAATTTGGTTATAAGCCTAGGTTTACTGTTTAGCTTTTTGGCCCAGCCCGGGAGGCCTTTGAACGTGGGGTACAGCTGGCCCGGGGTTTTCCTCCTAGGAGCAAGTGGACGTACGGGGAGGTTTTTCACCCAGCTGTTGTTCCACAACCCCTGTTCAGGTTGTAAATAAACTCTTGGCAGCGCTTGGCTTGTAGCGAGCCACACCAATAATAATTATTGTGTGTGTGTTTTTTGGGGAGTCCAACTAGGATTCAGAGGAGAGCTCTTGGTATATACTACCTTATTGCTACTTTTCGCGTGTACTTCATTTCGCGAAATTGACAGATCCGTATTTCGCGAGGCTTAAGGTGGCTCGTAACGGTTTACAGCCCTTGTACTTTGATGGATCAATACTACCACCCTATATCAGTTGATGTTAAAATAAAGGTATCAAACAAATGCCCAATCATCGGTGAACAAGTTATGATAATCTATAATCATGACATAATAGGTTACCATAGCAACAGTATAACCTGTAAAAAAAACACCCTAAAATTTTTGCTTTACATGTTAAGTCAATATTCAAACTGTCTATTTTCCTTGTGTTTTTCATTTATAATATTTTTATTATTAAGCGGCCGACGCCCATGGCGGCCGCTTCTAGAAATGGACAGGTTTTTTTCATGGTCACTAGCCCCAGACCTCTACACGGTTGACATGATGTTATCGCATCTCGGTCTAAAATTAGCCACTAGAGAATTTCTCTTCCACAGGCTTTCTGTAGTGTCGTGTAAGTGCGTACATGTATTGAGTTTATTACAGGAATCGCATTGAAAAAAGCAAAGACAAATGTCCCACAGCAGTGAACAGCAGTGTTGTTGCAAAATGTGCTAAATTTGGCGGTGTGACCTTTGCGCGTTATTCGATCCCAGCGGGGAATCGGCTTCCGGTTTCACGCAATTAAACTGCGGACTTTAGCGAGACTGGCGTGACTACTTGTTTTTTCGTAGTCACTGCACTTTCCCCAGTTGACATTGCATTGCATTGTCTAAAATTAGCCACTAGAGAATTTCTCTTCCACAAGCTTTCTGGATAATTTCTTCCTACTTTTAGAGAAAATTTCGATTTTCGTATCGTGTAAGTGCTCTTTTCATGTTCTTTACAAAGAAACAAGCGAAATCCACACGGTTGACATGACGCAATCCGACAGTGTCTAAAATTAGCCACTGGAGAATTTCTCTTCCACAGTCTTTCTGTAGAATTTCTTTCTACTTTTAGAGAAATTTTCGTGTCGTGTCAGTACTCTTTAAAGAAACATTCGAAATATTGACTTAGACAATGGAAAATAACAGTTTTTCTTCATACAATTACAGTATGTCAAATATTTATTTACGAGGAAAAACGCATGACTGACCTTTTGATAACGTGACGCAATTGTCAAGAGGGGTTTTCCCATTACATTGTAAACGTAGCCAGGAGACATGCAAATAAATAGCCACTAGAGAATTTCTGTTCTGTTTAATACATGCACCTCAACCAGTAAACGAACTATAAAACCCGGTCCCAAAAACATAATAGTTTTTCTTAACACAATTCCACAGCATATATGTCATTCACAATTTATTTTCACGTTGAGCGAAAACACATTTTTTCCCTCGTTGAACATGATGTAATTGACATTAGCTAAAATTAACCACAAGAGAATTTCTCCGTCTTCCTTTATAGCATGATGCAATATTACATCAGGCAGTCACGTTTTTCGTCACGTAGGTTCGTGTGTTGACTCTTTATAGGCCTTAGAGTCCAGTGACCGCGAGTTTACTCGAAGCGATCGAAGCAGAATTTTCAAACACAGCGCTCGCTTGTAAACAGGTGAATAAAATTACGTTTTACTTGGTTTGTATGTAAGCTTGTTATTTTTTAATTTTCACGACTTACATAACAATCAACGTTATCCTATTCTGAACGTATGGGTTACCCTGTGGAAGACAAAAATGCTCAAAAACCAAACCCTGTCCAGCGGGACATTCCTATATAGCGTACACAAGGGAGAGCCCCACCCCTACCCCCCCCGAGGAAATCGGCCGCTTGTAATCCCTTCAGGGGTTCTTGTTCCAATGAGATCTGGACTTTACTGTCGAAACCGCTCCTTACCAAGAGAGGATGATCTAAGAGAAGGATGATATTTTTTTGAAATCTACTTATAGTTTCGCGCCATGTTGTGAAAGTTATTTTTATTTCCTTCTGATCGAGGCTCCGACATCACGTTACTCAAACTGACCAATCAGGTAGCGCTCTTAAAATAGCTCAGCTATAGACTGAAAATTATCATTGGAAGAGACTCGTGTAAGGAGGAGTGCTTCTCTTAGAGTATCCTCTCTTGTCCATACGGATTCACTCGGTCCTCTTCCTGCCCTGTGGCACATAAGGCCTTACGGATTGACTCCTTGTTAGTAGTTCTGAGAATCTGGTTCTAATGTATCATAAAACGTGTCTATTCGCAGGCGGTTTGAACTCTAAAGCCAGACACAGTGACGATGATGATAGTAATGTACCTCTTAGGCTGGTTTCCATATAATTGCCCCAGTCGTTTCAAAATAAGTCCAAGCGATCGGGACAAGGAACCTTCGCAGCCGTTATGTGTCGTCACGCAACGCTTCTACACAAGCGTTGCGTGACGACCCAAATAACGGTTGCGAAGGAGACCAAAGGAAACACTACTGGGGTAATTTCGTTTGGATCGTTTCAAATTCTATTCGTGAATGATCGCAAGCGATTTAATGGAAACCACTCTCAGGCGATTGGGACGATCTAAATATATCCCAGAATGCACCGGGTTATCCCAGAATTCGTTGCCTTTCAGCGCCCGCCATTTTGTTCTTATAAGGTGATGGTATACCCACAAAACGAACAAAAAAATCCTATAGTTTTAACGAACGTGCTTCAATTATATGTTTTCGCTCACTGTGAAAAATACATGGTAAAACCATAGCAACCAGCCACGCCCTTTCGAACACGTTTTACAGCATTCACGCCAACAGTTGTAGCTCTCTAATAGAACAACATGCGACTCAAATTTACTAAGTATATGTATTTTGCTGTGGTATGATATCTTATTTTTAGTGAACTTTGCCAGGTGTATTTGAGCCAAACTGATTTCGTGCCACACCCAAACTTCTCTACCAGGTTTCACCACCCAAAACTGTACCCCTTTCACCACTCGGAATATGGCTGATTTATTGTGTCATTTCAGGAACTAACTTCTCTACCAAGTTTCACCGCCCAAAACTGCCCCCCTTACACCACACGGAATATGGCTGATTTATTTTGTCATTTCAGGAACTAACTTCTCTACCAAGTTTCACCATCCAAAACTGTCCCCCTTTCACCACACGGAATATGACTGATTTATTTTGTCATTTCAGGAACTAACTTCTCTACCAAGTTTCACCATCCAAAACTGTCCCCCTTTCACCACACGGAATATGACTGATTTATTTTGTCATTTCAGGAACTAACTTCTCTACCAAGTTTCACCACCCAAAACTGCCCCCTTTCACCACACGGAATATGAATGATTTATTTTGTCATTTCAGGAACTAACTTCTCTACCAAGTTTCAGCATCCAAAACTGTCCCCCTTTCACCACACGGAATATGACTGATTTATTTTGTCATTTCAGGAACTAACTTCTCTACCAAGTTTCACCACCCAAAACTGCCCCCCTTTCACCACACGGAATATGACTGATTTATTTTGTCATTTCAGAAACTAACTTCTCTACCAAGTTTCACCACCCAAAACTGTCCCCCTTTCACCACACGGAATATGGCTGATTTATTTTGTCATTTCAGAAACTAACTTCTCTACCAAGTTTCACCGCCCAAAACTGTACCCCTTACACCACACGGAATATGGCCGATTTATTTTGTCATTTCAGGCACTAACTTCTCTACCAAGTTTCACCACCCAAAACTGTACCCCTTTCACCACACGGAATATGACTGATTTATTTTGTCATTTCAGAACTAACTTCTCTACCAAGTTTCACCACCCAAAACTGTACCCCTTTCACCACACGGAATATGACTGATTTATTTTGTTATTTTAGAACTAATTTCTCTACCAAGTTTCACCACCCAAAACTGTACCCCTTTCACCACACGGAATATGACTGATTTATTTTGTCACTTCAGAACTAACTTCTCTACCAAGTTTCACCACCCAAAACTGTACCCCTTTCACCACACGGAATATGACTGATTTATTTTGTCACTTCAGAACTAACTTCTCTACCAAGTTTCACCACCCAAAACTGTCCCCCTTTCACCACACGGAATATGACCGATTTATTTTGTCATTTCAGGCACTAACTTCTCTACCAAGTTTCACCACCCAAAACTGTACCCCTTTCACCACACGGAATATGACTGATTTATTTTGTCATTTCAGGAACTAACTTCTCTACCAAGTTTCACCACCGAAAACTGCCCCCCTTTCACCACACGGAGTATGGCTGATCTATTTTGTCATTTTAATGTTGTCGCTTAATGTTTCTTTTTGTTGTTGTTGTTGTTGTTGTTTGTTGTTTTGTTATTGAATTAACATTTCCTCGCCTTTTATCCACTCGATTTTATATGACCTACGTATGATACTTCTCTCTAGTTCAAGTGGCCACGTTGCCAACGTGGTTGCCTCGATGGCGTAGTGGTCATCACACCGGGGAGATGTAGGGTTCGATTCCCACTCGGGACAACACGTTTGTTTTGTTTTGTTTTGTTTGTTTGTTGTTGTTGTTTTTTTTGTGGGGGGGAGGGACGTGTGTCGAAAGTCATGTTTACACAGTTAATCTGTGGGTTTATATTAAATTTTATTTTGGGCGAAAGACAAAGAGTAGTGCCACCTTTCCTTACTTTATACAATCTTTCTGACTGTTTTATTTAGGGCGAGTTGTTGGATTTTTCTTCAGATTTCTTTGCAACAATCCCTTGAACGTATTAATTCCAATTTTTTAGCAAATATCTTATGGAAATGAAAAAACACATCACGCAAACACCTGAGAAAAAGTGCGCATATCAATTGAAATAGTTTCGCGATAATATGCTAAGATTTATGACGTTTATTGTGTTGATTGGTTGAAGCTTGTAATCAATATTCATGAGTGTTTGCAGAATTCTCGTCAAATCGTGCAACTTGTCGATGTGTGAAGACGCGGACTCGCTCCTTCCTTCTGAAGACCAATGGATTACTCTGAGCAGGGAAGAAACACTGAAGTATTGAAGACTTTCAGGACAAAATTAAATTCTACACACGTCCAACTAATGGTGAGTAGACATTTTTGCGCAAATGTTGTAATAACTGGATAAAATTTAGCACGAAGAAGTACAAAATGTAGGCCGACTCGTTACTGATTCGTGCACGGCGCTTGTTCGTTCTTCGGGTTGGTTTAGTTTCTTCGCCTGTATAGACTTTCCTTTCCATAGCAGCTCAATAAAAAAAGTATAAAGCAACGTCGTAAAAATGTTTGTTTCCTGCTCTAAAGTTTAAATTATTACGCGCCACGTGTATTAGTCCGGCGGCTAATGAATACGAACTCGGCAACCTTGGCTACGAATTGTCCCAGTTGTTCAACAATAATCTTTGAAAGAAAGCTAAAGTTATTTTTATTTGAGATGTTTTGTCATGGAGACATTCAAAGTTTGTAACTAGATTTGTTGCGCATCTCAAGCTTAATATTAATATGTTTATTCTCTTTATTTATTTGCAGAGTTTGACGGATTTGGAAAATGAAAGAGAAGGAGAGAGAGGAATTCATTGGTTCATTGGAATATGGCCCCAAGATAAGAGTTAATTTATATTTTATTATGTCTATTATGGAACCTCGAGGAACAGTTGCGCTTAGTTTGTATTGCTAACAAAAATAATTTGCCAGTTATCGTGGAACACAAAAACAACTGTGCCGGTATTTGTTCAATTTTGGTCATCGTTGTCTAACAAAATTCTTGCATTCGGGATAATTCTCGTTTGCTTAGAGTCTCTAGAGAAAAGCTCGAGGTTCCATTTTAAGTGGTACAAGCTGGAACTTTTTTAAGGTGGCACTGCGAGCTTAGTAAAACTATATTTCTTAGAGAATATTTCCGCGTAGAGGAGAAGAAACAGAGATCCGACACGAGTTACATGAATTGTCTTGTCATGGAAAAATTAATTCCTACACGGAGGACAGAAGATGGTATTGTGATGGATACAGGTATTTAAAAACATCAAAGCTTAGTTAAGAAGTAGAAAACGCAAAGCCACCTTAAAAAATGTTTTGCCAAGAGGCCATTGTATTTTTGAGGGAGTCTCCATTGAAACAAAAAGGTAAACCGTACCTTAAAATTAACAAGGACAAATTGGAAGCTTTATAGATTTGACATTTTCTCGTGTTATTCAGAATAGTGATTTTTTTTTTTTCCGCATTTCTCGGTTTACAGTCTTTAGAACAAGTGTCTTTTTGGTCAATAACCCTTAGTTCTCCCAGAATTGGCCGGGTAAAAAAATTCCAGCAGCATATTGCTTAGCAACATGACTTATCTCGACGTGGCAACTTCGGAGTTGTCGTGCTTTTTTCTGATTGGATAGTAAAAATCGGAAATTCCTCGGGGACTTTACGAAGATTTGACGAAAATGACACTTGTTCACTCAGACTGTATTTTCGAGAGAAAAAAAATGGAGAATCCCTCGAGTGTTTATGTTCTCTTACTATATTTAATACAGTAATTGAAAAAAATCAATGTCTGGCTAAACGTCGTTAAGAAAGCGAGTTCAAATTTCAGATGCAATGCTCGATCGGCGAAATAATAGCTTTAATTATAAAAAATATTATTTATTAAGGTGGAGCACAACAAAATGTTTTGCCATTTTCTAGATTTTTCTGTTTTGTTTTAGAAACAGTTTCGTTAATTTACTTCGAAGGCCTATTTTATTAGTCGCATGATGACACTCTACAAATTTAAACGTACACGGTTATGAATATTTGTCAATGTCAAACGAAATTCAATGTTCATTTACGAAGACAGATTCGTTAGGATAAACTTGCGACCTTTAGCAATTTGTTAACATGTTGCCAAATTTATATACTATACTTTGCTGTTGTGAGGCCTACATTTTTTACTTTTGACTTTTGATGAAAAATCGATTTAATATATAAAAAAACTTTATGTTTAAATATTCGCAGATAAACAACATCTCAATTTTGTAAGAGCCAATGACATCATTTAACTCAAATGGAAGAACTTTACAAGACTGATGGTGCAAAAAGACAATTTTGCTTTGGAAACGGTTTCGTTTTCTTTCCAAGAACGGCTATTTTTGCAAATCATCGAGATTTCTTATTGTCTGAAATCAGTCGCACGAGGATACTGACATCACGGCATAATGTACACTGATTTGAATTGATAATGTCAAACAAAAACGAAATTCAACGGCAATGCTCATCTACAAAGACTGATTCTTTAGGATAAACATTCGTTGACAAATTATCAAACTTATACACTTTGCTGTTGTGACGTTTTTGGCTTTTGACGAAAAATATTTTTAAAAATACAACAAAGGCTTCATACTTGACTCTGAAAATTAAATATTCTATTTGTTTTTCTTGTATTAAATAGAGACTTGTCACCTCGCAGATCTAGATAAATAACATCTCAATTGAAAACAAACTTTCTCAAATTTTATACGGGCAACTGATAACATTTCAACTTTGAATCGAACCAAAATCTCGAACGGAAGCCCTTCGGAAGATTGATGACATTTCAAATTAAGACATTTGACAAATCAAGTTATAAATTAACATTGCTCCACCTTAATAAATTTTGTTGCTCTTTTTCACAGACACAACTTAATGCGCGCTAAATTATTTTAGGTATTCAGACATTGATTTTTAATTGTTGCATTTTGTAGATTTCGCGGTTTACACATTTTGAAAAACGGTGTAAACATGGTGCGAAATATAGTGTTTGTATGGGAATACGATGTTAAATAATTTGATTTTTGAAATATATTCTCAATCTGTATACTTAAGATAGCTGCAAAAAGAGTTTACTGATCAAATTTCAGGGATGTAGATGTGTTGGAAAACGTGCAGTCCTGTTTTCAGTACAATTATCTGATTACAACCAAATCAAATTTCTAGTAAAATTTTACAAATTTATATAAAACTGAAAACGCAACTGTACGCTTTCCAGTAAATGTACATCCCTAAAAAACTTGATCGGTAAACTCTTTTTGTAGTTATCTTGAGTTTTATGGAACGTGAAAGTTTCTGAAATCAAATGTTACGGAAATTAATCGACATCGAATTCGTGTACAAACATTGAATTTCACGCCATGTTTGCATCTATTTCAAAATGATGGCGAAGGTGACACGACAAGCTGTATGTAAAACTGTTTGGAAAAAAATTATGTTTTTTTTTAAAGTTTATACAAAATGGTTTGGAAAGTTGATTAAACAATGAAATCAAATATCGGAAAAGAGTTTTTCCTTCGACGTTTTCGATCAAATCAAACTTAAAAACTTTTTTGCGCCCGAGAAATACAGCTTGTCGCGTAGCCTTCAATAATAGTAATACAAATAATACACCATCTTGAACAGAAATAAGCCAAAATATCATCGCCGATCGATGCAAAACTCGTTTTCTAACATTGGATAAGAAATATTTTGACCAGAAAAAAAATAAACGAAAACGGAACACAAAGTTACAAAATTATTTTAGTTTTTGTTCAAGATGGTGTATTATTTTTTTGGCGGAAAATTTTCAGTTATAGGTAACTGTTCAAACTTTTCGTGACAGAAAATGTTTGACAGTTCACCTTATTAATTTTTTTGACGAAATAGTTGCCAGGGAAAACGCTGTGCAAATTCGACTAAATTTTCCCGCCAAAAGACTTAGTATATAGAGGGAACATTTTTTAGTCACACCTTTTAATTAAATTAACTGATATTCAAGTAATTAATTAAATTATTTGTAAGCGTGCAAGAACAATAAAAATTAAATACAACAACTTGTGGTTTTAATTGTCAATTTTATTATTGAGAAAAATAAATACAACAAATAAAAAAGTATACACACTTGTTTGAATATGACTTTATTTTCTACTTAATTTTATAATGGAAAAAAATTAAAAATAAAAAAACGGCGCATGCGTATTTTGGGCGCCCGTATTTTTTCTAAGTTTTTTGGCGGGAAAATTGAAAAATTTTGAACAGAGTTTACTATGGATGTAACTTATGTAAATAAATTTTTTATTTAAAAAAAAAACGGCGCATGCGTATTTTGAGCGCCTGGTATTTTTCTAAGTCTTTTGGCGGGAAAATTAAAGCAATTTAAACCTTGTTTAACATGTGAAGGAGTTGAGCAAAAATTTTTGACAGCATACAAGAGTAAGGAATAAATAATCACATGAAACCAAGTTGAATTTTTATTCATCAATAAGTTTTGCAAAGATAAATACACCAAAATTAAATTTGAATTTCGCCGGTCTTCAACTTATTCTTACAGATATTTGGTTTTCAACAATTTGAAAGCGAAAATCAACAAAATTGATCTGACTGACATTCACAATTTAGACAAAAGTAATCAATCAAACAGACTAAAGCTGTGCTTTGAATATCATCTTCAAATAATTCTTGCAATGATTGGTTTCAAAAATTTGAAACTAAAAATGAACGAAATCGTCCCTAACGAGTTCGGATTGTAAGAATTGTAATTATTTTCTACCTTGATCGGATAAGTTAGTTTCTTGTCTTGTCTTGTGTTCCATGGCTGATGATCCTGAACTTGAGAATGTAGAGGAATAAAATCTCACATCCTGAAAGAAATAAGTTTAATGAACAAATTCAAAATCTTACCACGGAGAAATTAGTTTGTAATGTTAATGTTGTTGTGAAACTTGTGCTGCGTCGGCGGAAAATTCAAATTCAAACACGAATTTGTTCTGACGAAAAACTAAACCAGCGGTAAAAAGTACTGTCCTGCTTCCAAATGCACGATAAACTGAGCTAAATTAAATCTTTGTGGAATTATGAAAGAAATTGCCCTCGCGACTTCGGGTTGTAAGAAATGTAATTATTTTCTACCTTGAAGATAAGTTAGTTTCTTGTCTTGTCCTGTGTTTTCATGGCTGATCCTGTACTTGAGAATAAAATCACGCCTCCTGAAAGAAATAATGCAAGTAAAGTTTAATATTGAAAACGGAGAAATTGCCAAGTTAATGTTGTTGTGCTGTGTTGGCGGGCAAATGTTGATAAGAAGTGCTATAAGGCAGCGGTAAAATTATTGTCCTGTTTTCAAGTGCATAATACATGCTGATGCATTGAGCTAATTCAGTCTTATAACTTTGCAGAATGATTTTACAAAATTGTGAAATAAATACTAGACAATTGGGTTCTATTTATGCTAATTATATCGCTTTGTTTACCGCTTTTGACAACGAGATTCTGAATATAATAAATTTTTTGTCACGACTTTTGTAAAATCACTATAAAAAGCCTGAAGTTCTGTATGCAAAATGAACATAAAACGGAAATTTCACATCAGTTTTACTTTTATAACGTTTAACATTCAAAAAGCTAATAGCCAATTCAAGAAAAGCTTATTGAAAGAGGTGAGACAAATTCCATTCACAGCTACTGTTGATCACAGAAAACACATCACACATTTATAAAGGTGGAGCAGTATAAATTAATATCATAAACGTGACTCACAACTCCTTTGCTGCTTTTTTCGCACACCGTGAATTTGCCATATTTTAAATCGTCTCTGTTAGATTTTGGAACAAGGAACTCGTTTCCAAGTTATAAGCATGTAAAGCTAAATTTAAGGGTGGTTTTCACAGGTTACAACTTTGTATGGTAAACATTTATATGTCATGATGATAATAATTAATTTTTGCCATAATATTATTAACTGATAAAGAGTAGAGGCATCGATCTATCAAAGCACCCCAGCGGCAGGGACTTGAACTTGTTATGACCCTAAGTACCAAGAAATCATTGCTCGTTTTCACGTTGTTTCCTTTCCTGTAAATTACCTGGCTTTCGTGTGATTGAAAATTCTAAAAGACCTAAACTACTGATCCTGCAAAGCTTAAAAGCTTTTCTTTAGACATCAGTGCCATTAATGTTCCTGGAAATTTTAATATCAATAAAGATCGCTGTTTTAAAGAAAAAGCAGTTGGAATTTGATTAAAGTCGTGATGACAAAAATCATTGTGATTCACAAATGTCAGAAAAAAAAGTATTTTATTTTATTTTTCACTTTTCAGAAATGATAATAATTAAATAGTCTTTATGTACTTGATTTCTTGTACACTTTCATGGCCGCCATGTTGGAATCCCAACGTGGGACACCGATATGGCGGATTGACGCAAACTGTCTTGTAACTTTCCTAATATTTTTTGTAATAATTGTTCGTAAATTGTGGGATTTCTCTGGAATTTTCCGTGTTTTTTTTTCATTTCGATACGTTTTTTTTGGGAAAAAATACAGCTATATCATATGTTCCCTTTGGGAAAAATTATATAGAAAACTTGTCCTGTAACCAATATTTGTGTTACTCTGAAAAGTTCTATACTCGTCCCAAGTTTCTATATGCTTTAAATCTATTTTGCATAAGCATAATTTAAAGTAACCTTTAACCAGATATGTTTTCTCTAGTGCTCTTGAGTAATGTACAATATGTGGTATGAACAATGTTTCATCACTATCGAAGTTACAAATCATTTCAGTGAAGGTGGCTCATAATACTTTAGACCTTCCCGTCTGTGGCATTCTATCACAACTACACTAATAATGTTGACGAAAAACTTTTCGTACAAATTTGAACACGTTTTACCAATGAACAAATTGAGATATGATGTCAAAATTAGTTCCCATGACAACACTGCAAGAGGTCAAACAAACGTACCCTATTTTTGACCTTTTGAGGCGTAACTTTAAAACTACTCGGAAATCTTCTCTTTTTGATATTTTTTGTCTAATCGACAAAACAGACATTTTTACAATTTTTTTTACAAAAATGAAACTCTAGATGTTACAATTTTTAACTCGTGAATGTGAAAGCAACGAACGGCTTATAGCATTTGGTGGACAAATTTCATTCGCTCGGTCGATGGGCTGTAAACTCGCGCTATTAATTTATGTATTTTAATGTACTCATTCACGAGTCAGCTTATAGGACTCTTTGATTATTTCTGTGTTATTTGCTTCCTCTTGCATTTGATATTAGGTGGAAAAGCGTGAAACATTCCCTTATGATTGGCTTTGAATTTGTAAATATAAAGAAATACAGCTAAATAAATGAAACTGACCTGTTATGTTCACGATCCAGCTAATTATGTCATCTTTATAACCAATTTTGCAAGCTTCTCATCTAATACTCTGTCCTTCAATTATCTGCAGAGAAAAGAAAATTGTTGTTTAGATTCATGTTTTATTAATTACATTCCCGTCCCAACCGGGGGGGGGGGATGGAGGATTCGTCGAGGACAAAACTAACAAGTAAAAACGTTTTTTGGCAATAAATTATTTTTTTTAGGGGAGGGGGTGGAAAAAGGGGGTCATAACGTTACTCCAGTAATTGAAGCTAGTAAATGACCAAGCTCGCCACGAGTCTCCCTGTAGCTCAGTGGTTAGAGCATCCTACCGGGGTGCTGAAGGTCATGGGTTTGACTCCCGTCAGGGACTCAAGACTTTTTCTTTGGCCTGATGCTCATGACAAACTGAAATAACATCTTTCTCATTACTCCAGTATTTTGGGGCAGTCGTGTTCGGGAATGAATTTATTTTTTATTGATTTTTGGGATTTTGGGAGGTATGAAAAGCTTCATTTTAATTTGTGCTTAATTTTTTCTGATGAAATAAACAAACAAAAAAAAACAAACAAACAAACAAATAAAAAACAAACAAACAAATATAAATCACTGACCTGATATCGTGACCATCCATCTTTGTAAACAATTATAAGCAAGCCTACTGTCACTGCACCCTGAAGAGAAATATAAAGAACTGTTGCTTAGATTCGTTTTTCACATACCCTGGGTTCCTAAGGATGTCTCTCTTTTTTTCTTCAAAACATGTTCTCTAACTTTTGATAACTTGTTCAGTTTTCCACAATCCTGAAGTAAGAAAAGTAAAAGTAACGAGACCAGAGAGGCACGTAGAAGCATTTGATCAGTTTTCACCGTAGCTGTATTTAGATACATGATATGGAAATTATTTTTCATTATTTTTAACACTCTTCACTTGTATCGTGGGCTTCGTGGCAGTGATCTCATATATCCTTTACAGTAAAAGAAAGTAATCTTAGTGGATAAAAAACATGATAATTCAGTCACTTCCCCATGGTGAAGTCGCATTACGTTTTTGTGATTCGTACGGAAAACTAGTCCAGTTACTTTTCATTTAGGAAATTTGAGGCTTTGTGTCTACGGAACAAACATTTAAACAAACCTTTTCGTTGGGTGGCCTGAAGCAAGTCGAATTCAAGTCATCTTCCACTTTACTCTTAGCAACTGAGGTGCTTATCTGTGGCTGTTCATCGACTGAGCTTGCTTGAGAACTCCGTAACAAAGATATGTAGGCACTCTGAAAGAAATGAGAGTAAAATCAAGTCAGATTTGAAGTTAAATTATAAGTCGGAGACCCTGTTGATTCAATTTTACATGAAACTTGCGCGCGAGAATGAACTTCAATGTGTTGAATAAAATAATATTTTTGCTAGAGAATTCAGTTATCAATTTGGTCCTACAAACGAGAAGAGCTGCTTCTTGTTCTGTTTCGTTTTCTGTATCCGCGTTACGTACGAGTATTAAACTAATCACAGCTAAAAAGAAGTTAAAAGAAAAAAATTCATCACACGAACTCAGTTTGTTGTTTATTTGACTCGTTGAAGCACTACGCTTCGGCTCTCTCGGGAAGCTAAGCGCACTCGGGGACGACTAGAAAATGGTTTAGTTTCCCATCTAGACGGCTACCTCATTAGTTCAAATCAAACTAGACATCAAGCCACAAGAATTATAACTAAACGAAAGGCAACAAGAATGCAATATAAAATATTTAATTACCTTGACCAAGCTCCAGAATCTTCAACCAGTTGAAGGACGATTTTCCACGTGTCTGCAATAGTCGCTCAAAGCCAAACGTCCCATAGTTTTCGTAACGGCAGTTACTCCTAACTTAGAAATGACTGCATTCCGCTAAAAACGGTTGTTGTAGAACATAACTGAGCGAAAATATAAAGCGAAATATTTTCGTCCAAGCTATTTTTCAATCTTCGATTCTCCGCATGTGAAGGTGATTGCCAAAACGTGCATAATAACAGGAATAATTTGCAATTCAAATCGGAATAATTGTCACCTCATGGGAAGCTTGAGTATCCATAACCGTTCAGTTTAAACAAATCGTGAAAACATGAGTACTTTTTGCTTCAGCCTTAGCTTGGTAGGAGAACCTAATCAGTAAAGCATCAAGTTTTTCCCTTCGCCAAGCACTGTTAAAAAATTACCGTTATGTGATTTGATTTAGCGCTCTCCTTCCAATAACCAACCTTCTCTGTTAATTCTTTTGCCCCCCCCCCCCCCCCCAAATTAAAAAAAAAACTATCCACGAAATACCTAGATCTATCGCAATCCGCCCAGTAATCGTGCTTTTATTGATCAAAATTTGCTGACGAGGAGGAACAATTCCATTGGCCAACAAGGGTGTTAGCTGCGCCCAGGCACTAAATCGAACCATTACGAGATGTGGTTATACACTGCAAGCGAACCCTACCTCCGTAAAAAACACAGGTTCAGTTTTGTCGAAGGGCACAATTTGAGGGCGATGTGTCTGAGATCTTTTCAATTTCTTCACTTCAGTCTCATACCTTTACCCAACCCAACCCTGCCCTGTTTTGTTTTTTTCGCACTTTATATCAGAGGAAGCCCTCATAACAGCTCACTCTTGCTAGGAAATACTTCCTAATTTATAATATATAAATGCCATTCCTGTGAGCGAATACTGGCTTTTTCACGACTTATAAAGACGACTACAAGCTTAGCCCGTGTATTTTCGTCATCTCTCCCCTCAAGCAAAATCACTGAGAGATAAAAAAACCCACACGATCTGATTTTATTCGACAATTCATGACCATTCATTCGGTTATCTGCGTATAATTCCTGTTCCATTACGAGTATGAAATTCAACTGAGGCCGACAAAAACTGCGAGAAATTGAGAAGCAAAATTGATTTGTTTCGCCAGTCTACAACTGAAGAGCATTAACGTCGTACATAGCGTGTACACAACACTCCTTTCAACAGCCTTCCTTACTTAATTTGTCCCTATTTCTTGCCATAATAAAATCTGTATCTACAGTAGAATCCCGATTTCTCGAACCCTCAATTTCTCAAATGAAAAAACCCCGATAACTCGAACCAAAAGTCGTTTCCCTTGGATTTGTTTCACTGTAATTTTACCCCCGATATTTCAAACTCCCCATTTCTCGAACCAATTTTCGTTTCCCTTGGAGGTTCGAGAAATCGGGATTCCGCTGTATCTAACTATTCTTTTTCCTGTAATGCGTTCCAAAGTAAAGTCCCTCCTGTGGCGAGACAAGATGCTACTGCAAACATTGCATTTATTCTTTTGTTGGTTAAGCTTTTGGGGTCCTTTGGCCGAGCATTATAAAGAAAACAACGATAACAGAACAGCGAAAGATGCAAGAAGACAAACAAAATCAGTATTTGCCATTGGAAGTCAACCAAGCTACTAGGCAAACAACGCCAGCAAAACAGGATGTTGGATTTGCCTCAGTAATTTTAATGGACGGACATTTTGCTAGAGCCGTAAAAAAATGAGGATTTTCGTTGTTTTTGGTAATAAAAAAGATTACTTTGAGAATATGAGACGACGGTATTTGGTTCGATCGCAATTTGAAAAGTTTTCAAATAACAAGTCACTTTATACATTAGCATTTCGAATTTTCTGTCAAACTGTTTATAAATGCGTAATCGTGTAGAAGTACACAATATCGTACAAACATGCTTAAAAATCGCCAAATTGCAATAAAGAACACATTTTAACGATTTGTTTGTTGGAAGCATCGGGCATTTTGCTTCCTTTATAAAGGATAAGAAGCGATTGCAATCAGCTTTTAACGGAAAATTCAAGACGATGCTTGAAATAAAGACTTATAAACGACGCGACGCTATCAGGAAATTTGCATTAATTTTAGAGTGTTCAGTTGATCACGCAACCGAAGAAACACCATTTTCCGAACTCTTTTTGCTGCAATTTTTATTAACAACATTGAAATGTGTCATAATACACGAAACAGAGTTGCAAGGAAAAATAATCCTTGCATATTCTAATGGCGTCCGTTTTAACCGCAGAATATTGATTTGAATACGGTATGTTTAATTTAGAGCTTTGCTCGTAAACAAAGCAGTTCTGACGATTTATTGCTTCGGGTGTGTTTGTAGCCCTGTTGAAAATTTCAAATATTTCCTTTTCTTTACAAGGACCGTTCCGAGACTTTCAAGGGTCCTCTCCACAAAATAACGATCTTTCATTCAGTGTAAAAACACAACGATCTCGCTCGCTGAAAAGTGAAAAAATTCGTCATTTTTAGCAAATGCGAGAGGAATTTCAACCGTGAAAAATACGATTTTGTCTCGATTTTCATCTATCTGGGGTTGTCAGATCAGTTATGTTACATCGAGCAGTTATTCAGAAGTGTTTTCTCTAGACATGGATGTGTAATAAATTTCTGTTCAGTAAAAACTGGTTTTTGATGTGAAATAAAATGTGAAACAAGCACAAAATGGAAGTCACTTCAACTCCGTGCCTTCTGTTGTGGTTGCTTCCTCGGAGGTCCGCACAACGCGTTAAAAATGAACGTCACAAGTTTCGTGGACAAAACGTACCTCGCACGCGACAATAATAGCATTTGTTGAAGTCGACGCGAAGAAAACAAAATTAACAATGTCTGCTGTGAAGGTTAAGCCCGCTAAGGCCGTCGCCTCCCACCCTAAATACATTGACATGATAGTGAACGCGGTCAAAGCCCTCGCCGACAAAAGTGGCTCGTCTCGACAGGCCATCAACAAGTACATTGTGAAGGAGTACAGCCTGACCGAGAACAATCACCATAATGCAATGCTCAAACAAGCCCTCAAGCGGGGTTCCGACGCCAGCGGTCCACTGGTTCACAACAAGGGAAAGGGGGCAGCTGGGTCTTTCAAGATTAAACCTGCTCCGACAAAACCTGCTAAACCGGCTGCGAAGAAAGCTCCGGCGAAAAAGCCCCGCCGAAGAAAACCGCTGCCAAGAAAGCGCCCGCCAAGAAGAAGACTCCAGCCAAGCCCGCGAAACCAGCCGCGCCTGCTGCTAAGCTGCCAGCGGAAGAACCAGCCGTGGCACCAGCAGCAGCTCCAGCGCCTAAAAAGCCCACCAAAACTACCAAGCCCAAGGTAGCCAAGGAAAAGACCGCGAAAAAATCGAAGGCTGCCGCGCCGAAAAAGCCCAAAGTTGTGAAAGCTAAAAAGTCACCCAAGAAGGCAAAGAAAAATTAAAGGTGCTGCTTCGAAGAAGTAAAAACTCTGTTAAATCCAACTGCAAGTGTTTCAGTTGAAACGCTTTTGTTGTGAGTAGTCATTAGCTTATTTAAATTGTTTTATTTAAATTTTTCAATATTAGTATTAGATACTTTATACTGTGATTTTGACATCCCTATGACCAAGGTAAGCCAACGCTTTTTAAAAATCCTAAATTGATTTTTCAGTTTCAACACTGATTAGTGCATTACATGTAATTGTGCAATAAAAATGCATATGGCCGATTATTTTAAGGTGGCTGGTAACTGTGCTTTGCTTGATCGCTACTGCTATACTATATCAATTGATGTTAAAATAATGGTATCAAACGAATGTTCACCAATGATTGGGGCATTCATTTGATACCATTATTTCAACATCAACTAATACAGAATGGTCAGTGGTATCGACCATTAAAGCACAAGGGCTGTAGACCGTTACCAGCCACCTTAGAGCCACACTTATGACATATCACTGAAATTGTAATAATTACAATTTGGCTTGGCCTTCGCCTAGTCATGGTGTAGTGTCCTCGTGCAAACCTTATTTTAGCCATAAATTAGGTCAGTCTGTTATTAGACCACGTTTAATTAATCGACCCATAAAACTTGCTTGTAAAGTTACTATTTTGTTAAAACTGACCAAGACTAACGATGAACGGGATGATATTTTCTAGTTTTGCCCTTTTTACCCGACTATCGCCACAAAGTGGCTGTGAAACAAAGCAAACTTGTTGCTTATAAACGAGTAAAGTACTTTGAAGCTGTATATATAAAGCCGCTTTGGTGATCCTGGAGCTTTTTATCCAATAAAAAAAGATGAAAATGTAATAAAGTTGTCAGTCTGACTGGATTGAGTGTTTTAGTTTTTACTGAATTGTCTATGTTCGTGTTAACATGCAAACGAGGAAACAACAACAAAATGCTTTGGTTCCTTGTACTGCAAATCCCGCGAAATCCCGCCGTCGGGACGGGACTGAGCCCGCAGTTTTCGTCCCCGAAGTTGCTAAGCAACATGACGTATCCTTATTGGGCTACTGTAGCTCGTTTTTGATTGGGTCATAAGAATCGGAAACTCTTCGACTGCTTCAACGAAGATTTGCCAAAACCGGCACATGTTCCCCCGCCTGAAATCAAGAAACCTTTTTATAAAGAACAAATGCTACAAACATGAGATATTATGCGCAGTGAAGGATGTGAAGTACAGCCCCGCGCAACCCTGGAAACTAGTTGGAAAAAAAAAATGCTAAAATCAGGTTTCATTCAGTTTAATGATCAAAAAGCATGAATACTTTGATTTAACTTTGACATGATAAAAACGGAGGAAAGTAGAATAGTCAGGAAACCCAAATTTACACTTTGTTTTGCTTTGCGAAAATAGCAATAAAATAAATACAGTGTTCACGCGTTTCTGATTCGCACAGTAAACGTTTCTACAGAGTCAATAATAAAATCATCTTTATTTTCAAGCATCAAAAGCCATTACAACATTCTTGGCGTCCGAGTCACAACATGCGTTCATTTCTAGCCGAGTTACACTTGTTGGTCTGAACCGTTCGGGTAGAAATCTCGAATATAGATCCAGAAATCCCTGTTTGAAAGCGGAATTGCGCAATCCATACAGAACAGGATTACACATGCTGTTCAGATAACCGAGTAGTAACGATGCTATGTCCACCGCACGAGGCAAGGGCCTTGGATAATACACATCAAAGAACATGGTTACAGCAAATGGCGCCCAACAAACGACAAAGAGGGCAAGCACGAACAGAAACGTGTTTGTGATCTTAGTTTCCTCGTGTGTGACTTGAAACGCGCGCGATTTCGATTTCGATTCGAGTTCAGAGCCGCCTGGCGTGTTCATATGTGGCCTCTGTCCTTCAGCCATGTTGCGGTCTGGCTCGGTATCTGGATTCCTGTTGCCTCGAGTTTCATTTTCTGTTGTAAGCTCGTGGTGATGAGGCGGTGGTGTAAGGTTATTCCTTGAAACCGCCATTCGTCTTTTCAAATTCTTTCGTAAACGTTAAAATGTTATAATAAGAAAACGCCATCGCGGAAAGAGGCCCGAAAAAGCAGACTGCGATCATAAAATACATATAGTACACGTTTGCAGGCCAGTAAACAAAACAGTACGATTTTCCAGGGATGAAGCGGTATTCTGCCCAGCCGAAAAGCGGACGGGAAGCCAGAGATATGGAGACTGCCCACACTGCCGCGGCGTACAGCAAGGCTTTCCTCTTCGAGAAGGTCTTGGTGTAAGTGTTCCATTTGACGATGTAAAAATATCGGTTGAGGGCGATCATGCCAAGAGACATTACGGACGCAATGAAGGATAAAATCGTGAAAAAACCCAGCGCCGTGCAAGCTGTGTCACCGAACACCCAGCGCTCTGTAATGATGGTCACCACAGTAACTGGAATGCTTAGAACCGACACCATGATGTCTGCCGCGGCCAGGTTTAGAATGTACAAGTTGGTAATGGTGCGAAGATCTTTGTTTTTGTAAACGATGATGTATAAGCTGACGTTGCCGATCAGAGCCGCCAAACAAATGAAACAGAGGACAGAGGTCTCCGATACAGTAACTAACAGACTTGACGACATTTCGGAACTTTGAATTCCACAAACCCAATGCAAAACGATGCTGTATTGTCAGTTGTCTCTAAACAGCAACAAATCGAGCGTTCAAAGTTAGCCTTTAGTTCACAAGGAAACTTGGCTCCAGAACAAATCGACAACAAATTTGTTAAAAAGTTGAGTGATTCCGAGAATCGATTAATAACTTTGTGAAATGAAATTACAGCCGAAATCTTGTTCCCAATGGTTTCCCAAACCGTACACGCAAAAAACTGAACCCGTTTGTTTCCTCTCGATCGAACGGATCATTTGAATGAAAACGGCTGGAAATTTTAATATATAGAAAGAAAAAAGGAAAACCTGGTTTCCGCATAGTCTGAAGGGGAAACAATGGTCGTATTACAACTGAGTTTGAATTCATTTGTTTCAGATACTTAAAAAGGTTTTCTGATCACTCTAAGGATTAACTTTGTGAAAATTACAACAAACGAAGACGATTAGTTCATATTTATACTCTGAATGGCTTCGCAAACCTTCGAAATTCAATATGGCGTACAACTGACGAGGCTTGTAACAGTGAAATATATTTTGTAGCCATATTTTTACAGTATTGTCAAAAGAGTACCTAAGATGTTATGTCTTGCTCATCGTTTTTAACCCTTTCACTCCCAAGAATGCTAAGTTTAAAACTGAGGGGAAAAATCTTGAATTATTTCATTTTGAAAAATTGTCAAAAACAAACAGCACCACATAAAAGTACTGCGCGATAGCTTTTATTTGAATGGTCACACACTAGGGTTTCATCCACAGACTGAAAAGTTAGAACCACCTTGTACAGCATAATAAACAGTACCACATGAAAGTACTGCTCAATTGCTTTCATTTGAATGGTCACACACTAGGGTTTCATCCACAGACTTAAAAGTTACAACCACATTGACTCAAGGTTTTTACTCTGGGAGTGAAAGGGTTAAGCTTCGCAAACCGTTCACGCATAATTATGGATATTTTGAAAGTCCGTATGTGCTGCTTTCTTTCAATCGAAAGGACCATTTGAATGATTTTAATGAACGTAAGGAAGTCTTGTTGCCGCCTAATCTAAAGAACTATAATCAAGAAGGAAAACTCCCACACGATTCTCTTAGCGCTCTTGAAACGTATAAGGGCTTCCTGTTTGATGTACTTTTCGAGGGAAACAAAATGTTGTACGTGCTTCTTTGTAATGTTGGTATAGTGGCAAAGGGTGTACACATTAGGAAATACGCACAAGGAAATTGGTTCGTCATGGTTTTGTAGTAATGTCTATAAAAGGAGAAAACTGCTTTGTAATAGCAACCACCTCATGAAGAAACACTAAGAAGGAAATTATCCTCAAAGCTTACACCTTACAAAAGAACTTGATATACGTGGGATAGAATAGCCTGCGAACGCAGACATAATTTCCGGCTAGAGTTTCCCCGCCGAAAATTAACGGCGGGTGAAACAAGAAGAGCCCGAGAAAACCGGCTGCTCTCGCAGGCTAGGGAAAGAACGACGGCAGCCGGACTGGAAAACAGCTTGAATGGATAAGTCAATTAAATACAGTCGAACCTCCACTAACGGCCACCTCTCTACAACGGCCAGGATTTTTTTCCTGACCGCGCGCCGATCCATACACTTTACTCTTATTGAAACCTCCCTACAACGACCACCTCTCTACAATGGCCAGTTCATTCTACCCCAGGGTGGCCGTTATAGAGAGATTCAATTGTAATTCAATAATTTCTAACTTCAAATGAACGGTGTAAAAAGCTTGTTTTTATTGATGTCCATCGCTGGAACAGATATTACGGTATAAATATACAAATAGACAAGTTTCTTCGAAAGACAGTCATACTGAGTCTGAGGCGAGCACCTTTCACAATTTTGAATACAATTTATACAGTAACACTGAACGCCGCAGCAACCGATCCGAGCTCATCGTGCTGACTTCGGAAGAACTCGGCAACACTTCGGAGACCTTCGGAGGCTATCGTGACTGTACGAAGGGTTTCCGACGTATTGTACTCTGTCGTTCGTTGTTCGGATTGAAGACCACGCTGCTTCAGGACAGCAACTTCTTTCTTTGTTCTTGGAGTAAAAATTCCAAATGTTCCGCTCGTTTCATGGCCGCCTGTGCAAAGACAGAAAACGAGCGCAATTCAAAACAAAGCTAACGGGGCTATTGCGAGAAACGAAGGAGTCCGAGAGTGACCATTTACAAGTCAATGAAGTCACAAACGCGTAACACATATAGGTACGACATATCGCCCCTTTATATGTCAAACATTGCAATCATTTTTAAGATGTAAAAAAATTCCCTTCAAATCGAAGGAAACCTCAAAATAATTGTTAACTAAGCTAGAAAAGCAATAAAGAGGTCATGACAAACCAAAAAGAAACAAGGATGGTTAACAATGGAGAAGATTGAGACGGATTACGAACGACAACTTCAAAACTTTAGGCTAAATTTTTAAGATACGCCATCAGTGACGAAGCTTGGACTTCAAGTAGAGACAGTGAAGCAACTGTACTGGATAACTGAATAAATTTAACAAATGTCACTGAAAGGGGATGACTCATATTGGTGCAACAGTGGAACAGCTCGGGAAAACAGTGAAGGTCTCTTACCTGGTGTTGTTCTCGTAAAGTTTTCATTGTTTCTTCCTTTTTGGCGATGGCCTGTTTTACCCTAATAAAACAAACAAACAAATTAAGTTTGCTAACAAAGAGAACCAACCAACCAACCAACCAACCAACAAACAAAACAAACCAAACGAACAAACATCGACGATGTTGAGTTGCTTGACGATACTGAGTTATGCAATTCCGTGATTGTAAAATATAAGAACTTATTTTCTCGCATTAAAATGACGACGGCTACCACGTTTTTCCCGCCAAAATAGCATTGGTTCACGCGCGCGTTGGTCACACGCGTCAGCCTTCCCGCTTGGCGCCGGCTTGAGGCGCCGGTTAGTTACGTGTATTTGCTCCAAGTTTCCCAAAGGCTCATTGTGTTGTTAACGTTTGCTGTGATTGGCCATTCAAATTGCTTTGGTTCTGGTTTTACGAAACTCAATTGAAAACCGCTCTAGTTATCAACACCAACCTCTTATGTACTTCGTCCATCTCATGTTCCTTCTCTCTAGTGACTCGTTCTATTTCCAGTCTGTGGCGAGCTTTCATTTCACTCTGTTCAGTTTTCAGACGCTTGTTGTCTTCATCAGTTGTCACAAGCCTGATGCATAGAGAGAAGAATGAAACACGAGATATCTCTGTAAATAAACTGTATTCAGTTTGTCGCGAGTATGACACTACAAAGAAAACATAGGCACGTAATACGTGCAGAAGCGATGACGTTTTTGAGTATAACTTAATGTACCTAACCACATTTCAAACCAATATATATTAATTTTCTACCCTAACTGACCTATCCCTAAATCTTTGCCCCTTTAAGCCAAAATACGATGTACAAAATCACCTTCAAATTGAAGCAAGCCTCAAAATAATAGTTTACTAAGGTAGAAAAACACCAAAGAGGTGACAATAAACCAAACAGGAACAAGGATGGTTGAGGATGGAGAAGATTAGGACGGATTACGAATGACGAACTTGAAAAATTTAGGCTAATTTAAATTTTTGCACAAACCATGACGTAGCTCCTAAAGGCTATTGCAAACCATTTTCATTGATGCGTCATCGCTTAATTCTTAGTTGAACCCATGAACTTCCATACATCGGTCGGATGTTTTAACCACAGAGCTACAGGAGACCCTTGGGGAGCTCGTGGCTAGCTAGTAGGAGGTCGGTAGTCCCATGCTCGTGACAAACTGAATATTATTTACAACATACAGTAAAAACCCGCGTGTAAGAACCTACAGTTTTCTAAGTTTGGCAAAATAGGTTCTTGTATTTGGGGGGCATTATACAGCATTTATTCATAACTGTATTGCTTCAAGCCTCATGCAAAACTCACTAAACAATCTATATAAACAAATATCTCTTCAACAAGAGCTGTATAATAAAAAAAGAAAATAATTAGATAATTATAGCAAAAATAAAAGGATATAAAATGGCAAATTTCTGCCAGCAGGTTCTTAAACCACTAGGTTCTTACACGCGGGTTTTTACTGTATTTCTCTTTATGACATATCTCTGTTTACAGATCAAGGAGAAGTATATACACAAACCTGTCTGCAAACTCCTGTCGTATGATGTCCGCCACCTTTCCTCTCTCCTCCTGCAGTCGTTTGGCCACCTTGTCTATTCCCTCCACTTCGTTGTCTTTCTGTTTCAACACGCTTTTCAAGCGCGCATTTTCCCCGTCAACTTCAGATAAACGAGCCTTAAATAAAATGGCAACAAATACAGTTATCGTGTGGAATAATTTCCCCTATATACCCGTTTTATACGCAGACGTATCAGAGAGTTTAAGCCGACGGCGTTCTACAGCAAACGGCAAACATCAGCTTGCCGTTTATTTTGTTCACATTTCTTTGAATCATTAAATAAATCTATCAGAAAAATGATAAAACATTCACAAGTTCAAAACAAATTCAAAAATACTCCATTTCACGTACGAGCGGCTAACGGCAGACGGCAAAAGTAAGATTTTTGCCATCGCGGGAAAAACAGACGTGACGCTTAAGGCTTAATCGCTCTGTCTGTCTGTCTGTCTGTCTGTCTGTCTGTCTGTCTGTCTGTCTGTCTGTCTGTCTGTCTGTCTGAGGCATTGCCAATTGAAGTCAAATAAACCTGAAACTCCAAATTTGGAATTGGCAAACTTTGCTGCTATTACCTTACATTCTGATCTCTCTCCATATTCCAATCCTCATATAAAAGATCGGACCAGAAAAGCAAAGGAATCAATGGTTCCCAGTCTCCACTAGAACACCACTGCTACCACCGTATCTGGCACTCACCTTCATGCTGTTGTATTTTTCCTGCATATTTCGCTCAGATGCCTCTAATTCTTTCAATTCAGATTCGTACTTGTCTCTCACCCGCCTAAAAACCAGCAAACACAACACAGAGATACTTTATCTTTCCTTTCAAAGTATCGTGAAAGCTCTATTAAGCCCCCGGGGGGCTTATTTAATTTCGGGCCCCGAGAAGGGGGGCTTATTAGAGAGGGGGGGCTTAATAGAGAGGGGGGCTAAATAGAGCTTTTACGGTATGTTTTCATAGTAATGTAATCGTGATAGAAATAGTAAAATAAGGAACGGGGATATAAAGATACTGGTAGTGGAGGGTAGAGACCTACAAAAGAAAAATAACAGTGTAACTCCTATCCAGTAAGATTACAGTTGAATCCCTCTACAACGACCACCCTAGTGCATAATTAACTGTCCGTTGTAGAGAGTTGGCTGTTGTAGGGAGGTTTCAATAAGAGTAAAGCGTATGGATTGGCGCACGGTCGGGACAGAAAATACTAACCATTGTAGAGAGGTGGCCGTTAGTAGAGGTTCGACTTTACTTACTTGATTCTGTTCTCTGCGGCACGTTCACATTCCTCTCTCGCCAGCGACGTTTCTTCTTCCAGTCTCGAAATCACCATTTCAATTTCCTAAAGGAATTAAAATAGTTCCATAACACGTTTAGCGTTTACCGCCATTTTCCACCGACTGTCTCAAAGCTTAATTAACAGAATCAATCAATGTGGCTGAAAACGGTGGATTGAACCAATCACAAGTCAAGGTAAAAACACGTGGCCAGCCACCAGCCAGCCTGCTCTGCCATAAACGAGAGAAAGATAAAGGTAGGTGAAGTCTTCACGAGCCTAGTGGCCCACAACTGCCGTAGTTTATCCCGGTTTCCGTAGCATGAAGCCGACTAGGAGTATTGCTACTCCTCCTGGATGGGATGCTAGTCCATCGCAGGTATTCTCCAGCGGGCATTTTGTCGAGAGAGGCACTGTGAGAGTAAAGTGTCTTGCCCAAGAACACAACACAATGACTCAGGCCAGTGCTCGAACCCAGACCGCTCGATCCGGAGTACAACACGCTAACCATTAGGCCACTGCGTCTGTCCAGCCGCGTCTGTCATAACGAGAGAGAAAGAAAAAAATATCCTCACCCTATCACGGCCGTCCCGAACCGCTTCTTTCAACTCCCGCTCTTTAGTCATTAGCATGGCGTCCTGAAGAGACAAAAAAAAACAGTTTGATACCAAGTATGGTAGCATTGAAAAACGCATATCAAGCTAAGATGTACTCTTCTCTTCATGCTTAGCACTTTCTCGCAGAAAGAGGAAAAGCGAAATGGAATGGGTTGACGCTAGATATCACGTCACATCACGTCAAATCACGTTACGTCATGTCAAATAATAATTAACTTAACAACCTCCCTTACTAAAACCACGGGCTCAGCTCAGGGATTCTGATATACCCCGTAGTCAGGGGAACAAGTGCCGTTTTAGCAAATCTTCGTTGAAGCACTCGAATAGATTTTCGATTCTTATTATCCAATCAAAAAACAGCGCGAGCACTCACAAGTACTCCGAAAATTATCACACCAGCATAGCATGCACAATGAGGATACGTCATGTTGCTTAGCAACGTCAGGACGAACACCGCGGGCTCATTCCCGTCTCGGAGGCGGGATTTCGCCCTCAACTTGTACTTGTTCCCCGACTGTGACAGTATTTCGTCGATTTAAAGCGAGCTATGTCTCGATATTTTAAGTCATTTTTGCGAAGTGCCTGTCTGTCCCTACTATGTATGGTTGTTGGATTTCAGTACCTGCTTCTTCATGTAGTTTTCGATCCAGCCTTGTTTCTCAATCTCGAGTCTTTCCTTCAGCTCGTTCATCTCCAACTGTAATTCAAACAAATTTCCTCGTTATCACTGCACAAAACACATGACTGTGTGAGAAAGATATTATTCTGTCAGTGACACAAGCTACTCGAAAAAAAAAAATTCCGAGTTCCCCCAACAGGAGTCGAACCTATGACCTTCCGCACACCGGTCGGACGCTCTACCACTGAGCTACAGGAGACTCGTGGGAGCTAAGGCCATATAACTAGGTTCAAGTGTGACAAACATCCCGCATACTGCTAGGATTAGATTTGTCGATGATAGAGAATTTGTGGAAAGAAATGATGATATATATATTTTTTTGACTGTGTGTTGTACAATCAGTTATCTTTTCTGTTACCTGATGCTTTCTTTCCAGATCATCATTTGTTCTTTGATGGGACGTCTGCATCTCCAGAATAGACTTTTTATGTGACTCCTGTAACAAAAGAGACGATTGCAAATCAAACAATCAAATTAATGCTTGCTGCCTAATCACGCTATCTTGCTCCTCTGATCCCTATGGTTGGAACAGACTTTAAAGGAACTATGTCATGATATTTTAAGTCATCTTTTGCTATGTTGAAAATTACCTTCAAATCAAAGAAAACCTCAAAATAACAGTTTAATGAGGTATGAAAACACCAAAGAGGTAATGATAAGCCAAACAGGAACAAGGATGGCTAAGATTGGGGAAGATTGAGACGGATTAAGAATTTGAAAAATTTAGGCTAATTTCTTCAAGATGCGCTATCCGTGACGTAGCTCTGCTGTTTACCAGGCACTCATCAACATCGTCCGCCGCCAGCCTAAGCCAAAGTTTCTTTGGTCTCCCTGTGAGTTCCAATCCAGTGCCTGTTGCCTAGTAAAAACGCTGAGCCACAGAACACCCACACTTACCTCCAGGGCTCCTCGTGCCTCGTCCAGTTCCTGACGTTGTTTCTGAGCCTGCAGTGCTACTCTCTCCTTCTCTTCCTGCACCTCAGAGTACAGTCGCCGTCTCTGTTGCTGATAGGCCTGCTCCTCTTGCTCTAGCTGCTTTTCATATCTAAACAAACAAACAAACAAACAAACAAACTTCAAACGTTGAATAGAGTGATTAACTGGACTGTAGCAAGATACGCCTATACTGTATACCTCGATTAAGCGCTCGAACATGGCCAGAACTCACTGAATTTTGCAACTTTTTTTAGCGAGAAAGGACCGAGATCACGGTCCCGTCTCAAAGGCGGCCCGGCTCTCCCCGACTTAAAGATCCATAACGAACGAAAGGTAACTATTTAACCACACAAGTCCAGTGTTACTGTAAAATACCTGCGATATATTTCCTATAACGTGGAAATAGGGATACACAACTGTAAATAATAAAGCATGCCCCCACTCCCTCCCTCCATCCCCACTGGCCTCTAAACGAGGTTTGTGTTGTTCTGCAGTGCAGAGGGAAATTACACGTGAAGGATGGTGTACCTTTGTTGAGAGAGTTCTCTCTCCCGCGAGCACGCATTTTCCTTTTCTCGTTCCAGTTGATCTCTCAATTCTTCTATTTGTTGGATGTATCTTCTACCCGCGCGTTCATCAGCTTCAAGTAACTCCGCCTGCCAGGAAAGTACGTGTGTAAGAGTGTTATTCCGATTTCATTTTAGCTAAAAGGCGTTGCAGAACTAATGTTTTTATACATTCTTGTTTTATCGTATCGTGGATCTCTGGAGCAATTCTCTGAATGCCGTGGAGTACTCAGTAACGTAAAGGTATAAAGCCGTTCGGCACACTGCCGGAGCTTATCCCGGTTTCCGTAGTATGAAGCAAACTAGGATTATTGCTACTGCCCCTTGGTGGGACGCTAGTCCAACGCCAGATGACCCCCCAGCATTTCGTTAGGTTGTCCCTAACAGTTCGCCGGTACCCATGTATACTACTGGGTGCTTAAGAACACAACACAGTGATCCCAGCCAGGGTTCGAACCCAGACAGCTCGATCCGGAGGCCCCGCGTCTCCCACTGGAGTATCAAGGCTAAGGTTGTGTTATTATCCCAAGCAGAATGTGGCAGCACATGTGGTAATACTAATGTGAATACCTGTTGGGTGGACTTGAATCTCTTCACTTCCGCTTTGTGTTTCGCGATCAGCTTCTGGATGTCAGGTTCCAGTCCCTTGACCGTAACCTCCTGTTAATTGATAAATACAAAGCGTTTGTCATAACATGATCCCAAAGGATTTATTTTTGAAGTCTCAAGACAGAAGAAAGAAAACGTCTGCAACTGATATCCTCGACTGCCTGCGAGCGAGCTCTCTTTCCCACTTTCTCTCTTCCCTACCCCCACCCCAAGAGAGCTTGCTCGCAGGCTAATCCTCAACTCCTCACCTTGATTTGCTGAGTTTTATCGTTAATCCATTTCTCTCGTCTAAGTTTCTCTGCCGCCAGTATAACTTCCTTTTGTTTCTTTAATTCAACTTGTTGACTGAAAAGAGAAAAGAAGTAAAGAAAAGAAACTATCAAGGGTTACATTACATCATAACAGCGCTAGTCCACCAAGCTCTATAATTGGTTCAAAGAAAACACGTGCAATGTGCTCCAACCAATCGGTGCGATGTTGCTTTTCCAGCCAATCAGATGCAAATCTGATTGGTTCAAGTGACTTTTCCTGCGCTTGCCACTGGTTACATCTTTTCCCGCGTTTTTTACTGGTTACGCAAATTTCCACGCTTGCAACTGGTTACATGTTTTCCCGCGCTTTTAACTAACTAACTAACTCAGTTTAAGGAGCTCAAAAAATCACGATGTTTTACAGCTTGTGCCCTAAATTGCCTCGCCTCTATGCCATACTGTATTGCTATGCAAATGTAAAAGTTAAATCGGTGAAAAGGGCTATTTATCATTTTGTAATAGATTAATAATTTGCCTCACTCACTTATCATCCATCTGTTTGATTTTGTCGCCATACTTCTTATCTGTACTCTTGAGTTTGTTCACCACCTCCTCACACCTCTCCCCTAGAACCTTTTTGTCGTCGATGAGTTGGTCAATGAACGACAAATGTCTCTGAATCGCTGCTTCGTATTCCTGTCGTTGAATCGTCAGGCGCTGTTTGGCATCTTTCTCCATCTCCTTGGCTTGTCGCAGCGTGAATTCCCGCTGCTGGTTCTGATGCGAGAAAGAAGAAATGACTTGAAGGAGCATTATCAGGTTATTTTACTTTAGCAAATTTTCAAGAAGCTCTAAATACATCCAAGCCCAATAGAGCGGTTTTCAAGTGAACGTCAAAAGTAATACGCGTTAGCTTTGGGTTTTACTTTACTACGCTCTCTGATTGGTTAAAAAAAACTCGCGCCACTTTCTTAACCAATCAGATTCCAAACGTGACTTGGTCGTACGCGTTTTCCCGCGCTTGGCGCTGGTTACACATATTTGCTTCGAGTTCTAATTGGTTCCTTGTTTTGTTTTCTTCTGTTCTGATTGGCCAGAGTGATTACTTTGAGCTTAAATTTTCTACCTTACAAACTAACTTGGTTTTTGAACAATCAAACAACAGGCAAACCAACATGACATACATGTACTCCGTGTGGTTTTTACTAACCAAAGCTCTCTGAAGCAGGTCGTTAGTTCTTTTCTTCTCCTCCAATTCTATCTTCACTGCCAACATGGCCGTTGTAACGTCCGTAGCTGCAGCTGCGGCTGACTCCAATGCAGCTTCTTCCTTTCTACAAAGAGGAAAAGAATCGTCTGTCAGGCTCAAGATATCAGTGGTGTCAAATTGAATGGTTTCATCCACAGACTCAAAAGTTAGAACCACCTTGCACAGCATAATAAACAGTACCACATGAAAGTACTGCTCAATAGCTTTCATTTGAATGGTCACACACTAGGGTCACAGACTCAAAAGTTAGAACCACCTTATACAGCATAATAAACAGTACGACATGAAAGTACTGCTCAACAGCTTTCATTTATTTCAAAGTTCGAACCTTGATTTTGTTGATAAAAATACTCACACCCTGTCAACTGCGACAGAAGCTGAAGTACTTGATGATGGCAATCCACGCGATATGGCACCATCCCGCGCCTGAAAGAAATTAAACAAAATAAAGTACACCTTCATTTTGAGCCAACTTCTTGGCCTCATCTTCATCAATCCTTGTCGTAACCTATGAGAGTAGGCTCGCGTTTGGTGCGTCATGTGCGAACAGCAAACCGTCCCACTAGAACAAGCTGGTGGGTGACTCCTCACCAGCTGATTCTCGCTGCTCGTGTATGAGGCCCCAAATGTGGCCTGATTGTAGGCTATCCTTGTCGCACCATGTGACGCGACGCACAAGGCCTGAAGGTGTCAGAACAGAATTGGCCAAATAACCAAATTTAAGTAATCTCACCAGTGAACTAACCTGACTTATCTCGCTGACAGCGTCATCCTCAGCCTTTTCTACTTCATCCAAGAACGTCAAGATACTCCTGTTAAAAAATGTTTCATGGGACATCACATAAAGACATAAAACCTAATCTGCATGATTGCTTTATTAAGATATGAGCTCTGATTGGCTTGACATGTGATATCCTAGATGTGATATCCTAGAAAATGAACAAACTGTACAATGCATACTGGTTTGGTAAACAGTGAAACTTCCGTTAAGGGGACACCCTCGGGACAAGGACATTTTTTCGTGCGTGCAGACTTCCCATCAGAGGCTGATGATAGCTATCCTAGGCTTTTGATTGGACAGTATGCACACAAAAAAGAATGTGACTTAATTAAAAGTGGTCACTGTTGGGCTCCTTGCTGTAATTAGCTTTCAAACCACCAGACACAGATGTGTTTATTGTTAACAACAACAGCAACAACTTCATTATCATTTATTGTGTTTTTAATTAATGGTAGCATAAGGATACCTTAGTTTTTCAGCTGATAATGCAGCGGCTGACTGGCCTTGACTGTATACAAAACAAGACAACAGGAAATGATGTTAGTTTAGCAAACATGTACATGACTTCAATGAATTCACACAGTCACATACAGTACTAGCCTGATTCTCAGACGGGCCGACTCGGTCCCTCACTCCCTCTCTCCCCGGAGTGAGGGACCGAGTCGGACTGTTGGGAGACTGGGGGGGGGGGGGACTTAAAAGAGTTTTCACATTACAAATTTTGTTGGGTAATAACGAGAACATAGACAATGGCATGCACTGTATTAGCCTGATTCTCAATGTTCTCGTTATTACCCAACAAAATTTGTAATGTGAAAACTCTTTTAAGCCCTCCCCCACCCCAGTCTCCCAGCTCATCCTCTCTAATGCCCACATCTATTTTTATATCCGATAGCTGCTTTGATTTGAATAAAAAAATTAAAATTTACAGTCGTTCAGCCAATCCAAGAACGTAACCAATAACAAAAACTCAGACTAACCTCTCTAATTTGGCTTTGTTTAACTGGTCCAGAGAAGCGTAAGATAGGTACGACTAGAAAAAAGGATTAAACAATAATACAGAATTTAGATCCTTTTATTTAAAAAATATTGTAAGTTGAATATGTATGTTTACTCTTTAATTATTTCAATTTAAAAAGCTTGATGGAAGACACATCTTAGAGTGTGTTTCTCAGTTAAACCACATGGTGTGAATAAACTTAACGACGCAAAGAAAAATTCTAAAAGCCATGATGTATTACAATATTTGTGTACATGACAGCCACGACTTTACTTAAAGGGACACTGTCCCGGCGTATTTGCTCAAAGCTGTTATAAATGCAAGAAATGGTCCCTAAATCTATGAAATAAGAACTTAATAAACTCTAACTAAATGATAAAAGCAATTTCTTCAAGAAATTCCATACTGCAACAAAATGTTTGCAAAATTTCAAAGATTTCCGAGCCAAATTTGAAACTTTGAAAAACTGACATCCTGACATTTTTTCAAAAATCCATATTGCAATCCATTTCCATCCTCGCTGTCGTTTGTCATCCTCACTTCCTAATAGGTTCCTGTCATTTGTCGAGTGCTATTCTACAGAATCAAATCATTATTGTTCAACTTCCTATGATCTAGATCAGGACAGTGTCCCTTTAAGTAGTGGCTGGTATGTGTCTAGGACAACTTATATTATTTATTTATGCTGTTGGGTGACAACATAAAAAAAACTTTGCTAGGTGTCATGCAACAATTCTTAGTCAGTAAACTTCAGGCTCTGTGGAATGTTTCATAGAGCACAGCCTTGACAAATATCTACAATGTATGTTCATCAAATTTATAAAAAAATTCCTGGCCGATTTGTCACACACTTAAATCAAGGCATCATGTAGGTTCTACATGTAGTTTTGCTAGACTCTCATCATTTTCCAGTCTTAGTTCCTCTACCCACAAAAATATTTTGGGTGGCTGGTGATTGAGTCTAACTATGTAAAGCCTTCCTTTGAAACAAGAAAAATACCAACCTTGCCTTGTTCACCACTTTCAAAATCCTGCCCTGCAAACGACAATTCCATGGAAGTAAAATAAAATTGAGTATATTGCCGTGTTAATCTAGAGATCGAGCCATAAAAATGTCTGACTACAAGACACTAGGATTATGCAGATAGTGCTTACATTGACTGTAAATCAAGTTCCAACAAATTTTAAATGATGAAGATTATTGCTCCTCTCTGCGGAGAGGATACAATTCAAGTCCATTGCAGGTTACTCACCCCCCCCCCCCCCCTGGCTGAGTGTAAAAAGGTGCTATCTGCATTTTTAGGCATTTCTTAAAATTTTCACACTTTGGGACAGAGATGGTATACAGCTACATTGTATTCCACCGAAGAAGGGACAGCGGTCCTGAAACGTTTGGATGTTTTTAAACATTTTTTAGCACCAACCATTATAACTTTTTTAATCTCAACTCTCCAACAGTGGTGTTACACAGTTATAATCATAACTGATATGGTATACAGTAGGTCATCTAGTTTTTATGTCATCTAGTCTCATTTGATCCAGCCTTGAAACAAAACGACACGTCCTACAAAATAGTGGCAACAGTTCTGGCATCAACTAAATTAATTTTACTGCAGACTCTCACCCCATCCACCAAACTTGGCTACACTGTTGTTCCCAGGCTCCATGGGCAGCAGATTTGCGGGTTCTTCCTCCAGCTGCTTGAGGGAATCAAGGAGGTCATCAAAGGTTGTCTTACTTTCACCACCAACCTCAGATCTGAAGAAAACAAAAACATACAAAGACTCTCAACCATATAGGTGCAAGGCCACTTCATACATTAAAACAATACTAGTAATATGGAGGGGGGTGAATAGGGGTATGCGAATCCGCTAATCCGCTATAATTTTTGGCTAAATCCGTCAATCCGCAAATATTTTTGCTATAATCCGAATCCGCGAAACTTTCAGGCCCAAACGCTGTGTATGATGTTAACAAAGGACGAGAAAATGACTGCCGAAAGTTGGGCAGCAACCATCGCAGACGGGAGTTTCTAGGGAGGTTCGCGGGCATGCTCTCCTGGGAAAATTTTAAAACCTAAGCCCTCGGAAATGCGCTTTCCAGCAATTTGAGGATCAATTGAAGTTTTTTAGTTGCTATGAGTTTGTCACAATTATTTTGCGCTAACTATAAAAAAATAAAAACAGAACAAGATTATCCCTAAAAGTTGACAATAATTGAGGTGGATTTTTGTTGTTTATAAATTTCTAAATTTGATATTCTCATCACGAACTTAGGGACTGTGCAATAATTATCAGGAGGGGGGTTGGAAAATGGGCTTCATGTAGGAAAATATTAGGTAATACCCCCCCCCCTCCTAAAGGAGTGAATTTAGTTATTGCCCCCCTCTAATCAGTCATAAATTATGCACAGTCCCTCAGATATATATTTTACTCATTTTTACTCATTTTTACTCATTTTACTCAATTTACTCATTTTTACTCATTTTACTCATTTTTACTCATCTTACTCATTTTACTCATTTTTACTCAATTTACTCATTTTTACTCATTTTACTCATTTTACTCAATTTACTCATTTTTACTCATTTTACTCATTTTACTCATTTTTACTCAATTTACTCATTTTACTCATTTTTACTCAATTTACTCATTTTTACTCATTTTTACTCATTTTACTCATTTTACTCATTTTTACTCATTTTACTCATTTTTACTCATTACCATTAAGATACAATTTGTGGCTAGATTCTTGAAATAATATTAGAGTTAAATTTTATGTTTTAGTACAAATGGACTGAATTTTTTTCTCAATAAGGCAAACATGACTTGTGATTTATTGTTGATAGTAAATGGTTGGAACCCAGGAGTATCAGTAGTTATTCTAGAATGATCATCTGGCTGAGTGTAGTCCTGAAAAGGGCTGTTGTGGTGACTGACCTTTCGACAACCTGAGCGGAAGTCATCTTCAGAGTCAAGTCACTCTTACTATTTTTTTATTACTCCAAAAATGTTACGTCTTCTGAAGAAAGTCATATTTGCTACGGAGAAGCCTGACTGATAAGGAAGGATGAAATCCACGATCCGAACAATATAATAAGCAAAATCCAAAATCCGGTCCTAAAAATCGCAACAATCCGTAATCCACTGCATCTGCAGGATCCACAAATCCGTGGAAATTATCCATTGAATCCGTAATCCGAACAAATTTTTTGGCCAAATCCACCGATCCGCAAACCTATTCACCCCCTCAATATGTGACTCGCGGGTCCTCAAGAAGCTGGTATGAGATGTGAAGGTGATAACCAGGCTTTAGAGATTGACTGGAGTTTTTTAGTCTCCTGACATCTGTGTGTATGCCTTTCCTGTTCATGATCTTGTTTTAGGCTGTTCAATGAGGGAAGGAGAATCGATAACCGCTGTGTTTTGCTATCTTATAACCGGATTTCTTAAAGCCTGTTTTGTTTTTGTCCCAAATGCCCCGCACTAATGTCCAACAAAGTCGCATGATGCAGAGAGACTAATGTTGAAGGTACAGTTGAACCTCTCTACAACGGCCACCCTGGTGCAGAATTACCTGGCCGTTGTAGAGAGGTGGCCGTTGTAGAGAGGTGGCCGTTGTAGGGAGGTTTCAATAAGAGTGAAAAGTATGGATATACGAACGATTGGGACGAAAAATCCTGGCCGTTGTGGAGAGGTGGCCGCTATAGAGAGGTGGCCGTTAGTGGAGGTTCGACTGTATGTCTCAAACAACCATTCCATTTCAGTATGGTGATGTACAGTAACAAGGTGGCACATTGCCAATAGGCCTTGTTTACTTTGTGTTACAGCACTTACAAGTGACAACCCTCACAGATGATGTTATGGGTTCAAATGAGAACACTGCAGTACAATATACCTTGTTATTGTTTTATCTGTGTCATCTGTGCGATCAGAGAACAGAGGCCCTGGAGCTTGTTCATCAGCAGCCGAAGCAGCAGTGCTCGCTTGAGATTCTCTAGATTCCTAAGAATAGAAAGAAAAATGCTGGGGGGTTAATCACCTGCGATGGACTAGCATCCCATCCAGGGGAGTCACGATACTACAAGTCCTTTCCTGCTATGGAAACTGAAGTGAAGCGCCGGCCTGATAAGCCACTAGGCTTGTAGACAGGTTTTAACCTTATTTAACAAATAAAAAGCCTTGACTGTGCTTTGTTCTGTTATAAAGCACGCAGGAAGCGGCGTGAGCACGAAAGAAGTGCAGGGGGAAACACAAGCAGATAGGCGAGTGTTTCTCCCTACTTCTTAAGTGTTCATGCCACTTCCTGAGTGGTTTATAACATAACAAAGCACAGTTGAGGCTTTTTTATTTGTTTTATGATAAAAAGCTATGATTTTCCTCACAAATTTGGCTTTATTTTCAAAACAAAATCGGCGAATGTCGTGAGCATTCGTAAGCTCCTGTGCTTTGTACTCTCATAAAGCACGCGTGCACGCGCTGTTTAAACCAATCAGAGCGCGTGTTATATTGGCACTTATTAATAGTAGTAGAGGTGTGAATCACCTGGAATAGTTCATCAACTTTCCTGCCAACACTACTTGCTGTCCCAGGTCTGGATGACATTTCATTAGCTGTATTTACTGGCTGGTTATTTTTGATGGCACTGCTAGATGCACCAGCACCTGTGCTCTTCTTCCCTTTAGGTTTTGGCTTGCTCGCTGAGTTCATTGATTTCTTTTTACTAACTTTTCCACTGGCTTGCAGGAAAACCTTTCAAAAACAACCAGAGAGATAAGTTCTCTTTCTACACACCAATGGCTACAAAAATTAAAGTTAGCCTGCAAGCAAGCTCTCTTGGCAGACAGACAGACAGACAGACAGCTTATTTAAACATGGAATTTCTTCAATTACATGGAATTGGTTTCCAAGAAAGCTGTGCCAATAAAAATTACTACAATTACATATGTATTATATATTACAATACAGAATAAGAGTGTTACTTGCTATTCTGGAGACCGAGTATGCAAAGACACTTACTGGCATTGGACGAGTAGGAGAAGGAAAGGGGGAAAGCTCTCCTTCCTCTCTCTTGTAGCACAAGACAAGCATTCTACACTGTACTTACCAATTCTTCTTCTGCCTTTCTTTGGTTTTCATGTCGTTTTTCCTCTCTCTTCTTCTGTAGCTCCTCTATAGCAGCTTGTCTTGCCAGTCTTGCCTTCTCCTCTCGTCGTTTTCTCTTTTCATCATCCTTTTGATCTCTAAGTTCTTCCTATGAGTCAAACGTCAAGTGATACCAGGGATATTAGTCAAACACACATTAATAAAGAGAATTTGCATGCAAGAATTTAACAAAAGACTGAGCTAAGCTATAGACCATCAGCTTGGAGTTGGTAAAGAAAATTAACCACCGATGTTCTTTTCAGGAGGCCTTCTGGCATTATATGTAAATCCAGCAAAGAGCAATTCCTACATGTCCCAAGAGACACATCCCTGTTTACAAGATACATACATGCACAAGGAAGTAAACCGGCATGTTATTATATAATAATACATGTACAGGCCTGTCATTAAGCTTTGAAGCAGCCGGCTACACAAGGAAAGTAGGTGTTCAAATACTCCAGATAGCCTGCCGTGGCTGTTGTCTTTTAGTCATTTTCAAACTTTGAGTAGCCTGCCATCTTCACTGCAGTTGCCGGTCATAATAGCTGGTTGCCGCCTACTAGTGACAGCCCTGCATGTAAACTGTACAATAATTATTGTACCTCTGTCTGCAGGTTTGTATGATCGCTGAACATCTGTTTCTCTTTCTCCATTTTCTTTTGACTTAATAGTTGCTTCACAGCATTCTGTCCACTCAGCTGCTTCCGGGATCTCCATCCACGGAACCAACGCTGAATGCTCACAGCAGCTTTCTTACGCCTGATGTCAACCTCATCTGGCTCCACAATATCACCAAGAAATAGTTTAGGTATGCCTTCCCTTCCTGTTGTTGACTTGTCAGGCTTGATTCTAGAATTTCCTTCAAGCATTCTGAAATCAGAATCATTTTGATCAAAACCATTTGTGCCAGACGGTAAGTTGTCAACATCATTTTGCAGAAAATCCTCATCCATGTGATTGGTTGTTTTGTTGGTACCAGGCCACCAGTTATGTTCTTTGTTCACCTCTGTTGGGGACTGTAGAAACAATGGAGGGACTGGTGCGGGGTCAGCCACAGACAGCCACCACTCATCAACCTCATCAGGCTCTAAGTTATTCTGGGATGTAGTCGGTGGTCTGTCTGGTAGAGCACTGGGACTAGCCTTGGCAGCATTATTGTGACGCTGGGAAAAAAATCAAATTGTGTGTTAGGGTAATGTCTGATTCGCAGTAATTTTCTTAACATTTGTAGTGTTTGTCAAGGCCTCTGTGAGATAACATAAATTTTGGTTTTTTCGTACCTTTGCGAATTTTTGTGATTTTCGTAATTTTCACAGATTTTAGAAAACCATTAGCAAAATGTGTAAATTTTCGTAGTTCCATTCAATCTTGGACATAAGTGCCAACTTGCGGCAACATGCATTCTCATTTGGCTGGGCTTTAGTCTGTGAAACCAATGGAAATCCTGCCACTCACCTGAAACGTTGTGGCCAGTTTAGGTTTTGCTCTAGCTTTAGCTTGAGACATAATAAGAGGGATATGATCCTCAGAGAACCTGATAATGAAATGTACATGTACAATGTTCAGGGTTACTGCAACTTTATACAACATGTGAACTTTGAAGTTCAAAACCCAACTACAGTCAAACTGGATGTTCTTTTGCGAACAACTTTGCAAAAATAAATTAAATTATTCCACCGCAATATTGATATTTTTATTGAATTAGTTTGCTCGGAGCAACTTGCAATCTGAAATTTAAATTTGCTCTGCCAAGTTGTGATTTACTTTCTGAAAAGCTCAGTTTTTCATTTTCCGTGAAACGTTGCAGCTTCTTATATCTTATGTATGCAAATGAAGTAATACCCTGGAAAAAGGTTCAATTATGTTTGGCAGTTCACAAAATTACCAGTTAAAGTTTATTTGGTCTAAAAATAATCCAGTCTGTAATGTTGTTTTTTTCTTATTTCAAGACATGTAAGGGTTACCTTGTTGTTGCCGTCTTGTTTGTATTTGTAGTCTTTCTCCTTGCTCCTGAGCTGCTGCTGGTTCTAGCGCTGTCACTGTCGCTGCCAGATACATGAACCTCATTGTGTTGTGACTTCACAAAGCCTGCACTTCCACCTAAAAAAAGAATACAATTTTTAGATGTTTTTAGTCAAATTCAATAATATTATTGTCCACACGCTCAAGTGTTTATAATTCAATGTGACTGTTGAACACAGGTAAAAAAACAATAAAATACACCAGTTTGGACTTTGTAAATAAAATTGTGCGGAAAAAAAAGATAGGTCACCATGCTCATTTACGAGAAAACTTTCCACTTATGACTGCTGAATAAAGGTAAAGTTTACAATAATTAATTTAGTGGACGTACAATTTCTGGTACAGTTGAAGATCCTGTAAGCAGACACCCTTGTAATGAAGTGTTTGTATACATACATACATACATACATAGACTTTATTTAAGTGTCTGTGTGTTTAGCTTAAATAGCTAATTGGGGACACTATAACATAAATATAAATATAAAATATAAAATACTAATATTATACAAAATAGATATATGTATATAGATAAGTAGTTAAAATTTATTGTATGAGCTATCTAGAGTTCAAATAGGGACTTTTATCAAGGCGGCCATAAGTAGAGCTGTCTGCTTACGAGTGTCCACTCAGAGAGCTTCGCCTCACTGTACCTTCATGTACATTTATGTACATGTAACTGACCACTACACGTAAATAGAGGTGACTGCTTAATATGGTGCCATTTAATACAGGTTTGACAATACGGTTAATTCTACACACAGACACATCATTAACTTACTTCTTTTATGTTGACCAGATTTTTGAGGAACTTTGCTTGTTCCAGTCACTGATAGAAAGTCACTCATATCAGAATCCTATGAATGAATGAATATCCTATGAATGAATATCCATCCCCTTCCCTGTGACCAGGTGTGGGGGTTTCAACTGACTTATTCACTAGTGCATTACATGTAAATGCAGTTGCATAGGTCTTACATGAACGATGGAGTAATAAATTTAGTCTGAACAATAATTTTATTATACAGATAGACATAGTTGTTTCTATGACATCATAGATCAGCAAGTGCTCTCAAAATGTTTTGTAATAGTAGGCATAGTATCGCAAGGGTTAACTGAAGGAACAAGTCCTCCTGCTTACTACAAGGGGTCCAATGTGAAGTAAGCGGCAGATATAAACTGTATGCACTAACATTTCCAGCTGCTGACACATTTTGAGAGAGTTGAATCTATCAACTATCATATTAACACTATAATATAATACCAAAACTACTGAGAAAATTATTCCTCAAATTGAGTTTTTGGTGCATTGTATGCAATGAAAACACAGAAAATTCTGAACTGAACCTACAGCTGAATGACCTTCTGCACCCTGGCCGGATACTCTTATCACTGAGCTACAAGTGACTCGTGGGAACTAGGCCATATAACTATAGCTTGTGTCACTGACTGGCCTGGCCTGTGTGGAAGGTCATAGGTTTGACTCCTGTTCAAAGAACACATAATGTTTTTCCGAGTATAACTTGTGTCACTGACTGTTAACGTCTTTCTCAATATTTCTACCAAGCTTAAAATTCACCATCATTTCTACAAGAAGAATATTGATTCACCACAGAAAATCTTTTCCCAATATCGACATTTCCAAAGATTATTAAATTTTAAAAATTAATTTAAAAAAGCTGATGACCTTGGCTCTTTCAGCTACAATGTTTTATTAATTGTTGCAATATTTTGAAATAAATAACATATGGCTATAAATTGCAGAATAACCTACAACTTATTTGCATGTCACTGAATAAGATTATGATGCCTGTTTGCTACAAAGAGTTCTGGCGCATGTTAATGAGGTGGATCAAATGGGTATTCTGCAATTGCTCAGGACTAACATCTAAACGTTCTTTAAGTAAAAGTTACGATTTCCAATTTTGTTTTCAGTCTTTAAAGCTTTATAAGCTTAATATCACTCTCCCACACTCCAAATGTACATGTACAATATTTTCTATTGATGGGAACACTCACTAATAAGCTTAATATTTAGCTTAATTTGCAATGACAGAAACGAATACAAAACTTACCAAACTCGCGATAGATCGCGCTGAATATTTGCTTCCATCTACGGAACTCGGCCTGTTGGCCTTAGCTGAGCGAGGTCTCTTTGCCGACAAGTTTTCAGCGGAGCCAGAACTGAGCGATCCTCGTTCAAATTTCTTGACATTTTTTGCAGACATATTTTTTCGTCGTTCACTCAACGAATAAAATATTATTATTAACCAACGGCTTCAGAAAACTTATCCATCGTCAGACAGCATTATCATTGTGATTCTACAAATGAACTGGTAAGATTCAAAACAGCTCACAGAGTCACACAACGAATTTCTTGTTGCTGACAACAAAATTGGCGCTCTCCTGCGACGCCATTTTATAATTCAGAAGATGTTGCGTGGTTACCAAGCATACTGCGCGCATAGCCTCATGGGCTTCCCGCTGATAATGACGTCAATGAAGGCAACCTCGATTCCAGGCTCTCTCTCCTTTTCACAAGGGAGGAAAAGGAGAGAGAGCCTGGAATCGAGGTTGCAATGAAGGTACATACAGTGTTTCATCAGGCGTTTTATGGTAAACACTTCTTCTATCCTTATAGATTTAAAGCCTCAGTTCTCTGTGTTTCTAGGCAAGATACTTTCTCATTACTGACAAACTCAGTGAGGAAATAACATAATTGAATGCATGGACAAGCTCCAACTATTTGGAAAATATTATATGCCAAGAACTGAAACCTAGACTAAGTACAGCAGACTAGCGGTACTCTTTACTTTTATCATTTTATTTATACTATCGATATCCGATTTAGATTCCACGCTCAAATAACCAGTTTTCCCTATAAATCCATTACACTGGACTTGATGAGCCAGAAAAAAGACAAAGATGATCGAACAAAGCATCAATTCAAAGTTTAATGTTACACTTTACAAAATATATTGTTCTGGAACAATAACAAGGAAGAAATTTATCCCGTGGTAGCAAGGATTGCGGTCAAGTTCTTTGATCTGATTATTTAAACCCTTAAATCCACAGCATTAATTCTTTCCAGAAATCCTAAATAAACATTGCCTTCTCGTCAAGGCTTTGCTACGCCCAGTCAAGAAAAATTGAGGAGTGATGGCGGTGCCACAAGTAGACAAATAATATGTTGAGCGTTGGACCTGATCATCTCAGAATAGAAATGAGAAACTGAAACTCACAAAGAAGGATGATTATAGAAAATACAGGAAAAACAGTAAGAAGATATTTGGCATCGCCGGTCCTTATTGGTTAAGAATTTATCACGCGACGTGTCCCATCGGATCGAGATTACTATTATTATGTAAAGTATTTCCTTCCTTGATCAATGTCATACATTTGTAAATGAACTTTCATTAGTAACTGTTACCGGTACTATTTTAGGATATGACCTTTAGTTTACTTTCGTATGATGCTACGCAAAGAATCACCTGATGGTATGGCACTACAGATGTACGGAACAAAACAGGGAAATGATCGGTCACGGTCAACATTTGATAGCATTTATAAATAATTCGGAAAATGATGTAGTTTCGGGTTGAAACAATGAGTAACTTGCGTTAGCGTCACAACACATGACTGCACTGTTTGAAAAGCTTTAACTGATTCACGGCTTTTGCCTGTAAAAGGAAATAAGGAATTTGCACTATCATTGACATGCAAATTTATTAAATCTGTTTCATTCTTGAGAGTGAAGAATTTCACTGTTTTTTAGGTGTCTGTGTCACCCACGAAAGCTGTTCACATTAAGTGCAATTTCCTGACCAAAGTTCAAGGGAATGTTAGCATTCAGAGAAAGATATGAAATTACAGCAAGTTTTCCGCGCACTCTGTCGACAGTCAAAACGTTAACAATACGGTCATCACGGATTTGTACTCAACTTCCGCTTTCCCTGCAGACACTCGCGCAATCTGCGCGGGTGTCGCGCGTGTAGTTCGCGCGTTAGCCACAATTTTCACGCCTCAAAAACTAAATATAGTAAGTGAAATACAGCCTGATCGTTTTACCATTAATAAATAATCTTCGCGACTGAAACCTCATCGACCTCAGGTCAATGAAACGTGTCAAGTCAAAACAGTTGTTCTCAATCATCGTCTATGAATTTCAAAACACACTAATATGTAACAGAAACGTGTTGCCTAAAATTTTCGGATATTTTCGAAAAGCCATCCGTTAATTATGGTTTATTCCATCATGACACAGCCCAAAGTTGTTTATAAATTGTTACAAAAGAGTGTTTTAATTCAATTTTATGCGTAACACGTACACATCTACGTATTTTAGTTTGGGCATCGAAAAAAAAACGTTTTCTCTTTTTTCGATCTGTAATAACATTTGAACATTTGCAATCTGGAAATTTACAGCTGTAAATCAATCAATCTGAGGAGACGTGCTTGTGCCGAGTGAACGATTAGAAACCGCAATTTCAAGTCACGCCATGTTAATTTTAGCGTTGCGTGACGTCGATTAACCAAAATAACTTTTGATGTAATCTTATCTATATTTTGAATTTTTCACAAGCTTCTCTCTAAAAGAAGCAGATCTGGGATGTATGTTGAAAAACTGATACGAATACCAATCTTAAAACCATAAGTGATTTATATTCTGTTTTCTTCTGATACATGTGACTCATGCAAATGAAACGGAATAAAACAGCGGGTAAAATTGTTCGCGTATGGATGATTTTACGGTCGAACAACTCAATTTGTTATTCTGCGTCCACCTCAGCTGATTTGGATCGACAAAAGAAACTCAAAACCTTCCCCTGGGGCAAATGTCGGCCTTTCATTGATATTGATAAAATAAATGATTCGGCGGGATTTAAAATATATTGTGAGCTCAATATATTTTTATTTTGAATATTCGAATTCGTCAACAAAGCCTGGACAAAGTACAGCTGTCTCCATGGATCAGATGGTCGGTTTAAATAAAGTCGCTAAACAAATTGCCACTTGAGGATTACCAAGATGAAAAAATCTAAATCTTGATAGACTACTAGACGAGAGCGGAATTCAAAACACGATTAGTGAGAACGAGGGAGGCAAAATGTCAACCCGTCATAGATTCCGAGCGCGAGTTGAACAAAAATCGAACGCTCATGTTACATAACACGTCCACGGGAAAGTTGAATTGGATAGGCAAAACGTAATTCTGGCTTTCGATAATATTTTCTTGAAGCACAACAGCGATGCGTTTCGAAGTTGTTCTGGGAAAACTCCAGCATATTTTTGTTACTGCACTAAATTACGCATATATGCGTATGCCAAAACGCCTCGCATTGTTCACAATGAAAAGTGTTGGGTATCGAGGAAATTGTCAACTTTGCCCGCACGTGATTGGTGAATGAGTCAAATCGGCTTGCAGGGGGCGTGCGGCCGACCAATTAGCATGCAAGATCATTGTTTCTGTACAGAACTCAACATCACAGACAACTTGAATTGAAAGCAATTTTAGCTTTTCACGTTTCCGCCTTTACTTGCTAATGGCACGACCAGTCTCTTTACTGTGTTCGAAACTATGCTTGCGAGAATTTTGCCGCCCAACTGGACCGCTGTTTTCGCTGGCTAACTAGGAGATATGGACAGATCGCAGGAGAAATCGGCCCTTTTATCGACAAAAGTACACAGTTTGGAAGCGAAGACGACCATCCCTCGCCAGTTCGCCCATGAGGCTGTAACAACAAACCCGATCTTCCGACAACTCAAGGCTTTTCCTTCACAATCGACGCTGGAAAATGGGGCTAATCCTGCAGGTTTTCCTTCGCCAGATGGAGTACTCGCAAGAAATCCAGAGCAGTTTATGCTACAACCGCAATACTATTCGCCAACGGTTCCTAGTGCAGGTAAGAGTTCGCACAGTTTTCTTCGCTTGTTCAATTATTTATTGTGTGAGTTCGTGCAAAATCATAGACAACCAACGGCTTTTATGATTTTTTTGTCGGCTAGCACGTGGGATGTAAAATCACCGTATGTCGTGGGGCATTTCTGTGATATTTCGTGCTCGTTCGAAGGGGCGAAATGTGGGAATTTTTCCCGAGACTGCATCTACGTAATCGACACTGCGAACGTTGTGCCACGGTTTAGTGATTCGTCTGATATTAGCTGACTTGCAAAGAAGGCACAAATAACACAACAAAATTGGATTTTTCTGAATTACAAAGCCAGCGGGTGTACACGGTTTGTTAGGAACTTGTATTTTCGTGGCGGTCTGTGTGCCCTAGCTTGTCGCAAAACGAAACGATCGCTGTCGTGAAATCATGTGGAATCTGGACTCAGACAATTCGTATTCGATCATGTTACGTACCCAACAGCTAATAGGACTAAAAGCTATCTTGGCCTCGTGAGTATATACGTGACTGAATGCAATCTCAAGTTAGATCGTCAAAAACTACTGTTTTAGCGCAGCTCGACTAAATACATGTATGTTGCAATTCCGGTGTTGCAGCTGAAAGGAAATTTTTTATTTTGGTCGTTTTCGAACGCATTAAAATCGTTATTGAAGAATTGATCCCTTTCCAATAAATGCCTAGTCATCTGTTTGAAAGAGCCCTTCACTCGCAAAACTATGCGCTGAACGACCTTACAATGCTACGAAACTCAATGTTGTTTTTAAATTTCGTGTAGATCATGCTAAAATAAGCGTTGTTTATATGGCCGCGTTGGTCGCGTCGAATATATTTTAGATATTTATTACGGCGTGCAGTATATCTCTCTTTCCATGTGTTAGCGTCATCGAAGGTTTTGTCCGTCCTCTACTTTGCAAAGCGTAGGCGAGAATCAAAACAAAACAAGAAAAACTGCAGAAACGAGGCTTAAAACAGAGCTTTAGGGAAAAAATTAAGAACCGTTACTCCTTTTCCGATGCGGTGGTCAGTTCTTTGTAAACTAACTTCCTCAAGGCGTCGACGAGATCGAGTTGAAACGGTCGCGGAAAGCAACGGATATGTTGAATCGGTACGCCAAAGTGTAGGCCAAGGCTTATAGACTACGGGAAAATTATTGATACGTGAATTTTGCTGATAAAATACCGTCGAGCGCTTTTCGAGCGTTTTACCTTCCCGCGAAATCGGCAAAGACGCCAACACGCGATCTCGCAATATTTGCGCGTGATTGGGCGTTTGATATTCCCTCTGGTCGTATTATTGGTTTTTGCTGTGTTGTTTGTTACAAAAACCCAGTTTACTAGCTTTGTTTTTATTTCGGTTGCTATTTTTGTGAAAATTTTGTGATTAATGCTGGATTTTAATGCGTCTTTGATTTTTCGTCGATGATGACCGCTCATATTCTGTCCGTGACCCGTTCGTGTGTGTTCGCGGAAAATACTGCTCTTTCGTTGACTTCAAAGAAATCTGTCTGTTACTTTATCGCTTTTACTCATTCAAGTGAGCAGCTATTCGTAAAACACATCGTACGGTATATAAACGAATCAAGAACTTGGTTTTCAAATGGCATCAATTGATCCCTGTTCCGTTGTCATGTACAATTTTGACTTCAACAAACAATGGTTTATTTAAACGGCCGCTTTATTTCTTCAGCGTTTTCCTTCGCTTTGTTAAACCTTTGAAATCCTTCGTTTCCAGTGTTTAAGCTTTCAGAGAAAAATATAACTCGGGGGAAAAGATTGACTGCTTGGCGCAAAAACCTCAGAAAACAGCATGTAAATCGTGAACGGGGCTGGTCAAACTGCATTTAATACTCTTGACACTCTTTGATCGCGCTTTTGGTATGAGGGTCGCCTTGGTTTTTCTTCCATCTATATTCAAAGAGCCTCTGCTTGTAAGTTTTAAAATCCAACAGTCAATTCACACTCAAATTTACTCGCGCGACGCAAAAAGTCGAAACTGGAAGCGTGTTTCGCCCTCGTATAAATTGTTGATAATAGTTTTGTTTGAAATTTCTTTTATCGACCACGAGACGCAGTTGTGTTGGAATTCTGTACTAGGATAACACAGCTTCGAATGAACGCTTTTGCCATGAATGGAAATTTCAACCCGCGTTAATACTGCATGCCTCGCGTCGCGTGGTCAACATAACACGATTCCAGTCTCGGTAATTGAAAACCTAGGCATTTTCAATTTACTCATATAACCATAACAAATACCAGACGATATAATGTTGACATCCGGCCGAATTGATTTGCGTCATGAAAAACCGGTGTCGGGGAAGAAATTACCTGGAGTTGTCAAGGGAATTTGAATGAAATCTGACTTCTGCGCGAAAATGTAATTTCTTTACGCGCGCTTTTGAGAGAAACTTATGCTCTCGCAATTTAACAACCCAAGATGGTTCATAATATTGATCTGTATCCTTTGTTTCATTGTAATCCGCACGCATGCTTGCGCAGAAACGCGCATTGTCACTGCACTGCGTTTAAAATATAAATAGAAGGTACCCTTATTGGAATGCAAATTTGAGCCTTGTCTGGCTTTTTAATTTTTCGAAATTGACATTGACTTTTTATACATGTACATGCAGTATAGAAAAGAGTCGATGCAAGCGCAGGTTGCAAACTCTCTAGATGTTTCAAAACACGACAACGATGTCGATCTGACGAAGAATTCGCTGATGAAGCGAAACTGAATTATGCTAAAAGCTGAATTGGAACGTTACGTCATTAGGAAGATAGCGTCTTGTTTTGAGATTTCTCGTCTTTTTTCCGGGTTCACACTGACTTTTCGCACGTGCTACAAACTTGTGTATGTGGATCTAAAAGTGTTGCATCCAGTAATACTCTATTGAACACGGAGAATCGTCAGTACCAACATAACATCAGTCTGAAATTGCATCTACTAATATATGAATGTCGTGTGTATTAAGCCTACAAAATATAATATTAATACCCAAGCCTTGGCTATCGATTCTATTTTTAAAGATCTGTTTTAAAAGTTGTAGACTTTCTCGTATCCTCCGGCAGTGCGCATTCCATAAAGTTGCTGCATCCACGATGCCTATCATTTTTTCACGGTAAACCGAGATACATGTAAACTTAACGTGTAACACAATGGGTTTCCTTTACTATTCAGCAATGTCATCCTATTTCCAACGCGGTTTAACCCAAAACGGAAGTTACAGCTAGTCCATCGGATGAGGCGCATTCGAAAGAAAAACAGCGAAACGTGTGTTCATTAACATACGTTTTCTAGCTTTCGTTTGCCTGTTAACCGGGAACGCGCGTTACGAAAGTGAAAAGCACATGTTTGACGAGTTCATATCTTTTTACTAAAAGCAAGTTTTATTAAAGAAATATTTCGTTTATTTGCGACAGAAATCAACTTCCACTTAGTATTTATTCAGTAAGTCAGTTCAAGCAGTGTTGCTATAAACTACCAAAGCCAAACTAAAGTCAGATACTGTTAAAAATCAACGGTTTACAGTTGTCCGTTTTTTTCCCATGATGAATGCTATCTGAAAAAAGATTATTGCAGTCGAAGCTCTCTGAGCGGACACTCTTGTAAGCGGACAGCTCTACTTACGGCCGCCTTGACAAAACCCCGTTTGAGCTCTAGCTAGCTGATACAATCTCTGTATGCACTTCCCGTAAGTGGCCAGTTTCAGTTGCGGACACTTTTTCTGCTTCCCGAGGGTGTCCGCTTACGGGAGCTTCGAATGTATTTATAATAGTAAATACAGTATGTTGATTTTATGTATTTCACTTGATTAGAAATTCACGTTTTTTTCACTTTCTTGCTTACCTTTCCGTCAAATCGAAATATTTATTAATAAATCGATGTCTATAGCTTTGCGTCAGAAAACATTCTACAGTAACTCGTGACCATTCCAATCACTGCACATTGAAACGTGAAAAAGGATTAAAGTAAATTCTAATCTTTATTAAAAGGATTAAGATTTTCCCAATAGTTAACATATATCCTACGTTGCTTATTTCGAAACGAAAATTTGTAATAAACCTTAACTTCCATGTTTGATGATCGGTTTAACATTTAAATATTAAAAATATGAAATGAGCAAAATTAATTGCGTTCAAAAACTCTTTCGTTTTAAAAAACTGTTTTCTGGTTTATACGGAATATCAAATTTTTTCAAGTAAATGTTGTCATACAAAGGGAGATATTCTTCTTTTTTTTTTTAAATCGCTTTCATTAACATTGGTTGCCGTGTTATTGAGTTTTTAATCAGTTTCGTTAATTAAAACCTTTTTTTAGACAGACGGACAGTTTTTCGTTGCTGTAGTTGAAAATTATTGAACAAATTGTTCTTATTTTTTTAATTTTTAAGTACGATTTGGGATTTTAAGAAAGTTCCAGGATGAAAGATATGAGAATATTTTCATATTTCGCGAAACACCTTATCAAACATTCTTCCCGCTGGTTCATTTCAGTTTCAGCTTAACTGTCACTGATAAGACTGAATTTATTATATACACAACGTTTCAAAGTAAATTATGGTAGAAAACTATTTAACGTGTAAAATGCGTATGCAAGACATTTTGCGGCCTATATGTTCATTAAAAACCTTGAACGAAGATAACAAAGGGAAACGTTAATAAAAACCTCCTTATTAAAATACAGCAAGCATTGAGAAAATGTAAAACATAGCTTATTTATGTATATTTGACGTGTCAATGCTCGCGCGTGTATTAAAATAGAACCCTGACACTGTGAACTGGTGTATGAACTCCTTAAATGCTACGTTTTGCTAGGTGTTAATCGAAATAAAAACATTTTGCCTGGTCTTTGCCGACTTTTATAATCTATTAACAACAAACTACAGGTACCACGGCGCCAATTACGTTGGAAATGTTTTCGATTTACATGCGAAATACGTTGTTGCTGTTTTTAACATGTTTAAAACATTGCGTGCGATGCCTGAAGGATTTTTCCTGTCGGACACGGTTCTCGCTTTCTTTCTCTCTTCGAAAAGATGTTGCGAATATTGCACGGCTGCCAAAAGTGTTGAACACACAAAAAACGTTGTTTACAATCCACAATGGAGTGAAGAGTGGCACTGCGAACGATTTGAATAAAAGAAGAGATTTACATAATAATTATCAAACAACTTCAGTGCGCCCCCGCTGCAGTCAGTCGCTTTATTACACGTTTCGCACTTTCTCATGTGCGTATGTTTAAGTGACGTTCAAAAAGACACGACAGTCTTTTGTCCGTGTTTTGAAGAACATGTGTCTTCGGTGTGTACTCTAAAATCTTAACGAATCTCGGCGATGTGAACTCTTTCTCCTATCTGGAAACATTTTATTGCGAGGCATAGTTCGTCTCAAAGTGAAGGCGCAGGATTCGACACGCTGTCCTCGTAACACTAACATTTAGGTATGTTTCTCTCCATTTCTTGTTGTTTTGTTCGCAAAGCGAGATCCGTGTTTTAAACGGTCGTTCCTGGACGTGGTTAAGTTTTGTTCAAGAGAATAGCGGTGTTTGAACTGAACGAAAATCATTCAATGTACATTGCTCAAGAATGGAAGTTGATTTCCATCGCGAAACGCAATTTGCTTGTTGATGTCCCGCGCTTTGCAGTGTGTGCAATAATAAGTTGGAGGACAAGTTGTTTGTTTTAAATCATTTACGCTTTTATTTAACGAATTATAAACGCTTTTCCATGCCTAATAAGCGAGCCAGTCGTTTAAACTTTGAACTGAAATGCTACGTATTTAGTTTTAAGCCCAGACATCTATATACTTTTAATACTTTTATATTCGGCAGTTTGCGACAGCTAGTCGATTTAATCCAAGCCTCTGGATTTATTGGTAAATTTGACTCAATTGCGTCCTATTTTCTCGTAATATTTCAGTCGTGCAGAAGCATTAATTCTCGATATTTATCACTCCTATTTCTTTTGTTTTTAACGCTGGATATATTAATTCAGGTCGCTCAACCTCGAAAGCTTTCAAATACAAGCAGTACATGTACTGCGAACAAATTTTCTTGCTCTTTTTTCTGTTTCAATATCCACGCATTTGAAGTTTTGCAGGCGTTTTATATTTGTAACAGTTTACGAGAATAATGACAAATTGAAAACCTGCTTGGTATACGACGTATAATCCCTACATCTGTCGTGTCGATATGGCAGGCATAATATATTATGATATTTCCATGTTTGGATTTTAACTGTCGTTGTAGGTCTATATTTTGCCCTGGTTTCTGTGTAATTTGTTAAATGTCTTTTATGAGATTATTGCGAATTTGTCAACGTCTGTTATACGCTTATCATGCACGAGAAAATTTTCTAAGCACAAGGCGTTTTAAATCTTGCTCAATATAATAGCTTTATATTTATCAAGAAGGACGTCGCTTTATATGACCAGGAAGCGCTGTAAAAGCCTTTTAGATGAGTGGAAAGCAGTGCTGCTGCCTGCTATTTTAATAGTCCTTGAAGCGAAATGGATCGTGTAACACGAACGAGGAATAGTTTCATTTCTGATTAGGTTCAGCATATTCCACTAAGTTGCAATTTGCACGCAAAACTGATTACATTGAGTCGTATTCTACAAGCCAAGCCAAGCTTAGCCAAACCAACAAATGGGGATTACTCAAAAGACATAGAAACGAAATTAGAAGAGTGTAATAAAAAGCAGTTTTCGTTTTTTTACAGCGCAAAATAGTCGACAAACTAGGTATATATTTTAAACCACCGCCGCCAGCTTGATTTAACAATCTATCAGCGACAGTGCTGTAAGCATTTGAAATGTTATACATGTTTAGAATGTGTTGCCAAAACAAAGTTTCAATAGCCAAAACGTCGTTTTGTGGCCTTACGTAACATGGTTCCAAAATATAATGATTTTGTTATGCTAATAAAATGGACATGAATTCGGTAATGAAAATTTTTCCGAATTTATAACTATAACAAAACAACGTTTCACTCTAAAAGCAGACTCTACCGTAATTGCGCACTAAACCTTTAATTCCGGTTTTCCGAACGGAAACTGGGAAAAAGCATTATTTTAATTCATTTTGTTGTGAAAGCAGTTCGAAATTCGTTACTTTTTATGTTTTTGTTATTATTATTTAGCTTTTCAGAGAAATGCTTTTAAAAAATAATAAATTTTCCGCTCACCGTCATGCCTTCATTATAAACAGTGGGTTCGTCGATTCAAGTCTTTTTAACCCTTTCACTCCCAGAGTCAAACCTTGAGTCAATAAATGTGGTTGTAACGTTTTATTCTGTTAATGAAACCCTGGTGTGTGACCATTCAAATGAAAGCTATTGAGCAGTACAGTACTTTCATGTGGTACTGTTTATTATGCTGTACAAGGTGGTTCTAACTTTTAAGTCTGTGTATAAAACTCTAGTGGTGTGACAATTCAAACGAAAGCTATATAAATATATCGAGCAGTACTTTCATGTGGTACTGTTTGTTTTTGACAATTTTGCAAAATGAAATTCAAGATTTTTATCTCAGTTTTGAACTTAGCACTCATGGGAGAGAAAGGGTTAATTCAGTGAAGAAGCAAAATATATAATCAGTTCCGTATCTATGTCTTCATTGCATGTTCAAGTCAATTCCTGCGATTTCAAGTGAACGGTTTCATATTATGCTTTCTTTTCAATATTTCCTATGACTTTACTTGTATCATTGCGCGCCTCATTTAGAATGCATTTAAAACTCGGTTGTTTAGCTCGAAGATTGATGTTTTAACTCTAGATTTTTATCGTCGTTTATAGACCAGACGGGGTAACACATCCGTGAAAAAAATGCAGTAAAACATCCGTTGATGTTCTATTAGATTACAACATGCCTTCCTTTCCCCAAGTACTTATTTCTGCGGTTTTCCGCGATGTAGCAAAAAAACGCGAAAATAAAGACGATGTTTTTGTAAAATTGAGCAATTATGCGGGCTCTCTGAAATCTGTCGATTTCGCGAAATTAAAGTACGCGCGAAAATTAGTGAGAAGTTGTATTGCCATTAGGTCAGCGTACCAAAATAGATTTTCCCCCTTCAATTCGACAAACAAGGATAGTTCTTTTAAAGAGGGCTTGAAGAGTTCTTCCGTGCGAACCAACCGAATGAGATACTTGTAACATTCTCTCGAAACCTGACAAAATCTCGTCACGTGCTTTGCAACATTTTGTGCTGACCCCCGGCTTGCGAAATCGCTGCCGCCGTTAAGTAATATACCCTAGATTGAAACGATAAGTCGCTTTCAGATATATTTATTTCCTGTAGCACAAGTGAGTGAAACAGAAACTGTATTTCTTGTAAATGACCATTTGCTAATCGGTGATATGAATTTCACCACGTCGCTGGCGTTGCGTGTGTTCGAAGATTCACCCTTTAATTAAGGTCACTTGGATCAACTTGAATGACATTGCCATTGAGTTCTGTTTGAATTGTGAAACTTTAGTGTTAATTTCATCGAGTTTGGTCACCAGAATATTTTTATCACCCTCTCTCTCTCTCCCTCTTCAGTAGAAATTATGTTAAATATTTAGTCGATGTGCTATATGAAATTGTCATTTATGTGACTAAGTGATTTATTCTCTGCGTTTTTACTGGCTAACGTGAAATATCATTTTCTCAAATACAGTGAAGCTTGTTTTAAACGTTTTAGGCAATATATTTCATGCAGACAGCCTGCATGTATATTGCGAATGTAAAACATTTTCCAATGCTTAGGAGGAACATAAATCGTTTGACTTCGTCTGTGCGCAAAAGGAGACAGAATTTATATGGTAGAAATATTTTGTTGTTTGAATTTGTTCAATCCAAAAAACACGGATTTCCGAATAGTCTAGAACGCCACCTAATTGTCAATACAGTATTGCATGTTTGCAGTGTTTTTGACGTTCGTCATAAATATTGGTGGTTTTCATCAACATTACAAAAACTGTTTGCTTGCATGAACAACATCAGAAAATTAACAGGTAAAAGAACTGGCAGAAAGAAACATTTTGTCCAAATTATAGCTTTGTAGCGTTTTTCATAACCGAGTTATTGCCAAACTAATTTTCAGAAAATTACAGTATTTAGTATGCCGCCGCCATGTTTGTGTCCTTCAGAGGGGCACAAATATGGCCGCCATAAAATTGCACAAGAAGTAGAGTAGATTCTACTGTCAATATCAATAGATTTCACTTCAAATCTGTTTAGACATCACTTCTAAATTATTATCACATCTGAAAATTTAAAAATGATATAAAAATATCCGTTTTTTTTGTGACAGTTCAGAAACACGTTCATCCGGGACATCACAAATTTCAAATAACTTTATTTCCAAAAGGAATCACTGGATTGATGCCAAACTTTGCATAGAGATTAATGATTTCCATGTCTAGAAGATATAAAAAGAATAGCTTTGTAGCCGGGATTATCAGTTTAGAGTTTAGAATTTTGATGACGTCAGATGAAAACAAAGAATAGAAACACATGCGACACACATGAAAGGTTCCTGTTTTGATTTTGTGATTCTTAAACAACTATAATTCAATACATGTATTTTTCCCTTATAAACTTGATCCCTGCACTCAGTTCCAATACGTTCTTGCGTAACGGTAATTCATCTTTTTGCAACCGATATATTTAATGTTCGTGTTTTACCGATGACGGATTAGACGCCAAACTAAACAAGGAATTGTTATTGTAAAGCATATTTCTTTGGCGACGTAAGAGGCAGGAATTATATATAGCATACTAATTGCATTAGTATTCGCACATGAACATTGTGAAAGAGATCTTTAATCCCTATAAACAAAGCAGTCACTCTAAAAATGACAGAATTCTGTTTCATGAAGAGAAGTGTTGTCGTGTTGTTAATTGTGGCGTAAAATGTCGTTTCTGCTCGTGGATTCCAGCCAGTATTGATCACGATGTAAGCTATATTTGAGTCGAACCAGGCACGGTCTCTGCGCAGTTATTCTAGGCATTAATTCCATATCCATGACAAATAAATTGATCTTAAAATAGAATGAAACATTTCACTGCCAAGAGTGCTAAGTTCAAAACTGAGGGAAAAATCTTGAATTTCATTTTGCAAAATTGTCAAAAACAAACAGTACCACAGTGAAAGTACTGCTCAATAGCTTTCATTTGAATGGTCACACACTACCATATTTTAATATTGACTCAAGGTTTGACTCTGAGAGTGAAAGGGTTAAATAATGGTTTAAACACAAAATATATTTTAATTTAAAGTGGATTGCCTGCGGGCCTACAGAAAAAAGTTTAGGCCAGTTTGTATGTGATTCGGCGAGTTCTTCTTGAACAACCCGTGTATAAATGAAAGGAAATCACCCCGGCTTTGTTTGTAACGTAGCTGAAATTTCAAAACATGAATATTTCATTTTCAGTCGAACCTCCACTAACGGTGGTGGAGAGGTTCAACTGTAAGTTCAAATAGCCAATAATGAATAGAGTGACCTGGCCTCCTTTAAAGAGTGAAATAAATTCTTGGTGATATCAACTTTCAGAATATTTTGCAATATGTTTGCTTTATTTCATTTTCTTCTCTTGCAATTGCAAAACGCCGGCTTGCGATCGCCTCCTGCTGCTAGTGTTTCCAGCGCAAAAGATAGATGTACTCTTCATTAAACTGTCTCGCCTCGCAACATAATATCGTAACCCTTTCATAGTCAATCCTAGCTTCACTACATTGCATTGAATTAATGCGAAAACTTCATTGACGTGCAGTTGTGTGTAATCACAAAGATTATGCTCATGACCTCGTAACGCAGCACCGTGTACAGTGTTTGATGTGTTTTTAAATTTTCGAAGGAGATTATTTACAGAAGCGGAAAGAACGAATATTATGCGAAGATTATACATGTATGCAGATCAGAAAGACGACAATGGAATTTTTTAGATATAATTACTTGCGATATCCGGCCAATTTCGATGTTAGCACGCCATGCCGTTTTTGCACAAAATAGACTGTGTATTGTGCAACATGTTGCCGCAACTTGCAACACAGGTGTAACACGCACAAAACACCTTTCAACTTGCAAGTTGCACGCAACGCAACAATGTTGCGCTACAAGTTGCATGGAAATGTTGCTTGTATTACTTGACCTTATTTCGGACTATAACAGAAACTTTTAGAATGTTCGTGCTGTTTCTGTCACAATTCGAAAACTACATGTATGTTCGACTACTTGTTCTCAAAAAGGGTTGCTTAACCCTTTCACTCCCAAGAGTGTCAAAGCTTAAAATTGAAAAAATCCCAAATTTCATTTTGCAAGACATGACATGGAAACTGAAACAAACAGTACCACATTATAGCACTGCCGTACTAAAGCTTTCATTTGAATGGTCACACACTAGGGTTCATCTACAGACTTAAAAGTTAGAACCACCTTGTACAGCATAATTAACAGTACCACATGAAAGTACTGCTCAATAGCTTTCATTTGAATGGTCACACACTACGGTTTCATCCACAGACTCAAAAGTTAGAACCACCTTGTACAGCATAATAAACAGTACCACATGAAAGTACTGCTCAATAGCTTTCATTTGAATGGTCCACACACTACGGTTTCATCCACAGACTCAAAAGTTAGAACCACCTTGTACAGCATAATAAACAGTACCACATGAAAGTACTGCTCAATAGCTTTCATTTGAATGGTCACACACACTCGGGTTTCATCCACAGACTTAAAAGTTAGAAACGCAATAATTGACTTATGCTTGTTTCTAATTAGCTGACGCACTTTGGTCTTTGAATAACTTTTCCCAGACAAACTGTTTTTGAAACATTTTCTTCGCCATTTCTCACCATTCTATCTCGTATCTTTCCAGCGCTCGGGATGAGTATTCCGTACGGGATGATCACGGGACAAGGAATGGACCCGCGGGCTCTGAACGCGGGCAACCTGCTTTATACGTATGGCAACCCGGTGATGGGTTTTCCAGGCTTCCCTGCTGGTTATGGACCAGGGCAGCGAGTTAAAAGTAACGAGGAAACAACATTGTCCGACAAAACGACCAATTCGTCCACTCAGTTAAGGTTAGTAAAAATGAGGAATTTTGAAGTTGATGGAAACTGTAATTCTGTATAAAAACGTCCTAAAACTACAGTCGAAGCTCTCTGAGCGGACACTGTCGTAAGCGGACAGCCCCTTTGTCAAAAACCCGTTTGAACTCTAGCTCATTCAAGCGGCCAGCTCCAGTTGCGTTACACAAGTGTAAGTTTATAATGAATTGTTTTGTGATTTTGTTACCAGTATTATTTTGCAACTTGTCGATATAACCAACATAAATTATAATTTTATCCAACTCGAACGGAGAAAATGAAATTTCTAAAGATAAAGACCAAAGATCTGTTTATTCTAAACTTCTCCGCTTCGGCAAAAACGTTTAGACGGAAATACGTTTGACCGGTTTTCGTTCGCACGTTTCTGGTGTTACGTTTTCGTCGTTATGCACTATGTTTTGCATACGCCTGATATTAAGAAGTATTAAAATTATGACTGCTGTTTTCAATACTGCTGGGTCGCTAAGAAGAAGTTGGCATGAATGAGAAATTGAGCATTGTTTCCTTGTTTGCGTTGGCGGTGAATGTAAAAGGAAGTTTTTAAAACCCACGCCAAAATCCGGAAAACACGGAAAATTAATCCGTTCTTACGTTCATCTGAACGTGCCTAGCCATACAGCTCTTTTATTTGTGAGGTGGGTACTGCTTCAATTGGAAATTTATGCCAGCTAACGGCGTTTTGAAACCATTTTTTATACAAAATCTGTGGAAATCAATGAGAGATAGTGAATGACTGCATTTTACACAGGATTGAAATAAGCTCCCATGTCTTTCATTTAAATGTACGTAGAAACCAGCATCGTTTATACACAACAATTTTGAGCCATGTAAACTAAACCGGACGTGATATTTTTTATTCTATAAATCGACGTTTATTCATAACACGCATTTTTAAAATTATGAATCTTTTAAAAGTATGAATTCAACTAATAATATTTAAGGTATTTAACGAACGTTCGCTGTTTCTGTAGAAATCCTGGTGTGTTGTAGTGGTTGTTTGGCGACCGTGTTAGTGTACAAGATTACGTACCAAAGTGATCTAATTGTCGAAATATTTTTTCCCAATAATAACTCGGTCGTTAAGAATTCTGGCTTCAAAGTTTTGGCTAGTTATTTGATTTTTTACTTATTCTGCAGTCTCTAAATGAGTTTGTTTTCTCTCTAATACATGCAGAAAATGTTCGACCCATAGTGAATATACACCATAATATCAATCAATTCTAGATGAGTTTGTGAGTGTGACACCTCTATTTTTGGAAAGAAATGATGGTATATTGTTAATTATTTTTTGTGTGAGTAATTAAGGTATTCACCCAGAATGTTGTAGAGTAAAAGTTATTTATATTATACCGGCATGACAGCTGAAAGGTCGATTTTTCGACTCATAAAGACGTCAGATAATATTGTGAAAATAATAGAAAATAGATTTTTCTAGTGAACCTAAATTTGTGCGTGGGAGAAATCCTCCGGTTTCATCGGAAGACATTCATTTAAATGACATTCACTGACCGACAGTTGTTTTTGAGATGCTAACAATTAGTCAGGATTAAGGTCTGATTTTTCTTTTGATTTATTGATTGGACAGAATTAAACAATTAAAAAAATTGATTACCGGGACTTGGGTCGTCACGCAACGCTTCTCCTCCCGTTGCGTGACGACTCAAATAAAAGCTGCATGTCGGAGTTTTGGAGGTTCTAAACTCTATAAATCTAATGCGAAAGAGAGCATCAAAAAACCTCAAAAAAGAATTCCGTGCATGAAAGTCTGTTTTAGTCTAATTTAATTTATATTTTAATTTATCGAGCTTCGCCAAGTAGACAGGGTAACCACAACAGCTTGCGCCAATTACTGTGTACCCGTAAACCGGCCCCCAACCCATGAATACATGTGCACAGGCCAGACCACAACACCGGGGACTACGTCCCCTACTCTTTTCGAACAGTGATGTGGGTTCTTTAACGTCCCCTGCTTATTTAGTATGAGAAGGTGTAGGAGACAAGGCCAACGGCTTAACGTCAGCTTTGCAACAACAACAACACCAACAACGACAACAAGCTTTATTAAGTCTTAGGTTAAAATACATAGATTTTCACCTCCCGCAAATTAGCAGGGCTATTCGAGGCGGGAGGTGAAGAAAAACAAATTTGCTTTGCTGGAAACTGACTGAGTGGCATTTGGTTGACTCTAAGATCGTAAGTTTTAAATACCATTCATCTTTTTCACTTTTTATCTTTTCCTAGACCCACGGAGCCACTCTCTCGCTCCTCCAAAGAACTCATGCGAACGGAAAGTGTTATTAAAACAGTAACAGACAAACAGGAAGCCGCAAAGAAACCAAGCGATCCAGACAAAAGAACTGACACGCAAGGTTCAAATGTCCCCTTGAGGTATTCAGATCGAGGGAAAGGAAGTGAACTTGGAAACTCGGACGACGGGAAGAACAAATTGCGTGACATACCATTGCGTGACACACAAAATAACGAGGACATGTCTCGCCGTGACAAGCAATCAGTCCTAGGCGATTATGACCGGGCGCGTGATAAACCGCCAAAAGCGAAAACGTTTGAACATTTAGCGGTTGATTCCAGTGGGAATAAAAGACCCAGTAACGGGCTGACTTCTCGGGTTGTTGAAAATGGCGCCGTGAATTTCTCTCCGCACGATAAAAGCTATACAACATCTGAGTCACGCTCTTCACCGTATCCCGCAAACGAACCGCCAACGCTTGTCCCGTATCACAACGCTTTACCTCCTAGATCATCGTCAAGTACGACGCACTCAAATGTCCCGTCGGCCATGCCGAAACTTACACCTATTGCGCCGCGCATAAATAATGGCTCGCCGCTGACCGTACCTTATTCGTCCGAAGCTGATCACAAAGGCTCTCCTTACGGTGCATGGAGGCAAACGTATTCTTATCCTATGAACTCGGTGTCATCTGCTCCGTCTCTGACGAGTCACGGCGGCGTTGTACCATGGACTACAAATTACCCTGGGAAACAACCCCAGGGGGATAAGGGAGATGAACACGGCTGGCGAACTAAACAACCCCTTCGCGAGGAACGTGACCTGAATAGGACAGGTGGTTATGAGCATGCGCAGAAGTATGTCGCGAGAAACTTCTATCCGTTACAAGCATGGGAGCGACCGCCATATTACGGAGCGTTGCCATCGCAACTACGCGCGACTGGCGTCACCGACAAGAGTTTTGGCGGGAAAGACGTTGAAGACGATTCCCGGGATGTATCACGTGACACTTCGCGCGACAGTATGACGTCATCCGAACAGTCTCAAGGAAAACTCTCGAAAAGCGCTTATAAATTCGGTGCTGGACAAACAAATTTACGGAAAGAAGCTGATCATGCAAACGGTAAGATTCCCATCAGTGCCAGCCACGAGGAATATCAAAGAAGCCAGCCCTTTGTGAGTAGGAATGAGAAGTCGGTTGTTGGAGAATACGTCAATTACAACAATAAAAGTGACGATGGAAGAGGGAGTTTGGGTAACGTTATTGTCCACAGCAAGGAAGGGTCATACCCAATCCGACTCTCGGTTGAGAGGCGAGAAGGGAATCAGAAATACTTGAAGCCTGAAATAGCAAAACCTTCGAGGTCGGACGAAAACAGGTCTACAAGTGGCAGTTATAATAGTTACGATAGCCGAGAGCAGGGCGGAACAGCCTTCATCGGCATGCCGCGCGCGGAGATGAGATCATCCGCTAGAGAAGATAAAGAAAAGGAAAGTGTTGATCGCGCGAGGGCTGTTGATCCCTCGCGCGCTAAAGACCAAGGTTCGTTCAAAGAACACGCGGGACGCAAACCCACGGACTCGCGAGAACACGATGGCAAAAAGACGAATGACCGCAACAACAACAACAATGCGTTTCCCTTCTTTAAATACGGAAGCGCAGGCGGCCTTCCTTCAGTGGCCAACGGCGAGCAAATGAGATACGTTGAGCGCAGCGGCGCTGTGAGCGATGATAAAGTTTTTATTCCTCCGAATGCTACGATCGAGATGTATGAGAGAAGAGAACAAGAAATGGAGAAGAACGGGTTCAAGAAATCCGACTTTAACACCTATGCCAGGAACGTGGAGGGTAGTCATTTGTCAAATCCAACCGACGAAGGAACGAAAAGGAACGAAGAGAGACGAGGTGCACCGAGACGGGACGAGGCAAAACCGAAGTTGCCAACGGGACGATTTGAAAGCGAAAAACGGAGTGAAACGGAAGAAATTAGCTCCGATGAAAACGACGATGGAACAAGGCATGCGTCAAGGGAATCGGTTTCTCCTGAGAAACGAGCGCAAGTTCGGCTTCCGGGCCAATCTTCGGATAGAACCGTCGTATCTCCGAAGGCTGCTGGCGCTGTTCGGCAACGCCGTCTGTCGTCACCCTTATCCGAGCAGAGGAACACTGCGGCGACGTCCAACGCTTACGGAGCGTCTTTTGTTCCCGGCCATCAAAACAGAAGAATTGCAAACGATGGGAGTGAAGCAGGCCATGCGCGGGATTCTGCTGTAGAATCCGGTTTGACCGGTCTAGGAAATCCAGGTCCCGCCCAGTTTCTAAGAATGGATGGCGGTGCCGGTGCATTCGCCAACCCGTACTTTGCTGGCGGCGTACCGTTGTTGGCGGCGCCGCAAGGTGTCCCGGATGCGCAGATTCTGTTATTTGATCCGTCGATGTACGGCGCAGCAATGTATCGCCAACCCATGATGGAGGCCGCCCCACCAGGCATGTTTCCACCCGGAGCGCTAGCTGCTGATCCAATGACGGGCTCAATTATGATGATCCCCCCTGAGGCTTACATCCCGATGGGTAAGAACATTGTACTCCTTGACTAGTTGCGGGGGAGGGACAAGGGAGGTGCTGATTGAAAAGTGTCTCATTCGGGTAAACGTTCAATTAAAAAGGAAAGATGGTTCGTACAAGTCATGGGAAACCTGACAAGTCATGGAATTTTAGAATTTCATTTTCATGGCAAATGACGTTCGTTGTATAAAATAAATTAGGCAGTTGATTTTTGTGAATAAAAAAGCGAGAAGAGAAATTTAGCGAGTCACGAAACAGATCAGTCTAACTTTAAAAAGGTCACTGTGGGAAAAGATCATGAAAAGTCATGGAATTTCACAAGACTTCAAAAAGTACCTGAACCCTGCAAGCTACAGCTAGGGGATTTATATTGTGAATGATATGTTGATAAGTTCCTTAATGCAAAAAAGTTGTCAAGCGTAAGCTACTGTCGGAAAGGCAATAGAAGGCGCATTTTTCTGTTCTATAATTGGGTTAGGCAGCGTGCCATACCAAGTATCTCCCCCCCCCCCCCCCCCCCTTTTGCTTCAATGGACACATGTAATAATTCAGTCGTAAGGTTTAGGGGTATAAAAGACGTCCTCTCAGTCTTGAGTAATATATATATTTTCCACTTTTGTTCAGTTGCGGCCGAGAATGCGGCGTTCATGAATCCAATGATGGATCCCAGATATCACGGCATGTGGGGAGGCTGGGACGAGGCCCAATGGCAACAGTTTTGCCAAATGATGCAGCCATTTCAACAACAACAACAACAACAACAACAAGCAACATAAACAACAGCAGCAGCAACAACAACATCAACAACAACAACAGCAGCAGCAGCAGCAGCAGCAGCAAATTCACGAAAGAAGCAAGCAGGAATTTTTGTTGGGTAAACCAGGATCCCAGTTTCCATTTTCAGCCTATCCATTCTACTACGGTGACAAACACTTTGATCAACAACGAAAGGTAATAAACAAACTTGATTTCTTTCTAAAACTTCATATATTTTCATTTGTAGCTACCATAAAAGCTCTATTAGCCCCCGGGAGGCTTATTTAATTTCAGCCCCAAGAAGAGGGGCTTATTAGAGAGGGGAGAGGGAGAGGAATCGCCCTGAAATAGAACTACCTTGTCTGATTAAAGGGGCAGTATCACGGGGAATTGATGTCATTTCAAAAACCAAAAAACGTTTTTGTATTAACAGAAAACTAAAAATAATGGTCAAATTTTGTTATAAACTACCATCCTAGTGAACTAAAACTGTCAATAAGTGTCTCTGGTCATAGAAACTGGGTCGGAATGGATCGCAATTTGAAAAAATGTTAGGCTAACAGTTTTTCAATTTCTCGCATTTTCGTTTCCAAAATGCATTAGAACAGACCATAATTTGTTCCTCTTTCAAGAATTTGGTTGATTTCTTTTTCTTGGTGTTCTAGAATTATTTTGTAAATAAAAAAGGTACTGAAACACAGTTTTGACCAAAAAAGGTCAACATCCTCGTGATACTGCCCCTTTAAGTACGATATTTTGCAAATTGCTTCTTTAGGATGAGAGTCAGGATGTTAAGCCAACAGATCAGCAGCAGCAGAAAGCGCGGGATGTAAAACAAGAGCACTCAGAGAGTCAAGCCAAAGAACCGGCGCCGAGACCAAAACCAGAAACAGCCACACCTCAAGATCACGTGCAGCGCGTGCCTGCATCACGTGATAGTGATTTCGTTCACCAGCAGGAAACATCCAATCAGCGTGAAGAGAAGTCGGCGATTGACAGCCGCTGGCTGAAAGAAGCCCATCAAAAGCTAACCGAGAAACACAGCGCTGTGCAGGCTCAACTGGACGCTCAGGTAAGGTTTCGTCGTAAAACGCGTTGTGAAACCCTGGGGAATCCCCGAAAATGTTGGTAGTGGTGTGCGGCCCGCTTCTTGAAACCCTTTCCTTATTTCAGACCAAGCTATGTGATTTTCACCATACTCTATTTCGTAAGAAAATTGAAGGGCCGTAACCAGGATTCATAATAATATATATAAAAACGTTCTCTGGTTAAAAATTTTATAACTATAAGCTTTCGACAACCGTCCTGTTGTCTTCAACGGATAAAAATGTGGAGAAAGCGAATGTGCGTACATGATAAAAAGTAAAAAAAATTAGCATACGCGAAAGAATTTAAAACTAGGAGTAAAAAGGTGCGAAAGTCATTTCTTTTAAAGAAACATGTTTTCGTTTTCTTTATTCTACCTCAGGGACAGATCGCCAAACAGCTCAAAGACTACTTATCGCTCGATCCATTCTCCCAGTTTCCTTTTCCGGGATCACAAGCTCCTTTTCCCAGGGACATCCCCAAGGTTAACCTAACAGTTCCTGTGACCACCACTTCCGGTTCGCGAGCACCGGAAGTCGACCGTGACAGCGTCTCTCCAAAAACTGTTTCCGCTGCTGTCACGCTATCCAGCTTGGAAAAAGCGCGAGGTGAAGACCCTCAGTGGACCGCAAGGCTAGCACCCCCCGCAAAGAATGATGCCCGCGTTGTTAGTGGTCAGAGCAGCGTTGTCGACCGGTTGAAATCCCCGAGATTACGGCCTGGTGCGGAGTCAACGATTTCCAAAGAAATAGGTACGTTGAAAATATTGTTTCTGTTTGTAGTTTATTTTTCTCGAAATTGTTTGACAGTGCAGCCACAGGCGCAACAGTGCAGCCACAGGCGCAAACTGCGGTATGGATTTCACAAATGCAAAGAGTATATCTGGGCTTTTTTTACTCGGGCCAAACTACAGACTGCCGGAGGTTATCCCGGTTTCCGTAGCATGAAGCCGACTAGGAGTATTGCTACTCCTCCTGGATGGTATGCTAGTCCATCGCAGGTTACCCCCAGCATTTTGTCGCCGGTACCCATTTATACTCCTGGGTAGAGAGAGGCACTGTGAGAGTTAAGTGTCCTGTTCAAGAACACAACACAGTGGCCAGGGCTCGAACCCGGACCGTTCAATCTGGAGTCCAACACGCTAACCATTAGGCCATCGTGTTCAAATTTATGTTCCTAAATAATAAAAGACGTATTTTTTTAATTCTGCAGTGGAAACCCCGCGAAGATTGGAGGCACAACCCAACCTGATGGGCGAAAGACTTGTCTCGCGGGAATCCCGTGAAGTCCCCGCGGGACATATACCACTTCAATTTCCTCAGAAACTGATGGCATTTGGAAATATTGCGACTGAACGTCTAGTTAAAGAGAAACCCGAACACGAGTTAAGAAGAGAGGGGTTCCAGGGTTGCTTCAGGGCGTATGAAAGAGGAATTCCTGTAAGCTACAACGAAATGACACGCAATGTTTCTGACAAGACCATGGTGGCGAATTTGGAAACTCATTTACCGAGAAGGGAACATTCACAAAGAGTTGATTCCTATGGGGAGATGATGAATTCGTTTGTTAAATCAGAGATGGAACGAACAGAAAGGGGACTGCAGCATGTGAGTGTTCGATTGAGGGAAAACCTGGAGTCTTTAGACGATTCCAAGGGAAATCTTCACGCGCTTATTTCGCACGAGAAGCTATCGCCTCCAGGCCAACTTGATAGCGAGTCTGAGTTTGAAGACGATTTTAACACGAAGTGCGAACTCCGGAGAATCGCATCGTCTTTTGTCCCTCTTCAACCCGACCTCGAAAACAAGGAAAACTCGACGATCTTTTCGCTGAGACCGTTCAAATCCGAGGCCGAGCGACAACAAATCCGAGACAATATCGATCGACTCCGATCAATGGCGAAGCGACGGAACAGCAAAGACCGCTTCATGGTGTTTAGTCGTCGGAGAGATGCTCGAAGCCCGACGGCGATTTTGAACGGCGTGACGAGCGCTATCAGTGATGTGGCCGGCGTGGAGTCGGTGGAAAAAGAAATGCGGATGAAGTTAGCAGAGTTACAGAAGAAATACAGAGAGAAGGTCAGGGAGCTCGCCCGCCTACAGCCAAAGTACGGGTATGTAATTCAATTCAAATTAATTGTTTTCTCATTTGCTTAATTTTACGTTTACTAAACCCACGTAACGTGCTACGACCAATCAAAGCAAAGATGTTACTTCTCAGCCAATCAGGTCACGCTACTTTTCCCGCGCTTATCACCGGTTACATATTTTCCCGCACTTGTTACGTGTTATCGTTGGCCTACCGCATACGTGTTTTCCCGCGCTTACCACCGGTTCTCTGAATTCCCTTGCATTTCACACCGGCTATAGATTCTGATTGGTTTATTGCACTTTTTGCGGCGGAAAGTCATTCTCAAACGGCCTCTACTGTTTGGAAAGACAGCCGGTGGAAAGGGAGAAAGACCCTTTCACTCCCAAGAGCGAAAATCCTCAAATCAAGACCTTTCATATGAATGGTCCCATACTAGGGTTTCATTCACAGACTTAAGAACACCTTTGTACATCATAATAAACAACACCACGTGAAAGTATTGCTCAGTAGCTTTGACTTGAATGGTCGTATGCTAGGGTTTCATCCACAGACTTAAAAGTTAGAACCACCTTGTACAGCATAATGAACAGTACCACATGAAAGTACTGCTCAATAGCTTTTAGTTGAATGGTCACACACAGGGGTGTCATCCACAGACTAAAAAGTTAGAACCATCTTCTACTTAACAAATAAAGAAGCCAAAACCATGTATTATACTGTCATAAAACACGACGGGAATTTGAGAACACGAGAGAAATTTAGAAAACACGAGCCGCAGGCGAGTGTTTTCTAAATTTCTCGAGTGTTCTCAAATTCCCGGAGTGTTTTATGACAGTATAATACATGGTTTTGGCTTCTTTATGTGCTTTAAAATATAGATTTACGCGCGCGAAACGATAAAACACGCCTTTCTATGTTTTATACTCTGATAAAACATGGCTTTTAACCAATCAGAGCGCGCGAAATTTTCAGTTTATATTTTAAAGCGCAATAAACAGTGCCACATGAAAGCTAAATAGTTTTCATTTTAATGGTCACACACTAGTGTTTCATTCACAAAATTAAAAGCAAATCATATTAAACGTTTTGTTTTGTACGTGACGTCATCTTATTTTCTTGGATTGTTCATCTTCTTCACAGGGCAGACGATGGCAACGGCAAATCGACACCTATCAAAAGAGGCCCAGGAAGGCCCCGGAAGCGGAAGTACTTTGGCGCAGGTTCCAGGGACAAGACGTCCCCAATACCCACTGATGGGTACAACAAAGAAGACGAAGAGTGCTTACCAGTAAGTGAAGCCCAGTCGCCCGAGATGAGCGCTGTCGCAAGTGAGTCTGAGAGCATGGTATCCAAAGAAAGCGAGCCGCCCAAGAAAAAGAAGAAAAGGGCCAAACAGAAGAGTCCCGTGGAGCGGGAAGGACGCGGGTCAGCGCCATCTTCACGCGGGCTAAGTCCCGTGGAATTTGCTGTAAGTCAGGTGGTATTTACTGAACTATTTGGCAGTGGCCGTTTCTCAATGTCATTCTTAATGTTATGTCGCTGGTTTTTCTTCAGGATTTTTCGGTTCCTATTCGAAAGAAAAAGAAATCCCGCAAGCCAACTGCCGTGGAGGAAGAGGTATGTCAGAGAATAGAGTACTTAAGTTATGACGTCACAAAAATTATGAAATTTGATCAGCTATTCGGAGGAAGCAGGCCAAAAAAACGTCCACTTGCCAAAAATTGCTGAGATGTGGGGCACTTCAGGTTTTAATTTCTCCATACAAACCCTTCTAATTTTGCCCCTGTTCCTTCAGTTTAGAACCGGCGCAAAATTAGAGAGGTTTTTATGCAGTCATGAGATGGTACCAAACTTTCAACCTCTATATCTTCTGTTCTATTCGTGCTAACAAGTTGAAATTTTGTGGCTGATCATACAGCAGCAATCTAATGATGAGATTTAGAGACTTGATAGTTGTAACTGGATTTGATTGTATCGTTTTACGTTACTTACAGTACAGTAAGATGAGTTTCTTTCGCTGTCTCTGTTTGGTAAAACCGTCTTTCGTTCGCTTCTATTACAGCCTGCTGTAGAACTTTCCAAGAACAAACCTACCAACGTGAAGAAGAAGGGACCTGGCGCCGGGAAACGAAGGAAAGGATCTCCCATTGAAGACACATCCAATCAACAGACCGCTCCACAACCACCGACTGGTAAACAAAGTTGTTTTTGTTTACTTAATTTCATTTAGTCTATGTAAACAGACGTCTCTCGTCGCGCGCTCATCTCCATCTTCGCGAAATTGAAGTCATTCTGACCTTCGACCCGAAAAATTCCGCTCTGATGACGTAGTTCTACAGAGGTCTGTGTTGTGTCGACTCTGATTGGCTGTTACTCGCGCGCGAAAATTCATAACCAAGCAACAACCAATCAGAGACACTGCACGGATTTCTGTAGTTAACGTCATCAGTATGGAATTTTTCGGCTCGAATCTCAGACGCCTCTCTCGTGGAGTATGAATTGAGCGTGTGAAGAGAGACTGGGTTCAATCCAGGTTTCTTTGTAATTGCTTAAATTGCAAACACAACTGCCGTGCGAGGATCATTTCTTTACTTTACACTCTTCATTCGCAGTTCATATATGATTTCATTCATATTAGTACATGTAATCACTTATTTTACTTTTATTGTTTGCAGCTGTCGGAGAAACACCCACCAACGAACCTGACAGCAACGATGATTTTACGGAGCCAAAGAACACGACTAAGAACTCGAAAGCCAAGAAGCCAAAGCCGAAGAAACGAGCTCGACCGAAGCTGACCATCGAGACTCCCGAAGGCTACGACGACCGGAAAGCCGACGACGAGGTTCCACCGGACAGTGCCGACACAACGTGCGAAACACCGCAAGAGACTTCACCAAATAAGGGCAAGAAAACCAAGGGCGCGAAAAAGAAGCGAAAGTCTACCTCAACCACTCCTCCCAAAGCAAAATTCGAATTCCCGGAAGTGACGTCACATGACGATAGTTTCTCGGAAAGCAGCAGCGTGTCTCCGAATGATATTGCGAAAGAGGTCGTTGCTATAGCAGCAAGGAAGCAACTGGAAGCGCAGAAGAACAACAGCGATGTGGATGACGATGTATTTACGCCAAATCACGACGGACGCGACGGTTTGAGTTTGTTGGCGCAGGCTTCGTTTGCAACGTTGATAAATCGACGAAACGCAAAAGATCTGAAGCTGCCTCGCCATCTGACGACCTGTCGCTGAAGAAGAGAGGAAGGCCCAAGAAACCCTCGGAGTCACCGCCATTCGAACCAGGTAAATGACAATAGTGGAAAGTAGGGAGGGAGGATGGGAGACAGAGGGAGAGGGAGGGACGGAGGGTGGAAGACAGGGTGTGAGAGATGGTTGTAGGGTGGAAGACAGGGAGCGAGGGAGGGAGAGTGGATGGGTGGGTAGGAGGGTGGGAGTGAGTAGGGAAAGGAGAAGGAACCAGCAAGGGAGGAGAGGAGCCGGAGACAGGTCAGCAAAAGTGATGTCTGCAAAAGCCTTGTTCTTTTAAATAAAATAGTTAATAATGCGTTCACGATCTCATTGTAGATGCTCCAGTAATCACAAAGAAGAAGAAAAAGAAGAAGGTCATAGAAGAGGTAATTAATTAATTTAGAGAGCTTAAGCGCAGACGTTTTTGAGCCACGGACGGCAACCGGAAGGCGAATGTTCTTGTTTTTGGCGCGCTTTCACCCATACCAATGTGTGGGAAAGTCCTTCCTTGTTTTAGCATTTACAACTTGACGTTATGGACAAAAGGTCGATAATACGCGCTAAAGAAGAGAACATTCGACTTCCGGTTGCCGTACGTGGCTCAAAAACGTCTTAGTTCTGAGAATTAGTGGTACATCAAGATTATCTCCAAGTTGATGATGAAACTTTTCAGTTTCCGTAATTTTATAAACCCTTGCAACCCTTTTTTAGGATTCGACGAAAGAGCCTAAAAAGAAGAAAAAGAGAAAGAAGAAGGACATCGCCCCAAAGGACGAAAACACTGAAGAGAAACCAGACGAACTTCAACAAGAACAACAACCGGAGACATTACCTTTTGAACAACACGATGAGTTTGACAAGAAGCTGCCAGAATCATCCTCCATGATGACTGCGGGGGACATCGAACAAGATGAAGACGTGTTTAGGGCATTCAACGAACTGAACAAGGACTCCAGAACATTACAGTCCGGCGCCAGTACTCCCAGGGAGGGCGACGACTTGAAAGGGAACATGTCATCGTTGCTAAGCGACGAGTGGCAGCCGAGAAGGAGCGAAAGGATCTTCATCAACAGCAGCGTGACCACTAATTCTAGTTCCAGTCCCCTCTCACCCACTGGTAAGGGAAGCGAGTTCTCTTGCACGAAGAAGACGAAGAAGATGTCTGGAACCAAGGGAGTGAGTATTTATTATTATTATTACGGATTTAGTTTGATCAATCTTGGCAATTAACTAGTTATTAAGATGGGGAATTATTCATTAAGAGTTTCGTTTTCTTGTCGAACAGAAAACTAGCAGGCCAGGGTCCCAGGGCGAGGAGGAACTGGGGGAGAGTGACGTCATCCCACAAAAAGTGAAGACAAAATCGAAAAAGAAGAAAGGGCCTGGTAAAGGCAAGAAAAGAAGCCCTTCTAGTGCAGACTTTGACGACTACGAACCCATGAAGCTTTCCAGAAGGGCGCGTTCCAGGTCCCGCCAAACGGTAAAGTGCATTTCACTGTAAATGGGGGGAGGAGAGGGAGGGGCAATGTTTTGATAGGTCGAGGCTTGTTTTTCGATGGTTTTTCGTGCATAATAGAAATATCCCATGAGTTTTATGTCAACTTTTAGCGTAATCAAATTATCCTAGTTCAAAGTTGTTGGGTTTTTTTTCCATCTCAGAATCATTGGCTGCCAAATCTGTATTTTTTCACCGGAGCGTAATTCTTTTTTTCACCGAGTAGCTTGTGTCAGTGACTGAATAATATCATTCTCAAAGAAATCCGGAATCGATAGATTTTTAACCTTGTCTTTATCCCTATTTTAGTGTATTTTATTGTTTTGTATTTTTATTTTACTTTACAGGGCCCCATTGAAAAACACAAATGTGACATGGGCTCCCTGTCAAAATATTATTATTATTATTTTGCGACAAAAAATTTACGTTCAACTCGTTCCCTGTGCGCTAGTTGTATCACTGTTTCGAGTTCTGATTACTTTGATTTATATATTTTTGACTGTGTCATCTTCCTTTCTCTTGCAGCTTGATTTCGATGACGCGGACGAAGATGAAGCCGACGAATTTCAAGAAGAAGAAGAAGAAGAAACTCTCGAGGATGGTGAAACAGACGTCGAAATCAACGTCACCGACAGGATGGAGTCTGCAGACGAACCATCTGAAGAGCAAGGTATGCAGCTTGTCGATATAGAGAACGGAAATGACGTCAAACCGGAAGCAGAGGCAGAGCCAATGGAAACAGATCAAAAGGATGAGACAAAAATCGATGTTGAGTTGAAAGTAGACCAGGGAACCGATGAGAAAAACGACAACATAGAGGAAACAACACACGCTGAGGTGGTTGAGAAGTCCGAAGAGAAAGGAACTACAGAGGTTAGTTTATCTTTAATGTGATGATAAATATATGAAATTAAATCATATATATATATATGAACTGCGGAAATGGAATGAAATGAATATATGATCATATGATCATCGCAGTTGTGAATGCAATTTAAGCAATTGCAATTATTCATTCCTATCACGGGTGTATAAACCCACAATTGACCTGCTCCCAACGTGTGGCTTCATAGCTCAGTTGGTAGAGCAACGCACTAGTAACGCGGAGGTCATGGGTTCAAATCCCGTTGAAGCCAGAATAATTTTTTTTCTGACTTAATTGCAATTGCTTAAATTGCATTCACAACTGCGATGATCATATATTCAATTCATTTATCTTTAATGTTGTTCCATTTTGGGTAGAAACGTTAAAGATATCAAAAGGCCCCTCTAGAGGTATAATAGGGCGTCTACCATAGCTCTCCACCTAACTCTGTTGTTTGCCAACTGTTTGGCCTCACCCCCACGTCCGCCCGATGTTCTCCAGCTTCTCCTTGGTCACTGTAGGTCTCCAGAGTTCTGATTGGTTAATCTCAATAATTGCCGCTGCTCTCAGTGATTAATTTGGTTTTATAGATTTGCGAAAACACTGCTCTATCCAAAACGTATTATTTGATGAAAGTACCTTTTTGATGTCTTGTACAGGAAACTGTCAAGGTTGAAGAAGAGACAGAAGAAGAAGAAGAAGAAGAAGAAGCTTTCTATCAACGTCCCATATCACCAGGTTTGGTGCTTTCTATGTCGCTTTCTATTTATCGATTTATTGTCGAAAATAATTGTGTTTACCGTTGTCTTGCTTTGAATTGCTAAGCTTGTAATTGGTCCATAAAACTCGTGCAACTCTAACCAATCAAATAGGGAACATGCAACCAATCGTGACATGGCTAACGCGCGTTGTTTTTCCCGCCCTTTTTTGCCGTGCTTGGCGCCGGTTGCACGTTCTTGCAGCGAGTTACGATTGGTTTATTATTAGTTCAGTTGTTTACGTTTGTTGCGATAGTGATGGTAACGGACGTTACTGCGACGCCAAAAATAACAATAAAATGCCCAGAACGTATGAGCTCTCTTGTATAATCCATGGCATGTGTTGGGCTGATAGATTGCTGAATATTTTATGTGTAGTATTATTTTAATTTTCTATAGCGCTAAAATGTTCATTTCTCAAGGTTAAATATTTTATGCAGCCGTGACTATAACTGTATTTCTTTCTTTCTCGCTTTAGTTGACGTGCGTTTCACATTTCTGGTCGACGAATTAGTCGAAGGTTCCAAACTGTTGCTTCCTGTGGATTGTGTTTTCTACCCTGGGCGCATTAGTACATTCAACGAACCCGACTTGTGAGTATGATCTGCATTCAAATTCTCCTTGTAATCGTAAACATCGCGACGGAAACCGAGTGCTAGACCGCGCCCAGCCGCCATCTTGAAAGCGGAGTAGACCCTGGGAACGAGGTTGGACCGAAAGTTAACGCTTGTGTTATTTTCAGATTCGGGGTGGTCCTGGATGGTGAAAGGGGCAGAAGACCTCACTGGAAATCAACGGAACAACTGCTTAACCAGGCGGTGAGTCGAGGAAATAAACCTCATACTATGTTTAGAGGATGTTTCTGTCGTCGTTGAGTTGAAAGAAATCTTCTTTTTTTTTTTTTTTGCCCGCGATTTTCGTCAGAGAGGTGACGTAACAATGTTCGAGTGCTCGTGCTGTTTGTTGATTGGGCGATTAGAATCGGAATGTTTTCGGGCACTTGAAATTAGTGTTTCTTTTTTCTCTGAATGTTAAGAGTTGGGCTTTATTTTGCTCAACTTGTTTTGTAACAGGTGAAGGATATCCAACCTCCTGGTCCCAAGTTTCTTGCCATTGGAACACGTGTGTGTGCACACTGGAGCCCTCAGTACCGATGCTTCTACCCAGGAACTGTTACGGAAGGTAAGCTTTTTCTCCAGTTAATAGGGGGGATTCTTTATTCAAAGCAATCACAATGGCCAATCACAACAAACGTAGGCAACGCAATGAACCAATGAGAACTCAAAACAAGTATACGTAAGCAGCTCCAAGCGCGGGAAAACGCGTGTGACCAAGTCGCGATTGGTTTTTATTTGGCATCTGATTGGTTGATTAGATGGCACAGAGCGTAATAAAGCCAAATCAAAGCAATTCAAGATTACTTTCGACATTCAATTGAAAACCGCTCCATAAACATGATAAAATGTAGTCGGTGTTTTTAATGCATGATTGCAATTGAGTTATTCATTGTATGATGGTAGTTCTGTATGTCTATCTCTTGTTTGTGTCCTATAATCACTTCCCTGTGCTTGTTTCCAGCCCCGCCGGATGAGAAGGAAGTGGATGGGAAAATCTGGATCGAGTTTGACGACGGAGACAGCGGGTTCTTCCAGTTAAACGAAATTAAAAGAATACATCCGAACTTCCCTGTGGAAGGTAAGGTTCTCGTTAATTTACTTCGTTTCGATGTTGTTGACTGTTGTTACAGAGTACATACATACAGTGGAACCTCTATTTTGGGACATCTCCTTGAAGGGGACACAAACTTTTAATTTACCTTTATCAACTTCAAGTGTTTATCAACTTCAACTTTAACTACGTGTTAAGTGATATTGGAGGTTCTTATTTTGTGACATCTGACCAGTTACTTTGTTCCATTCAGATGTGGAATCCACTCCCTCCCTACCAGAGAAAAGAGCTCGGTCCAGTTCCCTGGGAGGCACCTCGCGGTCGATGGTGCTCAAGGATTCAAGTTCAAGATTACGACTAAGAGCAGAGGGGAACACTTCAGAGTTTTCATCCGGGAACGAGAGTTCTGGTGAAGTTCAAGCGAAGAGACGGAGATTACGAGGGAAAAGAAAGAGCAAAGATGACTCGTGGCTTGTCTCGAAACGGTTGGATAACAATGCTAAAGAGAGTGGCACAACTAAAGCAGAAACGTTTAGAAGTAAAACGAAGGATGTCGAAAAGCCTGACACTGACATCGCAGGATCTCTTACAAAAGCCAAAGACAAGAGCCAAAGTGGCAGCGACACTCAAGAGAGCAAAGTTTTGGCTGCGGCGCCAAAGCAGAAGGCGAATAGAATGCGCGGAAAAAACTGAGACAACTGTAGAGTGCAAGGAAGCGGCATCGAGAACTACGGAGGACACAAAACACGACCTTGCCTCTGTTGCTTCGGCGGAGCTCAAAGAATCAGAGAAGGAGATTCACTCCAGCGACTCGTCCCTCAAAACGGATGATTATGAAAATAACACGAAACAGTCTTCTGATAAGATTCGCGCAACCTTGGACAATACCACGGAGTCTTCCGATCAGGGCGACGACAGCGAAGCGACTTCTGATGTTGAAACGTCGAAACACGAAAAGGGAGCGCGCGCAGGAGCGAAAGGTTCCTCGAGGACGTCTGAAAAGGACCTCAGAAAGAGGTCCCTTAATTTGAGCCTGAGTAACTCGTTTCGTTCTACACGGACCGAAGGCGAGAGCCCGACACGTGATGTTTTGTCCACGTCACAAGATGAGGATAGCGAGTCATATAGTGACAATTTTGACGAGAGTCCGCTGGTCGAGAACAAGGCTTTCCAGGTAAGCTGGAATCTTGATCAATCCATGCTTTGTTCAACACAACCAAAATGAGTAATACAGTCGAAGTTCCTGTAAGCGGACACCCTCGGAAAGCAGAAAACGTGTCCGCAACTGGAGCTGGCTGCTTACGGGAATGTGTAAATATAGAGTTTGTACGAGCTAGAGTTCAAAAGGGGTTTTGTCAAGGCGGCCGTAAGTAGAGCTATCCGCTTACGAAAGTGTCCGCTCAGAGGGCTTCGACTGTATTGTTTAATGGTTAGCGTAGCTGTAATATCATCTGTATGTTGTGGTTGAAATGCCCAGGGAAGTATCTTTCTTCACGGCTGTTCACGCCCAAAAAAGTCCCACTGCAAGGTGCATTAATCTACAAACGCGCGTTGACGTGATGCAAAAAAAGGCGCGAAAGTTCAAAACCAAGCAACAGCCAATCAGCGACAGTCTCTCTCGCAGGGGGTAGGGCGTGAAACGAGCGCGCGAAAAAAAAATTATGTTCACTCAGTCTATACAATCCCCTCTCACTTTTCCCGCTCTCGTCCCGCGCGGGCGCCATTTCGGAATAGTGTACATGACGTGTTTTCATAACCAATCCCAAACAACACTGATGTGCTTGTTTATACGTCTTTGGCAATAAGTGTACTGGATTCGTTATAGCCAATCACAAGCGCGTATTAACACTTTATCTTGTTTATTTCCATCGCCTTCAGCCTCGATTTGGAAGAAGACGTCGTTCGGAGTTGGATCGTCTGCAAGTGGACATGAAATATTCAGGTCAGATGTGTTCCAAAGTTTCTTTTCCTTGTTCCATTTATGAAATTATACGTAATGGGTACTTCTAGAGAAGTTGCAATTGTTATATTGTACTGACCTTTACCGTCTTGTTATCAATGTAGGGCCTTTGTGGCAGTGGTCGGGAAGGAGTTTCCAACATAAAAGAAAAGGAAAAGGAAAGAAAAGTTTCTACAAGGCCATCGTGAGAGGAGACGAAACGATTTGTGTGAGTGATTCTGCCTTTCCCGTGCCAGAGTTAGTTTCCTGCGCCATAATTAGTTTCCCGGTTTTGCGTTTGCTGAGCTCGCTGATGATTGGTTCATAACACTAGTGCCACACGCTCTGACCAATCAGAGTGAAGCTGTAGTCTTATCAGCCAATCAGGTGAAAAACTAAAATGAACCCCTTGTGCTTTTTCCCCGCGCTTTCTTGCCGCCTGTTGCAAGTTTTTGTTTTGAGTTCTGATTGGTCTATTACACTTTTTAGCGCCGTTATGATTGGCTCTGTAACATCATAGGTTTTTTTAATGACAGTTTTTCTTATGACAGTCCATAGAAAAACTATAGTAGTACAGTAAACAACTTCATATATGCATAATCAAGATCCCAACTTGTTTGACAGGTCAATGATTGCGCGGTCTTCATGTCCAACCCAACAAAGCACCTGAATCTCCCGTATGTTGGCAAAATCGAGAGCATGTGGGAGGGGTGTGGCGGAACATGGTGGTACGAGTCAAGTGGTTTTATCATCCGGAGGAAACCAAGCCTGGAAGAAGGCCTTCTGACGGCAAGGTATGTACAAATAAATTGAGTTATGTAGATCATAAAGAGTGGGTGTGTTATTTCAGCAATTTAATGTCCAATAACTCCATCAACTACAACAAAACATTCGTACTTTTCTCTGATCGATTTTCTCTCACAACAACTAAAGCACATGGCGAAGTATCAATGTCATTTGGGGGGTCCAAACCCCTGAAACTGCTGGGACCCAGTTTCCCCACGTCTGGTTAAACATAACAAGAAAATATATAATCTACCGGTAATACGAAACAAAACAAACTTTCAGTTCATCACAGTGGGATAGGTCAAGTAGCATGCGGGGGGGGGGGGGGGGGGGGGGGGAGTCTACGGGAGGCGGGAGAAGAGAGGGCGGGAAGGGGGCTTCTCAAGGTGGTGGGAACCAGGGGAAATAGGAAAAAATGTCGCAACATTGCGCAATATTTTGAAATTGAAATACAGTCAACTCTCTCGTAAGCGGACACCCTCGGGAATTGAAAAAAGTGTCCGTTAGTAGAGCTGTCCGCTTACGCGAATTATTACGGACCTTCAGATTGGGGTACGAGTACGAGAACGAGTACGAATACGACTTTCTACTTTCAAAACAATATTGTTCCCAGAGCCCTCGCTTTTCCCTGTGACTGACCAGTAGAAGTGTAGGTTCTGGCCGGAGATTGGAGTGACACATGATGATCTTGAGGATGTGCAATAGGTTTAAAAAGTCGTACTCGTACTCGTTCTCGTACTCGTACCCCAATCTGAAGGTCCGTATTCCCATAAGCGGACACCAAAGAAAAATGGCGTGGATGTCCGCTTACGGGAGAGTTAATTAGCGGGTGTTAATTGTGTTTTATTGGATAGACAAAAATAGCAACTGAAGATATAAAGCGAAACTCTTTATTGATGTCAAATGTTAAAACTCGAAAAAAAAATACTGTATACAGTATAACTCTTTTATATTTAACATATTTAACAAATTTCATTGCCAAGAGTCAATTATTATACATGGGGTGTCCGCTTACGAGAGAGCGTAAACAAAAGAAAAATCCAATTTTCATTTTCAAAAGTGTCCGCGTCCGCTTACGAGAGAGTGTCCGCTTACGGGAATGTGTAAATACAGAGTTTGACTGGGAGGTAAAACGGGGATTTGAAAGGCGTCCGTAAGTAGAGCTGTCCGCTTACGAGAGTGTCCGTTAGCGGAGAGTTGACTGTAGCACAAAAGAGGTGGAAACCACAACGGAAGGGGTGGGAACCGGGATTACAAGGTACGGGAAGCGGGAAGTTTAGACTCCCCTCCATCCCCCTCCCATTCTCTCTCCTCTCTCCTCTCTCCTCTCTCCAGTATGAAGCGGCCAGCCAGTTTACAGAAAAATGGTCTTTTTACGGTATGAAAATAACTGTTTTCCTTTCTCTCGATTGCAGCAATCTTTGTACCGCTCAACCCACGTGGACGAAAACGACGTGCAAACAATATCCCACAAGTGTGAGGTGCTCACTCCAGAAGAGTTCAAAAGACGCTCTCAAACCCTCGATACACCCGGCACCAGGACCTCCCTGTCAGATCGCGTGTTCTGCTGTATCGGCAGCTACGATCCCAACAACGAAACACTTCAGACGGAGCTGTGACGTGTTCTTGTATATATTGCGTGACATGTGAAGTGCTGCGTGACATGTGAACTGCTGCGTGACACGTGGAGGGAGTATCGTCCTTCACACAACGTTCTAGTTTGTTGCGTTTGGAATTAAACCCATAAGCCATCACTGGTTGTCTTTCTGTTTGAAATTAACCAATCAAAGATCGGATGGCGTCGGAGGCGGGAACTCGGTGTCCATGACAACCCAGAAGCCGCCCGTTACTATAGCAAAAAGGCGCCAAGTTGTGTTATCTGTTGGAAAAGTTCAGTTGTGGCGACGTTAGTCATGGAAATCTATATCCAAGTGTGGTTGTTGATGAAATAATGTGCCTCTTGTTGAGGCCTCGATTCTAAATAAGTGCAACATGCAGTTAGATGAAGTCTATAAGTCATACTATGTAGAACCCGTCCATATATTGGAACTACATCAATATCATCCCGACCATGCAAGGAAAAGTTGAAATTGTCACGATTATCCAAGTTATACATTTTCAACTTTTTCTCTCCATCACAGTCTCCTTGGGTCGTCACGCAAAATTTCTCCCCCCTGGGGAGAGGCGTTGCGTGACGACACAAATAACGGCTGCGAAGGAGAGACCGTAACTCATTAACGATTTATGTAACGACGAGACTGGTTTATGTTCAGTCTAACGAAGTTATTTACATTCCACACGTGTTTCTCTTAAGGGGTACCGATATCTGTTTTGAAACGTTCTTTCTCAACTGCGCAATGTTTCAGTTTCCATGCGCGCTTTATCGGAGCAATTAAATCATTGTACATAACGTCCATCATGTAATTCTCCAACGCCTTGACTGCGAGCATTATCTTTCATTTCGTTGCAGCTTTAAAACGAGTGCGAGTGAAGTGGCTCGAAACCGCGTCCCGTGGTCGTCCCTTGCGCGCGCGCGCGAAACTCGCGTTACGCGTGGCTTTGCGGTGAATCTCGTGCGCGCTGTCCTCGCAATTCAAATTCTTAATCACTTATTTCGGATACATACTTTCACGCAAACGAAAGGACGAAGTATTCTCTCCCCTCACCATAAGATTTAAATCATATATTGTGTGCAAAAAAATTAAAATATTTTTTTATAAAGGAAAGTGTGGAGATAGCAGCCAGCTAGCTTGCAAACGCAGACGTGAAAATCCGTCCGCGTTTCCATGCTAGAAGCCAGCAAGTAATGTTGAGTTTTGTACTGTAGGTTAAATGTAAGAAAGGAATCGATCCTTGTAAATAATGTGTACAGCTCTCTTCTAAAGATATGCTTTTGTAACATAACTCTGCTAGCTCGTGTGGCGGCGAAATCTCTCGTTTATATTATACAGAGAAAATATAATGAATATCTAGTTTTAGAATGAGAAATAAAGTTTTAGATTTTCTAGCTCTGCTGTCCATTCCTTGTACGTGGGAAACTGCCTCCTCTACAGGCTTTTCGCGAGAGCTCGAGCGCAAAGCGCGAGGAAGCTTGGAACGAGCGCAAGAGCGTGGGATGATGGGAAGGAGAAAAATCGGAAAATCCCCGCGCCCCCTGTTCTAAATTATCCCCGTCGCTCTGTGCGTGCTTGCGAGCGACTGGGGACGGGGCAGCGTGGGAAAGGCGTTGATTAGCGTTTGCCCGATCCAGGCTTTCGGATTATAGAGAATGATTTTCCCCCAATCTCTTTCAAATTCACTCGTCTCCCTTTTTCCTCCATCATAAACATCTTAAAAATAAGTAAAAAAATTCTTACAATTTTATGGAACCTTCTACTACACGCCAGCTAAGGCATTTTTAGATTGTATGAAACCTGAAACTGCTGAAAGACGTAATGGGAGAATAGTGCTGAAATGAACGAAAACATAGCATACCTCTATACAACGGCCAGGTTTTTTCGTCCCGACCGTGCGCTTCCATACACATACTCTTATTGAAACCCCAGTCAATTCTGCCCCAGGGGGGTGGGGAGAGAGGTTCAGGGTGTTGATGCGATTTCCGATTGAAAGTACAGTCGAACCTCCCGTAAGCGACCACCTCTCGTAAGCGACCACTTTTCCAAAATACCAAAATTTCGCCAGTCGAATCACTACAAAGAAACCTCTCGTAAGCGACCGCGACTTCTTTCAGTGAAATTTTCTATTGTTTTTAACCTCCGGCAAGCGACCACATCACATGATCCGATCTCACTACGAACACAAATTGGGTAATGAGACGCCGTACAACCCTGATATGACGATTAAATTAAAGTTGATCCCAAGACTTCAGAATCTGATATCCTATTTACGAGAGTCACTGTTGGTTCACCATGACGCTGTCAGTATTTACGAGAGTCACTGTTGGTTCACCATGACGCTGTCAGTATTGTAACTTGGAAGTTGCACTAGACGCACTGAAATCTCTTCAAACTACCAGATGTGTCCTTGAATACAGCATTTTGGGTTTACGGATGCATTTATGCATGGATTTAGCCTCTGAAACTACTACAGGCTATGACTAAAAAGTTATACCCCCTGTGGTTTGAACTCTCGTAAACGACCACCTCCCATAAGCGACCACCTACACATTTTGGGTGGTCGCTTACGAGAGGTTCGACTGTAATTTTTGTTCTCTTCGGTATTGTATTTGCTGAGCTTTCTAATTGGTTAGAAAAAAAGTCGTTGTGTAGGTTTCCTAACCAATCAGAGCAAACAAGGAAAAGCAGAACCAATCATGACTGACGCGTTTAATTTTCCCGCGCTTGAGACGGCCAATTGCATGTTCTTGCTTCAAGTTCTGATTGGCTCATTGCGTTATTTGCGGTTGTTGTAATTTTATTTTGGGTTTCGGTTTTAATTAAGGCGGCCATTGCAAAGCCCCACTCCATGATATGCGCGGGGAAGTCGTGTAAGGTAAATTACGGTTACCTGATTGGCTGAGAAGACAACATCGCTGTGATACGTTAAAAATGTTGAATCCATTTGTAAGGCTTTACACGTTGTCACGTCAGCTTTGCATGCGTCATAAAGATAGGTCCTGTTACTTAGCAACATTCGCGATGCTGAAAACCGCGGGCTCAATCAATAACCTGAGAACTTGAGGAAAGAAGCCAGCTCTTGTTATTTCCTTGACCGGAAAAGATAAAAACGCCGAAAAACAAATGCGACTTTTCATTTCTGACAGTTTGGTATCACTGATCTCCCTCTCAGTGAATCTCCGTCACGAAATTGAAAATACGAGTTCTAACTGCATTATTTTGTTTCGGTTTATGAGAGGAAGTCAGATAATTGGTGGATGTCATTGGTATTTCTTGTTTAAAACCAGGCGCAGTCGGATCAGTGGAAAAATCCGAACAGGTTAAACAATCTTTCTGTATCGTATCTTTCTGCTCCGTGCATAATCTTTGTCCTTTCTCTCGATAAATTCGCTTTGATAGTTCCTAATCCGCTGAAGAATGTTAATTCAAGAGCGCTATTTTGAGTGCAAGGATCAACTCACTCTCACTGGTGGTAAGTGATGCTTTTCTTATGCTAAATTTCATCGCAATAATAGTAAAGTTTAATTTTCTTTTTACGGCTTTATAAAATAACCAGCGCATTTGGTTTTCATCATGATGGGTAACAACGTATCGCCCCGGATTAGAATCAGTACCGCCTATAAACGATCCCGACAATAGACGTCAACTCCACCTTGGATTAAAAGTTGCGGGATAGCTATTTCGTTGATACTTGTACTTATTTTATTTATTTTATTTATTTTAGAGTACGAATACGCACAAAGACGAGAGCAAATATGAGACCGTATTACACGGGTCTTAAGTCCTCCTGACCGCGCGCTACGGTAAACACTGTTGAAAGCCTATATTTTAGGAAATAATTATGTCGTATAATAAACAATTTATTCAGCGGACTCGTAAAAATACCCAGCCGTATTACACAACTTTCCGCTGAATAACCTCTATATACACGAAGTATATTTATTGCGAAGTTTAGATAAGTGTAAGGGCGTTTCTAAATTATATGCATGGCACGTACAAGACCAAATATCAATTTCAACTTACGCTTGTATGACCGTCTGTATGATAAGGAAATGATTATACAGTGGCTCGATTTCTCAAAAACCCCGATAACTCGAACCAAAAGTCGTTTCCGCCTTGGATTTGTTTCAGTCACTGTAATTTTACCCCCGATATTTCAAACTCACGATTTCTCGAACCAATTTCCGTTTCCCTTGGAGGTTCGAGAAATCGCGATTCCACTGTAAAACAAGTTAACAGTCCCCGCCCCTTCCGCTGGCCTCACCCTGTTTAATCATTTCATTGATCGCGTGAATCGGTTGCTGATCCTCGGGTGGAGTTAAATTCCTTGCAAGTTTGCTCTGACTAATTGTTGTTGAGTTGTTATTGCCAGGAAATGACCCAGCCTCCTACGCAGACGCTTTCTGTCTGGGCTCGTCACGAAATCTCTGCTGGGGAAAGATTGGAAAATGAAAAAGTTGAACCAAACAAAAGTCTTGTTTGAGAAATACGGGATCCTTTCAAACAGCTATAGTTATTCCCTCTCATCCTCACTCAGTTACTTCCTTACAATTTGAATTACATGTCCCTTTCACCTTCCCCTAGTTCCCCTAGTTCGGGGTTTGTGTCAAGGCGGCCGTACGTAGAGCTGTCCGCTTACGAGAGTGTCCGTTCAGAGAGCTTCGACTGTAATTTAGAAAACGCCCTTTGCTGAATACTTATGTCGCTCAGCCGGATAGAATATCCTAATTATTTTAAAGTAACCTTCAGCTTCGCAATAAATACACCCATGTACCAAGTATCGATAGCTAATCCACCATGTAATCCAAGGTGGAGTTGACGCCTATTTTTGGGATCGTTTCGGCGGCACTGATTCAAATCCGGGGCGCTAATCTATTCCTTGTTGTTGCCTTGCAAGATGAAAACCAAATGCGCTGGTTTGTAAACCCGTGTAAAGACTGAAGCATTAAACTTTATAAATCCCAATTAAAAATTATTGTGATGAAAGCAAACTGTCCTCGCGTTGAATTTAACATGCATTTAGCATTGAGACCATTAAAAGAAATACTGTTTTTTTTGTTTCCAGCGGATGAGTAAAGGCAGAGTTGTGAGTGAGTTGATCCTTGTACTCAAAATAGCGCTCTTGAATTAACATTCTTCAGCGGATTAGGAACTATCAAAGCGAATTTATCGAGAGAAAGGACAAAGATTATGTACAGGCAGAAAGATAAAATCATACGATACAGAAGATTGCTTAACCAGTATCGGACTTTTCCACATTTCAACTGTCAGTAGTTTTAAACAAGAATATCAATAAGCTGACTTTAACTCATAGCGTATTGAAAAAAAACCCTGACAGAACCGTTGAGAACTCGCACTTGCTTTTTCGGTGTCTTCATCTGTTCAGTATTACGTAAATTGGGAAATAAAATTATGGTAAACGTTAACAGGGAAAATAAATATGGCGGCGTTAGTTTGTTTTAGCTGTGATAAATGATTTATGCACAGTTCCGCGTGAGCACCTCAAAGCTAGTTGAAAACACCGCAAAAACTATCAGCCATATTATAAGAGCTGGGGACAAGCTGGTTAGTGGCCGAGGTGAGCCTGGAACCAATAAGTTATGATACCAAATAAAGAGTTGAAGATTTTCAACAGCGTACAGTGTGGTGCAGTGGTTAAGACGATTCACTTTGCAGCGGGAGGTCGCAGGTTCAAGTCATGGTGTGGGAGGTAAAAATTTAATATTCCTGTAATTACAGATGTGTGAAAATAAATTGTATTTCGTCGCTTGCGCTAATTAGATATGTAGAGTGGAATAAGTAAGGGGGGAACTGGGTTTAGGGACGAGAGGGTTGCATAGAGGGAGGTACGTACAGGTGGTCAGGTTAGGGGTACTATAGGGGAGGTGAGACCGGGGGAAAGTAGGAAGGCATTGGCATTAGAGGTAGTCTCCTACGCAGCCGTTATTTGAGTCATCACGCAACGCTTCTCCCCACTAACGGCTGCTCAAACCTGGACCATATTCCTTTGTAGATTTAAGCCAATCAAAGTTGCAGTGCCATTTTCGGAACTCGTTCGCGCCAAAATACACCAATCATAGATTGTGTCTTATCATGACCTTAGGGGGAGAAGCATTGCGTGACGACACAAATAACGGCTGCGTAGGAGACTACATTAGAGGGGGTTGAAGGAATAAGGGGGGAGTAGAAGTCGGAGCCATAGGGGGAGGTGGAGAGGGGAACTATGGGGTTAAAGGGACATGTCCCATGATTGTAAGGAAATACTGTAGTGAGAAGGAAAGGAAATAACTATAACAGTTTGAATTTACGGTTTTGAATTTTTGAATGGTCCCGCATTGCCGGCAAACAAGACGTTTGTTTTTTCTTTGTGTTTTAGAAAATACGCGATTCTTCATGTACGTTTGTTTTAATTTTATATAGCAAGAGGATACTTAGTTTCTCCCCAGCAGAAATTTCGTGACGAGCCCAGACAGAGAGAGTCTGCGTAGGAGGCTGGGTCATTTCCTGGCTGATAACAACTCAACAACAATTAGTCAGAGCAAACTTGAGGAATTTAACTCCACCCGAGGATCAGCAACCGATTCACGCGATCAATGAAATGATTAAACAGGGTGAGGCCAGAGGAAGGGGCGGGAACTGTTTACTAGTTTTACCGGCTATATCATTTCCTTATCGTACAGAAGTCATGTACAAGCGTAAGATTGAATTAAGTTTAGTTCACGTTTAAAGAAGGTTTTATCTAGCAGGAGAGGAGAAGGAAGATGTTGTTATTTATTATTATGTTCCTTCTCCCTCTTCGCACCCCCAGAATACTCTGGCCCATGGTTTTTTATTGCCCGTTCAAAACGCCATATGGTCTATAAATTTTAACCATCAAAGTGTCCCGCTCCAAAAAACAAAAAAACAAACAAAAAAAACAAACAGCAAACTTTACCATCGCGCTGTCAAAGTGCACTGAATCAGTAATTCTTGGCAGAGCTAGTGTAGCGAAATCGACTGGCATATGCTGATAAACAAGTGTCTAGATATCTCTAACACTGGAGTCAAGTCTAATTGACTGGCGTTGAAAGATGATCAATGAGAGGTTATGGGTTAGTAAAACAACAGGCTTTAATTCTCTTGCCATTCTGTGTAATTTGCCAAAAGGTCATGTTCTAGAAATTGTATTATTCAGATAAGTAATTAACCAGCGGTCAGTCTAATTTGATCCTGTACAGCGAATGCTAAATGTCCTAAATTGATCGTAGTTTGAGCGTTACAAAGCAAAGTACATCAGTGTTTACCTAACATGGCTAACATGAACTGAAGAACTGTTCAAGCCAATCTCTGCAAATCTGATTACAGCATGGACTGGCTGAAAACGAGACAAAAAGATTTTCCTGTCTATTAAATAAATCCGACAAATCTTAAAATTCGAAATAAATATCATCAGCCCATTAATGAAGAATTATCACTGCAAACCATATGCATTTCATTTTGATAACCAATAATTTTATCCCGTGTATCGTGTCTTTAATCGGTTTAATATAGCTTGAAGGGTTTTTATAGCTAAGTTTACCGTGAGAAACAACCATGGTCTACTCTTACGCTAACCTGCGATCAGGCGAATTTTTCCGCGCTCTCATTTACTTTTCGCGCGAAAAATTAAACGCCCATTTTTTGCGCGAAAAATTGGCCTGATCGCAAGTTACCTTACGCCTGTGAAAAGTTGTCGGTGGTGTACATGTGAGCCGACAAGAGGTGAAAAATACAGCTCCTTTCTAAGACGGGTAGACGCTACTCAGGCTAAATATAATATGACCTTATTAGCTTCATAATTAAATAAATATACCTGATGTACCAGGTACATCAACGAAATCAGGCCGGCAATCCACCTTTTAATCCAAGGTGGAGTTGACGTCTATTTTCAGCATCGTTTAGGCGGTATTCAAATCCGGGGCGCTAATCTATTTCTCGTTCTTAACCCTGCAAGATGAAAACCAAATGCGCTGGTTTATAAAAAAAGAAAGTTCACGAATCTCAATTAAGAATTACTGTGGTGAAAGCAGACTGTCCACGCGAGTTGAGTTCAACATTTAGCATTTGAAAAAAAACTATTTATTTGTCTCCAGCGGCAAGTTTTCCGCGCAAATAAGTCGTTTTGCAAGTTTCAGATGCCAGAAACACCTTAACGAACCAAAGCCTTCTTCCTGAGACAGAGATGATGTGTTCCTTTATTCTCATCATTGAACTGCATAAGTGAATTTGTTGTGACAAAGTAGAGAGAAATTAGACATTGTCAGATCACTTGATAGTAACTTGCGATTCATACATCCTCTGCCTTAATTAGTCCGGAATCATTGCTCGCTCTTTCCCTCTGGATCCACGAAGGACACGAAGGAGCAGGGCTGTTCTCTATCTTTCACGCTAAAACCGCCAGCCTCACACTGAGTCGCTCCGTTCTGAAACGTGCAGATCCGTCGGATTTAAAAGACAGCAAAATCTTCTTGTCTCGTTTTAGCAGTCCATGAAGTAATCAGATTGATTTTAACAGTTTTTCTGATCTCATTACTATGTTAGGTAAACACTGATGTATATGCTTTGTATAAAGTTATTTTCATTGTGGCGCTTTGAAGCTACGATCAATTTAGCATTCATTATTGGATCAGTTAAATGGAAAAGTCTGAATTAAAACGACTTGTCTGAATAATACAATAGAACATGACCTTTGGCAAATTACACAGAATGGCTTTTTTCGGGTTTTGTTTTCGTAACCATAACCTCTCTTATGACCATCTTTCAACACCAGTAATTAGACTTGACTCTAGAGATCTCTAGACTTGTTCAGCAGCTTAGTCTCTTTCGCTACACTCTGTCCTCTATCAAGAACCACTCACTGCACTGGGAGGGGGGAAAGGGCACATTAATAGACTGATGACAGGAGTCCATTACCCTCCTGACTCGGGGTGAGATTTTTCAGTTGGAGGAGGGAGAGGCCCTCCCTCTTTGCCAGAATCTGAACTAGTCTAAATTCGCATGACTTCAGTAAGGAAAGGATTTAAAACCACTTAACACTTTCCCGCCCCTTCCTCTGGCCTCACACCCTATTAAACCATTTCCTTAGCGTAGTAACCCTGACTTTCATCACCTGAATGTGAATCGGTTCTGTTGGGTGTATTCTGTTACTCCGGCGGGTGGAGTTAATTCTTTGCAAGTTTGGTCTGGCGATTTAGTGTTATATTGCCAGGAAATGACCTAGAAATGATAACCTTATCTCGGGTAAGCTTGGAAAATATGGCTAAAAATAATGTCTTTGATACGGAAAGATTCTGGGATCCTAACCACAGTGAAACCACAGACCGCAGACGGACATGTATAGAGCCCTCGGTGACGCCAGAGTCTGTCAGCGTGCATTGGAATGCGAAGAACGTGCATGAAAATACCAACCACGAAGCTACAAGAAAGCGATAGGGTTCGGAAATTTCTTGTTCGTCGTGCCCTTCTGGCTTCATGCAGGGCTAAACTACTAAACCGACGTTGACTTGGGCTACCTGATGGGTTGCTAGTGTTCTCAGTATGCGCTGGAATCCGCTTTTAGATCGAGATTTCTGTGACATCTGTGAGGAAATTGACCAACTCGGTGACTGATTTGACGCTCCGTGGATCCGATCGATAAATGATCATTGCTTATTTACATGACTGAAATGGTGGACCGTGTTCAGAAATGAACAGGGCACGTTAAACGGAAGCTGATCGCATGCCTGAGCTACCTTTTCATACAAACATCCACAGGGAGCTCACAAAAGGCAAGTGGTTTGACATGGACAAACGAGCAGAAGGATGCAAACATGGCGTTTTCCGGGACACGATCTCTCCTCCTTTGGTGTCGCCAGCAGACGGAGGGTTTACAGTGAGGTGAACGTGTTTAACATGACAACTTCATGGCGAGATGGCTTGGCGTTCTGTGCAATCATTCACCGTTACAGACCGGATTTGATGTAAGTCCAAAGCTCTCGAGATGCGCAATCAACAGATTGTGTTGTCTGACAAGTTTTCATGCTGTTTGAGTTGGGTGTTTTAATCTCTAGTGCCCGGTCAAATGCCGCATTGTTAATTGTTTTACTGTATTTTCTTTTGTATAGAGATTTCGACAGGCTCTCCAAAGAAAACGTCTTGGAGAACAATGAATTGGTGAGAAATAACTGTGCTCAGACAAAAATTTGTAGTGCTAGATGAGTGATAAGCGAGCGCACCTTTATGTGCACGCTCGCAATTTAATTTTTCATGGTGACCTCCGTGAAATTCGTGCACTTGTTCTTCAATTATTTTCTTTAATGGTGTCACAGCAATTAGAATAGATGCTAAAATCAGGAGATAACAAAATGTGTGGCTCATTGAGAACCTAAACAAATATTGTTGTCAGAGATTTATGCGTTTCCGGCCCAGGGCTATGCAAGCATAGAATGCTGACATTCTTGCAGCGGCGTACTAATTTGTCTTTAGGCCTTTGTTTACAATATACAAACAGATGGGTTTTACTATTATTCAAGTCGTTAGCGTTTGTTGAATAGGTCGCAAAACATCACGTCATGTACAGCATTTTAAATTGTTTTTGCGAGAGAAATGTTTAATATTGTGCATGTGTTTGGTATCATCTGAATATTTTTGTACACAGCAACTTTTTGCGTGACGCTTCGGAATGCAAATGTGATCCTTTTAATTTTTGTGTCGCAGCGGGGTTCAACAACTCCTTTCTTTTACATGAATGCAATTAATTTAGACGTGAAAGGAATCAGTCTTCCGTTGGTAATTCTTGAATTTTAATTAACGTACATTATTTCAAGTGTTGTGCATTTTTGTTTCGAACGTTTTCGGGAGTGCATGATGTTAATATCCGTGTTCCTGACATCACGACTACTATTAACCCTTTCAAGTCATTTAGATTTAGTTAACAGGTCTGGTATTTTGCCATCGGCACTTCAATGTTTCTCCATTGATCCACTTGTCCTACAATGTCCCCAGACATTTTTTTTTTAAATTTCACCTATTGTGGTATCATCAATATCTGTAAATCCCTTTGCAAATGTCTTTGATGATATTTTCGTCAACACTGCCTGCTTCAAATTCCTTAATTGGCTACAGTTGCCAGAAAAATTTAGTGTTTTACTGAGTGGGGCGGCTGTAACCTAGTATTTTATAATCAGCTGATGACTACATGTCACACAATTCTGGAGTGCTACCTGAACACTTCAAACATCAACCTATTCATGAGCTGAATCTAATTGCAGATTGAATTAGTTCTTGAAAAGATCAACCCTTGAATCAATTAATGGTTTGACTGATTTGATTTGGGTCAACCCAACAGATAATTATCATAATTAACTTTGACAGTCAATAAAATACAAAAAAACAACTTTGACAGTGCAAGTCGGGAAGCTTGACTGTGGAGCGACTGTGGAGTGACTGTGATTCAAGCTTTTTTAACTAAATATATTAAAGACATTTACTTACTGCTGTACGTGTCAACATAACCTGTCTATACTGACAAGTGGGAACCTAGTGCCTTTGACAGAAGGTGCTTGATCATGCATGCTTGATTCTGGATACATAGTTAGCTCAATTTATAGCCTGCGTCACAGACAAATTCAACCGTTAAATCCATTTGCGAACCAGGGCCAAAGCCCTTGTTCCAAAGGCTAACCACAGACGAGTACATATAATCCTGTACTTCGTTGGGGTTTCCGGAACAAGGATTTTGGTACTCGTTTGCAGACGGACTTAACAGTTGAATTCGTCTACGATGCAAGCTAGCCCAATAGTGAACAAAGAAAATTATTGAAAATATTAATACACATTCCTCTAGTCTAAATAATACTCTACTTGTAACGTCTTATATAAATGTCTATAGGGTGATTGTGCCCGGGGGGGTACTCAAAAAGTTTTATACGGGGAGGCTCCGCCCAGAGGTCCAACCCCTTACCCTTTCATATACCATTTTTTCACAGAAAAGGTACCCCTTTCATATACCTTCCATAGAAAATGTACCCCTTTCATATACCTTCCACAGAAAAGGTACCCCTTTCATATACTTCCATAGAAAATGGTACCCCTTTCATATACCTTCCATAGTAATTATGAAAATGGTACCCCTTTCACATACCTACAGTAGAAGCACTGCATTCCTTTTCTATACCCTTCTAATGAACTTAATGAACAATAGATTCACCAGAAATTATGAAGGATTACCAGTAGAGATGTTAACCAAACAATAATATCATTTTATTCAGTTCACGTTGTGGCGGGAGTCAGATACTCCAGACATCAGGCACACAAACAGCGAGTGCTTTTCTTTGCAGCCTTCATAATGCCATTTCCATTGACTGACTTAACCGTTAATATTTTGTTTAACGAACGAACAAAACAAAATGTCAAAATGAAAGAAGTTCAATAAAACAGGCTAGTCTTACTGTTTTTTACCAACAGATTTTAGAAATGAAAACTCTGGCTGATGCCTTGACAACAGTTTTTCAATTTTAGTAATATAGGCCATACGTAGATATATAAAACATATTAAATTGTGTTCAACAACTGTTCTTCTACGTCTCGATCGCCTCAGCTCTGTACTGCTACTACTTTCTGGTTTCCACAACTCTTGTGAAGCGGCCGTCAAAAGCCATGTTCTCCTCTCGTGCTCTACTTCCTGGTACGTGAGAAGCACTACTCTGCTCTGAACACCTTGACTGCATAGACCTGGTCACCAGCTGAACGGCCCTCTGTAGCAATTGTAAAGGAATTGTCGTCTGAACAATAGGTGAGGTCCAGACAGCACATAACATCAGATGCTTTACAAAGATGGAGGGTGAAGTTTCATCGAGAGAATATTTATGCGGTTCGTCTTTCACAGCTGAAAAACTTGAAAGATGGTTTCGATATTCTTCAGTTCAGAATCATCAAATTTCAGAGGTTGCCTATACTTCAATATACCCCTGTTCCCCTTCTTTCTCATTCTTTGCAGTTTACCCACGATAAACCGGTTGTTCTCTTTCTGATAGATGGCATAATCATCAACAGGCTAATGCCTTCTGTTGTTGAAAACTTGTTGAGATCCTTGGGTGGCACTCGTGTCTACACGAACGAGACGATCATCTGACAGTTTAGGACTTTCATTAAGCAGTGAAGTCAGTGTCGACTTGTGAATCAGCCTTGTCCTGGAACTTGAACAGTTGGGCTGATCTTCACCTTTGCTGACTTCCGTGTGTTCCCCTTCGAGCATAAAAAGCTTTACTGAATGTAAATTTTTGCAACTCTTGATTCAAAAGACCTGTTGTGTTAGGGAATAAACTAATTAAGACTTACTGATGAAGCTTACTGATGAGAGAACAGGACGTGTTTACTCCTCGAGTATGTTTATGATTGAAAATTTAAACTAGTTTACAACAAATCAGAGGCAAGTTTTGCCTTCTGACATGTATCAAAACAAGCTTGAAAACAGTACGCACGTTTTTTAAAACTTAAAATCAGTATAATAACGTACTCTTCAGTTCCCTGCTCGCCAAGGATTATCAGGTCAAACATGGATCGGATCTCAGTGGAAGAATTCCCCGCATCAAGTTCTGTTTCATCTAAAACAACAGAAAATATTTAGTTTATACAAGTTTCTGTAAGCTGAGCTCTTTTCTACGATAAAAGAAACTGAGCTGAATGATAAAGCCATGTCTAAGTAACAAAAAGTTAAGTTGCCTATAGCGGTTATGCAGTGTTTTCAGAAATGCAGGCACTGAAGTCTAGTATATATTACTGTGAAAAGTCAGTCTAGTGTGCACTGTTTAAAATTACAGGTGTTAATCACTCCCCTGTTTAAACACATATTACCATGTTGAGTTTCACCCTGTTGATGTACTTTCGCCACAGCTGGAGCTTTCTTCAAGTTCCTTTTCTGATAACATGCTCTCTGTGCAGTCGGAGAAAACTAATTCCTTTGAAGGAACGGTAGAACCAGTCGTTATCATCCGGGTCTTGGTCTGGGTGGAAATCTTCGTTAACTCTTGTATCGGAATGCTTTGTCAGCCCTGAAATATAAAGTAGGAAAAGGGAGAAGACAAGCTATGTAGGTCTTGCCGCAAACACTTTGAAAAGACACGGTACTGCCTTACACCTGACTAACCTTGTATGTTTTACTTGATCCCATCCAGAGTCGTGTCCGCTTTGTCCACAATTGCCATCTCCTGGCTTATCGCTGTCATCATCACTATCTACCCCATCATCGTCACCATTTCCCCGGTCATCGTCGCTATCCCCTCACTGTCGCCACCACCACCAGCAGGTTCTTGTGGAGCCATACCGACACTCCTTGCCATCCGTCGCGCCATCTGCATACCTTCTTTCCAAGCTGTTACTTCCACACCATGCCCCAGGATACTCCGACAATTTGCTGGTTGTTCATCAGCCATGTTGTGTTTGGCTAGACCAAATGTTTTCTTGCTTGACATGGGCTCGGGCAAATTTTGGACCATTGGATCAGCTTGAATTTGAGCCAATCGGATCATGTGGCTTTGGTTACGCCGCATTTCAAGGAAAGTATAGTTTGTGATGGTTTCCAATCCACTGGCCATTGCGCTAAAAATACACTTCACATGGCTCGGAACCCGTCAGGTGTATGGGCACTCCAGATGCGGGAATTATCTCTGTAATAACAGATCAGCATCACAGCGAAGTGTGTGGAAAGAAGTAGGTCTTGGTAGCACTCTCGAGTAATAAAGTGGCTCTTCAAATTCAGACCTGGTGTCATTACTATGAAGTTCCTCCAAATTCCCAAGAAGTGTGTAACAAGGGCGGCATACTTAATTCGGGTAAATAAACTAGCCACGGGACTGAAAAGATTTCCCACATAGTACCAGACCAGTCGAAGGGTATACAGTGACCCCAACACGGAGGGTCCGGGGGCCGGCTGATTTCGTCTATTCCATCTACAATTTGCTCCAGGCAGTTCTGGTACCCTTAGAAAAGTTAATTTCTGAGCTGAGGCCCAATTCTGGCGGTCCTTTCTCAGGATGTCGTTCTTTGTGAGACCATGTTGGTGTACTCAAAGAGCTCTGTGAACAGTTGCAGATGGTTCATATGGGCCATGTGATTCTTACCAAGGTGAAGATCCTGGTTGCGTGGTCCAGAGGATTGATACACTTTTTGTGATTGTGTATCGTATCCTGGTCACACAAATCACGAACCTTGTATCCTGCTGGTTCATTAGGACTGGCTTCCCGAGTAGCATGGAAGATGAATCCCAGGTCTTGTGGAATTGGTCTGAACTCTGAATCGGTGTTCCCCTCTGCTGACTGAAGCATTAACTTCCTTCGCCTACTGTCACCATCAGAAGAGTTTCCAATCAGAGGACCAAGAACAGGTTCAAGGAACTGCTTGAACAACTGGGAAAGTCGACTCCATTGAGAATAGACAAGCTCGTGACTAAATCTGTTACAGGTTGGCATAATAAGGACTGGTATTTTAGGAAGAGAAATGGATAAGTGGGTTAATCAGAATCAACCTAGCAAAGTTAGCAATCTTGCACTGTTTGAAAGCATTGACTAATCTATCATAGGCGTCAGCATCATTTCCAATGTAAATTGAAAAGTCCTCAACACACCTATGATCAGTTGGTTCCTCAGTTTCTGATCCACAGAAACCTTGCAAGGTATCTGATCGTTCATCATACATAACCTTGCCTATTATGGCAGTCTCATCTTCAAGCTAGCATGACTGGGATGGCTGTTTGCAGACCGAGATCTTGTTTTGCGTCCCTGTAAATGGTTAGCGATCTTCTTCACGTTTTCTTCCGTTACTCCCTGTTCAAAACGGTAAGATTTACTTTGACGCCACTTGTAGATCGAGTGAATTTCTGGCCCAAACAGATTCTGTGCCACAAAATTTGCGAGTCGTGGTCCTCCCCAATTAGTACCACTTCAAAGAATTGTTGAACCGAGGCCTTGTAACGCTTTCCCCTGAGCACCCTTAACATGGAAGTTATTGGCAACGCATTCGAGCAATGTCCCGCAGCACTTGCTTGTCACTGAACATACCTTGTTGGGCCTGCCTTTTCTAACTTGTAGCTGACGGCCTTCAAGTCTCCTCTCCGAGAGAATTCTTTCAAATTTCTCCTTGACACTTCGCATGCGCAGTTGGAGGCGGAGAATTTCTGCTCTAAAAAAAAAGAGTTCAGAGTCTTTATGATCGAGCTCCTTTCTCATCTCGCGCATTTTTTCAGTGCTCTCTTCCACGGTCATATACTGGAAATTTAGTCCCGAGCACGAGGTTCATTTCCACAGTGCCAGTCCGCTGAAGAATTCGTTTTCTAACGATTTGCAATTGTATTGATTACAATTAAAACAAGTGTCATTTCTGAAAGGTCCCGCTGTCTGCACACGCCGACATGAAGAGTGTCTAAATGTTCTGACACTTTCTCAGCTCCGCTGTCAGTATATCGAACAAAACTGTAAGTGTTCTGCATACCAACTGACTTTTTCTTGGTCTTTTTCCAGGAAGTATGTCACTAAGGAGTATTTTCGGATCACATTTCACATTTTTGCCTTTGAACTTGTAAGAAACGAGAGTGGCGGAATATCCATGACACAGCTGTTTCCGGTGGCGGGGGTGGTCATTGTGAGTGCTCTTTGTTCTGCCCCGATGTACTTGGCGCATTAAAAAACACTGATATATCCTTAGTGTGGCGGACCACGTCCCCTTTCGACTTATGGGAACTCGAGGAAGGTGCGACTTTGCTCTAGCCGTTGGCTTACCACCTCGGTTGGAAACGAGATTGATGGCAACATCAGAGCAATCTCTACAAACAGCTAAGGTGCTTTTGAGTAGAAACTGTCCTGGGAACTCTTTTTCAAGCTGCTTGAAGGCGACCTGACTGGTATCCTTTTGGCTCGTTTTCTTCGTCAAGACCTTTTGCCTTTCTTAATGCTGACACATTGCTCTTATGTTGATCGCTCTGGATGTGTAAACCTGAGGGTTTGCAAATTCTGGCGTAGGGCCCCAGCTTTGTACTTCTGATCGCAGACGGAACAGTGGAAGGAAGCTGTCTTACGATGGCTAAGAATTTCAAACCTGCAATCCACCTCATGCAACGAGGTTTCGTCTCTTGAGATTCGTGCAGCGGTAATCCACAAGCTTTTTGAAATGATAACTGACGTCTGTTGCAGGACTCTGATCTTCAACCTTGAAATATAAAACACCAATATTTGGAATAATAAAAAATGGCGCACATCTACCATTTTGTTTACTGCTCTTCTAATCTTCTGAGGACTTTTGTACACATTCTGTTATTTTATTGTTACGTATCACAGTATATCAATATCATACCATGTTTAAAATTTACTCTTTGAGTTTAAGTAATGTGGGTAATTATAATCCAGATAATGTCCGCGGACAAATATCCGTGCATATTTTCACGCCAAATGGAGATTATCGTTTATATAAATTTGTAATATTAAAAAGTTTATATGACATTTAATCAAAGGGAAAAACGGAAGATGAAGAACTCGGAAGTATGTGCACGTTAACTTTTTGACACATTAATCATATTATTTACCTGAATGGACATATTGTCAGCATGGCCAACGTCGTCATCGCCGTTACTGCCGGAATTACCTTTGTCATCCTGGCCAGCTTCTTTATCTTCCATGGAATCTTCATCGCTGTTTACTGCCGGAATTACCTTCACCCCTAAATAGCAATAAACCTGTTAGTTTAGGCCTTAATTTATATATGAAAATCATTCGGAAGTTGTCCACTTTTAGGGCATAATATATCCAGACAATATAACGCTTCTTTGGTAGGGGACAGAGATAGACGGGGTCAGGTCGAGATAAGATAAATCCAGCAGTATTTATTTTGCAAGCAGGTAACTCAATTATTGATAAATAATAATCATTACTGCTTATTATTGATTATTATGTATTGATAAATAATAATCATTACTGCTTATTATTGATTATTATGTATTGATAAATTATAATCATTATCTTAGGACGCGATAATTATTTAGGGGAATGATCGCCCCACCTCCACAGCTCTGACAACCCTAACAGTATGCGTATTCAATTTTTGATGTTATTATACACTAATTTAATGAAGTATGAGTCCCTAAATAATTTTCTTCTGCTTTGGTCAGGGTATTGAATCAAGGTTACGAGTAAGGCATGCAGTTACTGTGTTTACCTCAAGGTCGTCAGGCGTGTACCCGGCTTCCGCTCTCTTGGCATCTTCCTCAGCTTCAGATGTTTCCTCTTGATTTTTAGCATGTTGCTTCACTTCTACCTTGCCTTCTTTGCGGTGGTTCTTTAGTAGTTGTTTTTTTTGTATGTTTCCCGTGGCATCATGTAATGCTATATGTTGAATGGGTCGATGGCCACAGTACTCGCATAAAATTGTATTATTGCCGGTGGTCTCAAATTCTTCACACTCGTCACATTCTGTGCACTTCCCACGAAGAACGCCTCGCTTATCTTTTCCCATTGTATATCGGCTGAGACTGTTGATTAATTGACGTTAAATGACTTCAGTTGTTGAGCAAATATACCCACCCCAACTCACAATCCTGTGTATTGTTTATCAAAATTATAAACACTCGCTCGATTACGTCACTGCTACGTACGTAAACGAAAATTATCACATATCCGTTCAAACCCTGGGGTTCAAACAAACCTGATCTTTGATCTCAGTTCACGAGCACGTGGAAGAAGTTATCATTACAATGGCGGCGGCGTTAAAAAGTTTTCTCCGATAAACGGGCCGATAAGGACCTCTCTGGCATCGAAATAGTGATAGGATGCGTCGCTAAGGGCTATCACGAGTGTCAATTTCAAGTGGAAACTGGTGAAACATATACCGTGGTCAAAAAAGTGGGAGACAAAGGGCGCGCATTTAAAGTACTTGATCCCAGTCGAGGTCAACTTGGACATCTTCAGCGGGAATTAATACCGGTGCTTTGGCCAGTAACATCTGACATTTCATGGTATGTCTATTTTTAAAAACGCTCTAACAATATCATGCAGTAGTGTAATCCGAAAGGTATGATTGATTGCAGATTAAACGATTAATTACGATTTTACTTACCTCTTATAGTACAGTTACTGGACAACCATTCAACGACCCAAAGGTCGCTGGCGAGCTGGAGGAGGAATAAATGTACCCCTCAACGTAACATTCGTAGCCAACAAGTCCCAAGCGACTGAAGTCAAGCGCACATTAATACAGAAGGGCATTCACGTTACACTGAAGAACGGCGACGACAACATGAAGAGTAGCGAGGATAGAATGTAATGCGATATTTTCTAAGACGAACAATGTCTCTTGTGTAACATGGCTCTCATGAATAAACCGCAAAACAGGAAGTCTTCTTGTCATTTGCATGTAAATGAAACCCCTGATACAATTGTTCGATATATTAAGACTGAAAACTTGGGGGAGGCTTTTACTGATTTCAAACAACCCCAAAAGGCCTTCGAACCCCCGCTTCGAACCTCCCCGTCACTAGTCATTGTATCTGAGTACGCGGACATGAGCAAACAAAACGTGCATTGACGCTTAGTTATAAACAAACCACACAAACTGATGCGACTGTCAATTTATTTGAATAGTGACTAAGGATTACATTACATCAATTGTGGCTGTCATGTTTTGTTGACCTACCGGTTCCTGAGACTACAGAGAGATAAAAACGCATTTTGCCTATTAATCGAGCGACTTTTACTAAACTTTTCCCTTAGTTGCGTCTGTTCGATATATTTTGAAAGACCCTTTTAAATACCTAAATGACAGTTTTCCCTACCCTTTTCTATACTCCAACTCGTGAAATCCCTACCCTTTCATATACTTCAACTCGTGAAATCCCTACCCTTTCATATACTTCAACTCGTGAAATCCCTACCCTTTCATATACTTCAACTCGTGAAATCCCTACCCTTTCACATACCTCGAGCCTAAAAAAGGACCCTTTCGGGCGGAGCCTCCCCGTATAGTCCATTATAGGGAGTACCCCCCCCGGGGATTGTTGTTTGTGTCAACGTTCTTTGTTCTCCTCATTAGCATATTTACCGAAAATTAAATTACAAGAAATTGGTATTTGACTGTGCCATTTAGTAACTAGCAAATATGAGATGAATACATTAAATATTGAAGGAGATATTTGTATGGCTGGGTACAAACATCTTTAAATGTTGCAACTTTTGAATCCATCATTTGAAGCAAGTTTCAACCCCTGTCAGAATTTGGCTGGACTGTGTGAGCAGTCTCTATTTTTCTCTGAAGTCTGCCAGCGGCGAATACGAAATAGTGTGAGTAGCACGGGCACAGGAGGATGATAAAAAAATAGAGGCTCTGGTTTTATACAGCAGTTCTGACGCCCTTCGACAGTTTGTGAAGCCATTCGCCACTCGTATATTGCGCTATTTCGTGTTCGCCATGCACAGACTTTAAGAAAAATCGAGACTGCTTGCAGTCTAGAAATTGGAAATTGAAGTGCTGTCAATTACAGTGCAGGTTTTCTGGTCATTTTACCCTGAGAAACCAACATTACTGTCTTAATGACCATGATTATTGAGAAGGAAGATGAGAACTCTCACTACAAGTGTCTTTGTTAGTTAGATCTTTGTATTAAGGCTGATGACTTTGACGCAGACATTGTCAGTGTTACAGAAAGATGACAACAAGATTTTAAATGACATGAATAACATCTCTTCTTGACAGGCTTTTAGTATGGCAGAGAAGCATTTTGGTATTCCAGTCGTGCTCGATGCAAGCGACATGATAGAGAACACCACTCCAGATAAGCTGAGTGTTATCACTTATGTCTCACAACTGTATGAATACTTCAAGAACAGAACCCCTGGTATGTGATTAATCTGAGTGTATGAAATAGCTACATGTGTATAGGCTGGTTAATATTTTATAATATATACTAGTAATGCCTGACTCGCAGGTCCTCGCAAAGCTGGGATAGGAATTAATTATTTTTGGGATGTGAGGATGATAACCAGGCCTTGAGATCGACTGGAGTGTGCTAGTCTCTTGACATCTGTGTGTACGCCATTCCTGTTCATGATCTTGTTTTGGACTGTTCGACGAGGGAAGGATAATCGACAACTGCCATGTTTTTGCTAAGGCTAAATGTCAAAATGCAAGGGTTTGTTTGTGTTGGCGTCCCATTCAGGAGGAGTACTTGGCAATACTCCAAGTTGTTTCATGCAAGCTAGCTAGTTGAAACTAGAGTATTTTCCCACCAGTGTGATGACCCACTGGGCTTGGAAAAACTTTACTTTCAAAAGTCCTACCAAAATTAATCTGTGCTCTGTGCTTTCATATTGTACTTACGTTCTTCATTTATTTGAAGCAAACCAAGGATATTCCACCAAGATGAACATCCAACCCAAGGCAAGAAGAGAATCCACAGGCCACAAAGGCAGCAAGCGTACCTCACCCTCTCATCAGATCTACCTCCTGTCAGGACATGCCAAGAGGGTAGCAACAGCCTTGCGGAATGTTTTCAAGTCAGACACTGTCAAAGAGGAATCGTCGAAAAGCAAGGAGCAGGGTCAGAGCAGTAAATACTTGAGTGTGGACCCCATGAGAACAAACTTGGAAACAGTGAGTGTTGCCCACAAAAAAAATGTATTCCTAATTTGTTACCTGTAATATATTTTTAATATTTGAAGTTGAATTAGCATGATGGAAAATTGTACATGTATACAGTACTGCTCAAGAGTTACCATTGTCTCGCGAGACGTATCTCATTTCTCGTGACAGACTGTAAAAAAACTGTAAGTACTGTCAGACTCATCCATGAAACAAAAAGCTACATTTTTTAAAAATAAATCAGATCTTTCTTTTCTTTTCTTTTGTGGATCTTGAAATTGATTGCCATGTACAATGTATTCTACGGTATGTTGTGATATAAGAAAATGACTGATTGGGCTTTTCTTCGGGGCAACAAAAGTGGGTGTAACAACTCTTTGTCGTGTTATAATGGTTTTAATTTGTTCTTGGTTTGAAATTTTGATTAATTTGAAACAAAGTGAAATGAAAAACAAGCTGGTTTGAAAACTTTCAAACCAAGATCAAATTACAAAAAACTTACAGTTGTAGTTATGGTGGCGTAATGATGGTTAACGCTTTGAACTCCAGATCAAGTGGTCTGGGTTCGAGCGCTGGCATGTAGTTAGGCATGGTTCTACTGTAGTTAAGTTTGTTGCTGTTGACTAGATGTGATTACATGTATTCTAATTTGGTTTTGGTTCATTAGAAGTTAGACCTTTCTATTCAGATCTAAAATAACAAATTATTTTTCTGTGTGTTATTTTTAGAACAGAAATTCTGACGAACTTACACAAGCAAGAAATCACCATTCTTGGGAAACAATTGTTTCATTTGTCACAATAGAGTGTTCCTCATGGAAAGATTGATCGCAGAAAGGAAGTTGTTTCACCGAGCTTGTTTCAGATGCAATAAATGCAGTGCATGCCTTCGACCTGGAACATATCATTACATTCCAGAAACAGAGAAGTTTGGCTGTTTGTTTGACTGTTCAGGAGGTAGTCATTATAATTTTGAAATTAAATAGAAATGTCTATCCCTGCTTTGGTCAGTATATACTGTATTAATTTTTCCTTGGGTTAGGGTTAGGTTATACCTGCCAACTCTACTCTCACGCCTTAGGCGTGAGTCTCACGCCTGCCAGACGAAAACGTTGAACTCACGCCAGCTCACGCTTACGGACCAATTTCTCATGCCTGGCTGAAAAATTTGAACTTTTACAGCCTTAACTGACACACTTTTTAAAAGTATGTAAACTCCAACCAAAGCAAGGAAACATAGCCCTATAAATAACGGTATATGTCGTGTTTGAATCCTCCAAACTGTGTCCAAACGCATCGTGGAACTGGATACAAACTCTTTGTTAATATTCGGAAATCATCGGAACATCTTCGGAAGTCCAGCTGGTACTCTGAAGACAAAAATCTCACGCATTTGACCACGAAAAAGTTTGCAGGTATATTAGGTTTTTCCTCAAATAATAGCCATGGGCAATATGATTTTTTTTCACTCCAAAAGGGGGCAATTATTCAAGGGAGGTGATTATTTCAAATATCAGTGCTCGCTGGAAGGGCCAATAAATAAGAAAGAGTTGAATACATGAACATTACTATAGAAAAACTGTTATGAAACCTGAGCTTTTCTGTTGTAACAATTAAACCAATAGAGCTCGTTTCCTGTCCAAGGAGTAAATTTTTAACTTGACTGGTAAGGAATGAAAGAAAGGGGAGGGAGAGGGGGAGGGGGGGGGGGGTGATTATTTGAGGAAGGCGAGGCAGGCCGAGGGAGTTGGAGGGCGGCGATTATTCAAGAGAGGTGATTGTTTCCAAATATTTTCACCAAAGGGGGGGGGGGGGGGGGGAGGGGGGGTGATTGTTTGAGGGGGGCGCGGTTAATCGAGGGATGGCTATTATTCAAGGAATTACAGTAAGTGGGGTAAATTTTACAATGTTAGTATGCCTGTGCCTTTTGATTCAAGCTCCTGCTTTGATCAGTATATCAGTGTCAGTGGTAAATGTGCAAGAGTAGATTTACAAAGTTGCTAACCTAATGACTGACTAGTGATTCAACTGTCTTTTCCTCACCTACAGGTCAAAGAGAAAAGCCTATCAAAATTAAGCTGGAGCCTTTAACAGATGTGTCACAGGAACCCCACACCCAACAGGGTCTGTCCCCTGAATCATCTCCTGATCTGTCTGATAGGACTTCAACAAAACCACCTGACAATAAACATGTCAAAAGCCCTCTTCAAAGACAATTCTCAGTTGTAAAACGAAATGCAATAACGCTACGTGCATTACCACAAGCACTAGGTCAAGGCATAGCTAATGCTGCTAAGGGGCAAAAGCATTCGCATTCATCTAGGAGTCCAGAGATGTCACAGACGCACAAGAGCGAGGGTGAAAAGAAGAGGAGATTTTCCGGAAGTGGGAGGGCAAAGAGCAAAAGCGGAGGGAAAGGAAAAAATGTTAATTCTGGGGAACTGGGTGAACAGGAAAAAACGTCTTGGTCACCAGTAAACAAACGGCGAGCTCCTGATACTAGATTAGATGGCGAAAGTGATGATGTTGAAGATAACAAACAAGATGATGTTATAAATGTCACCTTTAGTATGGATGGGCCAAGAAAAATGTCAATGACATCATCACCGACGTTTGATTTGGTATCGCATCAAGAACACGACAAAATGGAAAAAATGAAAGAAAAACCCTTTGCATTGAAGAAAAACAACGATGAAAGGACTACAAACGAGGAAGATGAGCTTGAATCATCTTCGGCAAACCTATTTTTTTCTTTCAAAGAAGAGTTGCTTAAGAGAGCAACTGAAAGTAAAACTAACAACTTCAGTGAAGGCGATAAGGTCACAAACGACAGTAAATTATTAAATGGTTGCGAGCATGATGATGTTTCACCAGAGGACAATGGAAGGGAAAATGGTGATTCTCCGGAAAATGATCTTGACAGTCACGACAGTGATTTGAAGGAAGAGAACCTGGCAAAAGATAACAAACGAAAATGTTCAGAAGCTGGCAGTGTTAATAGCAATTCAACAAGGTCTGTGGGATCACGGAACACAAGTGTTTCTGACGAGATTGAGCCTCCGATTGCACCGAAAAGTGTACAAAAACTGCGGCAAAAGTTTCTCAACATCAACGACATGATTGATGTAAAGCACAAGAATAACTTAGCAAAGAAAAGTGTTGAAATCCAGAGAGAATTGAGGAGCATTTCAGCTTGGAAACAGCAAAGCGTACCTTCCACAAGAAAGGCTTCAGTAAATTCAACAGGGAAGACGACTGAGTTAAAGAAACCACGGAAAAGTGTAAAAGAGCTGAGAAAAATGTACAGTGAAGGCAAAGCAGTAAAAGAGAAATCTGATTTAGTGCGGTCAAAATCATTGTCATCAGCGACTATGGAACGGAAATCGAGTGAACCAGAAACAACAGACATTTCTCCACAAGAAGCTGTGGAAAAATGTGATTCTACCAAGCTTGAAACTGAAGATAGTTCAACTTCATGCACGGATGCGGACAATTCATCTCACTCTCACTCCAAGGATGGCGACAATTCATCTCAATCTAAGGATGTCGACAATTCATCTCAATCTAAGGATGTCAATAGTGCTACTGGTAATGAAGAAGATAGTGATGAAAATGGGTCTTGTGCAAAAACTGGCAACATTGTTGTCATAAATATCGATTACGTTCAGGGCAAGATAGGAGACATCATTGTAAATGACAATCAAATTAGTGGTATGTCTCACGAGACAAGAACATGCACAGTTATTAAGTCTGACGATGATTCAAGCAAGGTACCTTCTCTTCAAATTGAACCTGCCAGTCCTGATTCTTCTAATGGTGAACGATGTTTCTCCGGGTTTGAAAAGACATGCAGCTTCCCACGATAGTGGAATTGACATGCCATCATACATGCAAAGTAATTTACCGGGTTCTGTTCCAGATGACAAAATACCTGCAGGAAATTTGAAAGTTGCGGCAGAATTTTCTTTTCCAGGAAATGGGCCTTCTGTTTTATCGCCAGACAAACTACTGTCAAATGAAACTGTCAGTGATCTGCAAGCCTCGGCAGACAATCCACTGTCACCAGCAACTGACTATTCCCCTGAGGTACTCTGGTCTCTTCCTTTATCAGTCGATAACAGAGCGTCACTTACTGATACTAGTTCATCATGTAGTTCACCAAGAATATCTGTCATCATCGCACAAGAAGCATCGACGACCAAAATAAACAGCCGGTTTTTCACGGTAGAAACTATGGAGCCATGGGACTTTGAGGAATATAGAATTGCTGAGGAGCACCAATGTGTAATGGAAGTTGAGGGCGAGTTTTGCTTTGGCAGAGAGAAAAGTAAAACCAGCAGAGCAGAGAGAGAAGCTATCTTCTCTTTGCACCGTGATGCTAAAAGTCGCAGCTGTAATAGTAATGACCTGATTAAAGAGGAAGAAATAACACTTTCTCCATCAGAGATTGACTTGGAATTACAGACACTAGAGGCATTACACAGGAATTTGGAAAGACGAGGTGTGGAGATTGAGCACAGCTTGAGGGAAAGTATGGACTGTAAGTATGAAACCTTTTTGGTTGGTACAACTGTAGTTTTCTCCTTCACTTTTATTTGGTAAAGTCTGCATTCAGGCCCACACCACTGGAGCTTATCCCAGTTTCCATAGCAATGAAGCCACTGGGAGAATTGCCATGCCTGAATGAGATGCTAGTCCATTGCAGATTATCCCCTAGCATTTTGTCAGGTTGTCCGAACAGTTGTTGGCACTTATTTTATACATTTATACTCCTGGATAGAGCCACAATTCTCTACCATATCTACTGTTCTGTTCCTGGGCACTTAGGAGTACCAGTGAACTGGTGAACCTGCGATGGACTAGCATCCCATCCAGGGAGAGTAGCAAATTCTTTTGGTAGCTTCACACTACAGTAACCTGAATAAGCTCCAGCCACTAATCTCACAAAGTTCAGTTTCCACACTTTGTCATATAATTTTCAAACTATATCTTGACAGCTGAAAGACCCTTTAATGACTGCGAAGATGAACTTCTGCGGGAATGGCTTAGTGTGGTACACGAAAGGAATGTGATTTTGAGAAGAGACTCAGAACTAATATACCTGTAAGTAACCATCCTCTTCAATAATATTGTAGACAAGAATCTCCTATATTGATCCCTAACTTCTCTAAATATTTTTTTTTATAATAAATTCAAGTAGACTAAACAGTCATATTTTCCCATTAGATCCGATAGAAACTGTATCTAAAACAGTTGAACAGAATTTTGATGTTGGAGTGTATGGGGAACAGGGAGGTCAGAAGTTCATGCTTCTTCTCTCTCCCGCTTCCTGTACCCTTCTCTGCCGACTCCCGGGCTTTCTAAGATAAAATAATTAATACCTACATGTAATTAAATTTATGACAATTTTGGCTTTTTCTCTGGCTTCCCACCTTGTCTTCCCACCGTTTTCTCTCCCATCTCCCTTTGCATGAATGCCCCCTATTCTCCCCCCCCCCCCCCCCCCCACTGCCCTGTCGCTGGGGTGCACAGTTAGGTACTGTTAATGTTTTCCTTTTTGTTTTCAAAGCAATCAGTTAGGAAAATTAATACTTTGAGTTTGGGACGGAATGAGTTGAACTGACTTCCCATAAGTTTTATTTGGCATCATCAGTTTTGATTAACTCTCCTTTCAGGCTACAGTCTCACAATTACGAGGAGAGATATCGCACAGTGGAAGGAGAGCTCCGAAAATTGGTGGCTATGAGAGGTGAGGTTTGTTAGCTTGCAGAGTAAATGGACGTGTCTCTGGGTGCTGCACTTCCTTCACTCCTGAGATAGCCCTCTTGAGATATGAGCTGAAAAATTCCTTCCATGATGATGTAACACTCTCTGATTGGTTAGGATTAGTGTGAAAACCCAATCGGAGGCAAGAGATCCCCCCCCCCCCCCCCTCCGAAAATATGCCCACCCAATTAGCCTTTTGAACAGAAATACATGTAAGGTAAAGCTGCTCCCGGGCCAAACTGGCTCACACTGCCGGAGCTTATCCCAGTTTCCGTAGCATGAAGCCGACTAGGAGTATTGCTACTCCCCCTGGATTGGATGCTAGTCCATTGCAGGTTACTCTCCAGCATTTTGTCGTCGATACCCATTTATACTCCTGGGTGGAGAGAGGTACATATACTGTGAGAGTAAAGTGTACTTCCCAAGAACACAACACAATGACTCCGGTCAGGGCTCGAAGTTGGGCGCTTACCATTAGGCCACCACGTTTCCATGAACAGAAATAAGCCAGGGCTTTACCTTATTATCAGAATTGTATGGTGTAACAAAATATAATATGCAGCTTTAATTTTGTGTCATCAATAGATGAAGTGAAGTCGTCTGATGATTTGAAGAGGGAGCGGGAATTACTTTCAGAGCTTCTAGAGTTGGTTCAGAAGAGAAGCTTCATTGTGGACAGTCTGGAGGAAGAAAGAGTAAGGTATTTATTCTTCTGCCTGTTTGTTAACAATCTAGGTTAGTGCTGTTTTGGAAGGAAGATATATCAAACGATATAAGAGGAAGTGTTTGACGAAGAGGGTTGAAAACATGGTGCATAGCTCCATCTCCTGCTTTCTGTACCATTCCCTGCCAACTCCCAGTTAAAATAACTAAATTAATTTTAAAAATTTGCCTTTTTCTCCCTTTTCCCACCTCGCTGCCCCCATATCCCCTGGGTTCCCACTCCCCCCTCCTCCAGAGCAGGGTGTTAGATGTCTGATGTTGCAATCAAACTCTCAAGTCAAGTGTTTGATAATTTATTGTTCATCAATTTTGTTTGTTATTGTTTAATTACGGCAGTTGTCATCAGTTGTTACTAGATGAAGTGTTGGAGTGATTTTACTAAATCCGTGAAATAGTTACTACACTATTAGATACTATTAGACACTAATTCCATTGTTTTCTTTTGTTTAGTTTTGACTATTACTCACTAACTGTTAGATATTGTTTCACAGGTTAAATGAAATCACTCTATCACATCAGTGGACATCCTTAAACTTTTTCTGCCTTTCTTTCGTGTGTTGATCAACTAATCACGACGATTATTTTACAGGGAAATCCACGAGGATGAGAAGGTTGAGCAAGCGCTGACAGATGGTGAGTAAAGGCCAAAGTAATGGAGTGCTTGGTTTAATCCTTCTAATTAGGCACACTATGAAAAGAACTTGGCTCATCCTACCTTTTACACCATCTTATTCTAGGTAGCCCCCGTCATGTGTGTTCATGTCTTTATTATTAAATGTCTTCATATTTTTTACAGGCATAGCTGCATTACCAGGCAATCGCTGGGATCAGAGACCAGATTGTACCAAGGTTGCATTTTCAAGATTTTATTGCTAGCGGCAATACTCATCAAGTGTGTTTCAGATACTGTTTAGAGACCTCTAGTGAGACTTGACCTCTTGAATTTTTCTCTGAAATTTTGTTTAGTATATAAACAGGAACCACATCACTTTCTGTAAGGTTCAAAGAAATGTCGTTTCATTTTGGGAAATATAGGCTATAAAATGATTATAATTTTATTTATGACCCATGAAGCTTGATACATCATGCTAATATACAAAACACATTTAAACATTACCATATGATTTTTTTACAAAAAATATTAATCAGTGGCTTTAAATTAGGTCAAGAAAGGGCCATTTATTAGGATAAAACCAAGTGGTTTGAATTGGTTGGGAAATTCTTTCCAGTTCCTTGTCCTGCAAGAATTTTTGGTGTACATGATCCACGCATCGTCACTTCCAGCAAAATATTTTGTTTAGCCATCCTGCTTGATCAACAAACATCAATGTTTTTAAATTGTCTGATTGATAATGCAAAACTCCAGTAATTGGGCACCCTTGGGTCCATTTAGGAGAGGTGTTCACTTATGGGAGGGTCAAAATACAGTGCTTGTGTGTAGCACCAACGAGAGGTGTCCTACATGTAAGTGGAGAATCAACTGTATTATTATTAACCAGGCTGAAAGTCTGCCATCCGTAGCAACCCAAGGGCGGATTGTCCATAAAGAAAAATGACAAAGAATCAATTTTTTTTCTACAACTAATAAATATAAATTAACTCAAATTTTATTTTTTCTTGATGGTTTGAAAACGTTCCAGATGGAAGAATAATTTATTACTGCATTCAGTGTATTTAAACCAGTCAAATTTGGCAGTGCCCAGACCCTATGGAGTGTGGTGCATCGCTGTTCCCATCTGTGCAGGCTTTGCCAAAATAATGTATTTTGGTTTGCACTGCAGAGCAAGGCTACATTTTTTTGGTATGATCAAGGCTCTTCTAATGCCTTGCTGATGAAAGTGCATGATTCTTACATTGTAGAAACCCTTTACTGATTCCCAAGAGTGATCAAAATCTCACATCTCCTAAATACAATATACAGTCAACTCTCGCCTTGCGGACACCCTGTTATTACAGACACTCACTATTACGGACAAAATCCAGCCCTCCCCCCAGCAGAAGCTATAGAGGTTTGACCGAAAATGACTCCCGCTGTTGCGGACTCTCGCTATTACGGACTCCAAAGTATGTCCCGATGATACCGAGAGTTGACTGTATTTCAAGCAAACAGTTAACAAGAATAAAGAAAATCATCAGCAAACTAACTCTTGATATTCCAACACAGTTTTTGAACTAAGGAGATTAAATTATTATTAATTATTTTGAGCTTGGGAGTGGAAGGGTTAATTTAGGGTGAATTAATTGCATTTTAATTAAATTGTTACATCAAGGTAGTAAATTTATGCCCACCACTGATTCATGTATATAAATATATCTCAGATACATAATTTTTAAGTGTAATAAATATAATTTTAATAAAGAGTATTTTTTACAAGCAGGTCTTTTGATTAAATGTGAAAGTTTATCTAGTACATACATTAGTGTCTGCAGTAATATTCATGAGGGAGCTTAAGCACAAAACGTTTTTGAGCCACGGAAGTCAAATATGTTTTCTTCTTTGGCGTGTAGTATCGACTTTTTGTCCATAACGTCGTGTTGTAAATGGGGTGAACAACAAACAATAACAATCACCTTCCAGTTGCCATCCATGGCTTAAAAACATCTGTACTTATTATAAACTCCATATTTGTCACAATCTGGAGTGAGTCACATCTTGCAGTTGCTTGTGGGACTGTTACTGGGGACAAAATGATGGCCAGCTTGACAAGCGTCCCTAGCAATGGTCCGACTGCGGGCGACTGCAATCGCCCCAGATTGTTTCTCGTTTCTAAAGAGGCGAATTGCTGTCCCATTATTTGCCAGCCAGCATGATGGAATGTTATGTTACCTTTACCTAATCTAACCTGAGGACACTCTCTAAATGAACCCTGTTATCAGTAGTACAAAGTAAAATCAATTATTACTGCAAAAATATTAAAAACAATCATTTCAAAAATCTCCTTCCAGATAAGTAATCACTGATTAACTTTACATGCAAGTGGCTGCACTATCAACAATGCTAATTAGAGAGAAAACTTCTTTTTACAAGCTTTTATTTTACATTTTCTGCTGTCAATTCTTAAACCGTTGTATATCATTCCAAGCCATTCTTCACTATGTGTCTGGTTCTTGTTGCTCAGCTAGATTAAGCTCTTTGCTTCTTTCTTTGTCTATCAGCTCAAGTTCCCTTATTTTCTGTCAAGAAAAGAAATATTTAAAATGAAAATCCGAGAAGAATGTTCTGATGTCTTCATAACATCATTGTTGCAGCATGTTGCGGCCAAATGAGGGGGGACCCAGGAGTACAGGGAAGTCTATGGGAAGCAGGAGAAGAGAGGGCAGGAAGTGGGATTACCAAGGTGGCAGAAACTGGGAGAAATAGGAATTATTTTTGCAACATTGTATAATATTTTTCAATATAAAAAGCACAAAGAGGTGTACCTTGTACTCCCGATTCCCGCGTTTTTGTGCTTTTTATATTGAAAAATATTATGAAAAAATGTTGCAAAATAATTTTTACTATTTCTCCCGGTTCCTGCCACCTTGAGAATCCTGCTTCCCAATCCCGTCCTGTCTTCTCACCCCTCCTGTAGACTAATCACTTCTCACCCCCCTGTCCCCCTATCCCGCACTGTAGACAGTGCACTTTGTATGTTGTTGTTTCCAGTAGAAAAAAAAAAAAAAATTTATTATTTTAAATACATGTAGTACTGTTTGGCATTCTACCTGTGAGATCTCTGTTGATATTATTGTTCTATATTTTGGGCCCTGTCCAAGTTCTTCCATCTCATCTAGGAAACCTTTTCTATCCTCTATTTCTTGAAGAACTGTTATACAGAACAAAAACAAAACAAAGTTGGCAATACAGTAATCAAAATCAGTACATGAAAATAACACAGTTTTGCTAAAACAATACAATACAAAGAAGTCATTGAAGTAGGCAAACTGTGAATGCGAGGTAAAAATATATCTAACTGGATTTATAAGAACACGGTCGCAGAAAATTGCACCATTTTGACCTTTTGACGCTTTTGGGGTTTTCTCTCCAAAGTAGACGATACATTAAGATCAGGTATGCCAGTTCTTTTTCTCTCTTCCCTCTCTTCTTTCTCCTTTTCACTCTTCTTGGTGTGGTTTCAAGTCTTATTGGAGTCATAAAACTGGGGTTTGGCGTAGTTGCAGCAAAATTAATAAATTCAGTTATATATACTGTACAATGTAATGATGTTAATTTTAAGAGTTGATGTGCCAAAATTGCCTTGTGTCTCAGAATTAGGTTACAGGGCAGGAATCAGACATTTTGTATGTAAGAGTCTTGGCCGAGGTAATAATGCACATTGGTACCTTCATCAAATCTATCAACTTCTTTTTCTTGCGCTCCTTCCCTGGGTGAAGGTCTTCTCTGTCTTGGAACATCTTCAATGTTTTTACCATCCTCACCATAAGCCATCACATTCTGAAGTCTTCTTTTATCTTTCTCAGAAATCAATGCTAGAAATTGAAAATAAATGACAAAAAAAATAATGTCAATTTTCTGCCAAGGAAAAGTAGGTGTACATGTAGTTGATCATTGTCCACTGTCCAGTCAGGGGAGCAAGCAGTGGTGGAACCACACCTGGGCCCTTTGAGCCTTAAATCTTTTTGCCCAACAGGGACCACCAGGGGGCGGGGGATTCCCCAGGTCCCTCCCTAGATCTGCCACTGGCAAGTACCAGGAGAACTTATATGTAGACACTGATCACTGCTTGGGCTCATAGGGCCGATTATATTAAACAAAGTCTAAATTAGACCACTGCGACCATAAAAGACCCATTCAGGAGCATATCACCCCGGAGCCTCTATCTGTACTGATTAACGACAACAGCATAGTTACACCTTAGAATCATTCTCCCGCAAAAAGATTTCCGTGTACATCCGCGAACAATAGTGATAATTCGTAGTAACGACATTCCGCCGTTCTAGTTTTGTTCCACGTTCCTCTCGTCCATTCTTGGTTTTATTTTAAATCCGAAACATGAATGACAACCTCATGCTCGCAACGGGTGATTTTCGTGGCAAAAGTAATTCTAAAAATAGCTCAAGGTGTAACTACACTGTGTCATAGGGCCAATAAGGGAGATGGAGGCTCCACGGTGATATGCTCCTGACCCATTCCAATCCCCTGCTCACTACCCTCCAAAATCAATTCTTTAATGTCCTTGCAAGTTTCTCATCCTTGTGGTAAACATTTAAATACCCACACAATTTTTATTCTGAGCTTGCGATTGAAAGGATTAATGCAGAACATACTTCCTGGAGCAGGTTGGTAAATTTCCTGTGGTCCTGAGCTTTGTTGCACATCAATTGCATCCTTTGTTCTTTTTCCACCCGAGAGGTACCTTGCATTCATGACTTTGGGTAAAGGTTTCTTGGGTGCACTCCTGGGCTGTGCTCTCTCATTTCTACTTGTCGTGGGATTGCAAGTAACAGGTAGAGATTCGCCTTCTGAAATAACAACGGAAACAAAAATGTTATACAGAACATTTGCCTGGCTGTATATAAATCCTTTTGGTAGCTTCCTACACAATTATTGGTTTGTCACAGCATCTTTCCTTGGAGGAATGATTGTGTGACAACACAGAGGCTGTCCATATATGGAAAGAAAAGCGTGACTTTTTTTTTACATGTAAATATTTTTGTAACTTTCTAGGACAGAGGGCCACTGGTTCATCAGTGAGGAAACTGTTATGTGTCACCCTCTTAAAATAAAGTTGTTACTTACTTACTTACTTACTTACACATTTTTAACGTTTTGGGAAGTTCTATTTGCTATTGTTTTGGGTGATAACATTTTATCTGGTGTATTGTTTATATGGCAGGTCGGGAGTTTACGTTTTTAATGGTGAAGAATATTAAAATTAAGTATGGGGCTATACAGAATCTTGATGGATCTGCCTTTAAGTCTTATATAAAACTTACTTTTCATATTATCCTGCAACTGTCTACGTTGAAAGTTCGTCAACTTCGATTCATCCATCATCGCTGTCGATGAAAATTTCCAGGTATAACATGACATCAAAAGCCTGACATTTTTTGAGAGGTATCTCTGATAAATTTAGTATTACCTTTTAGTAGATTTTGAGTATCCTTACTGACAGGGGCCGAATGTGACGACCACAAACCTCCTTTAGCAACTGGCTGTCTGTTCGACGCCATCTTTGTTTTCTTGTTTCTATGCGAGCCCGCACGCCGATGATTAGCGGTGTCGAGTTGTTGTCATGCTCAGTAAGGATTCTTCGAAAATATGGCGCGAACCAGGGGTTATTTTGGAAGGAAGGATTTACGCAATTATTTTGATTTTTGGAGATAAAGAAGATCAATGAAATTGAGCAAATCTCCATGGAAAGAAGTTGAAGATGTCGAAATGTGAGTTGCGCTTTATATTTCGATTTTAGAGCGGGTTTATAGAGTGCGACTCCAAACCATGTTGCAGTTCATGGAAGTTCAGCTGAACATTTGTTTGAGCATATAAGCTTAAAGCTTATTGCAACGTTTCAACTTGGAATTAAGCTGAAATTCTCTCTTCTGCTCTGCAATATGGTTACATTAGTCGCACTGTAAAACTAATTTTACTGTAAATTGAAACTTTCATAATTCACTTTATAAAATAAACAAGATAGTACGTGCACTCTGATTGGCTCAAAACCATTTACCATAACTCTATGGAAAGTTGAAAGTTTGGGAGAACTCAAAATTGCTGTGGATACACTCGCCCCACAGCATTTCTCGTTCTCCCAAACATCATTTGTGTTACCATAACTATGGAAACACGGAAAACATTTTCTATTTGGTATATAGTAGTGTAGCCTCCTCGCAGACGTTCTTGGCTAATATAGCAGTGAGTATACACATGCAGTACAGGTACATGTAGCTGCTATACATGTAGCTACAATTAATTAGTAAATAAACCCCTTCCGGCGGCTGGTACATCGCAGGATAATTCCTGAGGCTGAAAGATTGTCTGAAAAATGAACAGTTGGCTGAGAAGCGAAGCTTTGACGGCAACTGTGAAATTTTGAGGACAATCTTTCAGCCAAGGGCATTATCCTCTGATATACCAACAAGCCAGAAAGGGGGTTATTTATTTTATAACCCTCCGATTAATTTCTACAATGCGCTTTAACATGGCGAAAAGAAAAAAAGCTAGTGATAATTACGGCGTGGTTTCCTCAATTTTATTAACACTGACTTGATAAAAAAGTTAGACCTGGAAATGTGACTTTGTTTGTTTTGCTCTCCTGGATCAAATCTGGCAATGGATTAATCTAATCAGAAGGGGTCTATTCACTGATACCCATCCGATTTTGTACCATGTGATATGTTTTGTTTAATGAGAGCGTGCACATAGGTTATAATAGCTAATATGCTGTAGTGTAGTTTAGCAGAAGTACACAAATTTTTGTTAAACTGTACAGTGAAACCCTGTTAATCTGATCACCAACAAGCCACTAAACTCTGGTCATACTAACGGGGTGGTTGTATTAACAAGGTGGTCGTAAGGCGGGGTTGGACCACTGTTCCTAAAAGGTTAATGTGTACTTATTAGTTTTCTGTCTGTCTTTTTTTTCTCTAAGTTTGGCAACATCCCAATGTTAATGTGTTCAAACATTTTAATATTGGAGAATGGAAGAAATGCTCCAAAGAAGGCGAGGTCTCGACTATTATGGTAAGTCAAACATGAAGGCCAAACAGCAGTCAATATGAGGATTTATATTAATCCATGTAATTATTATTGTTCAATGTAAGAGCCCAGTGTCACAAGTACAATGGCCAATACAGCCAAATGCATCTCATTTCCTTGGGAGGGGGACAGGGGTGAGAACCAAATGGAGGTGGGATGGTGAAAAGCACAATTTCCATGGTGGTGGGAACTGGGAGGAATAGAAAACAATTTCACAACATTGCATGATATTTTGCAATAGAAAAAGCACAAAGAGCTTAGAGGCGGGAACCACAATGTAAGGGATGGGAATCTGAGATTTAAAAATACTGGAAGCAGGAAGTTCAGACACCCCTGTCTTCCCCCACTTCCTTAGTTATACAAGGAACAAAATAATAATGATTTAAATTGTCTCTTTTTTTCAAAACTCTTTGAGTAGGAGATGGATGCAGTACATGTCTGTATAATTTTCGACTCTCATAAGGGGACAACTTGGGGACTGTCTCTGAGGGTCTGCTAAATAGATAGTCACCTGTTTAGTGTACTTTTGTATTATTATTTTGCCTCCTTAGGACAAACAGATGAAAGGCACAGTTTATAGAATCACTGGTTCAATTCCCGCCACCAACTTCATTCAGTTTCCTCGCACTACCACCCAGTCGCTAGGGTTAACTGGTCGCTATCTCTACTGTCTCTTCCGTCCAATTGCTGGCAAGTATTTTGTAGTGCATATTGATGTGGCTACAGATGATGGACTGACCATCAGGATTTCCTTCTCAAACATGTTTAAGGAGTTTAAGTCGACCTCGACTTGGCTGCAGTTTCCATTTGTGTCAAGCCCTCCTCCAGGATCTGTTGATGAGGTTACTCTTGGTGAAGCAGGCACCATTACCAGTAAGGATGTGTAATCATTTATTATGTTTATTGTTATTATTTGTTAGCCTCAGTGAGTAAACAGACGTTCTCTTCATGTGCTCAATTAGTTCTCTGTAGGGATTCAACCCCAGGGGGTACTCCCTTATAAATTATGGCCTATACGGGGACGTGCCGCTGGACAGGGTATGGTTTTTTGGCCTCTCTGCCCTGAACAGAGTATATAATTTTATGCCAGTCAGTCCCCCCCCCCCCCCCTAACTAGCTAAAGACAGGCAGGGGCAGAGAAAACTTTGTTGCTGCCCTATGTGCCACTTGGCATAGCGGACAGGCAGTAAGTAAACTAGGGATTCGACCTGAAAAATTCCATACTGATCAGCGATTAGTCAACAGGTTTCTGTGATCCACTGAACTAGAACTTAAACTATCCTCAATAGATGAGCTTGGGAACTGGTGCCTTAAAGGTTGGCAGGGGGCTGTGCCATTCAGGCAGAACAAGAATCCGAAAAGATTCGCTAGAGCAGGTCTATGATCCGCAAAGATCAGCTAAAAGTGCAAGCAACGCACTGCCAGTCCACGAGGTATGCTGTGAGCCCCTGAGATCCCCCGCAGATCACGTACGCAAATGGGGAGCACCGCAGACCACATTGCCTCGAGATTAACTTTGCTTAAAATTTCATATAACCACATCAAATTTTAAACTCAAAATGGAATTATCATGAACAATCTGCACCTACTTTATTTTTCTCTTGACCATATCCTATAGCTTTCACCACCATTTTAGAATTAGTCCACTCTGGTTTCTCTGGAATCTTCCACCATAAAGTACATGTACTTGATGCATGCTGTGCTTTTTCAAGATTTTATTTGTAAATGCATACATTGTTTTATTTACAATAATTTCAAGTGCTTTTTTTTGTGCTTTCTGTTAATCCATCAGGTCTTGTCGGCACCACCTCTCAGACAACTCGCTGGACTGTTCTGGTGCTAGATTTTCGATACATCCTGTCTGTTTACTTGAACCGCCAGTATGCGTATATGAAGAACATGCGCTTATGTGCCAACATGTTTCTCAAAGGACTGTTCACAAGTGATATAGATTACTTACCTGGTATATCTGCTTCTGAAGCCAGAAAGTTAGGCTTGTTGGACAACGGCATTAGTCCCTTGCCGAGAGAAATGGCATTTCACTTAGCAAAGGGAGCAGATTGGCATGAACTGTATGACTACATCAAGTTTCCTCCAGATTCTAAAGTTTCTCAATTCGGAATCATGGCAAATGTTAAGTCTATGTTGAGTCGCCCTACAGCTGACCCACCTCACGTCAATTCGCGGGAGGAAAGTTCTCGTTATCAGGACAAAACGACTAAATTAAATTACGTCAGTCACGTTGATGTACGTGGAAAGCCACCTCAGCAAACATCTGGAAATGTTTACGCAAGCGATGAAGCAAAGGACGTTAAGGTATGAGCTAGTCTGTGTACAGTGTATTCTGATGAGCACGAGAATAATCAACTTGTTCAAATGGAGAACTCCAGCAAAAAAAGAGTTAACTCTGTCTTGGACAATTCAGCATTATAGGCTTTGGTCTCCACGTTGTTTTAACTCCTAATTATAAAGACAGGGTTCTCAGTAGTTTTTTGAACAGGCAGCTAAAGATATATAATAGGCCGCTACAATTAACAAAGTCTTGTATTTCAAGCTAGAACAGGCGGCTACTTTTGTCATGACAGCCGGTAAAATCTGTCTCTTGCAGCCTTCTACTGAGAACCCTGAAAGAGTACCAAAGTACAAAATAATGGAACAACTTTTTCGATATATTTCTAATGGGAAAAGCTTTAAAAAAATAGCACCACATGAAAGTACTTCATCAGTCTTTATAGTATAAGCAAAGGGGCTTATAACCTGGTTTTACGGTCGTTGTTTCTTTATCAAAAAAGAAGTCCCTATAGTATACTGTATGATCTGAACCCTGATCAGGTTGTTTTTACATTTATTTTTTACACTTTTTCAAGCTCAGCTGGCATGAATATTTCTTTTTTTACAGTTAACTTGTTCCACTTGCAGACACATCAAGCAGTTACTTCAAGAGTGGCATTAGTGGACAGACTTAATCCACAGCAGCAGATTACAAAAAAGGTAACATTGATTTATATTCCTAATGAGTCCCCTTATTTAATCATGCACATTTTGGTGCACTGTAGTGACATAGTAGGCCATGGGAATTTTGGTGAGATGCAGTCAACCAGAATACCCATCAATGCCAAGATCAAATGTGCCTGATAGATCCCTGAAGTGTACCAAAACTGTGCAGTGCAATTTTCTAGTATTACTAGATAACAGGGATTGCATGTATACACGTACATACACGTACTTACAGAGTAAATATATGTACTTACAGAGTAGATAGTGCTGATTGAAGGAATTGACGTTGATCGAATTTTATTAAGTTGTTCCTTGGTTACAACATTTGTTTTTATACAATGTAAAATGTTCAATGAATTGGGTGCACTATGATTGGTCAAGTCAGGATTTTGAGCACACAGTTTGCATTTCCTTGAACATTATTTTTATAAAGGAACTAGCAAACTTGCCCCTCATGCATTGGAACGTTTTGGAACAATGTTTAGTTTTACATTTTAACCCCTTTATAATTTGCTGCGACACATTTCCCCTGCCTGTGCATTTAACACATTCAAAATGACAGCTCGAACAAGTAAAAAAAGATGGACCAATAATAATTTATTATTATTGTCTTAGTCTGTACCAGTCTGACTACAGTAAAAACCCGCAAGTAAGAACCTGCATTTTACTAAGTTAGCCTAAACAGGTTCTTACATAAATGGTAATTAGGACAAATTTAGGCTATTTAGGTTCTTAAATAGGTTCTTATTTTCTGAAGAAAAAAATTACATTGTAGCTAATATAATTTAGTGGTATTCAGCCTATTCCTTATATAAAATCTGCATACCAAGTAAGTATTTATGTAAAAATGACTATAATAAGAACAATTGATGCACTGATCACATGAATTTTCATGAATTCCAAAATGTTGACCTATCTTATTTGCCCAAGTGTACCGATTTTTTTATATAGATTTTAGAAAATAAGAACCTGTTTCAAATTTTAGGCTAAACAGGTTCTTGTATAGAGGGGGTCTAACTGGCAAATTTTAGCCTAACAGGTTCTTAAAAACTAGGTTCTTACTTGTGGTTTTTACTGTAGTAGCATTCTTTGAAATTTAATCATAATATGATTAAATTTCAAAAGAATGCTACTAGAATGCTATAATTATGTTATAAATTTCTTCCCGGGTGCGATAGTTCTCATACGATCACTATAAAACTGCATTGACATACTCAGTACTTCTTCGTAATATAAAACAGGATCACGTACTCAGTATGTTCTTGTAGCAGTGAAGGGGTTAAAATGTTGCTTGCAGAGGTTTAAATAGATGTTGTAGTTCAATTTTATTTCTGGTTCAAAAACTTATTTGAACCCTGTATGACGGGCAGAGAAAGGTGTTTATTAACTGCAGTATTTTCCTATAATATTATGTGCGTGTTTGTGTATTAGCGTAGACATGTAATCCCTACTGCTCTTCCAACTGTGGGGGTCCACAGAGCAGTATCGCCAGATGGAGATGGTGAAGAAGTGCATGTGTATGCACATCCAAGCAAAACTGTTACTAATCTGCAGCAGCACAGACAAAAAGATAAGGTATAGTGTTTTTCTTCATTGTAAGACCATATTATTTTCATAATGGGAGGTGGTATTAAAGGTATAATAATATAGTCTGCCCCACTTTTGGAAAAAAACAAACAATGTCATCAGCCTTCGGCAGTTTTACGTGGCTGCTCGCATTTTCATCACTCTGTTTTATCTTTATCTGCTTCTCTGTCGATTTTTTCCTTATTCTCACTTGACTGCAGACAAAAAATGGCATTCAGTGTGTGAGTCAGAACACTTTTTTTGTTTATTTGTTTGTTGAACTCTACAGCTGGTGGAAAGAATGGAAATACCAAAGGCTACAAAGGCAGGAAACTTTACAGTAAGATGGAGTAATTATTAAAAGACTGTTTTATGGATAATTTTGGATTTGGATTTTTAAACAACTTGCTTGCGAATGCACTCTTTAGACACTCTTTAGACTATTCATTTGATCAACATGTGATTACAACACTAACTATTTTGAATTGTTGTTTTTGTTTGTTTGTTTTCCAGACTCTGAAACCAGATCCCATTTTGTCACTAAAAAGAGTAGTGGGGTTTGGAGGAGGAACCTTTCGTGAGGTAAAGTTGTTGCTAACTAGGAGGGGGACATTGGGGTGCTCTGAATACCACAACACCGCAAAAAAAAATTTAAAAAATAAATAAAATAATAATAAAAAATAAAAAATAAAAAATAATAATAATAATAAAAAATAATAATAATAATAATTAAAAAAAAAAAATTTGAAAAACGCCGCATCACCGCACGAAAAGTTGACAAAACACCGACACCGCAATATATTAAGTTACTTATAAATGAAGACGGCTTGCGACTGGCTGCTGAAGCATAAAATATTAACTGGACAGTAGTATTTGACTATACTGTGTTACAAATTAACAGGTTTAACAAAGGTACGTGCTTTTAATAAATAAACACGGGTTAACGAAGATATAGAAGCTATAAATTTAGTTCTGACAAGGACGACAAGGGTCGACGATTATTGTACAAGGGTCCAACAAGAAACTGTAACATCGCAAATAATTTCGTTTCACTGTACACCGGAGGTTTAAAAACACAAACAACGCACACCGCAGGATTTGAGATCACCGCAACACCGCAATGTGGGATTTTATTCACCGAAATACCGCATAAAATACTGAGCAACACCGCAACACCGCAAACCCCAATGTGATATGTCCCCCTTAACTAGACATAGTCGCCTGTAAAATATTGCTGTTCTTAAAGCAAATGTGTGGTTCCAGAACATAATATAGTATGTTTCTTTTTTCTCTTGTTAAGGCTTTATGGACAAAGAATGGTTCCTGTATAGTCTATCCTTGCCATGCAATCATCGTGTCAATAGATGTGTCATCTGGGCAGCAGCAGTTCTTTATGGGCCACACAGATAAGGTATTGTTAAAAATCACAATGGCTAATGTAGGAGTAGGACAAGCCAGTTGTCTAGTTCCTGCATGGTTAGAACACAGAAAGTGTGGGACGTTTTCACTGTGAAGTTGACAGCTGCATAGTGCCTCTTCTAGAAGTACAGTCGAACCTCCGCTAATGGACACCTCCCGTAGGCGGACACCTCTCATAAGAGGACACTTAGTCATGTACCCAGCTACATACAAACACTACATTTTTAACCTCCCATAAGCGGACACCTCTTAAGCAGACACTTTTTCAGGCCCCAAGGTGTCCGCTTACGGGAGGATCGACTGTAGCTACGATGCTTGTCAAAAGTCTTAGGACACTTCATCATTCTGCCTTCAAATGGGTAACGAGGGTAACTGAGGGTAATGAGGGTAACTGAGGGTAATGAGGGCAACTGATGGTAATGAGGGTCAGTTACCCTCATTACCCTCAGTTACCCTCATTACCCTCAGTTACCCTCAGTTACCCTCAGTTACTCTCAGTTACCCTCAGTCGCCCTCATTACTCTCAGTTACCCTCATTACCCTCATCACCCTCATTACCCTCAGTTACCCTTAGTTACCCTCAATTACCCTCATTACCATCAGTTACCCTCATTACCATCAGTTACCCTCATTACCCTCAGTTACCCTCCTTACCCTCAGTTACCCTCATTACCCTCAGTTACCCTCATTACCCTCAGTTACCCTCAGTTACCCTCGTTACCCTCAGTTACCCTCATTACCCTAGTTACCCTCATTACCCTTAGTTACCTCATTACCCTCAGTTACCCTCATTACCCTCAGTTACCCTCATTACCCTCAGTTACTCTCATTACCCTCAGTTACCCTCATTGCCCTCAGTTACTCTCATAACCCTCAGTTACCCCTCCCACTCCCAATACAATGTTTGCGATGATGTTATGAGGAGAAGTGGGTTTGGAAAATTGAATACCGGTTATGACTTCTCACTTCAAAAAACGTTGCAACTGAGTGGTATTTTGTTAAGTGTCCCAAGAACTTTTGACGAGCATAGCAACTCCCCTATTGTCAAAACCAGGTAAATGGTAATTAAGTGCTCCAAGACCTACATGTAGTCTGGCAAGACTCTCCCTTTCTTTCACTAATATCTTGCAGGTTTCTGCCCTGGCATTTGATGGCCAAACAGATATTTTAGCTTCAGCACAGACTGGCTCCCCTTCTGTTATCAGAATATGGAAACACCACTCAAGAAAATGCACTGCCATGTTCAGAGCTGAAGTGCACAATGTACACTGCATAAGGTAAACGCTACTCTTACTAGAACTACATTTTTAATAATTAAGTCCCCCCACTGTTACCCTTAAATGAAATTGTTGATTGCTATAATGGCCCTCTCTCTAGAACTGCCATGGCACCCATCTTTGTTTCATTTTAACTATGCTTATGATGGTGTCAATGGCATGATCTCTGTATTGATTATTTTTCAGTCTTTCATACAGTGGTAACATTTTGTGTGGTGTCGGAAAAGATAATCTTGGAAAACAGGTATAATGTGTTGTCTTGCTGTTCCCAGTAAACTTTGATAGGGAATATTTTGTTAATTTATTGCGCACAGTCATGCTCTATTAATCATCGCAAACATGATAGATTACCTTGTTTTCTATACAGTTGAAACTCTCTTACTAATATACGGACACCGAAGGACAGATTGAAAAAAATGCTACTTTCATTGTATGGACAATGGAACAATATTGATTAACTTTGATCTGTAACCACAAACAGGAAATTATTGTATTGAATACAAACCGTTATGATTCACTGGAGTGTCTGTAATATTAAGAAGCTTAGTTTGTAATGTACATGATGTATTTGCTCTCTGGGGCCAAGATTTGGTGCCTGTTGTCCATATTAGAGAGGGTCCGTATTGTAGAGGTTTTCTTTAGAGAATATATGGGCATTTTGCCGGGACCAAGGGAACTGTCCATAATAGAGAGGAGTCTGTAAGGAGAGGTTCAACTGTATTAAGTGAAAGCAGAAACCCATATGGGTTTCTGGTGAAAGCCAACTCAGCTGAGCCTTGTTGACTTCTTGCTCATAGAAAACGTAGGCTCGTAGTGTAATAATTTTTATTATTAATTTTTTATTATTATTTATTTATTATTGTTAAATGTCACTGACAGATGGTTGTGGTGTGGGATGTCAGTCATGCCGTCAGAGGTGGTGAGGTGTCCATTCTTGCCAAGGCTCATACTGATGTTGATATTCATTGCATGAGGATAGCAGAGTTTGATGACAGCAGGTATATTACTAAATGAAGTTTCAATTTTCCTTCTCTTTCTCCTTATAACCTGGGAATATATACTGTTTCTAAGTTTCAGTGTTTTTTTAATCATGGGTTATAGAGTTTGTAAGAAGTCAAAGTCTGTTTGTTCAAATATATTCAATTTTTTTATGACATGTTTTACCTAGTAAATGTTTTCTTATCTTGTAGGAGACACAGTTGCCTCTGACTAATAGTTACCGGTGTTGAACTTCGGATCGCAAGTCGGGTTCAAGCCCTTGCGGATCATTGTGTTAATTGTGTTCTTGGACGCAAGACGCTTTGCCTCTCTCCAACCAGTAGTATAAATGGGTACCGGTGGACTGTTAGGGCAACTTGACAAAATGCTGGCCAGGGGTAACCTGTTATGGACCAGCATCCCATCCAGGGGAAGTAGGAAATACTTGTAGCCATTTCATGCTACTGAAACCGGGGTTATGTGTCAGCCTTTGAGCCAGTGGTCTCTGAAAAGACTATTGATATATTTTTTGCTTTTACTTTTCTTTTCTAAGGTTGATTTTCCTGTGGTAACGACAACATTCGTTTCTGGCGAATCCGTCATGGCTCCCTTCGATCTTGTCCAGTCGATCTTGGTCGTCAGGGTTCTGTTTGCTTCACTGATATAGTTTATGGTGCCAAGAATCCATTGAGTGCAGATCCTACAGTTAGGAAAGTGTGAGTAATAGAAATGAGTGTCGTAAAACCTAGACCAAAGCAATTACAATGACCAATCAGAACAAAGATAAACATTTTACTAAACAACACAATGAACCAATGAGAACTCAAAGCAAATACACATAACTGGCGGCAAGCATGGCAAAACACGAGTGTTGATCAACAGTACTTGTGTTTGGTTTTGGTTTTGCAACTCAATGGTTGAGCATAGTAAAGCAAAATCAAAGTTATTCCAGTGAGATTACTTTTGACACTATTGAAAACTGCTCTTACTATTGCATTTATTCCTCTGCAGATATTCGTGCACAAATCGAGGCACAGTTTACCAGATTGACTATCAGAAGATCATGCTGGACAAAGTCATCAGACTACTTCCTGTTGGTTCCCGTCATGATCCAGTCGGCAAGTATGGTGGCACTACTCCTACTGAGTTCGGAATCAAGCTAAATTCACTGTGTGTAAATGAGTCATTCTGTGCCACTGGTTCAGATGATGGTTTCCTTCGATTGTGGCCTTTGGATTTTTCAACTGTGTTCCTTGAAGCTGGTAAGGAAAAGCATTAAGCTTGTCAAACCAAGTAGGCTTATAATTATTATATTTTCTTCATTCATGCCTGAAGTTGATTTAAAGGAGTTAGGCCAGAGATGTTAAGGTAGGGTTTGCGCAGGTCCTTGAAATCCTGGAAAGTTCTGGAAAATTGTCGCTAAAAGACATAAACCCTATAAGGGTCCGAAAAATATATTTCCTGTAATTAAAAGCTTTTTTATAGCTCACTTGCTGTGTGAATATAGTGTAATTCCTTCTCTAGAAAACCTGTAAGGTCTTAAAGAGGCCAGTAGGTATTTGCTACTGGAACATTTTCATTGTTTTCCCAGATGTTGTCCGCCCTACAGGTCACCACAGCTTTGTGACACCCTTTCCCATAACAAGCTGAATTGAGGCACAACCATAATTTACTAAATTGTGTGGCTACCAAAATGATGTGTCCATAGCTAGGAGGGAGGGGGAGGGGGAGGATCCTAGCCAATGATTTCCTAACCCAGCTCCCCCTTGAGAACAAACTATCACTCAAATGCTAGTCAGAGGAAAGACAAAGAAAACCTATAAATGCAAACAAAATAGCTTTATAATAAGCTTTACAATAATTTTTTTAATTGGTATTGCCATTTTTTTTTCTTAAAGAACATGAGGGTCCATTAACAGCTGTCCAACATTACTAGTGATGGATCGTACGTCTTAGCAGGGACACAAACTGTAAGTCAAAGTACATAATTACTACTGAGTGCACAAATTTTAGCAAATATATAAATCCATTCTGCCAAGTGTCTGTTTAGGTATACAGAGGAAATCAAATTTGCGGGGCAGCCATTTATGCATAAGGTGTATTATTTAGCAACAGCTTTTAATTATAATTTCATTAGAAAACAGTAGTTATAATTATCTATAATTCATGTTCCCAAGTTGAACTCTTAACTTTTTCAAACATTAACTGGCCAAATTATTTTGTTAGGGGAATCTTGGTATCTTAGATACATCTGCTCGCACCTACACCACTCTGATGAGATCACACACAGAAAAGATCCTAGCCATGTCATTTGATTCGACTCCGCCGTTTTCTGGCCACGGTATCAGTTGATCAGTCCATAAGAGTCTGGGACCTTGACACTCTTGCTCAGTTGTTTGACTTTCAAGCTCCTGGCGAGCTTCCCTGTGCCATTGCGTATCATCCTCGGCAGCAGTGCTTTGCATGTGGATTTATGTCTGGCTGCGTCAGAGTATTTCATGTTGGAACTACGAATCTTTTGGCTGAACATAACCAACATCCTGGCCAAGTGACAGGCTTGGTGTTCACACCTAATGGAGAGTTTTCTGCACAGTGCAGGAGCACTAGGTAATAAGATCATTTTGCTAAAAGTTTCATGTACACAGTAACATGAAATGCAAGGAAAACCTGTGTTTATTAAGTTACATCAGAAGTGATAAGCTTCTGGTTGCATTAACACATCACCATGCATATCATCATCATCATCATTTCTCTTCGCATTCACGCCATTAGGCGCATATGGCCGCACACACCATGCACATAGCCCCACCTATGCAGTTCTACAGAAAATAGTTCTGCAAACTAACACGTATAGGACCAGCTTCAGAGGCTGGGAGGAAAGGGCCTTGAGCAAGATCTCGAAGATCTGCACTGAGCAAGCTAGCAGTGATCAGCAAAAGCAAGCAAAGTAGCACTGGTGAGCAAAACGCTTGAAAGCTATTGGGGCACCCCACACATATCAACAGGCAATAACCGCTGTTTTGCAATTGTATCGAGTTTAACTCACCTAAATTGCATTTAGCCACAATTCAACTGTAATAATTAACTACCGAAAGGAAGAGGCTACCAGCAAGTCTAAATAGTAGTTTTTGATTTTGTTTCCTAGGTGCTCTTGCATTGTATGATGCAGCTGATGATGGATTCCAGCTGATTCGCATGCTGCCGACACTGTTGTTATGGGTGGTAAGTTTGGACCACATGTGCTGAGTGTGAGTGACGACAGCCTGAAGTTGGCATTTATTGGACCATCAGAATACACAGTGACGGTTGCGAATGCCAGATCTTTGGATGAGGTAAGGCTTACAGAATACCTAGCCAATGGTAGGTAGTTCACCAATGGTTAGGCCACCACGTCTCCTAAAGTGCATGAATGATAACTGCTAATTCACAAATACAGTTGAACCTCCCGTAAGCGGACACCGTTGGGACCAGAAAAAATTGTCCACTTAAGGTGGCCCGCGGTTATTTTATTGGAGCGGAGGCTCCCTTTTAAAAACTAATTTTTCCGCATGAAAGCGTTAACCGATTTTCTTTAATTTTTGGTAATCTAAACAAGGAATCTTCAAATTATAGAGATACTTTTAATTTTAGGGCAATCGGAATAAACGATTAAGAGATACAAGCGTTATATTAAAAAAAGACCTTGTTTTTAAGAAAAAGCGAATATTTTCATAAAACGAAGATAGATTTTTTCTAATTACGTCCAATAAGTTCCAAGACTTCAAGGTTTACTGTGAGCAAGTTTCCACAAAAACGGCTGCACAGAAATTGCTACACAGTTCACTGCTTAATTTTCACTTCAAAATGATATGCTTGTGTATTTCTTCAGCTGTTGCAAGAACGCTAAAATAATTATTATATCGCACCTTATCATTGGAAAGCTTAATGTTATCTAAAAACGTTGCTGAATAATCGGAAAAGATCGGAAACTCCAAGGAAAAGCTATAAGCGAATGAAGAACCAAGATGTTTATGTGCGTAATTTGTGAATTAAAGATATTCAAGTTGTTCGACTTTTGAAAAAACTACCGATTTGTTTTCGCTTATTTCTAAGTATGATAAAATACAGCATATATACAAAAGGCCTAACCTTGTTTCAGGAGTGTAGCGTCGATGAAGCTCGGAGAATTTGGCTCGTCAATTTAGCTGCTTCATGTCTTCCATTTTACAAATGCTGGGAAAACCCCTCGTGTTCCGTAAATTATTCAAACTTGCCGCGTTCTGCAATTTATTTGTCACTTGGGAATTACGGATCATCGAAAATTTCCTTGGAATGTCATTGATCGTTCATTATCATTTAAATTTTCGATGATCCGTAAAATTCCCAAGTGCAAAATAAATCCCACAACGCGGCAAATTTGAATAATTTACGGAAGACGAGGGGTTTTCAAAGCATTGGTAAAATGGAGGACATGAAGTAGCTAACTTGACGACTTAATTCGCCGAGATTCGTCGAGGCTACACGCCCAAAACTAGGCGAGGTCGTTTTATATATGCTGGATTTTATCATACTTAACAATTACGGAAAACAAATCGTAGTTTTTTTCACAAGTCGAACAAACGTGGAATATTTTGAAATTCACAAATTACGCACTATAAACATCTTGTTCTTCATTTGCTTATAACTTTTACTGGGAATTTCCGATCTTTTCCGATTATTCAGCAAAGGTTTAGGTGCTATCAAGCTTTCTAACAATAGGTGCGATCTTAGCATTATTGAAGCGTTCTTGCAACAGATGAAGCAAATACACGAGCATATTATTTTGAAGCTAAAATTCAGAAGTGAACTGTGCAGCAATTTCTATGCAGCCGATTTTGCGGAAACTTGCTCACAGTAAACATTGAAGTCTTGGAACTTATTGAACGTAATTAGAAAAAAATCTATCTTCGTTTTATGAAAATATTCGCGATTTCGTAAAAAACAAGGTTTTCTAATAGCGCTTGTATCTCTAAATCTTAAATTTCGTTTGCCCTAAAAATTAAAAGCCTTCTAAAATTTAAGATTCCTTATTTTGAATATCAAAAATTAGAGAAATCGGTTGACGCTTTCCTGCCGAAAAGTAGTTTCTAAAAAGGAAACCTCCGCTCCAATAAATAACCGGCGGGCCACCTTAAGAAAAGTGTCCGCTTATGGGAGGTTAAACTCATCACCAATAGATGAGCATGGGGAAGGTGCCTGTAACGTTGGTGGAGCCACGTGCAAAACGAGTCGAGTGCGGAGGGTAAGCATGACAACACTGTGAGTGGCAACCACCAGGCACCGTCACACTGATATTCAGTGGAAAAACTAAATACTTACCTAAAAGGGAGGGATGGGCAGGAGCAAATACTTTGAACCGCCGCCGATGAAAAGGGAACAAGCACAATCGCGAAATGGCCTGACATACACAGGATAGCTGTAAGACCAGAACTGAGGGCCCTGCAAAAACCTTGGGCCATCCCGTCATGCTCGTGGGGTACTGCAGGCTAGTATTGTCTTGCGTTTAACTTAGCTTAAATTTCCATTCGACCACATTTAAAATAATTTTTTAATGTAGCTGGATACATGACTAAGTGTCCGCTTTTAGGGAGGTTCGACTGTTTTTCAAATTGTATTGTTGTTCTATGACAGGTTTTAAGAGTGGATATCAGTACAATCACAACAGACAGATCAATTGTGGACTCTGCCCTCCATGTCTGTTTTGCTCCGTCTTCACTCAAACAGTTACTGGTTGTTACATCAACATCAAGGCTGTTGAAACTAGACTCCCAGAGTGGAGTACTGTTGAGTGAGGTTTGTACTTGTTTTATATAATCATTGTCACTGTAGCACTGCATGCCAGTTGTAAAATTTATGGATTTTGAACACAGCTAATAATTATTGTTGCATGTACCTGTTACGTATTGTCATTGTTTCTTTAATAAAAAGTCAAAACACTACTTACGGAGGGTCATTGCTTTCACGGGAACGAAGCTGAATGCAAGGCTGGCACTACGGTAAAGGGCTGATTTATTTAACAGCCAATATTTCAGCTAACAAATTTAGCCTTCCTCAGTACTTTTGGGAGGTTGGTACTGTACTTCCAGGATTTACTAAACAATCTTGAATTTTTATCGTTACTTTGGGGAACCATTACTCGTGGAACTTTGCAGTTTGTGAGTGTCAAGGCATCATGACAATGTATCTTTATGTGTGCCGAGTTGACCCATACTTCCAGTGCTTATAACTGTGGTTTCAATAACATCAATTTAGCAACTCGGAGTATTGCTCTTCGACCTTGTAGACCCAGTGTTTATTTGAACCTGGGTTTATTCTGGGCCTGACCCCAGTTGTCCAAAGGGTGGATAATGCTATCCTGTGGATAAATCACTATCCAGTGGATAAGTGTTGACAAAACAACTACACTCTATCCAGTGGATAGTGATTTATCCGATGGATATAGCGTTATCCATCCTTTGAACAACCGGGCCCTGGCGTTTAATCGAGACAATACAGTACCTGACTACTGTCAATCATGACATACTCAGGAAATTGATCAGTGACTCACACTACCATGGTTTGCCTTGCAGGTGTCCAATATTCATCGCGGCAGCTGTTCAAGTCTGGCTGTGAGCCGTGATGGCAAGTATCTGGCAACTGCAGGCGATAGAGTTATTAAAATGTGGGACTATCACATGAGGCTGGACCTTAACTTCCAGGTAGCCTAAGCAGCACAGAGTTATTGTAATGCCATTAAACCTGTTTGTTTAGTGACATTCTTGTTGCTGCAGTGTTCAAGATAAGAGAAGGGTCTCAGGTCAAAAACCCGACAAGGTTGGCTACTAATGTCCCGACAAATTAATGAAAAACGTCTGACGATTTGATGAGACCCACATCTATTGACTGTTGCAATCCACCGTAAGAAAAAAGATGGTCACTGGTACGTTTACTCACAATTCTTAGCGCACATTCTAACGCTCATAAAAACACACAGAAAAGTTCTAAAAACTTCAAAACCTAGCATACATAATTTGTTAGTACTGGGCGAATTTCGCAAAAATATGGCTCTCGGATGTGCCTATTGGTTGTGTTAGGTTCGCAAGGTATTGTGGTAAAATGTACCACCGCCATCTTTTTTCCTATGGTGGTTTCCTCATTGACACCTTGCCTTTAAAACTTATCCTGGACCCAGTGCTCTTGTCATCAAGGTTTGTTAAAACTCCCGAACACGAGTACCCCCAGAGCTCCAGTGCCAGTCCAACTTCTGTCGAAACCACTGAGATTTAACCACGTTATTTGTGTTTTTGCAGGTCTTCATTGGACATTCAGACCATATCCAGCAGATTGCTTTCACTCCAGACTACCTCGGTCTGGTCAGTGTAGGAGAGGCCATTTTGTTGTGGGATTTCCAAGGAAGAGGAAGGCTGCCACAAATGAATGGGTAAACATTTCTTGGTAAAAAATCTCACCTGCTGTAAATCTCGGAGGTGAGGGTGGGGTGGCTCGGTTATATTAGTGATGGGGCGGTGATGAGGCTCAAATTTTTAGATCCCCAAAAAGTCCCATTAGACTAGACCTAAAATAAGTCCAACGTCCCAGAACGTAACCCCCCAAAAGTCCTTTTTCTACGCGTCCTTGACGCCCCTACGCGTCATTGACGCCCCTACGCGTCATTGACGCCCCTACGCGTCCTTGACGCCCTTACGCGTCATTGACGCCCCTACGCGTCCTTGACGCCCCTACGCGTCCTTGACGCCCCTACGCGTCCTTGACGCTCCTACGCGTCATTGACGCCCCTACGCGACATTGACGCTCCTACGCGTCATTGACGCCCCTACGCGTCATTGACGCCCCTACATTGAGGCCCCTACCGGTCCTTGACGCCCCTACGCGTCCTTGACGCCCCTACGCGTCATTGACGCCCCTACGCGTCCTTGACGCCCCGACGCGTCCTTGACGCCCCTACGCGTCATTGGCGCCCCTACGCGTCATTGGCGCCCCTACGCGACATTGACGCTCCTACGCGTCCTTGACGCCCCTACGCGTCCTTGACGCCCCTACGCGTCATTGACGCCCCTACGCGTCATTGACGACGCTACGCGTCCGTGACGCCCGTACGCGTCCTTGACGCCCCTACGCGTCCTTGACGCCCCTACGCGTCCTTGACGCCCCGACGCGTCCTTGACGCTCCTACGCGTCATTGACGCCCCTACGCGACATTGACGCTCCTACGCGTCCTTGACGCCCCTACGCGTCATTGACGCCCCGACGCGTCCTTGACGCTCCTACGCGTCATTGACGCCCCTACGCGACATTGACGCTCCTACGCGTCCTTGACGCCCCTACGCGTCCTTGACGCCTCTACGCGTCATTGGCGCCCCGACGCGTCATTGACGCCCCGACGCGTCATTGACGCCCCTACGCGTCATTGACGCCACGACGCGTCCTTGACGCTCCTACGCGTCATTGACGCCCCTACGCGACATTGACGCTCCTACGCGTTCTTGACGCCCCTACGCGTCCTTGACTCCCCTACGCGTCATTGGCGCCCCTACGCGTCATTGGCGCCCCTACGCGTCCTTGACGCCCCTACGCGTCATTGACGTCTCTACGCGCGTCATTGACGCCCCTACGCGTCATTGACGACTCTACGCGTCATTGACGCCCCTACGCGTCATTGACGCCCCTACGCGTCATTGACGCCCCTACGCATCATTGACGCCCCTACGCGTCCTTGACGCCCCTACGCGTCATTGACGACCCTTGCATCATTGACGCCCCTACGCGTCATTGACGCCCCTACGCGTCATTGACGCCCCTACGCATCATTGACGCCCCTACGTGTCCTTGACGCCCCTAAGCGTCCTTTACGCCTCTACGCGTCATTGCCGTCTCTACGCGCGTCATTGACGCCCCTACGCGTCATTGACGACTCTACGCGTCATTGACGCCCCTACGCGTCATTGACGCCCCTACGCATCATTGACGCCCCTACGCGTCCTTGACGCCCCTACGCGTCATTGACGACCCGCGCATCATTGACGCCCCTACGTGTCCTTGACGCCCCTACGCGTCGTTGACGCCCCTACGCGTCGTTGACGCCCCTACGCGTCCTTAGGGTATGCTTTTTATCAACCCTAAAAAAGTCACTGCCAAAAATTTTTTTATCCCTTAAAATTCGGCAGAAAATTTCTAACCCCCCAAAGTCCCAAAATCACTAATTTCACCTCTCTGTCACTAATATACCTGAGTACTCCCCTGGGCTGTAAATACTGTTTATATGCGAGAGTTTCATCATTGTGGATCTAGATGCCAGATATATTCATTAAGGCGTTGGACTCTGGATCGGTGGTCCCGGTTTAAGTGCAAGACACCTTACACTCACAGACAACCTGGGTGAACTCTGGCTGCAGACGTTACCTTATAGTAAATTTAATATATTTGTGTTTACCTTTCAGTGGACGAGAGCCACAGAAAAGCTATATTCCTGAACTTCCAGGTAGCATATTGAAGTTTTTTATTTCAGAATTAAGTACACAGTCAAAGCGCCTGTAAGTGGACACCCTCGGGAAGTGTCTGCAGCTGGAACTGTCCACTTAAGGGAATGTGTAAATACAGAGTTTGTATGAGCTAGAGTTCAAACAGGGTTTTGTCAAGGCGGCAAGTAGAGCTGTCCGCTTTACAAGAGTGTGTCCACTCAGAGAGCTTTGACTGTATTAAGATAAACAATAAGACAAAACATTAGAAACACGCCTTATGGTTATCAAATTCAACTTGTGCTGTTCCTACTTTTTATGCAGACAGAAGTGTGAGAATAACTCCTGAAAGACCATACAGCCCACCACATGCTCACCCTCACACAGTCATGCCTAGGAAATCTGTCCCTATACCCACCAGGTTTGAACCTCCTCAGTTTGACATAAGCCCTATTCCTGCTGATGCTCGCGATGAAGAAAGGCTCCCAGATGAACATGACAGAGTGGTACAGAGTGACATGCATGAATATTATTCCCCAAAGAAAAGCCCTCAGAAGCAGATTCCACAGACACTGATGAACATGTAAGTAACTTACTTTAGTTAATTCCATAGATCTGTAATTTTTTTTTGTGTGTTCTGTACAGTTCTTGGGAAACACAGTGGTTTTATGGTTAGTGGATATTCTGGGGGATTACTTCCGATGGATTAGTATCCCATCCAGGGGGAGTAGCAATACCCTCCAAGTTAAGCGTCAGCCTGCTGATAAGCCACCAGTAGGCTTGTAAAAAGATTTTAACCTTTCTAGTTCTTGATAGGTTTGAAAAGGTTAGTAGACCTGCTGGCAAGAGCACAAAAGAGTGTTGTACCAGCTCATTTACATGTACATGTCTGGTTTTGTGCATGCACAATTAGTTCACATTCTAACACACTGCTGTATTTTCCAGAGATCTCCTGTCAAGGCAAAATCACCAGCCAGAAGATTAAACTTCAACATTCCTACAGCTGCCGGATCAGTTGTTCCAAATGCACATGCTCATCATCCCCTAAAGTCACTAGGCACTACAAGCGACGTGCATGTAACTCCTTCTTGGCTGAACGTAGATACACAGCTCCACCTAACCAGGCAGGACTCCAGCTTAAATCTGTTTCTTGGATACAGTGGAAATGGAAGGAGGAATATGGTTTGGAAATATGATACAGGTACTAATGACTTGATGGGAGGCACAGTGGCCTAATAATTAGCAGTGTGCAAAGAATGTCCTGTCCAATAGCCCGGGGCTAGTGAATCTTCTTGTCGGGCTAGTGGATTCTATCCTTCGTTTGCCCGACGGGCAAGTTAAGTTTTTAGGGGCATTTAGTTTGTGGAAAAAGTAAAGAAATTTCAATTATGGAAGATCTGTAAGAATGTTGTGCAATGTTGTACCACAATGAAGAAAGAGGAGGAAAGAAAGAAATATAAGAACAGTCTACCTAAGGAGGTGGGTGGGGTGGTTGGTGGAAAGGAGCCATTGCGTCCACAAAAGTGGACGCACAAAAGTGGACGCACAAAAGTGGACGCACAAAAGTGGACGCACAAAAGTGGACGCACAAAAGTGGACGCACAAAAGTGGACGCACAAAAGTGGACGCACAAAAGTGGACGCACAAAAGTGGACGCACAAAAGTGGACGCACAAAAGTGGACGCACAAAAGTGGACGCACAAAAGTGGACGCACAAAAGTGGACGCACAAAAGTGGACGCACAAAAGTGGACGCACAAAAGTGGACGCACAAAAGTGGACGCACAAAAGTGGACGCACAAAAGTGGACGCACAAAAGTGGACGCACAAAAGTGGACGCACAAAAGTGGACGCACAAAAGTGGACGCACAAAAGTGGACGCACAAAAGTGGACGCACAAAAGTGGACGCACAAAAGTGGACGCACAAAAGTGGACGCACAAAAGTGGACGCACAAAAGTGGACGCACAAAAGTGGACGCACAAAAGTGGACGCACAAAAGTGGACGCACAAAAGTGGACGCACAAAAGTGGACGCACAAAAGTGGACGCACAAAAGTGGACGCACAAAAGTGGACGCACAAAAGTGGACGCACAAAAGTGGACGCACAAAAGTGGACGCACAAAAGTGGACGCACAAAAGTGGACGCACAAAAGTGGACGCACAAAAGTGGACGCACAAAAGTGGACGCACAAAAGTGGACGCACAAAAGTGGACGCACAAAAGTGGACGCACAAAAGTGGACGCACAAAAGTGGACGCACAAAAGTGGACGCACAAAGTGGACGCACAAAAGTGGACGCACAAAAGTGGACGCACAAAAGTGGACGCACAAAAGTGGACGCACAAAAGTGGACGCACAAAAGTGGACGCACAAAAGTGGACGCACAAAAGTGGACGCACAAAAGTGGACGCACAAAAGTGGACGCACAAAAGTGGACGCACAAAAGTGGACGCACAAAAGTGGACGCACAAAAGTGGACGCACAAAAGTGCGTTGCAACGTTGCACTGTTGCACTGTTGACGCACAATTTCTGAAGATGACCCGAACCCTTCCAAATATTTCTGAAGATGTCCCGAAGATTTCACCTGAAGTCTTTCGAAGATTTTTGAGCATGATCGTAAGGTCAGAACATTGAAGACCACCCATCGTCTTAATCACACTAATTTTGCCCTTTATGTTATTAACAAGTAATCGCATGATTCCTTGTAAAATTAAGGATTAATATCACTTGTGATTTCAGAATTTTCAAATTGCCCTTGTCGTTACGTGACTCGGGCAATTTCTGCAAATTTCTGAAAACATGCGTGATATTAATCTTTAATTTTACTCAGCCCCATGCGATTACCTATACTAATTCAATAATCGTGTGAGTGAAAAAAAAAAATTCTGACTAGTGAGAATGACTTTTGGGCTAGTACATCCTAGTTACAGCTTGCCCGAAGGGCAAGCTGGAAAATTGATTTTCTCTGCACCCTGCTAATAGCTAGTGTATTGGTCTATTGATGAAGATCGTTGACCATTTGAATTTGGTAAAGGCACCCAAAGAATAAATGGGTACTGGTGAACTGTTTGGGAAAATCTGATAAATGCTGGGGTGCAACCTGCGATGGACTAGCATCCCATCCAGGGGGAGTAGCAATATTCCTAGTATGTCATCTCCTTGTGTCTGTTACACCTTCCTCAAAGTCTATTGATGGTGATAGTAAACCATGTATATTCATTTTAATTCTGCCATAAAGTTTTTTGAAATATAGTTGATTAAAATGTGGTCACTTTTTTGGTGTCAGTTAGAGCCTGTTCTAAAGGCACTGGACTGCATCCTTCTCAATTCAAAATTCTCGTGTGTTTTTTTTCTGTTAAGGACTCTTTGCTTACACCAGTGGGTGCCTTGTGGTTATAGAAGACCTTCATTCTGGTACCCAGAAGCACCTCATGGGCCACACAGAAGAAATCTCCACCTTGGCCGTACAGCATGATGGCCTTATATTGGCCTCAGCCTCTGGGCCGTCTGACACTGTTGCCAGTCAAATCTGTTTGTGGAATTTACAAGATGGAGTCTGCAAGAAGGTGTGCCACAAATTTGTCTTTGTTTCACTTATAAAATTAATGCATGTCATTGTTATAAAGTAGTGTACAAATGTGGAAGGTGACGCTGGTGAAAATGTTTGATCTGCATAACGATCTTATGTGTATCTTCTTTACAATCCTTAGCTTCAAGGATCTTGCAGAATCTTGCAAAGATCCTTCAGGTCCCTGCCGATATCTGGCAGCATCAATCTCTAGATTTCCGACAGGACATTTTGCAGTCAAACCCTTATAATGGTCTCTCTTAACTCACTACTTTCAAGGCCTCAAAAACCACTTTTTTCAGGGATTTTTTGGGAAAACTAGCCAGCCCTTCAAAATAATTGGTTGCCAACTTCTGGCAGCATCAAACTCGCAGATGTCCAATATAATGTTTTGCACCTAAATTCTTTTTGCACTCATTCCCTGCAAAGATCCTCAATGATCTTGCAAGATCGTGATAAAATCCTCATTAAGTCCTTGTGGATCTTGAAGGATTCTTGTGAAGATCTTATCAAAGATCTTTGTGAGAAGATCCTCATTAAATCCTTGAGGATCCTGAAATATCATTTAATACAAATCAAAGTAATACTTGAGTTGCTACACTCACTTTGTAATGAGTATTTGGCATTGTATTATTTTATAGACCATAATCTATTAATTTTTTTTATCAATCATTTGGTGCTTTAAAAATATTTCCTTGTCTTCTTGCATCCTTCAGGTTCTCTCTTACCACGATCATGAGATAGTCTGCCTTGCGTATGCCCGTGACGACAGATTCCTTGTGTCAGTTGGTGATTACAGGGAGTGTTCTGTGGTAGTATGGAGCACTAGCGAACTGGTGGTACTTGCCGCATCCTATGCCAGACAGCCAGTTCATGATGTCATGTGGGATCCATACACTGCTAACGAGTTCACCTCAGTGGGGCAGGATGGGTCTGTGTTGTTTTGGTTGCTGGATGAGACTGGTGAAAAAATGACTCTCAATGTAGGTCTCGTACAAAAGACTAGTTTGTGATACCTATCAACCCTTTATAAAACCCCAATAGTGATCAGCATCAAATTTCTCCTTGTGATGTCAATGCATGATCAAGCATATAGGTCATGAGAATTAAGGAAATGATCATCAAAAATGAAATGCATTTGATATTTAAACACGTTCTCCCAAGTTCTCTTATTGTAAGAAATGCGTATTAATGATATTAAATTATATTGTTTAGGTTCATGAACCAGAGGTTCCAGGGGAACTTGTCCAGTCCAAGAAAGTGGTAAGGTTAACAGTCGTATTTAGCCTCTGTGTTTGGTTGTTGTTCTAAAGTTTATTCATGTTTATTATTTTTGGCAGAGAGATGAGTACTATGATTTCACAGCTGTGTGGTATGCAGGAGATAGTGTCATGTATGCTGCTACCAGCTCAGGTATGTAGAATGCTCAAAGTAGTGACCCCCCATAAGTAGCAGTGTGTAACATTTGCAGACTGCACGGTTAGCTAATAGGGTTAACTAGTTAGCATTAGTTTTAGGGTTAGTGTTAGGATTAGGGTTAATTTTTAGGGTTAAGGTTAGTTTTTTGGTTAGGGTTAGGGTCATGTTAGGTTTAGTATGCAGTCTGCAAATGCCGCATAAGTAGCAGCCACCCTAAAGTTACAAGAGTTTTGGTACTCCTCTAGTAATTCTGTCTGACCGCTCACCCTATTCCCGCCAGTGGAGAAGAGTCGAGAAGGAAATAAGGTCTAGTAGTTAATGAAAGTACAGTAATGATGTTGGACCCCTCTACAACTGCCACCTTGGGGGAGAATTAACTGGCCGTTCTAGAGAGATGTACGACAGCCATCAAGGGAATCGTCAAGGGAATATGCCTGGCTGTTTCATAAAAAAATGTTGCCATCTAAATGCATGATCTTTGAAAATATAGTCTGTGGTGTTCTGTACAAATCTAACTTTTCTGTACTAGTGTGAAGGGTCATTCCTTATTAGAAATCTAGAACCAGAGACTTTTAAAACACCATCAACTGATGCACTTTTCACTAGACTCTAAAGATGACTTAATTCCACTCAGGTTGTCGATTGGAAACGTCAGACACCAACATAACAACAGTCCTTTAGGACTATGCCTTACCTGGATGACCACACTAGACAAAACTAAATATCTTTTGTTGCTTAATCAAGGGATGCTGTCAGCATGGGACACCAGGCAAAACAAGTGTTTTATACACTGGGAAGGAGACTCCACTGAAATCGGTAAGAGTTGAGCAAAACCTTCAGTCAATGCTTCCTGGTCGTAGAATGCAGAAAAGACCAAAGCATGTCTTACACAGTGTTACACATGTATTTGCTACTCTCACTTGAATACTGTGAATAATTGCAATATATGCTGTTGACTGGTCACAAGTAGGATGTCATAAGAAAAAAAGAATCTATTATAGTGGTAATGCACTTAGCTCAAGACTAGTTTACGGGCATGCCACCATTGGTTAAGAATCCCAACTGGTAGGAGGCTGACCAGTTGGCTATTTACAAAGTGTGGCTGAATAGTTGAACTCGAGACTCCCAAGAATTAATCCAGCTTGCGGCAGGATGGATGGCTTGAAATGGAACCTCTAGGCCCGGTAGTTCAAAGCATCGGTAACGCAAATTTTGATTTCAGTTTTGTACCTTTTCAGTGAGGTTTTCTGTTTAAATCATATTTTTTGTCTTTCTGTTTTGACTTTGACTAATCTTAAACTTTACTTAACATTAGCAGAGAAAAACACTTTTATACAAGATAAATTAAAAGCTTGATTAACTTTTAATCCTGGATTAGTGTTAATCGGCTTTCGAACAACCAGGCCCTGGATTGCAAGATCAGCGCCCTAAACCACTCAGTCACGCTACCTCCACATAGAACCATCATCTATGTAGTATACGATGACTAGTTTCTCTTTGTTTAGTTTGTCACTCTAGTTCTTAATTAACAATTTAAATTCTGACTTTTAATTCTGACTTTTTTTACAGGTGTGTTGATGGGCTATGGAGGTACTCTTGTGGCTGGCAGCACCTCAGGGAATCTCAGATTGTGGTCTGTTGTGGGAGTGAGTGAAATGCGACTTCCTGGAGAGACAAGCAGGTAGTTTAAATTAATAATCTTGTAGCATTTCCTGCATTTTATTTACAACAATAAATTATACTTTTTAAATTGTTTTGTTTTTAGGTTAACCAGTAATGGGCTTGTGATGGAAGACGAAATGTCACTTGATGGAGCTATTATTTCTGCTTCCTTTGATGAAGCACTAGAAACTGTAAGTGATAAACGTTTTAGTTCTTCTCTGTCAGTTCTTGCCTACATGTATTTAATTTTCTTTTAATTAAGACGGATTCTGCTCAACGTTCGAGTAATAAGTGCAAAAATTAATTACTAAAAAAACTGCTCATAGCACGGTAACATTTTGAATACTATTTGAAACATATCACTTTAATTCACTTCTCCAAGTGACCCCGCAATTAAATTCTCAAGCATTCTCGAGAAAATTAATGTTGAACCTCGTAAAAAATGATAAAAACGCACGCCATTTTGTTTGAACTGACATGAAGCGTCTTTTTAATTAAAATATGTAATGACTTCTCTCGCGGGGTCAGCTTGGGAGCTAATTTATCGATAATTTATTTTTAACTGTTTTCAAAATGTTGCTATGAGTATTTTTTTGATAACTTAATTTTTTGCACTTTTTGCTCGAACGTCCAGCGGAAATTGTCTTAAATATTTTCTTGTATTAAGAAATGCAATGTGTTGTGTTGGTCTCCAAATTGAGAGGTCCAGGTTCATGCCTTGGACAGAGTCGTTGTGTTGTGTTCTTGGGCAAGACACTACTCTCGCATTGCCTCTCTCCACCCAGGAGTATGAATGAGTAGCAGCGAATTGTTGGGACAACCTGACATGAATGCTGGTGGATAACCTGTGATGGACTACAGTAGTAGCAATATTACTAATACTAATATTTATAAACTGGAGTTCTCAAACTCATATATAATTCATCAAGTTAAAACAAAGGAAATCACGACCGTGTCCGGATTTTGATATCTGATCAAAACCTCCATAGATTTTTGTGATTTTATTTCTCTGTTTCCTCCTTAGTTTTTCGAATTAAATGTCATTAAAAATACTCCGCTGCGCGTTGTATTTTCAACTCTCTTCTCGGGGTTTGGAAATGTGATCAAACCCTGTCTCAACTCTCAAGGGTTTGATCATGATATTACTTGAACACCAGCTTCTTGAACCACTAGGTTCCATAAAAGCTTCACATTTACTTTATCATTAAGAAATGTAACTAGAATGTCATTTCTCCAGGGTATTATTGGCACTTCATCAGGTACACTGTGGTACGTCAACTGGGAGGAAAGAACCAGCATCAGGCTGGTCAGTGGCCACGCCCAGCAGGTGAGGTTTGCATTTCAGTGCAATAATATTACACTAATTTGTTATCTTAGTACCCTAGTGGGTAGTGTTATGTCAGCTTTCTCTAGACGTCAAATTCAATTTTCACAACTAGTCAGGCTATTCAAACAGACCATCAGGCTAAATTGCCTTGGGGAGATCCAGATTCATACTTACAGTAAATAGCAAATCTGCATGAGTTTTGAAATTCAATAGGCCAATTTCGATATATTAAAATTTTAACTTGGCTCCGAGGCTTAAGGGAATAAAACAAAAGGATTCCAAAAGAAATCACATAGAGGTTGAGGGATGAATAAATAATTTATTTTGTTTTATTCCCCTAAGCCTCGGAGCGAAGTTAGAATTTTAATATGTCGAAATTGGCCTATTCAATTTTCTAAAAACATGTGATGTTTATGGTCACATTTGATACAATAATAGTACCTGAAAGTAATGACCCCACAAAAGTAGCGACTCTTAGAAAGTACAGTAGCGATAAGAAACGGCTGCTAAATCCAAAAGTAACGAGGTTTGTTTCTTTTGGAACTTTATGGTATGTTGAAGAAAGATATTGGGTATAAAGATGATTTACAGTCCGTACTGCGCAATCTCCGCCCTGCAATGTTTTTGAGTAAATACTAGCCAAAATAATAATTCCGGGACAAACTTTCGTTTTTCTTCATTATTAATGCCAGATATCCTTGCCAAACAATAATAACGAGTAGAAGAACCTCGACGTTATCCCAAACCAATGTTTCAACTCATCGAGCATTCCTAAACATAACGACCCGTAATGGCGGACTCAAAAAATTCATGTACGCTATTAGTGTAACATATCAACAAATTCAAAACAAAAATGAAAACAAACCCTGAGCCTGCACAGTACAGATGTAAATCATCTTTAAGGACCAAACAGCTGTCCATAATAGTCTCTTCCTCTTTGTCCTGTGTGTAGATAAATGACCTGCTTTTCAGTGGTCCAGATGATCAGTATTTTGCTACATGTAGCACTGATGGCGTTTTACATCTCTGGAGTAGGGATAGCTTGGAACATCTTCAGTTTCAAGTCCTTGGACAGGTATATAAACCATGTACAACAGAGGCCTCCAATTAAAGGGTTAATTTACCACAGTGACTATAAAATTAATATTATTTTAATATGAAACATCATTCTATAAATTCATCCATCCATCCACTCTCTTCATTCGTTCATTCTGTCAGTCAGTCAGTCAGTCAGTCAGTCAGTCAGTCAGTCAGTCAGTCAGTCAGTCAGTCAGTCAGTCAGTCAGTCAGTCAGTCAGTCAGTCAGTCAGTCAGTCTGTCTGTCAGTCTGTCAGTCTGTCTGTCTGTCTGTCAGTCTGTCAGTCGTCAGTCAGTCAGTTAGTCTGTCACTCTGTCAGTCTGTCAGTCCATCAAACGTCTTTGCTCCCGGTGACTCCTAAGGAGTTAAAACTTAAAAGCTACACTATCAGAATGGAAACTTCCTTGCAGCTTGTCAATCTATAGTTTCTTTTATTTTTTCATGGTGGATTGCTGAGCCTAATGCACAACCCTCCTTTTTCCCTGTCCTGGACTTACATGTAGGACCAGGCGTATTTTCAATAACCACATGGATTTTTTCTAGACCTGCAACTGTGTGTCCTTCTGTCCAGTACCAGCGGCCGCTCCCACCAAGTCAATCACAAATGAAGGAGAGACAGTAGCAACTGTCCATCCACAGCCTCAACCTGTTGGCGAGACTGTCATCCGTCCATCACATTGTGTAGCTGGCTACAGTGACGGGACCATTAGGATATTTGATCTGGGAAAAGTGGAAATGATCATGAAGATGCAGCCTCATGCTGCTTCAGTAACTGCGATATCATTCTCAGCTCGTGGTAAGAACATGCCTTGTAAGGAATGGCACTCTTCCTTTTAACCAAAATAGGCCACCTTTAAAACTAAGCCCTCAAAGTCTCAGATGCCAAAAAATCCTTCCAATAATATTTAAGCACCCAAATACAAGCCAGGATTTTTTTAGGTAAAAAACACGCACGGCCATCAAATGCCTTGGGGTAGTCCTGGATTAGAAATGTGCGCATGCATGTAAAGGCTCCACTATTGCCCCAGGAAATGGGCATGCTTCTGCAGTGTCACAGGGATTTTGACGTTTTTTGGTCAAAACTGTGCTTCGGTACCTTTTTATTTACAAAATAATTATTCTAGAACACCAAGAAAAAGAAATCAACCAAATTCTTAAAAGAGGAACAAATTATGGTCTGTTCTAATGCATTTTGGAAACGAAAATGCGAGAAATTGAAAACCTGTTAGCCTAACATGTTTTCAAATTGCGATCCATTCCGACCCAGTTTCTATGGCCAGAGACACTTATTGACAGTTTTAGTACACTAGGATGGTAATTTATAACAAAATTTGACCATTATTTTTAGTTTTCTGTAAATACAAAAATGTTTTTAGGTTTTTGAAATGACATCAAATCCCTGTGACACTGCCCCTTTAATAGAGAAACACAGGAAAATTATTGTTTTGTATTTGTTAATAAGTATTTGTGTAAAATTTGCAGGAAGAGTGATAATCAGCGGAGCTGAAGATGGTTTGTTGGCGATAAGTAGTCCCTCTACAGGACTGACAGTCAGACTATTGAATGACCACAAGGGTGCACCAATCACATGCCTTCATGTCTCATCTGTCAAGGTGATCTTTATAGCTTTCTTAAAGTCATTGAAAGAAATAGATGGTTATTTTATTTCAGTTTGAAGTTCCAAAGATCCTCATAGCCTTGCAAAGTTTCCCTTCAAAGTGTCGAAAAATTCGACTACGATACCACCATTTTGAAGAGTGCTCAGCAACCTGGCCGCATAATCGTGACGTCATTCCATGCAACCTGAATTGGCGCGAAGCGCTGCGAGCAGCTCCAAACTGTTGTAACAGGTCACAAAGGGATGGAAGAGGAAATACATTTCATCGTTTGCCGTTAATTGAAAAGATTTTGCCAAGAAATGGCTAGTTCAACTCTCCCGCCATTCAGGTTGCACGGAATGACGTCACGTCATTCTTCAAAATGGTGGCGGCCGTAGTCGAATTTTTCGGCACTTTGAAGGCAAATTTCGTGAGGTTATGAGGCTCTTTGGAACTTCAAACCACGGTCAGTAATTAATCTTCATAATTATTTACTTTTTGGAGTGACCTCCTTTAACAACAAATTTACTTTTGATTTATAATTAACTAAAGTATGTTTTTAGTAATTAATTGTTTGTTGCAATTCAGGATCAACAGTACTCTTTATCATCTCCACTGTTGTGGCTTGCGGCAAGTGCTGATCGCCGTGTTAGTATCTGGAGTGCTGATTGGTCCAAAGACTTCTGTGAGTTGGTTGACTGGCTGACATTCCCTGCTCCACCTATCGGACTTGATGGAAAAGCTATTAGGAGAGGAGACCCTGTACGTGTAACAAAAAATGTTGTGGAATATTTCAGTGTTTGCGTACCATTTTAATATGTACCTCAGCCTTTATGAGGAGGCATAGTGGCCTATGGTTAGTGTATTGGACTTGGGAGTTTGAACGCTGACCCGGGTCATTGTGTTGTGTTCTTGGGAAAGACACTTAACTCTCACAGTGCCTTTCTTCACCCATATATATAAATGGGTACTGGCAAACTGTTAGTGCAACCTGACAAAATTCTGGGGTGGGGGGGGGGGGGGGGGGGAGGTAACCTGTGATGGACTAGCATGCCATCCAGGGGGGAGTGGCAATACTCCTAGTTGTTTCCAGCTACCTGTCAATTGGCCATTAATAGACTTTACATTACTTTACAGCTTTGATATTGCTTTCTATAATGCTAAATACATTGTTCAATATCATCTGTAACAGGCCCAGTACTGTCAACTACCTCCCAGTCTGGCCCAGTTCTCCCCCACAGACCCTGACATAATTGTTTACACTGGCTATGGAATGCAGAAAGCTGTGCAGTTCTACAGTCTGTCTCAGAAAAAGGTACTGGGGATATTAGAGTGCAAAGAAAGTGCTTCCAATAGCCCGGGACTAGTGGATTTTTCTGTTGAGCTAGTGCATGTTACCATCACTTGCCCGACAGGCAAGTGTGTTATTGTGGCATATAATTGCAGCCTGTCATAGCAATAAATGGACAGTGATTAGTTTCTAATGAAACTGTGGTGCTGCGTCGGCGGAAAGTGAAACACTATATTGATTATCAACTCGGAGTTGATAAAGGTAAATTAACCTCCGTAGCGAATTTCTAGAAGCTGACGTTTCGAGCGTTAGCCCTTCGTCGGAGCAAAGTGCTTTGAGCAAAGAGCAAAGCCACTTTGCTCCGACGAAGGGCTAACGCTCGAAACGTCAGCTTCTAGAAATTCGCTACGGCAGTTAATTTACCTTTATCAACTCCGAGGTGATAATCAACATAGTGTCATTAGATAGCAATACTCTTGCAGCTTATGAGTCATTGTTTCAACTTCATTTTGCAACCTTTCTTACGAAAACTCCCCAACTGTCTTTAGTTCCCATCAATGGTTGATTTTTACCTGTACATTGTGTGACTCTTTTCAGGTAATACGCACCGCTGCACTGACACAATGGGCGACATCCATGGATATATCACCCAAAGGACATCTCATTGCCTTTGCAACAGAAGGTAGAGAATCACAAAGAAAATATGATGGGGAATACATTAATTTTAAACTGACTTTTACAATATTAATAGCTAATGGGGTGGGGGTGGGTGGCGGGGGGAGGGAGGGAGATGGCAAGGGTGAAGAAAGACCCTTGGTGCACCAAGATAAATCCATTCAGGTCTATGTTATGTATGTTGAATAATTTTTCACTTACCGGTACGCACCAAATGCATCGATCAGCGATTGGCTTAGTTTATATCTTAACAGCCCTGACTAAGTGCAAATTAGAAAGGTTATGTCTATCACAGTTGACTTTGATGATCTGTTTTTCTGTGTTTCCAGAGCGACTTGTCAAACTTATGGACTACAGTGAGGGAAGTTTTCAAGATTTTCTTGGACACTGTGACATTATTAACAATGTAAGGTTTGCACCATCTGGGGAATTGTTGTGTTCAACAAGCCATTCAGAAATTTTGATGTGGAATGTCAAGGCCTAGATGGATCCAGCTCATGCATTTGTGACAAGGTTTCCAACAGCTGAGAAAATTAATGACGTACCCATATGATTTTCTGTACTTGGAGGCTGGTCAAGGAGATGAATGGCTGGGCCAGATAATGGTTTCCAACGCAAGCTCAACAAGTTGCAATTCAAAGCAATTCAAGCTTTAATGTGTGGAAATAAATTGAGATCATGGTGAATGAACAGTTCCAGCAGAGCCTGAATAAAGGCCCTTTAATTAAAAAATGTAACTTATGCAAGTCAAAACTTTTATTGGTATCTGTTTCCAACCTTTATGGAACAGTAATACATCTTGAGACGGCCTTATGTGTGGACATGCACGAAGAGGATTAAGTAAATACATTTTGAACACCTTATTAAGGAGTAAGGTGACTGGTGAAAAATGGTGTGTGCAATTTGTTACCGTTAGTTAGAGCTGTAAAGAAAGTAGTGTAAACCTTAATTTCATGTCAAAAGGTAGTCATGTATGAACTAAATGTGCATACTTATATACTACTGCTGTATTATAAAATAGAGAGTGCAAATATTTTGTTATACATTACATTTAATAGGATGGTTTGTAAAATGTAAAAAGTTTCCAAGTTTCTTAAGTCTTCATTGTTTTATATAGCAGCATATGTGTTCACTAAATCTGATGGTCGTCAGTATAAATATACATATTATTTTGTAACTGATTGTCAAACTGTATTGTATTGATTGATTGATGTTGCCAAAAGGTGGCATGGGCATCTGTTTAAAATGTTTATCCAATTCCACTAGCTTGGGAAAAAAGCATATTACCTAATTTCTGAGTCTGAATTAGTGTCTAGCACAGGAATTATGTGCAGACAACATCTATTAGCCTTAAATCAATTGGCATTACAAGCCAGGCTTTTAACTTTGTAATTCCACCAGCCAACAGTGCATTTACTACAACTACGTAGAAACAGTGATAATGATTATTATTTATATTGTTATTACTTAACTATTTATTGTTACTCATCAAATCAGGGATCTTGTATCAATTACCACAGGGATTCTAACATTTTAAATTTACCACACCGATATTAGCTTGAATCAATAACCACAGGGATACTAACATTGTAATTTCACCACACTGATATACTGTTCAAAACAGAAATAGTAGATATTTCTTAGTTCAAGACTGTCCATAGCCATCCAAAACAGATCACTTATCTTCTTCAAATATTCCTATTGCAGTATATTTAAAATAACTATAATTGAATGAACTAAAATCGTTTAGTGACTTGTTTCTTTGTACACCAACATATATCAGTGATGTATGGTAGCTTGTAAACTTGTGTCCCTCGTAGATCAGGGTGATTTGTAAGAATATCTCTAATCTTAGATTCAACCATAGCCCTCTTCTCCTTGCTACTCTGGCTGATCGCACTTATGCACATTATCACAGACACTATATTATCAATGTCTCCTTCCAGATAAGTTTGAAAGCTAGTGTCCCTTTCCACAGAAGTAAATTTGCCAGAGTTATCTAAACTCTCCTTCCATGTGAGTTCTCTGGGATCAGGCGGCATGTCCTTCTGTTTCACAAATGGATCCACTATATCCTGCATAGCTCTAACCCATGGGACAGAGTGATCTCTGTGGTTCCAGATCATGCCGTATTTTCCTCCTGGCTTAAGAACACGACAGATTTCACCAACTGACTTTTCACTGGCAAACCAGTGAAATGATTGGGCACAAATAATGACTGGAACGCTCTCGTCGGGCAGGGCTGAAAGTTCAAAGCAACACCTTTCAAATTAGTAAATCCAAAAACAAATGAAATGCATTTGGCTTAGCCTGCGAGAATCTTGAGATCATACATGGCTGATAGCAGCTCCTGTCCTGGACAGAGCTGTAGGAGGAAGCTGGTTCCCACCCTCCCGCTGTTGTGTGCTTTTTTTATTGCAAAATATTATGCAATATTTCTCCCAGTTCCTGCCACAGGGAGCCCATACAAGCGGTGTGATGACTGTGTGACCATTTGTTGTTTCGAAATATAAAGAAATGTATTTAACTACCACCCATACACTTCTTACTCCGGGTTCCCGAATCCCTGTTTGCCCTCCCCCCTGGGGTTCTAGTTCAATTTCATATAACTGTAAATGACAGACTAGGAAGTCACGTGATCAAGATAAATATAATCTTTGTAATATTTTAGTTGCACTGCACAAGGCAAAAGTCCCCCTTAAAAATTATTTCCTAAGAAAATCCAGTTGGAAGTATTGTAAAAGCAGTGGCGCATTTATAATATTTTGTTTCTTACCGATGTTTTCGGCAGGAAAGTGAAGCATTTCAATGCCGGTAACAAAGCGTCGAAACATGTCGCACATTGCTTTCTGAGAATCACTGGCAATTATTTCCACATTTGCTCTCTTTGCCGCTAGCACCTTGGCCATAACTCGCGTAAATTTCCCTGTTCCGGCCGCAATCTCCAAAAGTTTGATCGCCTCCCGTCTGTCAGAAGGTAGTGCGCCGACACGATTAAGAAGAAATTCAGCGGATTCTTCTGAGTATTCCGGTCTCCCTTTTTCGTATAAAGACAAATCTGTCGAAAACTCTCGCACACCATCGCCTGCAGCGTCCGCCATGTCGAATGGAGTACTTGGCATGCGGGGCTTGGAACTGAGAGAACTGGAAAATTAGGAATTTGGAATCGGAATCACGGAGTTGAATTCGGAATTTATTAGAGGATTACTCGATAGGGGATTGGGGAAGAAGGATTTTTGCATTTGAGATATGGGGGAGAGGGGTATTTTCGGGGGCCGAATATAGAACTTCTTCCGATTATATGTCTTATTGCAGGGCTTGTTTTGTATTTTCCTGCGAAAAAGATATTCGCTTCTCTTTCCGCGCGCGACGAGAAGGTTCCTTCAAGTCTCGTCGCGCGCGGAAAGAGAAGTGAATCTCTGTCTCGCAGGGAGATGCTTTCCTGGGGGGTTTCCGGTTCCGGTGTTCTTTTGCTTTTCTCGCGGCTTTGCCGCTCGTGGCTTTCGGCCGAACGTGGTATGCTGAGAGACTTGTGATGTTTGGACCAAGACAAATGTAATATCCGGTTATTTTCGGCATGTCTTGCAACGGTGTAAGTAATCATGGTAATCCTCTGGGATTATTAAGAGTATTTAAGAGTTTGTACGTTATTCAAGAACCATTCGAAGGCATCTCTGCCTGAACATCACTATAGAAAAACTATATTTGAAACCTGTGCTTTTGTAACGTTTCTGCAGTAACGATTAAATCAAAGTCCTATCCAAGGGGTAATTTTATAAAATATTTTCACCAAAGGAGGGCGATTATTCGAGGAAATACGATACATGTATAATGAAGTGAAATGTCGTCCAAAATATTATTCATTTGCCCTTGACTCAGTGCAGCAGCGTAAAGCCTGGTTTTCACTAGCGACGCAAGCACAAGCGCAAGCACTAGAGCCCTTTTCGCGTGAAAACGGGCTTAACGCAATCATAAGCACAAGCACAAGCACAAGGATTAAAATATTTTGATCCTTGTGCTTGCGCTTATGCTTGCGTCGCACGTGAAACGAAACATAACACAAGCACAAGGAAAAAGCAGTGATTTTGATATGATTTTGAAGGAATTTTGAACAAAACAAAGTTTAGTTCAGAAAATTATCTCCGAAAGTCATTTGTGAGTTATTATGTTTATTTGCTTGTCTTGATTCTACGAATCTTGCTGGTTAAAACATCGTTGCCGTGAAAATGTTCGTTTCGTTTTCTAGCGAAAATAACATTATTCGAGCTTTCAGTCAATGAGTAAAACAAATAGATTCATGTTTTCCGTCAGTTAAATGCACATAAACGTGGTTTTAACGATGATCAAATCTTGCTGGTGAATATTTCGTTCTTGTGCTTGTGCTCGTTTTCACTTGCACATAATTATTGTGCTTGCGCTTATGCTTGCGCTTGTGCTTGCGTCGCCAGTGAAAACCAGGCTTAAGGTGACGCAGGACCCTTGCTCTCATTATGTATGTATTTATTTAAAGAGTATGCACGAACCATAACGACTGATGCCGACAATACGCGAAATATTTATGAGGATATTTTGTTTACGTTCTTAATAATGTATTCAATAAATGCTGTTTTCGGCGTATTAGTAATTACACGGTATTTTTTACAGGTAATTCAAAATTATCATACCGTAATCCATCGCCACTAGTTGAAACGTAAAAAGGTGTACACGTGTATTTACAGTGGTACAGTTTGTTTCGATTAAAGCATTTCAGTGCACAGAAATTGCAATGTAAATCAACAGCGTTCGGCACACGTGGCGCGTTCTTGCCATGGTGTTCAAGAAATATGTTGTTGTTTCCGATACAAAATAAAGTTATTTATGACTGTTGTCTGGTTTCTTTGAATAGCGTTCACTGAATACGAAAAATAAAGAGTCCGCGAAATTGAATGAAATATATAACAAATTTAAGAACTTGCATGCTGAAAATTGCGAAAAATAATTTATCCACTTGTTTTTTTTATATAACTGGCGATGGTATGTATCAGGCCTTGCCTTTCTCTTGTGCACTACAAAACTCTCGAAAACTTCACTCACCTTGAAAAGTACACGGTTAATTAGCACGTTATTGTACTTATTTTTATGGCACGTGCACTGGAATACGGCAAATTATCATAATTAGATGCGTCGTTGTTGAATATATTATTGACTCGTGTGATCTTCGGAGACGGGAAAAACTACAACTTTGTGTCCAAGCTTTCGTCGCGGATATTGAATTTCCGGAATTGATACTCGAGGAAGGTAAACTTAGTACATTGTATTGTGATGTGACAGAAGCGGAATTTCAAAAAAGCCTTTCAAAAAGAAGCTCGAACGTTTCAAAGTCTAATTTTCACATTTTTACTCCCTTAGATGCTAACAACTTTCAACGAGTCTTAAAATTGCAAAATCTGTCACATCACAAAAGAGGTTATTATCTACCACTAGGTAATACAAACATTTAGTTTAGAACGCTTCTCAAGTTGAAAGCTTGGACACCAAAATTGCATGTCCGCAATTCTAACTTTAGAAGCTTAAAGTATCACCGTACAGCGCGATCTGCCAGAAAAACCACAATCATGATATAGTTCCATCATCCGCCAATATCCCTATTACGTTTTCAGCGGAATCGACTTTCAAAATTCGGAGATTTGAAGGTTTAGAAGACAACACCCACCCCAGAAATTAAGCTTATGAATTTATTCATGGCAAGGGTCCTGCGAACCTCGTTCCCAGGGTCTCTCATCCACCGCCCCCAAAGAGCGCCTCTGGGGTGGGGAGACGAGAGACCCTGGGAACGAGGTTGATAATGATTAAGAAAATCAACCAGTGATGAATATTGAATAAGCAAGTGAAACCTAATTTATTTTGAACAGTGTCAATTGATTTAGCTTCGTTGAAACTAATTGGGGACACTTCTTGACATAAGGGACTGTGCAATAATTACCAGGAGGGGGGGGGGGGGGGGGGGGCATAAAGTAAAATCAAAGCAAGGAGAGGAGGGGGGGCCCTAGGTAAAATAAGTCACTCAAGAGAGGGGGGGCTTAACATTTTATTTCAAGTACATATTACATTGGCGAATCCATACCTATTTATAAGGTGGGGACCGAAAAATTTTCCGGCCCTTCGGGCCTAGCTATCCTTCACCGGAGCTGAAAATAACACACATGCTCTTTTCCTTCTGCTATGGTTCTGTTGAACATTGCTACGGAGGTGATGTTTGTTCCAGACGCGGATGTCCAACAATTAAACATGCAGTAGAAGCTCTTCTTTCTGTTATAAGATTTTAATCCACAGGTGTGTGTAGAGAAAATGTAGGGTACTTGTATAAAGGTGTGTGTATACTGTGAGGGGGGGGGGGGGGGGTCGTACATAATTTCTGACTGATTAGAGGGGGCAATAACTAAATTCACTCCTTTAGGAGGGGGGTATTACCTAATATTTGCTACATGAAGCCCATTTTCCAACCCCCACCCCCCCTCTCCTGATAATTATTGCACAGTCCCTAATTAGACAAGTTAAAATAATTATACAAAAAAATTGATTGATACACCGTGAGAAGTGTCTTTAAATCGAAGAAAACGACAAAATAATAGTTTACAACCAAAGAGCTAATAATAAACCAAAATGGAGCAAGGTGATGGCTACATCATCATCATCATTATCATTGGTATAAGGAAATACGGTATAAGGCCACCGTGGTGCCTCCCAGGGCTTACATTTTATCGAGCCACTATTTCCAGGAAGATAGGGTCACTTGGTTGCATGATAAGCATGGACCGAAACTTCAGCTGAGACACTGTGTCCGCGGCTGTCCGGAACTTGACTTTTGACAGGATCTTGAACATGGCGGTCTTCATCTCCAGTAGAGCAAATCGAAACCCGATACACTGGCGAGGACCGATACCAAACGGCATGTACGAGTACGCTGCCTGTGCCTCTCTGTTCCCTGGGGAGAACCTGTCGGGGTCAAACTTCTCCGGGTCGGGCCACAAGACGGGGTCGCGGTGTAGAACATAAGGCGGCATAAAGACATCAACACCGAATGGGATTTCTATGCCGTTTACAGTGCACGCCTCGTTGCATCTCCGGTGGACTAAAAACCCTGGGGTATAAAGCCGTAGGACTTCACAAAATACCCGGTCGAGATAATCCAGACTATTGACAAAGTCGTACAGAGGCATCTCGCCACGGTTTTTTACGGCCTCGTCGAGCTCTTTGAGTAGTTTGTCTTGTATGTCAGGGTATTTAGCGAGGACGTACGCCAGTAAAGACAGCACGCTCCCCGTGGTTTCAAACCCAGCCACCATGAATATCACAGACTGGGCGGAGACTTCATCATCGCTGAGTCTCCTGCCCCCTCCCTCGATCTCCTCCTGCTGTGCCTCCAGCATCAGTTGCAGCAGGTCCCTTCGGCTGGGAGTTTTCTGCGCTTTCCTGAGATCGTAGATGGCTCGAGCTAGCCCCAGGAAGTAACCGGTGTGGTTTATGGGGCTGATGTTCAATTTCTTGCTGAGGTAATCGGAGAAAGGGAACATCGAGAAGGCGCGTACCCACAGCGGTGTCCTGAACACGGTCTTGGCCTTGTAAACCGTGTCGCGGTCTGGGTTGATTTGGATGTTACCTTGGGTACCGAACGCTGCGGAGATGATCACATCCAATGCGAACAAACTGAACAGCGGATTCACGTCGGTACTCTTTCCTATATGTGACATGAACGAGAAAGTTGTTAATTAACACCACAAGTAAACGACCCCGGAGGGGACTCCCTTATATTAAGTGACGGGAGTAATCGTCGGAACTTATGATAGGAACGGGTACCAAAATCTCAACCTCGATCCCAGGCTCTCTCTCCTTTTCCTCCCTTGTTGTTGAGGGAAGAGACCCTGGTTGCGGCTGGTCACGTGACTATGCGGTTACAACAATACCACAGGGAGGGTGGGTCTTTGAGGCCGTTTTGTCTCCCTCAACGACAAGGGAGGAAAAGGAGAGAGAGCCTGGGATCGAGGTTGCCAAAATCTCGTTTTCTGATACCCGAGAGGAATGGGGCGGAGGGAGTGCTCCCTTTCTTCTCGCGGCTCGTTTTCGTGGCTTGGCCACTCGAGTATGCCAATGTTGCGCGCCAACAAAACCGCGAGCTACGCAGTTGTCTTAATCTTGTCTTGTCGCGCTATTCTTGTCATTCATGAGAACAATTTTCCCTGATGACGTAAAGGATTAAAGGATCCGAGTTATTCAAAAAATAGGCCATTCACTTTTGCACGCAAGGGCTGATGTACGTAGTCGATATTAGAACACCCGTTGTTTCAAGGGATATTTTGCATTGTTTCACGGATGATGACTCCACAATACAGTTTCTACCCGACTGATTATCTTTTATATGCTATACAGCATAAAATGAATTAATTAAATCAGTGCTGCAGTAGTTTTTCTTATCATTTTTCGCGAGTATAAAAAGAAAAAGATATGCATTCATGGCAAATTATAAAGTATACCGTAAGGCAGTGGAAATTCAGTGTGAAAGCCGATGAAAGTCAATTACGGTCCCACAATGATCCATTTATGACAAGTTTTAAATCGGACTAGTTCAAAGGTACTTTTCAAAGCTGCTACTAACTTTGACGCGCTTCAAGAGTCCTTCAAATGCTTGTCAAAGGCGATATCAATGGTGTTGTCCGCCTTTGTCGCCTGTGTCAAAGCGGTTAGTCCCCGGTTAGTCGTCCACTGATCTTTGTTTCACCTTTGATGCGAATCAAAGGTAAGACAAAGCCAACTTTTCGTGCAGTGGGATCTATTGTAGACCAAACTATACTCTGCTATAGGTGAATTTTCACAAGACACTCGCCTGTTTTTGCGGCCTCTTCCAGTTTTCCGGCTAAAATATCTGCTGCGTCGTCCATAAGCGGTATGACTTCTTTAAGCTTCGTCACACTAAAAGTTGGCGAAAGAGTCGAGCGAATTCTCTTCCACTGTTCATCTTTGGCAATGAATAAGAACGAACTGATAGGCTGATTTACTTCAGGAAACCATCTGTTGTGGAACTTGGCAAACTCTTTGATCGTGATTTGCTTGATCATCTCCGGCTCTGTGATCACGATAGTCGGTCTTCGGCCGAAGGCCATCTTGTACACTCGGCCGTACTTCTTGGAGTATTCCCACAGCATGTTGTGCATCCCTCCATATTTAAAGATGTCGGGCAGATTTCCAATGTAAGGCCACGGGTGAGGCCCGGGAATTGGAAGATTTTTGAGCGGAGAGAAGCTAGCCACTCCGCGCCAATAAATCAGGAACAACACACACCCTAGACACAGTGTCCAGAGAATCGTGTCATGACATACCAGCTCCACAATCCAAGAAAACATATTTCCACTTCTAGTGTAAAACCGAACTCTTTATAGAACGATGAAGTATGGACTTGTACGCGACAATAATTGTTTGCATAATTTGGTCTTTTGTTTTGTTTTTTCCGTGTGTTTGCATTTCGTCACAGGCTGTTTACCGTTCACGACGAGATCACGCAATTAAGTGTCAATGGTATTTAGCTAAGAAAAACTAATTGGGGACACTATATAGAGCATTCAAGATAATTTTTTAAAAAGGCCGGTTCACACTAGGGCTCATAAGTGCACTTGAAGTGCACTTGGTGCGTACTTGTAGTGTGACTCCTATCTGAAGGCTTTTTCTAAGTCTGACCAACGTTTCATTAATCGTAATTGAAGGCAGTCATCCGGTTTATTTACACGTCCAAAACAAATGTAATGTATGTAATTAAAACGTTTAAACATTTGCAGTATTTATTTTTCTAGAAGCTCCACATTTCCCCTCTTTTTTTTAGTCGAAAACGTCTTTTTGAATAACACGCGCTGATATACAACTAAGTTGGTCACTGAAATCATCCAAGTGTAACTCGCGTACTTGGATTGTGAACGCTTAAATGGCCGTACTTTGTAGTTTCTTTGTTGCCCAGCGATCAGCGTAAAACAAAAGTATTCAAGTGCAGTCGAAAGTAAGGTCTACTTTGGGAGAGCTTGACCAATGAGAATACAGCCTTGCAGCTAAAAGCAAGTGGGTACGTAACTTTGAATTCCACGGGGATTGAGTTGTTTGTGTTTTTCACTTCTACGGCCTCGGCCAAGCCAAAGCTCTACGCCCATCTTCTAGAGGATTGTTGGCTAACATTCTCCCAACAATCAAACCCTTCTTCCATTTTCTCAGTTGAGAGATACGAAGAAACCCCAAAAGCAGGTATATGCCAGCTTGCTGCATGACATTAACTGAGCTCTCTCTCTCTCAAAACAAGGAAGGCGAAAACGTAAAGGAGAAGGCAAACGCGTGCTCTTTGAGCTGGAATCATGTTTGTTCGCTCATGCCTAATTAGTCATGCAGCAAAAGGGGTTAATATATAGAGAGGGGGCTTATTAAATCTGGCTTATTAGAGAGGGGGGCTAAATAGAGCTTTTACGGTATTGAAATCCGTATTTCTCAGGTTATATCCTTTAGAGGCAGAATCAAAGATTTCTCTGATATAGCTAGGCACTAGGCCGTTTTTAACTTTGAACATTAAAGTTGCGATGCTTTGTAGTCTCCTTTGGTATACAAACTTGGTAGGCGGGCTCTACTTAACAGATCACAGTAAGTCTCAGTTTTTGCTTTAAAAACTGCTCTGAGGGCACGTTCTTGGATCCTTTCTAGTTTTCTCTTGTCAGATGATTTGCAAAAGTGCCAATATGTTAGCAAACGCAACAACAACAACAACAAGGTACCCTTACCCGAGGTCCAAACCCTTACCCTTTTTATATATACCATTTTTGATAGAAAAAGTAACATCCGGGTGACCCCTTTCACATACAGTAGAAACACTACATCCCTTTTCTATACCCTTGGAATGAACTTTATGAACGATATTCCCGGAAAACATCAAACGTTACCAGTAGAGATGTTTAAATCAGCCGTTTGGTGCGTCTGTTCGAGATCTCTTGAAAGACCCTTTCAAAGGAGTGTTTCACGGTTCGGCGCATGTTCAGGCTTATCAACTTTATCCGTTTAAAAACCAGACTCACATGGATACTTTAGTAATCACATACTATAATTAGTCCAAGAAAAACGACGAATGACCAAAATTCACAAAAAATTTCAACGGATTACATCGAGACTTGTGACATTGAATACCAGAATAAATTACCTGTGAAGCTGGTAAGTGAAGTGTTGGCCCGAAGGATTTATTCTGGTAATTTATTCTGGTATTCAATTTATTCTGGTATTCAAATGTCGACATTTTAGTCATTCGTCGTTTTTCTTGATCTAATTATAGTATGTGATTGCTGACGTATCGAGAAGGACATGTGAGTGGGTTTTTTTAAACGGATAAAGTTGACTGAAGCCGGCACATGCGCCGAACCGTGAAACACTTCCATGACAGTGCACTTAACGATAGAAGATCCAACATAGGTATAATTGACATAAGGAAAGATAGTCTAGTTGTTAGAAGGGGTTTTCGTGCACCCCCCGGAAATCATTTTCTAACTAGCGTTTCTAGAAGGGAAAATATGTGTAGATAACGATTTTTGATGTTAACATGTCATCAAAGTGTCCCACGTACCTTTTATTTATGCTAATTTATGCAAATATGCCGCCATTACCGAAAAATGCTATTTTTGCTATATCTCAGTCAATTATGATAAAACCACCATGAAGACAGCTTCTAAACCTATGTTTTCAGGGTCAAAGAACATGTTAACACTGTTTCTTGGATGATCACATGTGTCCGTGGCTAGTAAATATGCAAATAAGGGCCGCCATTACAGAAAAGTTTTATTTTTTTAATATCTCAGTCCATATTGCAGAAAACATAGAAATAGTTATTTCTACCTCCCCAAAACAAGGGTCAAAACATCTAAAAAAGCGATTTCTGCACTATTTTGATGTACTCTTGGTATGCTGTGGGGGATACCTGTGTTCACTAGTCACCAGTCTATACTCGGGCGAAAACAAAATGGCGGACAAAACACACAACGTCTTGCAAAGGTCTGTAAGTTTGATGGTAATTCGAAAGGAATTAGTCAATTTTAAGGTAAGAAAATATTCAGAACTTCTTTCTTTATCACAAATGATGTTAACACATTGACTACTAAACCGGCCAAAATCGGCCAAGAAGAGACCACAGACTTGTACCACTTGTGACGTCATCACTGTTCACGCCAGAGGATGTCTTTGATAATCAACGGATAGAGTTGGCAAATGTCTAACAAAGCATGCCTAAACGAGCACGAAACGTTAAATTGGACCAGAGATACACACAAAACAACTTGGATTTTTTCCTCCAAAATCACCAAAAAATGCGACCTTCACTACCATTGACACTGTCAAAAAAATTTCCTTTTCCCAACGTTTAGGCTAAAACTTTTTCAATGTGAACAAAGACGACTGAAAGGCCAATAAAACCACAAAATAATATGAGAGAAAAAGGAGAGCGAGAACGGCAAAAAAAATAAAGGAAAAGAAAAGCCTAAAGTCAGGTGGGTTTTTCAAACCCAAAAACTGTCCAAATTTTGATTTCTGCGCATGCCCGAGGAAAATATTGAATTCGTTGCTAGTACGTAGAAGGGGATGTTAGTTGCCGTGTTTTAAACTAAGTTTTAGACAGTTTGACATTAAACTGTTGAGATAATGGCCAGAAATAGGCATCTGGGATGTTAGATTGACGTTTTTTGGAAAAAGCCCAGTAGTCAATGGGTTAAGCAAAGAACCTTGTTTTCCCAGAAATGGCTCTTTTTTACATAACTTTGATTGATCTATCAAAAGAAAGCTGAAATGGGTTGAATAGACCACAAAAGTGGATTTCAGGAGTTTTGCTTAACACATTGACTACTAAACCGGCCAAAATCGGCCAAGAAGAGACCACAGACTTGTACCACTTGTGACGTCATCACTGTTCACGCCAGAGGATGTCTTTGATAATCAACGGATAGAGTTGGCAAATGTCTAACAAAGCATGCCTAAACGAGCACGAAACGTTAAATTGGACCAGAGATACACACAAAACAACTTGGATTTTTTCCTCCAAAATCACCAAAAAATGCGACCTTCACTACCATTGACACTCTTTGTCAAAAAAATTTCCTTTCCCCAACGTTTAGGCTAAAACTTTTTCAATGTGAACAAAGACGACTGAAAGGCCAACAAAACCAAAAAATAATATGAGAGAAAAAGGAGAGCGAGAACGGCAAAAAAAATAAAGGAAAAGAAAAGCCTAAAGTCAGGTGGGTTTTTCAAACCCAAAAACTGTCCAAATTTTGATTTCTGCGCATGCCCGAGGAAAATATTGAATTCGTTGCTTCTACGTAGAAGGGGATGTTAGTTGCCGTGTTTTAAACTAAGTTTTAGACAGTTTGACATTAAACTGTTGAGATAATGGCCAGAAATAGGCATCTGGGATGTTAGATTGACGTTTTTTGGAAAAAGCCCAGTAGTCAATGGGTTAATGTGTCAGTTCTAGACAATGTTAATACCAATTTGTATTACATTTGAAGCGATTGTGTAAAGCTAGAAAAATTGATCGAACCATGGATCGTAACTGAGTTCATCTGTGTGTTATTATGCCAGATTGAAGTCATTTTTAAGGAAATTTGTCTCCTACTGTTAGAAAACGTTTCATAAACAATTAAATAAAGAAATGAAGAGCGATAATAATGCAACAATCGGTGAAGGGGAAAATGCAATTAGAGAGTTGGAAATGATCTTTTGTGTTGGCACTTATCAGTCCAGAGTAGCAATGATATTTCGTTTTTTCCTTTCATAGCATCCTAAATTATGGCTATTTTTGTATTTATTTCAAGGCAAACGTGGAAATGTAGTACGTGTATAAAATCACAATGTCCAAAAGAAAGCGAGGCCAGGAAATTGAAGAAAGTACATGTATCCTCCATGCGTCATCACTAACTGATCCTGGTAGTTTTACTCCTTTGAGCAAATTAAGACAAGGAACTGCTATTGAGAAGCTGCATCAGCTACTTGAAATCCGTGACCGACGCCTCGCCCAAGTGCACGACTCTCCAAATCGCATGCAATCAGTATGTGATCAAATTCCCGCAACCCTTCCTGATGACTTGGATAGTGTTGGGTATCACCGCTCATGTTATCAGCGCTTCACTGGCAACCTTGATCGCCTGAAAGACAATGAGCCAGAAGAATCAGTCCTGCTACAGCAGCGCCCCCGCTCAGTACGTAGATCGTCCACTACCGGTGCCACTGGCCCTCTTTTCCCTCCTGAGTGTATCTTTTGTGAGAAAGTAGAGATCAAAGTTGGAAAAGATCGCAAAACTGAACGAGCTGAATGCTTTCCGTCTTGGAAAAACATGGAGAATGCATGGGAGCAGATAGAATCACGTGCCGAGAAAATGGGTCTAGTCCGACTCTATAGTCTAGTCAAAGGCATAGATCTGTTCGCTGCTGAGGCCAAGCACCATCCATCATGCTTGCGATCGTTCCGTACAGCATTTGCTAACTATGAGCGCAGTGTTAGCAGAGTCGAAAAACCAAGAGATGCGAAACAAATGCTCGAATTTGCCGCTCATGAGAAGGCATTCGCCTCGGTGCTGGAATATATTAAAACTCATGTTGTCCAGCAAAGTGGAGTCATTCGGCTAGCTGCTTTACGCCTACTGTATATAGACGAACTGAAACGGAATAGGTATGAGAACTTGAACTATCGAGCTGAGAAACTACTGAAACGCCTACAGAACGACCCGATCACAAACAAAGTGTTATTCACCAAGGTCGATCAAGGTAGAGCGGATGCCATAACGTTCTGGCTTGTGTACAGTGCCAATATGACTGTATCCGATGCTCTATCTGGTGCTTACTCTCTTGGGAGCACAGACAAGTACCAAGATGTGTCACTAGTCCTTCGCGGTGGTATCCTGAAAGCACACCGGGAATGTACAGAACTACCGTGGCCACCAACAGCTGATGACATGAAACTGAATGCTGCAAATCTCTTACCTGCTGACCTCATCAGATTTCTAAGCTTACTGATATCCGGAAAGGAAGAAAACGAGACGAGCGAGAAGGTGAAGCGCACAGTGTCATCCATTGGGCAAGACCTATGCCGCGCCGTGTCAGAGGGAACATGGAAATTACCGAAGCACGTCCTTCTTTGCATGACTGTCAGGCATTTATTCCGAAGCAAACAGCTCACTACGATTCTGAACAGGCTTGGTCATTCAGAGAGTTACGACTTTGGTTTAGAGATGGAAACTGCTCTTGCAAAGGCTCTGGATGAAGTGTCTACCCATCTAACGCCACAAATCGTGAAGGGAGAAGGTAACATTGTCTTCCATTGTGAGTGGGACAACTTGAACAAGACTACCACCAACGTACATGGTACAAACATTGTCAACAGCGCCGGGGGAATCATGGTGCAGGAAGTCAAGCCTGAGTTTGAGAATCCAAATGTCCGGACACTTCCAAGAATTGACAAGTCGCATCAGCGGAGCCTGAAGGTCGACACACCAGCAACTATACCGCCCTTGACCTTAACCCGCGTCGGCCCTAAGTTTGCTGAAGGTTCCACATTCAATACCCCTGCGAACATCAAGGCAGTCTATACGACCAAGGTCAAAGAGTACTACCTCTGGCTCATTGCCCGTTATGTCGGAAGCGATGGCATCCAGGTTGTTCCTGGGTTAGGCGGCTTTATATCTGCTACCGGGGAATTCCCGCACAGAAAGTCAACACTTGACTATTTTACGCCGATCCATCAACCAATCACGGATAACTCAGTGGTACGTGAGTTACTGAAGCGCTCGGAGGAGGCTACCACTGAAGTGGGTCAGAAGTGGGTAATAAACACGTTCGATCTAGGAGTTTGTATGAAAGCACTTCCCATCATCTGGCGATGGCCAGAAGAATTCGCCAACCATGTGGTCATCATTGGGCCATTCCACACGTCAATGAACTACATCGGAATGCTCACAGGTAACAAAATGCGTGGTTCAGGATATGCAGAGATTCTGTTTGAGGCGCAGCTGGTCACGAGTGGATCTATGAAGGGTGTGCTGAGTGGAAAGGCATATGCCAAGTCCCTCTTTTGTCTGAAAACAGTGTGTGAGGCAATGGAGAGGCTATTGATGGAGCGATTCTTCGAGGAAGAGAACATTCCTCTTGATGATACCGCAGTGCTTCTTAACTTTATCAAGTCTTGTAATAGGGAGCACCTTGATACAGCCCTCAGCGAAGTTTCCCTTGTGAACCTGATTGATAAGTATCAGTCATACGAAGAGAAGGTACTTAAAGGCCATCTCGGCAAGACAGCTGCTTTCTGGATGTCATTCATCCGCCACTGTCATCTCGTCTTCATGCTCCTCTACTCTGTCAAAACAAACAACCTCGAGCTGTTCCACGCATGTAATGGGGAGATGGCGTCCCTATTCTTCGCATTTGATGGTCACAACTACTCCAGGTATGTAAGGATAATACTCTTACGATTAAATGAAAAAACAAACATATTGTTACAATATCAGCTTTTAAAACTAGTAGTAATAATTTTAAAAAAAACATTAATAGTGGTATTTAGATTTACTAGACTTTCATAGGTTGTACATCTTAAAGTTAATGTTCTAGTCGTAATCTATATCCCTCATCTCCTCAGATATCTGGTCTGGCTGGAGCTCTTCCTGATAAACCTTGAAAGGACGCATCCGGGAGCAAAAGAGCTGCTGACCAAGGGTGCGATCGCAGTGGCACGCTCGATGATACCAGGAGCGCTGAGTGCAGTCGATAAAACGATGGAAGAGACATTCATGCGCTTCGCGAAATCTTCAGGTGAACAATACATCTAAGCCATATTATCCATGTATTATTTGCTTATATATATTATTTGTTATTCAGGTGGCTTCTCCGGACTGTACAGTAAGTTCGGGGCGTACCAGAAGTGGTGCCGCACAACCTCCGCTCGGGCCCAGTTTTATGAGAGAACCCTCGAGATGGTTGACCTCATCACGGACCCAGATAATCCCAGGACAGGCAGGCATCGTGAGCTGGAAAAGGCTGAGATAACAAAGAGTGAACAGGCCATTCTCCGCGTTATCGATGCTGTAAAGAACTTCACAGATCCGTTCACCATCGTGGCGAAGGACAGGCTCTACTGCTTGGCTTCAGGTGCCCCTGTTCCCCTAGATGCAGAGGCAGATGTGCTTCGAGCAGAAACTGTTGGCAAGGCAGCTAAGAGTGATTTCATCTGAGGTCTCCAGAATGGCGAGGAATTCTTCAGTCCGATCAAGAAAAAGAAACTAAAGACCATGGAAACCTGCAGCAAAAAGGTCACTCTCACATCCTCTCAGGGAAAGGTAGCATGTTCGTTCAAATATATAGTAACTGACTGTTACCTATTTATTGTGTATTATGTACACAATATTCAATTAAATTACATATTATTTACCGACGGCTTTTTTTATTCTAGGCAATCCAGTATCAAGAGCAAAGTAATCTTGCATTCCTTCTACTCGTGAAATCTCAGAACAGAGATGACCCATTAGACCTAGAGGAATTGATGACGTTCCCGTTACTGCCGGTTCCACCGAGTCTCGGGACCCTTGATGGGTTCTTCACAAAAACGAACAAGGCCGCCATCCTCCATTATCTCCATTATCTCCTCCTCCTTGTGACTCCAGAGAATATTCCTTATCCACAAGACGCTCTGTTCATTCAAGACGGTATGGCGCTGCTCCATACACTCAGCAATCTCCCTCCCACCTGTGGCGATATATGCCTTCAAGTGCTCGACCAAATGATAGCAAAGAAGAACTTCCTATTCTCGACCGACTGCTATCACTCTGAATCGATCAAAGCCCAAGAGAGACTGAGACGAGGCAGCTCGGAGAAGATCCTTCTAGCTGGACCAGCTACGCGGAAACCATACGACTTCAAGATGTTTCTTGTTAATGATGATAATAAGAAACAGCTGTGCCAACTGCTGTTGCGAGTGTGGAGTAGCCAACAAGCAGCTACAAGGCTTCAAATGACCGACATGGCAGTATTGATAGTAGAAGGGAGAGCCTATCAGCTACTACCTTCGAATAACGAGGTGAGTTTTTTTACTTCAGACCTATTTTACTGTTGTTGTCTTTAAAAATAAAATAACGCCTTCTCACCATATTGTTTCAGGTCGAAGTCCAAGAGATCCCCACAATCTACAGCAACCAAGAGGAGACCGATACCAGAGTGGTGCTTTACCTGCATTATGCTGTCTCTCTTGGATACAAGAACGCTGTAATCCGGACGCCTGATACAGATATCTTCGTGATCCTCCTTTACCATGCTCATGCCATCAAGCTAACTATTTACTTGGACACGGGTTCAGGTAAACATCGGCAGCTCATCAACCTGTCTGATCTTGCAGCATCCCTGGGAGAAAGCTACTGTTCTGCTCTTCTGGGTTTCTATGTCTTCACCGGAGAGGACTGCACGAGTTCCTTCAAGGGGAAGGGTAAAGTTGGGCCCTGAAAAAGCTTGAGAAGAATCCCCGGTTCCACAGGCCTTCCAACAGCTAGGCGAAGACTGGAATGTCAAGCCCCATGTGCTCAAGGAGGTGGAGCAGTTTACATGCCTGATGTATGGCCAGAATCGTGAGTCGTATGTAGACAGTGTTCGTATCAAGCTACTTCGCAAGATGGTAGGAGAAGACGAGAAACTCACCCCCAAGTCCAAGGTTGACTTAGCTCGCCTACCGCCATGTTCCTCTGCTCTGAAGCCACACGTCCAACGTGTGAATCACCGTGTTGCCTTATACAAGCGGGCCCACCAAGGTATCATCGAGAAGCCAAAGCCATACGAGGACGGTCAGGGCTGGATAAAAACTGACGATGGTGTTTTGGAACCGGTTTGGTCTTGTGGCCCTGTTTTACCAACTGCATTAGTGGATCTCCTCGACACTGCTGCTGACGAAGAGGACGATGAGGAAGGAGAAGACGAAGATGAGGACTCTGACTACTCACTCGACAGTGATGATGACCAGTAGTATCCTAGTCTCAATTAATATTGGCAGATATTGTAATAATGTCACTTCTGACTTGCCAATACACACACATGCATGCCAAGAGCACATCACAGTTGTACATAAATAGCTTTATTGCATGTCTCGACCCTTGGTTGGGGTGGTAGAAATAACTATGTTGATATTTTCTGCAAGAAACTCTGAGATATTTATGAAAAACGATTTTCCCGCAATGGCGGTCCTGGTTTGCAAATTTCTAGATAGACATACTTGCATTTAAGGAAATAGTCAAATCACTTTTAAATCGCTTTTTTAGATGTTTTGACCCTTGTTTTGGGGAGGTAGAAATAACTATTTCTATGTTTTCTGCAATATGGACTGAGATATTAAAAAAATAAAACTTTTCTGTAATGGCGGCCCTTATTTGCATATTTACTAGCCACGGACACATGTGATCATCCAAGAAACAGTGTTAACATGTTCTTTGACCCTGAAAACATAGGTTTAGAAGCTGTCTTCATGGTGGTTTTATCATAATTGACTGAGATATAGCAAAAATAGCATTTTTCGGTAATGGCGGCATATTTGCATAAATTAGCATAAATAAAAGGTACGTGGGACACTTTGATGACATGTTAACATCAAAAATCGTTATCTACACATATTTTCCCTTCTAGAAACGCTAGTTAGAAAATGATTTCCGGGGGGTGCACGAAAACCCTTCTAACAACTAGACTAAGAACTAATCTATAGTTTTATGTCTTTAGCCTGGTTCACACCACGCCATAGAGAACATATTAATTTTTTCCTTGTCATATTCCTACCACACGTAAGTCAGTGGTTATGTTTTATTGTTCACACTGGTAACATATAACAAGGGGAAACGAGGAAATTTTGAATAAATCAGAAAAAATGGCAAAAAAATCACACGTTCAAAACAAAATAAAACTACGAGCAGTCCCTCATTTTTCTCAGGGATAGTCGAGTGGATTTAGGAGTAATTTATTAAAGCATTAAAGGGAGAGCACGCGAGCGCGCGCGAAAATCGCCTCGAGGAGACGTGACGCGCGGCTGCGAGAAAAAAAATGGCCAATGGTAGACGACAAAAGTGAGATTTTTGCCGTTCGCAGAAAAAATGATTCTTTTAAAATCTCTCAAATGAGTTAGCAAGAAAACGGCAGGAGCTGATGCAAGTTGGCACTCATGAGATGACAGATCAAGGCAAAAATAACCCCATCTAACCCTCCCAGTCAGTCAATAAGCACACACCAGCTGGAAAAATAAAGTTAACACAGCATTTATTTCAAATGTTACCTAGTAACTCACAAGAGTAAGCACTCAGTACTATTACATAACTGCATACTGCAAAATGTCTAAGCCCCCCCCCCACCCCTCTCTAACAACTTCGTAAATAATCCCCCCCACCCCACCCTTCCAAGGTCCACGTTTGAACGTCGCAGTCCTCCATGCCTATTGTACTATAAAGAAATCATACATGTAATACAGGTCTTTCAGTCGGTCTTTCTTCCATTATTATTGTACAAATGTTTTTGATGTATCTAACAGATAGATGAGCAATCATTACAACCTCAGTACAGCTATCAACAGTGAACTGACTTTGGACCTTTGATATGGGAAAAAAAATCAATCTTAACTGGCAGCCTTTTCAATCAATTTATTTCTAAAGTAACATACAATAAATAACCATATAATTATAGTATTTTTGTTCATAAGTACGAGTTAAATTTGAGTATGGTGAAATCCCTGCAGGTTAGCCTTATGAAAACACGTATGCATTCCTTCTTTTTGCTATAACATGTTGCAGCTTTTTACCCTAAACCTGTTCTACATATTCAGCTTGTGAGAAAATAAATTCATTTGAACATCTTTTTTACTTGTCTCTACAGAACATGCTTTGAAGCTGAAAATCAAACAATTTTTTTGATACTAGTGAACCTCTCTTCTCTTCTATAATATTACGAACATTATCATTAATCCGAATCAGAGAATGAAACATTTTGAAGCAATTAAACCTCTATTGACCCTTTCTATCATAAGAGAACCCCTTAGGGGCTTTGCCTCATCCCTTTACAACTTTACGTCTCCCCTAATCAGATGTCTATGATTCAGTGTCTCCTTAAAGAAGATGCCTTACAATACATGCAACAAAACAGTATTGAAAGTGGTCTTCAAAAGAGTATTCCAAGGAAAGTAAAATAAAATTGATGAAATAATGACAAACCCTAGAGCAAGTGATTATAGTTCACTGGCCGCTTACAAAACCATGACCTACAACTGGAAAAAGGGCGGTTTGACAATACAATTTTATTGCCGAACCTCCCTATTTCCACCAGGCCCTTCAATTATGGAATCTTGACTAATTTAAATAGACGGCCTACTATGTAATTCTGATGGTCATTTCTCTTCTGTAATGGGAAGAAAGTGTTGATAATAGTCCTTTGTCTTCTCCATCATGAGTTCCTGCATGCACTCTGGCAACTCTGCTGAGAATACACCTGTAAACAAAGTAGCAAAAAATTAACCAAACTACAGTCAAACCTCCGCTAATGGACACCTCCTGTAGGCAGATACCTCTCTTAATCAAAACTATAACAAAATTCTCGAATCTGATTGGTTATCAGCAGGCGCGATTTGAGCACTAATAGGACAGTGTACGCGTCATGCTTGTAATTGGACGATGTAATAGGACAGTTTACACGTCATGCTTGTAATTGGACAGTGTAATTGGACAGTACGCGTCATTTGCGCGCGCTGTCCTTTGCTCGTGCATGCATCTCGGTCAAAAACAAACTTGATTATTATGTTTTTATTCACGTTTAACATCTTTTTCTCAAATTTTGTTATAGTTATGATTAATTGGTAACAGGACTTCGTGTCGTCCAATTCTGTCTGTAATCATACTCGTGATTAACAAATCGGACTCCCGCGAAGCGCGGTCGTCCGATTTTGTTAATCACTCGTATGATTACAGACCGAATTGGACGACACGAAGTCCTGTTACCATTATTAAGCGGACACTTAGTCATTTTAACCTCCCATAAGCGGACACTATTTCTGGTCCCAGAGGTGTCTGCTTACAGGAGGTTTGACTGTAACTGAAGGCAACGGGACATTCTGTTTGTAGGCAAGAAGCCATTTACATGTACAGTTGAGCAGCCATTGTCGGGGAAATAGCAAGTGGCCACTTAATAGGGCTTAGTCATATTTTCGTCATCCCAACTTTTAGCCCCTGGGTCTCCGAGGATGTAAATTAGCATATGGTGTGGTAAAAAAAAAAAAACAAGATTAGTGACAACAGAATCAAGTCAAGACGATAATAAATGTGTTTTGAATGTTTTTATCAGTTGTCACCTTCTATTTCGGACTCTTGTCTGTTGTCAGCTTTTTCAAAACAAGACCAAACTACGTGTACTAAATTCTTGGTGGCGCTTGATAGGTGTAAAAACAATCCTCATCAGGATGGCCGCGGCCACTTAACAGAGGTGGCCACTTAATAGAGGTTTTATTTACAGTATTATACTAACAATAGTTTTGGGACTTTGATAACTGGCCGCTTAATAGGGGTTCGACTGTAGCCCTCGAAACATTGAAGACAAAAGTTATAAAGGATATTTTAAATTGGAGTGCTATTACAATGTAAGGGCAGTATGTATAGACAAAACAAAGACTTACCAGGAGAGCCTGAGTACAGTGTAAAAGGTGGAACGACAGTTTCAGGAGGGAGAACTGTGTTATCTGCTATGGCACAGCAGTCTTTTAACACACTCCGGCGACCCTTGAAAGCAAAAATACCAATTGGTTAATTAGCATTAACCATGCTATGGATCTAGGATCGATCTAGATCAGTTTGCAATTTTTACTTACAATGACGCAGTTTTTTCCGATGTGGACGTAGGATCCAACTTGGGCAGCATTAATACACAGTCCTCCTCGATAATTACATGGTCTCCAATGTGAAGTGGAAAGAATGCAACCCTACAAAATTATTGAAAGAAGACTCAGATATTAATTAACTTAAGACAGACCTTTCTTTACACTCATTTACAAATGTCGCAATCCCATTTTAAGTGTTGCTACAGCTTCAGTTGAAAAAGGCCATTCTGTAACAAACACTGTGTACCATGATAATGATTTGATTTAGAGCCAGGGTGATGTAGGAGATCAAGGGAGTGAAGACTCAGTAACTAAAGCCTGGACAGAGCTTAACCCTAGTTTCCATAACATGAAGCCGACCAGAGGTATTGCTACTCCACCTGGATGGGATGCCTAGTCCAAATTGCAGGCTACCCCCAGCATTTCCCTAATGGTTTGCCGGTACCCATTAATTTCATATTCTTGGGCGAAGAGAGGCACTGTGAGAGTTAAGTGTCTTTCCAAGAACTCAACACAGGGACATCCAACACACTGACCACTATACTACCACACCATTCACATATTACATAATATTATTATTGTATTTATAAAGTACAAACCCTTTGCTAAATTTCTTGAAGGGAGGTCTAATAACACTTCTCTTGCTTATCACACACTGCCGTCCAATTCTGACATTTGCAAGATCTCCACGGAGAATACAATCAGATTGAATGATTGTCTGAAAAAGGAAGAACGATCAGTAGCTCATTTTACTCTCAGCTAATCTAGGGAGGGACAGGGGGAGGACAGGGGGGAGGGACAGGGGGGAGGGACAGGGGGCGGGAACCCGGGAGTAAAGGAGGTGCGTGGAAGTCTACAGGAGGCGGGAGAAGAGAGGGCGGCAGAAAGCGGGATTCCCTGGGTGACAGAAACTAGGAGTAAATTTTGCAGTAGAAAAAATCACAAAGAAATGTAACCAAAATGATGTTATTTTGCATAAATTTTAATATTTTAATTATGATTTATGAATTGCTTATAATAATAATTTACATAATTTCTAAGTGCTTTTCTATTAGTAATGCAAAATTATCATTTCAACAGCTATATTTCTCGTTACGTCAGCTATTGTTATTAATATGCCAACCAGAACTATTGGCTGTTGAAACATGTACAAAGAGTTATTTTGTTTAATAGTTGGCAAATATTTTGAATAACAAAACAAAATTGACGTCATTGTTTGTAAACAGTGATCACTCCTATTGTTTGGAACGGGATAAGTTTATAATAGTAAATACCGTCTCTTGATTTAAAATTCACAATTTAAAATCAAGTAAGGCAATATTGCTATACTCAGTATATAAGCTTAAGTCTTACTGTGTTCAAAAACAGCTCAACAAATTGTGTCATGTTGGTAAGTACGTAATGTACAATTATTGTTTTCACTCACCTTTCCATTTAAAACAATGTTTTGACTTCCACATAAAACTGACTGGCGACTAACTTTATTTCCAGATGCCTAGGTAGTCAATAGATAAGTTAAATAGAAAATCAATAATTCTATGTCCCTCGTTGAATCACATATGCATGTAAAAATTGAATTTAAATAACTCGTCATTTAGGGAATTGTGTGAATAATTCGTTATACTCACAGTTTCTATGTACTCCGCCTTGTTGTAATACGTATCCTTTTGTTCCATCTCTCAGACCGATCTTTCCGATAACTGGCTTAAGCTTATTTTTGCTCGATAACGTTCACTACATTTCTCCTTTTCAAGCTGTTTCACTCTTCTCGTACATAAATCCCCAGGCGTTCCCGATCGCGAAGACTGGGCTCTAATTTTTGAGCGAATTTATGACTCTCCAGAGAGGGGTGATATGTCAAATAGAACTGTCATAGTTTTTCATATCAATAAAGTGCTAAATAATTTTCTTCCATTCCTCGCAGTAGAACGTATTATTATTTCTTACTATTTAACCCGTATAAAAGAAATATGGGGATCTATATAGAATTAATAGTGTTGCTTCGCGTGGACATCCCTCCCCTCCCGTGAAAGAAACGTTTTTGTTCATTCGAGGAAGCTCTTGTTTCGGCGTCTTCTAATCTGTGGAAAGTCATTTCGAATTTTCCGTGTTTTCCTGCGCCTTTATGGCTTGGAATCAGCGCCCTCCAGGACATCAGCCAGGCTATAATCCGGCTTATGTAAGTATTTCTACTTGCAATGCTCGTTGCTTGTACCAAAGTCCGTTGGAGGGACTTTGCTTAGCTTTATCGAACATTCTTCGGATGTTTTTTCAATGAACATTGCACTATAAGGGGGTTTAGCCTGTGCCACAGCCCACATCTACAAATATAATCTCCTGTATATAAACTGTCACGTGGCCTGACCTCCAGTAAATCTTGGTAGCTATATAATATTTTATCTAGTACGAAAATACATATTTGCCTACATGAAGGTACTTAAAAACAGTTTCTTCCATACTATTCCTCATATAAGAAATAGTAGTGATGAATAGAATGATTGCTTGCCAACTCTAGATCTCCCAGATAATTTGGGAGTCTCCCTGATACGAACCAATTCAAATCTCCCAGCATCCCAGATACAGACTGAGGAAAATGCCTTTTGGTATTTAATAATTTGTGCTTATTGCCCGGGGGGGGGGGGGGGGGGGGGGGGTACTCCCAAAAAAATTGGGTGGGGGTGTGCCGCCAGGCTATAGTAGTAAAAAAAAAAGTAGTAAAACTTTATTTAAACACGGTGTCAATTCACAATACATGCTCTTCCATCGAGCCGTGTATTAAATTAATTACAATAATAAATGATTACAATAATAAATTAAATTACCTAGCTAAATATGTTATTTACAAAATTATGTATAATCTATAAAAATTACTAACTATTTATTAAATTCGATAGATATTAAATACATGATTTAAAAGAGCTAAGAGTGGGCTGTGCCTTAGTGCTCAAAGGCAAGCTGTTCCAGAGGACGGAACCGCGATATTGAAAACTTCGTTTGCCTGCTTCAGTACTAGGTCTAGGAACGAAGAGGTTGTATTTCGAATTTCTTAGATTGTGCGAGTGGACACTGGATGTAGTTTCAAAAATACTATTCAGACGAGTCGGAGAAAGATTATGGAGAGTCTTAAACAGAATAACTGCTAGTTGCTTTGAACGCCTTCGCTCCAGAGAGTCCCAGCCTAGGTCATCGAGTAAAACGGAAGATCTAACATTTAGGTCAGAAAAAGTGATTAGACGCGCGGTTCTATTTGGAGTTTCTGGAGTCTTTCAGATTGACAAACACCAATACTGCCCACGGAGCTGCAATAGTCAAAATATGGTTGGATTAGAGCGTTATAGATCATAATAAGAGTCTCGCGAGGAACCAAGTTCCTAACACGTTTGATGGCCCCGAGGCCCGCGGATACTTTCTTGACAATATTGTTAATATGGGAGTCCCATGATAAGGTCTCATCCAAATCAATGCCAAGATACTTGTAGATTTTAGCTCTTTCTAGGGAGTGTTTGTCAATCTTAAAGTCAAACTGGTGGTTTAAATTTGCTAGCTTGTTATGGCTACCAAATAGTTATGGCTACTATAAAAACCCTTACCCTGTACCAGAGCACAAAACGCTAATTTTGCGACCCTGTTCCAGACTAAATGTTGAAAAAACTTACCCTGTTCCAGAGGATTTTAACGATTTTTTTTTCTAACCCAAAAGGCTAAACTATAAAGCAGCACTGCGAACGTGTACCTGTAAAGCTTCTTTAATACTCCTACGCGTTTTGTTTCGTCTGACTAATGTAGACTTCTTTCTACCCTATTCCAGAGTATAAATTACCGATCTTCGTGCCAACTTCTGGGAAACTGATACCCTGTTCCAGAGCAAAATGCTCAAAAACCATACCCTGTCCAGCGGCGCGTAACTACATAGCGTATATAAGGGAGTACCCCCCCCCCCGGGGGGGCTTATTGTAGCTGATTTTGGAGCATTTGTGGGTCTGCCAGTTTTTGGAGGTCGACAGCAGGTACTGTTAGGCACAAAAAATTGGTGATCCAGTAGACAGGCTTTCTTATAGCCTTTGGTGTTTGTTCTAAATAACATAAAAATATGAAAAGCCTTGAAGTTATAATAATCTGTTAAATTACACTTCTTTGAAATCCATATAATTTTCGGTGGCACAAACGAATGTTTACAAACACAACATCACAATATTTCCAGTTTAAGAATATGCCGCTGACCATTCTCAAGATTAGTGTGCGGGCTTTTGCTTTCCCGCAATTATTAAAAAAAAAAAGTAATTTGTTTTTTATACTTTTCTTGGCAGGGTGGCCAGTATAATTATGGTCAACCACAGGGATACCAACAGCAACCGCAGAGTCCCTATGGACCACCCCTCCTGCATCTCAATATCCTCCTGGTTATCCAGGGGGGTGGGGAGGTCGTCCAGCCCCTCCTCCTGGGGTTGATCCAGTGCTTTGGGAATGGTTCCAGGTAAGAACAATGCAACCTTTCCTAAATGGATTTTATTGTCAAGTTTCACTCGTTGAATCCTGTGGCATTACATTGTATATCTCATTTGACTGCAGACAGTGGATCAAGACAGATCTGGGAAAATAACTGCTAATGAATTGCGACAAGCCCTCTTTAACAACAACTGGTCACAGTTTAATCCTGAAACTTGCCGATTAATGATTGGCATGTTCGACAAAGATGAGTGAGTATTAAACTTCACATCTAATAAATTATAAAATATATCAAATAACTTTGGATGGGGGACTGCCTAATGGACAGGACACACAGATGGACAGGGTATCCATATAGACCTTATTCATAAATGGTGGCCAATTAATTATCCTTTTATATTCATGCTAATCAGTCCCCCTAGCCTCATTAGTATGTGCAAAATTCAAAATAATTTTTACTCTCAAATGAGGCTAGGGAGGCTGATTAGCATGAATATAAAATAATAATTAATCCACCGCCATTTATGAATGTATGAATGAGACCTGTCTATGTGATTGAACGTCACCCAAGCAGTAAAATTTCAAACAGCAGGCATTAGTCAGTGCTACTTCATTATTACCCAATTGCTCCATCCGGGCATAAACAGATCACCCATTTTATTCTGTGCAATAACAATGTCTGCTACAAAAATCAAGATGCATCTACATGTATGCAGGCCAAGGGCAATGATTAAGAACTACAGTAGAACCCCGCTAATTATCGAACTCCCAAGGGAAACAAAAAATAGTTAGCCAATGGTAAATGTCTCAAAAACTCCCTTGGGAGTTTGAGTTAGCGGGGTTGTACTGTACATGTATGTTACACAAGATGTCGCTCAACAAGCCTTTGATTGACTGTTCCTTTTTCATTTTTTGTAGATCAGGTACAATTGATATCTATGAATTTTCTGCATTGTGGAAGTACATTCAACAATGGAAGCAGTGTTTTGACAGGTACTACAAGAAAAAGCAAATTTGCACCATAATCATGTCATGTTTACAAGTTGAGAATTTTACAAATTTGTATACAGCTGAACGTTGCTTCAACTGTCACTGGCTGTTGTAGAGAGGTCGTTATAGAGAGGTGGCCTTTAAATAGTTGAAGCTCGACTGTAATGTAATTGAACCTCAATTTCCTAATTTCTCTTTCGAGTCAATGAATTGAGAATGGTGAACAGTGCTTTAATCCCGACTCAACTAAAACTGGAAGAGAGTGCAAATCTAAAAACTTGAAGCCCCTCCTTTTCGATCTTGATGAAGTATATATATAAGTTGATGTTCCCAAGGAAATAATATTATTTTATTGTTATTTTCCCAATAAAGCTTTGATCGTGACCGATCAGGATCAATAGATGCCAATGAACTGCAAACAGCCTTCACAAGCTTTGGATACAGACTGTGAGTGACCCATAGCTGCAATAACCCCAGTTTGTGTAGCATTATGCATGTGTCATCAGCTCTCGTGTAGTGTATAGTTAAGAGTATGATCTAAACACTTGGATGTACTCTCCATTTTGTCAATTGAAAGCTAAATTACAAAGACCCTTGAGAGGTTTTTTGACGTCAAAGTATTATTGACCCCTTCCCTGCCACACCTAATGGTCACCTACCATGTTCAATGACCGGCGGCCATATTGGATTTTGCTAACATTTGCAAAAAACGGAAAAACACAATATTATCTCTTTACCATTGCTATGCACAGGTAGATTTGGATAAATAATAGCCATAGAAAAGTTCCTGGTTCATTGTCTGATGAAAAGAAACGTCTGTGTCCATGTGATTGTTCATCTTCATTGTTGTCATTTTCGCTTGATGCGATCATCACTTTCAGATCGATCTGCAATCTGTCCATCGTCTGAAAAAGATTGTTCTAAACAGTTTTCTTCTTCAGTGTCATCTGTGCTGCTCCCTGCATCAAAATCCGAGTCCAGATCTGCAAATTTTCCATCCAGAACTTGTAGTTCACTTGTACAGCTATGTGACAGCGACGCCATTTGAGAGATACGCCTTCTGTGCGTTGGTCAGCGGTTGTTCCATGTACAAATAAGTACTTCTTGACGACCGGCATAAAGTTTGTCTCACTTATCTGAACAACCGAACAGCGGGAGAAAACGTTTTATTTGATGACGTATACATACGTCGTAGGTCATTTTATGTCACGCAGCTCATGATGTAAATATACGTCAATGGCAGGGAAGGGATTAATTTAGCAGAGAGAGGTTAATGCTGTAATTTGATAATTTGCTCTTCTTTCAGATCACCAAATTTCTGTAACCTGTGTGTAAAGAAATTTGATCGCACGAATGTTCACACCATGAAGTTTGACGACTTTATTCAGTGCTGTGTTATGCTCAAATCTTTAACAGATGCTTTTAGAAAACATGATCATCAACAGAGCGGCACAGTTACTATTAATTATGAACAGGTAATAAAGGAATGAGTGGCAGGGTGGTGGGAACCTGGGAATAAAGGGAGTTGGGAAAAGAGAGGGCGGTAAGCGGGATTCTCAAGGTGGCGGGAACTTTTTTTTTACAACATTGCACAATATTTCACAATAGAAAAAGCACAAGGTGGGAGCTACTAGGGAAGGAGCAGGAAATTGAATAAAATGTACAGGAAGAGGGGAGTTTAAATCCCCTGTGCCCCACAAAGGAATATTAGTTTATTATATGGCAAACTGGTCATTTATGAAAAGGAGCACTTTGACTGGTTCCACATGAGCATTCAGATATTTGTGATATGAGCTGCCAATATGGTTGTTCAAAACATGAATCACGATGTCAGCTGACAGCCCCTACTTTGTGAAGCAATTTGTACCATTTAATTCAATTTATATTCATTCAACTGCAACATTCTTTTTTTTTCCCTTACAGTTTCTAGAAATGGTGCTTGGACACACATTGACTGGCACATGAAAATGTTACCGATCAAGACTTCCCGTTCTGTATTCCCTGAGTTTCCTTGCAGAGAGTATAATGTCATCTTTTGAAGTGATCTATGGGTCACAGTACACTTCAAGTTTGCAGCAGAAATGCAATTTATATCAGACAGCTGTTGTAATAACTCAGTTACTGCACCTTTCGATAACATGCAAACTCTGCTCAATCAACGGTTGAGTTTTTCACTGCCGTCAATCATCTTAATGGACATCTGAGGAAACAGAAGCTCACTTCAACGGCTTCAAATGGTCACATTCATAGGTTGTGATTGGTAGATTTCAATCCATTTTGTTTACAAGTTTCTTTTTTTCAAGGTCGGTTGGTTGTCATCGTAATTATTATTATGATTGACAGCAGTGAAAAATACAGTCGTTAGTTGGGTTTTTAACTTCAGAGATCGCTTGTTATTGAAAGGCGTAGTAACCTTGCATATGTGTGGAGAAAAACTAGTATGAATATTAAATAAAATGTTAGGATGATAGGAAATTTCTTTGTATTATAGAAAATACAATACAACGACACTTAAAGCAGCCAGCATGTTTACAGTGTTGTTTTTAACTTCTGTGCAAGTAGTTTTCTTATCTTAGTTAGCCATTTATTGTGGAAGTGAATTTAATATGTTTTATTACATTAATTAGTGGAATGGATGCATGTAGATATATTTTTGCACACAAAATGGCAGGCTACTCTGCCTGGTTTTGTTTTTTATGTAAGATGTGGAAGGAGCCTGACAGCTCATCAGCGCCAACACTTTTAAAACTCTTGTTTCTGTAGCATGTTCAAAACATATAAAGATTGTCTTTGTTGCTGTGCTAATTATATATTAAATTATAACCCTTTGATCCTCAGCGTGATTAATATTCTATTCCTAGGCCACAACAATAAAAGAGAATAAAATACATCTTGACTTAAACCAGATTCTTGCAAAGTGAATACAATCAAATTAACCTATTAGGACACCTTAATTAGCCGACCAGTTAATTTATGAGAAAATGTACTATGTGTTACAGATCAAAACTGCTGTCTGTGATAACAAGGTGTTTGTAGCAGGTGTCCCTAAAGGGGTTTGACTGTAATATTATAATAATATTATTATAATATTATTTGAGTGGCATTTATTTTATGATTATATATTAAGTACTTATTATATAACCAAATTAAGCATAGTTTAACTGTAATAATTGAAGGGTCAAGTCGAAAACTAAGTGAGCAAAGCGCGTTTGCTCACTTAGCATAGTTTTCGACTTGACCCTTCAATTACAAATAATTTTTGTAATAATTACAAAAATTATTTGTAATTATTTTTATTCCGGCGTTCCTGGTTTCTTGTATGTTTCAGGTTTTAGTATTCCTGCGTTCTGGCATTCCGGGTTTCAGTACTTGCTGAGATTGCCAGCTACAGCCTGGGCTTAGCAGCAGCTCTAGTTCATAAAGTTATTTCAAGTTATGCTGACTTGCAAAATTAATATTTGATACCTGACTTGGAAAGTCCCTAGTTGTGAAAGTCGAATTTCAAATGATGCAATATTAATACATCTGCATGATTTGTGTATAACTGCATGAGTACTTCCCCTGGATGGCTCGATCTATTAAATCCAGCCCAGTTCTGAAGTGTAGCTCATCTAGTAAATATGCGTTTATTACACGATTGAGTATCGAAAGTGAATACCAAAATTGGTTTGCTTTACTATGTTCTGTATTGTTACAAACTCGCGCCACCTACTCAACCAATCAGATGCTAACACAAAATCAATCATGGTTTTTGGATTTATGTCGTTTTGGTTATTAGCGGATTTTTGGTTTTGGCTGGGTTTTAGGTTTGGTTTTGGTTTTTTGTTTACGACACTCAATGAAAACCGCTCTATGTACATGTAATCCCTGGGTTGCAAATGGTTCACTTAGCTTGTCAAGTCAACAATATTACCGTAATAACTAATGGATCCTTAAAAATATTAAATATTGTTTTTGTAGTTAGTCAGGTCTTCCTGAAAAGGAAATAAAAGCCGGGAAAGATGCCATTCTTATTTTATTGTTCACTTTACTATTCTGATTATAATATAAATAACAATTTATTCAAGGGCTGAAATTTCATGTGGCAGTTACTATAAAAGCACTAAAAGCCCCTGGGGGCTTTTTTAATTTCAGGCCCCAAGGAGCTTATTAGAGAGTGGGGCTTAATAGGGAAGGGGGGGGGGGGGGGAGGTATTTATGCAAATTGGTAAATTATGCACTCGCCAGATCTGATTGAAAATTCATCAACTGAAATATGCATTTTCAAACGAAAACGTATTAGTGTGGATGGGACCTTGCATTTCCTAAATAATGATTTTCACCAGGCTCACACAATCCCCCTTCCCCCCTTCCCCCTTCCTTGCTTCTAGTCCCAGTCTTCTCTCTTGTCGAGGTAAACATGGCGGACGGACCTTTGCATGGAAGCCTTGTAGCTGTTCCTCTCTTTGAGGTCAATGAAGGATTTGAATGTTCACTGATGGTATAAAACGATGCATGAAGACTTTCTGATTTCACAGGTAATTGCAGTGAAGTTGGTTCAATTTCCGAGTCTTTGTAAATCGTGACAGATCATGGACATCATGATCGCGTGTATTTTACTTTCTAAATTTTAAAGCTCGTCCAATTCATTTGCTTGTAGCTCTGTAGTTTAGTATTGAAAGTATAGTTAATTAATATCCTCGCGATATTTTTCGCGCAAAATGTGTCAAAGGCTGTTTCAAGTATTGGTATAAAGCTAAGTATAACCTTGCTTGTGGGACAGGGATGGGTGCAACTGATATGGTGTTAAGGTGGGGGGGGGGGGGGGGGGGGGTGTCACGATAGGAATTCGAGATACAGTCGAACCTCTACTAACGGCCCCCTCTCCACAACGGCCACTTTTTTTTTGTCCCGGTGGACAGGCAATACATTCACTCTTGTTTTAACCTCTCTACAACGGCCACCTCTCCACGGCGGCAATGATTGGCCACTAAAGTGCGTCTCAGCTGTCAAAATAACCTCTCCACAACGACTGACGAACGGTACTGTGTACAAAACCCCTCTGTGTTTTTAAAATTGCATTGCAAAATTGCTCCCCCCCCCAAAAAAAAAAAACCCATCATATTACACCCCTACCTCCCCATAACGGCCACCTCTCTAACAACGGCCACTTACCTCTGTCCCCAAGGCCCGGGGGAGTACTCAAAAAAGTTTTATACGGGGAGGCTCCGCCCAGAGGTCCAACCCCTTACCCTTTCATATACCATTTTTCACAGAAAAGGTACCCCTTTCATATACCTTCCACAGAAAAGGTACCTCTTTCATATACCCTCCATAGAAAATGGTACCCCTTTCATATACCTTCCATAGAAATTATGAAAATGGTACCCCTTTCACATACCTACAGTAGAAGCACTGCATCCCTTTTCTATACCCTTGTAATGAACTTAATGAACAATATATATCACCAGAAATCATCAAGCATTACCAGTAGAGATGTTAACCAAACAATAATATCATTTACTTTTGAAATCCCTACCCTTTCATATACTTCAACTCGTGAAATCCCTACCCTTTCATATACTTCAACTCGTAAAATCCCTACCCTTTCACATACCTCGAGCCTAAAAAAGGACCCCTTTCGGGCGGAGCCTCTTCGTATAGTCCATGATAGGGAGTACCCCGGGCCCAAGGTGGCCGTTGTGGAGAGGTTCGACTGTATGATTTTGAAAACTGCTGTTTGTTCAAGTATCGCTATTATCTGTAGCATAGCTTTTGAATATTTCTACTGCCTTGTACAGTTTTCCAAATCTTGATTTATCATTGATATTTTGAAAGCGTTCTCCACTTCGCAACCAGTTGAAAAATATAATTGCGTTCGACGAAGGAGAAGGCATTATGTTAACCTCGTCAGGCCAGGATATTTTGAGATTTCACTGTGTGCGGATTGATTGAAGACTGCAACAGGCCTCGTTTTTGCGCTGTCTCGTTTTCGTGTATGCTGGCTGCAATGTTCCAGTTTTTTGCACCCAGATTTTTGCAGTTTTTGCAGCACCCAGTTTTTTGCAGCATCCAGTTTTTTGCAATGGCTCCTTTCCACCAACCACCCCACCCACCTCCTAAGGTAGACTGTTCTTATATTTCTTTCTTTCCTCCTCTTTCTTCATTGTGGTACAACATAGCACAACATTCTTACAGATCTCGCTGGCTATCACCCTCACATACCAAAAATAATAAATCCAAGCTTCACGAGGACCTGCGAGTCACGTATTACGAGTTAATGCTTTGAGAAACTGATCCGAAGTAGATCGATCATACAGTAAACACCCGCTTATAAGAACCTAGTGGATTAAGAACCTACAGGCTGAAATTTGGAAATTAGACCCCCATCATATAAGAACCCATTCAGCCTGACATTTGAAATAGGTTCTTATTTGTAAGATCAGTCCAATTAAGTTAATTCAAAAAGCAGGCATTGTATGAGTAAAATGTACTTTACTACAACTGTACAATACTTATTTGATCTATTGAGTTGCCTACCTATTATCTAAAAATCCAGCTCCCAGGATTAAAGTACTACATGTATTCTGAACAGTAGCAAACAGTTTAAACCCCTGAATTAATAAGAACCTAATTAAGAACCTAAACAGCCTGATTTCCCACTAAACACCCGATATATAAGAACCTATTCAGGCTGACTTGTAAAAATGTAGGTTCTTATAAGCGGGTGTTTACTGTATCCTAAATACACGGATCATCAATCGAACACACTTCGGAACACACAAGCAACTGTTTATTGTGTATGCCTGTACTTACTGGTCTTACTGATACAGTACGTGACAGCCTTTGGAACACAGCAAAAAAAATAGTGACTATATCTCATGTTTATATTTGCCTGTACTGAATTTGTTGAACAGTCAACATAGTCACACACACACAAAAAAAAAAAAAAAAAAAAAAAAAAAAAAAAACAGTCATTGGAGTCAGATTTTGTAATAAGCCCCCACCCGTCATTGTGTTATATTAAACAAACTATCCAGTAAAAACTGAAGGTAACTGTATAGTGGTGCTTGTACATGTAGTAGACTGTCAAATATATGGAACTATTTCGAAAATATATGTTATATCGGTCAGCATACCGGCCATTTTATTGCCATTCAGAGAGTCTAACGTACTTTCCTAATCTGGTGATTACTGCTAGTATAATATTATTGTTTTATTGTAAAAGCTCTATTAAGCCAATTCCAGGCCCCAAGAAGGGGGTGGGGGGGGGGGGGGGGCTTATTAGAGAGGGGGGCTTAATCAGGAGAGGGAGGGCTTATTTCAAATCATAAATTTGCGAGAAAATCAATATTAATTTTTCAAACTTCACTATTACACCACTAACTAAAACAGAACAAGAAATGGGTTATGTATCACCGTATTACAAATGCCACGTTTCAATACAAAGTTAGTGGACTTAGTGTAACGGCAGAAAATATTGCTGAAACGTTATTTACATCAGCCTGACGAAAATCAATGTAGATGCTATGTTTAGCATAAAAAACTCTGACCTCTAAACGGGTGGGGGCTTATTACAAAATCTGACTCCTAGTCTGAAGTGTCAGCCGCCTCATCGCTCCAACCCCCCCTGGCCCCACGGGGGGGTTGGAGCGAGGAGGCGGCTGGTTTTTATTAGAGACGGGGGGGGGGGGGGGGGGGCTAAATCCAACAAATTGATTACATGCATGCTTTAATGCATGAAAGAAAAAACTCTTCCACTTTTTACCATGCACCTCATGCTATATACCAATCAAAGAGAACTCGGCCCGACAAATCGTAGCGTGTAAATTAGCCTTAAAGGCTTGCTAAACAAAACCAGTTTTGCTAGTGCTTCTGATCAATGAAAAAAATGAGGGAAGGAGCATTTCTATACTAAAAGCAAAACGATTAAAAGAGGATTCATATGCCCGTGATCATAGAATCGAATAGAAAGATTGACTGCTTCATTTTTATCGTCTTTCAAAAAAAGTAATGGGATGAAAGGATTTATGAGTTGTATATAATATTGGTCATTGCTTTTATTGATGTGGTGGCTCCTAAAGGAGCCGTTTGTTTTGTGAGGGATGTAATCCACTTATGCTCGCTCTCCGCGGATTCGGCGGGCCAACTGAATGTCCTTGGGCATGATGGTGACGCGCTTGGCGTGGATGGCGCACAAGTTGGTGTCTTCAAACAGACCAACAAGGTAAGCCTCGCTAGCTTCTTGAAGAGCCATCACAGCAGAGCTCTGGAAACGCAAATCGGTCTTGAAATCCTGAGCGATTTCTCGCACAAGACGCTGGAAGGGCAGCTTGCGGATCAGCAGCTCGGTGGATTTCTGGTAACGACGGATCTCACGAAGAGCGACTGTACCAGGCCTGTAACGATGAGGTTTCTTGACTCCACCGGTGGCAGGAGCGCTCTTACGAGCTGCCTTTGTGGCGAGCTGTTTTCGTGGAGCTTTTCCACCAGTTGATTTACGAGCAGTTTGCTTTGTACGGGCCATTTTCGAGGATCACGAGAATTATTTTCCGTTATGCCGTTCTGACCTCATAAAACAATTTATATCTTGGCGGGCTTGACGTTGATTGGCGGAAAAGGGAGCGATTTTATTGGCTGGCAAATATATTATACAAAATTTGTATTCATACTTCGATCCAATAGAGATAATTTTACTTGCTAAGGTCAGCTCATTTGATGGCTTAACCCTGAGATCAATTCTATAAGTATGTTTATAGTTCCTTGTCTTCAATCTTGTTCACACAGAGAGAAGTTTGTCTTTATTCACGTATTCCAAAAGCTGTGTGAGCCACAAACCGTCTGACCACGTGTTTTGTGATGGGCTCTAAGTTAAAATACGCTGAATATGCATGATGTGGTCTGTGTTGTCTTTTTTCAACCAATAGAAATATTTGACGTTTCCTGAGAGGTCGTTCATATGCCTATAAAAAGCCGAAACGGCGGTTAAGTTCATTTTCAATCAGTTACACAACTAGCAATCAACATGTCAGGTCGCGGTAAAGGAGGCAAAGGTCTAGGAAAAGGAGGCGCCAAGCGTCACCGAAAGATCCTTCGGGACAACATCCAAGGCATCACCAAGCCAGCCATCCGTCGTCTTGCTCGCCGTGGTGGTGTCAAGCGAATTTCTGGCCTGATCTACGAGGAGACTCGTGGAGTTCTCAAAGTTTTCCTTGAGAACGTGATCCGTGATGCTGTGACATACACCGAGCACGCCAAGAGAAAGACTGTGACAGCCATGGATGTGGTGTACGCTCTGAAACGACAAGGCCGTACTCTGTACGGATTTGGCGGTTAGACGCAGTCTGCCAACACAAACAAACGGCTCCTTTAGGAGCCACCAAATCTCTCAAAAGTCATGACCAATAAAATGTAATAATAGTAAGAATAATCCAACGTTCTCCTTTCTCGTTCTATAAGATTGTGATATGAAATAGCGACAAAGTATTCTCCCCTTCAGACTGTAATTTTTAAGTTATTTTGTCTAAAGAGCATCGCTGTTTGATCGAAATAGAAAGGCACGCTGACCTGACAGGGGATATAAAATAGAAACAGACATTTACCCACACCAAAATCATGTTTTTATGGATAAGCTGAATGATCGTTCAGTTACACGAGTATTGTGTAACCGCACTGGACTGACTAACTCGGATGTTGCGCACTAGAAACGTTCGACGCGCATTTCTAAAGGCATATTCGACTAACCATGTTCGTGTTTATAACAAGAACTCCGCTATCAGGAGTGTAGTTCGTTGATTAATGGAAGAATGTATGCATGGCTACCCTGGGCCCAGAGAATTTGAGCCGCGAAGCGGCGAAAGCAAGCCTGGCGACAGCAAGCCGCGAAGAGGCAAAAGCGAGTCGCGGAGCGGCGAGTCTCTTGCGCGTCGTTTTGATCGAGTTCAGTAGAAGAAAGAAAACCTCTGGGACCAGGGTAATGCATGGCAGTAGTTGAAAAAAACTTTCAAGCTTTTATTTCTTAGCGGGCATAGGCGGTATGATTATTTTAGCGCCGCAAGTATTAAGTTTTCAAATTTTCAATTCGGCGCCTTTTTTACGTTAGCGTATCCCACGCGCACTGTCGCGTGAACTGTTTTAGCATAAGAAAGAATAAAAGCTAACTGAATTTCGATTTGCATTTGTTGTGTTGACATGAAGACTGAATAAATAATGAAACGGGTATTCTAGTGGCGGGAAAGAACAGGATAAAATCTAACGAACGAGCGACAAAGCCCGGCGAGAAAAAAAGTTAGTAATTTGGGCGGTAAAGGGGTTAGATCTAACGGTTTTATTTAAACATTGCCAAATGGGTCAAAAGTGAGAAAGACTACTTCGGATCATTGGGCATAAGTTGGCGCGACTGACTTATAAGTTCTTTATCTAAAGAAAATAAAGTTCAAAATGTTGATCGTGACTTTTTAACATTTGGTGGCTCCTAAAGGAGCCGTTTTTTTGTAAATGAAAGCTTGTTTAAGCTTTTGCTTCTTCTCGGTCTTCTTGGGCAGAAGTACAGCCTGGATGTTGGGAAGAACACCTCCCTGTGCGATGGTGACACCGGCGAGCAGTTTGTTCAACTCCTCGTCATTACGGACAGCCAGCTGAAGGTGACGGGGGATGATTCTGCTTTTCTTGTTGTCACGAGCAGCATTGCCCGCCAACTCGAGGATCTCGGCGCTCAAATACTCGAGCACGGCAGCCAAGTACACTGGAGCACCGGCGCCAACACGCTCACCATAGTTGCCTTTGCGAAGAAGACGATGGATACGACCAACTGGGAACTGAAGCCCTGCTCGGGATGAGCGGGTCTTGGACTTGGTGCCCTTTGCCTTTCCTTTACCGCGACCAGACATGTTTCGTTTGAATTTGCTTTCACGAAAGTTGTGGAAGATTAGCTAAAATTGCGCGGACTGTAAAATTTATAGCTCATCTCTTATGCAAGAAGGATCGAAAAGCACCAATCAAAACTGCGCGGTTGACTGATAACATTTCAAAGAACCTTTGCATACAAAGGAAATGACATGCAAAAAATGCTGGAGCTAATATTTAGGCAAGGCTAACCAATCAGTAACGACAGATTTTCGATCCGTATGGTAATCGATCTTTAGTCATTCTAGTATAAATACAAGATTGATCGAGTTGTTTGGTATTTCAAATCCATTCTGATCTACAGACATGGCACCCAAAGTAGCAGGAAAGAAAGGCGAGAAGAAAGCCGGAAAGGCAAAGGCCGGTTGATGGAAAGAAGAAGAGAAGGGCTAAGAGAAAGGAAAGCTATGCTATCTACATCTACAAGGTGTTGAAGCAAGTTCACCCGACACTGGTATCTCCAGCAAAGCCATGGGCATCATGAACTCGTTCGTCAACGACATCTTCGAGCGCATCGCCACCGAAGCTTCCCGCCTTGCCCACTACAACAAGAAATCAACCATCAGCTCCCGCGAGATCCAGACCGCCATCAGGCTGCTTCTGCCGGTGAACTGGCCAAACACGCAGTCAGTGAAGGAACCAAGGCTGTGACCAAGTACACCAGCAGCAAGTAAACTCACTTTGTGGGTTTCCCGCCAAAACAAACGGCTCCTTTAGGAGCCACCAAATTGTATAAAAGTCAATGATCGATACAGTTCGCTATCAATCAAGCCCCATGTTAGTCCTTCTAAAGTTCCGTAAGCCTTTTCAATATCAACGCGGTTCAAAACAAACTAATAATCGCGGCCCACCGATGAGGCAATGTTTTAGTTTGCGCGCGCCAAAAAGGACTTGGATATCTGTACTCGTTTCGCAAGTTTATATACTTTACTGAGGATAAACGGATAATTCGTCTTTTTATGTTTCGAATCACTATTTCCTCTAGCATATCGTTGACTTACTGGCGCGGCTCAACTTGTATGTTGGTAGTTTTGGCGGCGTTATAAGACAACACAGTCATAGCCAGCGAGCAGCCCACGTTTGGGGGTCCATGCGTGAGCGAGAATCACGCGCGTGGCTTTCGCCGCTCGCGCATCTCGCGCGTGATTCTCGCGGCGTTCGCGCGTGGGCGCCAAAACGTGAGCTAACACAGTCAGGGAGTAAACTACCTTACCATATTAATTAACTCACATGCCGGATTGCTGATTTTCTAATAATAATAATAATAAAGCGAATATTTATATACACCTTATTCGCCGTATTTACTCGAAAAAGCGCCGCCCTCGAATGAGCGCCGTACATAACAGCAAAAATACTAATAAGCGCCGCCCTCGAATAAGCGCCGTACCCTCAACAACAACGCGGCGCTTATTCGAAAGGAGGCAGCTGACTTATTCAAATTGCCAACTGCGGCAATTTATTCCCATATCTAACAATATTTTTCATTTCGAAATGCGTATATTATATGAGTTTTAATAAGCGCCTCCCGCGATTAAGCGCCGTCCTCGAATAAGCGCCGCATCAACGAGTCAAAAAATTCGCGCGCTTTTTCGAGTAAATAAGGTAATACGCGCGGATATTTGCGAGTTGCGTAGTATTTTACGAGCCCGTATAGCGTAGGGGCGAGGAAAAATGCGAGCAATGAGCATGATTATATGGGCAATAAGGCTGGTGTCCATAGGCGCCCTGCATCCAAGGCATAAGTGCCTTCCCTTAAATAAGCGCTGCATCAGAGTCCAAAAATTTCACAGGCGCCGCGGCACTTTTTGGAATTACAAAATAATGGTATTCCATCAGATCATATTGCCTTTCAGCACTGCTTTGTTCGACGTCTGTATACAGTCGACCCTCCCGTAAGCGGACACCCTTGGGACTAGAAAAGTGTCCGCTTAGGAGAGGTGTCCGCTTATGGGAGGTTTCCGTTAGTGGAGGTTCGAGGTATATTAAAGTTGTTTTTTTCACTTCTAGAAAAATGCATGACAGTGGAGATGGGCTCTTTCAAGAATGGTTTAACACTATCAGCAGTATTCTCAATCAGAGTGGGCATTTGAAAGAGGTTTCAACCCAGTTTGGCTTGCTAAGATCAGACGAGGAGAGAATCTCATTTGGACTGAGTTTAGCTTGTGTTAACGATGTTATGACCGTGAAACATTGCTTCAAACCAAAATCTGCATCAGAGTCTACGAGGCTACGCAATGAAGGAAACAAACTGTACCAGAAGAAGCGATATCGTGAAGCACTAGAGGTGTATTCCAGCAGTATTTTGAATGCGCCTGTTGAAAGTCATGGTAATGAGCTTTCTCTTGCTATTGCTAACAGATCTGCAGTATTGTTTCACTTAAGAGAGTACCGTCAGTGCTTGGAAGATATTCAACAGGCTTTGAGTCGTGGCTATCCATTGGAATTGAGGTATAAGTTGCTTGATCGTCAAGGAAAATGCCTCTTTGAACTCGGTCAGAACAACGAGGCATTGGATTGCTTTCAGCAAGCAAAGCAGGCTTTGAGTGAGTCAAAGCTAGATCACAAGAAAAGGAAATTTGGTTGAAAGACCTTGAAATGGAAATATGCAGAAGTCAGGAAATACAAATGGGCAAAACTCAGGAGATGCTAAGAGATTTCACTTCAACATTCCCAAAACGAGTATTTGAATTACCGCAGCTTACTCATAACGAAAATAGCAAGTTTACATCAGCCTCTTGTGCTGTTGACATAGCAACATCCCTGTCACTGGTCGTTACCCAGTAGCGACTCAAGACATCCATGTGGGGGACATTGTGGTCATTGAAAAGCCATTTGCATCTGTTCTTTTGCAAAGACACTTAGAAACTCACTGTTATCACTGTCTGAAGCGTGTGACTGTCCCACTGCCTTGCTACCAATGCAGTACTGTCAGATATTGCAGTGAAGCTTGCATAAAACAAAGCTGGGATTCTTATCATTCAGTCGAGTGCCAGTACCTTGACCTTATCCATCAAGCTGGGATTGGTGGAAATGGACATCTGGCTCTTAGGATAATAGCAAAGGCAGGGTATAAATTTCTGAAGGACTTCTGGCAAGAAATTCAGCAAGGATTGTGTGACAATGGTGGCAGTCAGAGAGAATCGGGCTTCAGACAAGATGGAAGTTACATTTCATCCGATTACCTTCCAATCTACTGCCTTGTGACCCATTCTGAAGACAGGAGTATCAGTGATCTCTTCCGCCGCACAATAATGGCTATATTTCTACTGAAGACACTTCAAGGAGGTGCCTTTTTGGCAAAGATCCATGCTCTCAGACAGACCTTTCCTTCATTGGCGGTCTGATTTTGCGACATCTTCAGTCAAATCCTTGCAATGCACATGAAGTCTCAGAACTTCAACTGAATCTGAACTCTGTTGCCACGTCAGAAACTGGCGAAATCGCCTCAGGCATATATGCCACCCTGAGCCTTTTCAACCATTCATGTGATCCATCAGTTACAAGGAACTTCTGTGGTGACACCTGTGTTGTGCGTGCCATCAAGAACATTCCCAGTGGTCACGAGATCTCTGATAACTATGGTATGCTTTGTGCACTTAGCGCGAAACCTGAGAGGCATGATAAATTAAAGAGTCAGTATTATTTCACCTGTCAGTGTAGAGCTTGTGAGGAAGACTTCCCTTTGTATATGGAGATACCGAGCACGTCGTCTCCAGTTTTCAAGTGTGAAAACTGTCATACACCACTTCATCCTGTCGACAAAGTACCATCAACTGTTTGCACCAAGTGTCAATGTACTTACAATCTGCCGGAGATAAGAGCTGCTTTGAAAACCTCAACAGATTTGTACCAACAAGCCATGGATAGCCTTCTTGTCAAGGCAGATGTAGAAGGCAGCTTGTTTGTGCTCATATCTCATCTCAGACTTCTTGAGAAGTTGGTGTGCCGTCCGTGGAAAGATTACAACAACTGCCAGGAAGCAATCAAACAGTGTTATAGCATCATGGGAAACTGTCATGTAATGGAATGACGGGGTGGTTATTGACCATGAAGTGATTATGTTGATCTTTTTTTATTTTATTTTTAATTTAACTCATTTTATTTCATAATACCAAAACAAAGCTCAAAACAACATAGCCATATTTTGTAATGATACTGAAAAGAACCACAACAAAACAAAACTTACAACGGGTTAACCGTGTTCGTTTGCGACAAAGTACAACGTTATACTGCAGCAAGAAGAGGACAGTGATTCAGGGGCAGAGAGCGTGAACACAGAAGTTTAAATAGAGGACGAAGACAAAGGACACATTATAATGTTGTAAACTAACGTTAACGTTGATAAAAGTGTTTTATAGCAGGGTCTTTAATTTCGCGATTATTTTGCAAATCGCGAAAATTAAGTCCCGCGAAAATAAGTAACATTATTATACGACATAGCATTTTAGAGTGCGAATACGCACAAAGACGAGAGCAGATATGAGACCGTATTACACGGGTCTCAGTCCCCCTGACCGCGCGCTACGGAAAACTCTGTTGAAAGCCCATATTTTTGGAAAGAATTATGTCGTATAATAAACAATTTATTCAGCGGAAAGTTGTGTAATACGGCTGGGCATTTTTACTCGTCAGTGTTATTTTTTCTCGCCTAAAGGCTCGAAAAAATAAAAACTGACTCGTAAAAATACCCAGCCGTATTACACAACTTTCCGCTGAATAACCTCTATATATTATATAGATGTTACGTTTATGATATAACAACAGTACACTACTTTATAGTGGGAAGAAATGATTGTATATTTTAAGCTTGGTAGAAATATCATTATGAGAAAGATATTATTCTGTCAGTGACTACTTACTTACATGGATTGAAATTAAAAGAAAAAGAAAAAAGAAATAAAAAACTTATACAGTCGAACCCCTATTAAGCGGCCACCCTCGGGGAAATGGCAAGTGGCTGCTTTATAGGGATTGGCCGCTTAATAGGGGTTTATTTACAGTGTTATACTGATATTGGGACTTGCTGGCCGTTTAATAGGGTTTGGCCGCTGAATAGGTGGCCGCTTAAATTATGAGGGGTTCGACTGTAGTACAATATTATTGTGTATAAGCACTTATATATAATATAGAGGAATACAATTATCTATTAAATACTAAGGCCCCGTCCATACGTATCCGTTTTCGTTTGAAAACGCAAAAGTTTCTTTCCGTTTTTCAAAATTTCTCCGTCCACACGTAGCGTTTTCGAATCGTTTTTGCCCGTCCACACGTATACGCAAAAACGACTGAAAACGCTTCAAATGCCTCTAAAGGGCATGCGCAGCACTGAGTTTAGCCGAGCCTGCGAGTTGTTTGTGGATTTTTATCGCTTTCCTTTTGCTAGTCTTTGGAAAAAAGCATTCAAAAATGTCGAAAACAAGAGGCCGCGATCCTTTTGGTCAGCACAAACGCATGCGCGGGACCTTAGTTAAAGCAATGTCCTTAGAAGAACATCTTATACGAACACCAGAAAGCTTCCTTTTATAAAGGTACTAGTCTACATAAACAAAATAAACGTACTTCATTATATTTTGTGCTAATTTTACTCCCTAATCTTAATCTTTTGTTTTAGGTAATTACTATGAATATTAATATTAATTTAACTCGATATCTCACTCGTTCGCTCACTCGATATCGATTTGAACACATGAAGATAAATTTCACATCTCCGCGCACCCATGTATTATCCTATGTTTTTCTTTTCCCTGTTCGGGTCGCCACTTTCGAAATGAGGAACACCGTTACCTCTTGAAACGATATACAACAGGTCACAATAATACCCCTAGCCCGCTAAAACAAATTCTCGTCCCCAGAGGCCACGATCCTTTTGGTCAGCACCAAGAATCGAGACCTCTGGCCGGAACCAATTTGTTGAACATGCGCAGAGTACTCGTTCTATATTCTCAGCCAATCAGATTTGTCAGATTTGACGGTTAGTCCGAGATTCGCAGACTTCCGGTGTTGGAACCGGCCAGAGGTCTCGATTCTTGGTGCTGACCAAAAGGATCGTGGCCTCTGGGGACGAGAATGTCCTTCTTTTTGCTATAACATGTTACAGCTTTTTACCCTAAACCTGTTCTACATATTCAGCTTGTGAGAACAAAAAAGTTTTATACGGGGAGGCTCCGCCCAGAGGTCCAACCCCTTACCCTTTCATATACCATTTTTCACAGAAAAGGTACCCCTTTCATATACTTTCCATAGAAAATGGTACCCCTTTCATATACCTTCCACAAAAAAGGTACCCCTTTCATATACCTTCCATAGAAATTATGAAAATGGTACCCCTTTCACATACCTACAGTAGAAGCACTGCATCTCTTTTCTATATCCTTCTAATGGACTTAATGAACAATATATATCACCAGAAATCATCAAGCATTACCAGTAGAGATGTTAACCAACAATAATATCATTTACTCGTGAAATCCCTTCCTTTCATATACTTCAACTCGTGAAATCCCTACCCTTTCACATACCTCGAGCCTAAAAAAAGGACCCCTTTCGGGCGGAGCCTCCCCGTATAGTCCATTATAGGGAGTACCCCCCGGGGGTCTAGCTTCCTGGTAGGTAGCGATGTGGTCATTATGTTCTATTTGACGTCATGGAAATATACAAAGTGATTAGTTTCTAATGAAACTGTGGTGCTGCGTCGGCGGGCAAGTGAAACACTATGTTGATTATCAACTCAGAGTTGATAAAGGTAAATTAACCGCCGTAGCGAACTTCTAAAAGCTGACGTTTCGAGCGTTAGCCCTTCGTCGGAGCAAAGTGGAGGAAATATAGTCACTCCTTATAAAGCTCATTGTTGTTGAGTTATTGTTATGTTCTATTTGTCGTCATGGAAATACCCACTCCAAATTTGACTGTGACGAAAATGGGACCTCATTGGTTAAAGGTCAAATGCAACGAAATTTAGTATTTTTTCTTTTGTCGCAAAAACTGTTCTTTATACTGGCATCAATCATACTCAACCCTCAAAAGCTGGTTTGTGGCGCTTAAAAGGCACAAAATTGGCTACCACAGCTACCACAGTTGTACCTGACTGTGTAGCTGGCGCTTAAAGGGGTGCTTTGCATCCGCCTCGGCAGTAAGGACTCCTACGCGGCCTTAGGGCTTATGTTGGAGTCCGACGGCTATGCCATGCTGATGAGGCTTAACAAGACCGAAACAGCTGTCCATGGTTGCCATTGCCCGGGTGATATGGCTGTGCGCATGCGTAAGGTAATGGCCATACCGCGGGGTTGGTGTTCGTGTGTGCCTCTTGCTTTGTCCGTGTTTTTACAAAATTGGACAATTTCCGAGAATTTCCGACGGCTGAACGAAAACGAACCAGAAATGACCGCGCTTGGAATGGAAACGAATGTATGTTTTTGTGACGTCATATGTGGTGAGCTTATTTTCACGCGTGTTTTCGCTCGTGTTTTCGCGCTTGTTTGAAACTTGTAATTTTCTTGGGTCAAGTGTTCTGGGTTTGTTCGGAGATTATTCCATAGCGTATAATTGACGAAAATGGATGAAGACCTTGACATCTCCTTTGAAAATGCTCAAATACAACAAATTAATTAATCTCATCCATTCCTTGCATCTCTTCTCGTCGTTAGGGAATGTAAAAAAACTTACGCCTGATTAAAGGGCCCGTTTACACATGCGATTTTTGATGCGATTTGTCGCGGCGATTTAGCGGCGATTTATCGCGCAAGTGTAAACTACCTGCGATTTCACGGCGATTTGTATGGCGAGTTGTGGGAGAGGTCGATAAATCGCATCAAAATTCGAGCAAGTTCGAAACATCGGCGACAAATCGCATTCAAATCGCCATGAAATCGCAGCTGGTTTACACGGGCGATTTGGAATCGCGCGATAAATAGCCGCGAAATCGCATCAAAAATCGCATGTGCAAACGGGCCTACGACGGAGACGGAAACGAGAACGTCACAAAACAATAGATTTAATTAGTAGTACAATTGCTTTGCACGTGCGTTTTGAATTTTAGTACATTTCTTTGCCGTCCTCTGCAAAACAACAACGTCAAATGACCAAATTCAGGGTATTATGGAGAACGTGAACACACGACGGTGAATTTTCCTTTCTCTATCTGGACTTGAACTCTGTATAATCGCGAAATAGTTTATACATAGAGGAATGTGAATTCACTTTTTTAAGTGACGTTTTTGAACAGTTGCTACAGTTAAAAGCAGCACAAAATACCACACTTGTTGATGTTTTGAAACTGTAGAATTTTATAATTCCCGCTCTTCTCACGGACTCGCGCGGGATCCTGTGACGTCATATGTAGTGACCTTCCCATTTCCGACAATTTTCCGAAGTTTGCCCGAACGCTTCCGTTTGTGGAAGCTTAAAAAAGGCGGTTTTCAAAGTCGAATATCTCGGCGACGTTTTGTCCAAATCGTTTCAAACTTCAGAATATGATTATTCATAATATTCCCTATGATTTCGACTTAAAACTAATCTTACTAAAATTTAATTGCATTTGACCTTTAAGAGCATCGATGATTGACAGAATGATTTTCCCCGTGTAAATTGTTCTAAAGCAGAACCCTTTATAGATAGAAGGGTCGTTCGTTTCCCCAGATAAACCTACCAATGAAAAGCCGAGTTTTGACAGGAGCTCAAAAACAAAAAAATTAATGCTGGTATAATGATTCAGGAAATATATTCAAGTGAGTTGAGCGTTGAGAAAAACGTTACTAAAATGCCAACCTCGATCCCAGGCTCTCTCTCCGTTTCCTCCCTTGTTGAGAGAGAACCTGGGATCGAGGTTGCTAAAATGCGAAAAAACTAAGCATCGCCACAGCAATACTAAACTTCTCAAAGTGAGCCGGAGCAAAGCACAAAGCGTCCATGTGGCCATGTTTACTCCAGGATAATTCACCCCATTGAATTCCCTGGTAAATCTAAACCATGGGCATTTTGCCGAGGGAAAGTTGTACTTGGGAAATCACGTTTTCCTGCTCGTGTTTTAGCCACGTGAATTGGGAAAAGCCACGTGAATTGGGAAAAGCCTCGTGAATTGGGAAAAGCCACGTGCGATGCCGGAAAGAAAATAAATGCATTGACGCACATCCTCTGGCCTGGCTGGGGCCTCATTGGATAAAAGAATCGATGATTGACAGAACATTTCCCGCGGAGAATCTGATTGGTCAACCGCGTTGATCATTGACAGAAAAGAATTAGATGAACCGTCTTCTAAAACAGAACGAACTGATCGACCTTCCCTTTATAAGAAGAGGAACAACACAGTATAAGAAACGAACATGGGTTGCACTGTAACGCGGCACAAACCGGCAGGGAACAGCGATAGCCTCATGAGAGAACAGAAAAACACCGTGGCCACCGAAGAGATAAGCAGTGACAGTAGCGAAACTGAGCGCGTCGTACAAGCTACTGGAAAACTGGAACACGAACACAAACCGACTCCGCTAACAGTAGCCCGCGTGATCCGGGAAATAGGAGACGTCCACACGCAAGCTACGCGAACAGACCCTGATTATTCGTGGTTAATCAAGTAGAGTGAGTGATCGGTTGGACAGAAACAGAAAAGATCGGCAGACCTTTACAGAAGTAGAGTAAAAATCTTCAGGACGAACGCTTCTCGTTTCAGCGACATCAAGAGCGGGATAAGAGAACTTTTTACATTGGTTCGCTGATCCAACACTCAGGTTCGATTCAAACTCTGTTATAATAGAATGTACGAACTTCGATCAAGAAGTGAATTTTCTATTTTTATTATTATTGTAATAAAACAGTCGTCTAAGATATCCTGTTGAAAATGCCTCTAATGTAAAACGCAATCAGTAATAAGACAAACAGCGAAACATGTTATGTTCACGAAATTAACTCTATGCGCACTGTCAGTCGGACGATCTCAAGACTGCTTTAAACTTGTTTTTGTTATTTTATTCGTTGTGTAGATATGATTGTATTATATCTGTATTTTTATCGCTGAGGTTGTACTGGTCTGCATGATATTAAAAGCTGAGTTTATTTAAGATAGGAGAAAGACCTATACCCGAAAAAAACTGACCCACATTGAAAAATTTTCAACAGAATTTCTCTTTCAAAGAGAGCTTCATTTTGTAATTCTCCGGGTTCTGAAAATTAGTGTAAGCAGTATTAAACTAGAAAACTTTACCAAAACAGTTTCGTTTCTCGTTCCATTTGCAAGTACGGGCTTTTATAGTTGTTCGAGCAGAAGATGTAAATTATGTTCGTAAGATAACTGAATTTTCTATTTTTATTATTATTGTAATAAAACAGTCGTCTAAGATATCCTGTTGAAAATGCCTTTAATGTAAAACGCAATTAATAAGACATGTTATGTTCACGAAATTAACTCTATGCGCACTGTCGGTCGAACGATCTCAAGGCTGCTTTAAACTTGTTTTTGTTATTTTATTCGTTGTGTAGATATGATTGTATTATAAACTAATTGCGATTTTGAGACGGCAATACCACATTATTGGCGGCTAGTTGGGAGAAAATATATTCCTTATTGGGCGGAGTCGCGAAGCAGTCGCGAAGTACCCTCCCCCCCCCCCCCCCCGGGAGTGGAACCCCGCCTTACGGCCACCCCGTTAATACGGCCATCTCTTTTTGGCCCGGCGAAATCGCACTTAATCTCTTGTATAAAAACTCCGTTAATACGGCCACCTCGTAATATGGCCAACGGCCAGATTTTGTGATCTCCGTGCGCCTATTTTCTTTGTAATTTTACCCCGCATTACGGCCACAAACTCGGCGATGGATTGAATATTGCAAATCATTGACAGAATGACTCCGTATGAGCAGGTTTTCATAAGCAGATTTTCATTGTTTTGACGAATTTGTGTCTGTTTTCGGATCTTCCTGTAAATTGGTTCAGGTTGCCTTTAGTGCTCGTTCGGTCGCTTTTGTTGTACATTAACATTACGGCCAGCTTTTTTTGGCCCGTAGGTGTCCGTATTAACGGGGTTCCACTGTACAAATTAACCGTAACACGACGAGGTCGCGTATTTCCCCAAATATGATGCTTAGTAGAAATGAATAAATTATACCATAAAGAATATATTAAATACCATTAGGATTACCTTATTTGGAATACAGATAAACCGAAAGAGAGCGAGATCGAGCGTGCCCCAATCGGTATCCAGTCTTGTAAAACATGAAAAACAAGAACTCCTAAAGTAGTTTACAAGCGGCCGATTACCTTAATAATGGGGGAAACAACAATCGATCTCTCCTCCCCCGACTCCCCCTCGGTCACTGTACTCTGAGGTGCACCCCTAAAATGAGCGAGAGTCAGCGTACGAACATGCGTGACGAGAAATATAAATATAAGAAATATAAAATTAACTTTCGTTACTTCGTGACACGGACCCCTCCATTTCCTGCTCTGTAGTGGCGAGTAGTTGAGGCTATTTTCCCTTGTCTAATTAAATATTTCGCTTGTTTCTTTACATGAAACGAGCTCTTACACGACACGAAAACTATCCGCGGTCACTAGACTCTGAGGTGCACCCTCCAAATCCTAAGAGTCACCCCACGAACCTGCTAACATCATGTCAACCGTGTAGAGGACTAGGGCTAGCGACATGAAAAAAACCCGTCCATTTCTAGAAGCGGCCGCTGGGCGTCGGCCGCTTAACAAACCATTCCCTTGTTAGTTTTCGTTATCAACTGGTCTAGCTTCCTGGTAGGTAGCGATGTGGTCATTATGTTCTATTTGACGTCATGGAAATATACAAAGTGATTAGTTTCTAATGAAACTGTGGTGCTGCGTCGGCGGGCAAGTGAAACACTATGTTGATCATCAACTCAGAGTTGATAAAGGTAAATTAACCGCCGTAGCGAACTTCTAAAAGCTGACGTTTCGAGCGTTAGCCCTTCGTCGGAGCAAAGTGGAGGAAATATAGTCACTCCTTATAAAGCTCATTGTTGTTGAGTTATTGTTATGTTCTATTTGTCGTCATGGAAATACCCACTCCAAATTTGACTGTGACGAAAATGGGACCTCATTGGTTAAAGGTCAAATGCAACGAAATTTAGTATTTTTTCTTTTGTCGCAAAAACTGTTCTTTATACTGGCATCAATCATACTCAACCCTCAAAAGCTGGTTTGTGGCGCTTAAAAGGCACAAAATTGGCTACCACAGCTACCACAGTTGTACCTGACTGTGTAGCTGGCGCTTAAAGGGGTGCTTTACATCCGCCTCGGCAGTAAGGACTCCTACGCGGCCTTAGGGCTTATGTTGGAGTCCGACGGCTATGCCATGCTGATGAGGCTTAACAAGACCGAAACAGCTGTCCATGGTTGCCACTGCCCGGGTGATATGGCTGTGCGCATGCGTAAGGTAATGGCCATACCGCGGGGTTGGTGTTCGTGTGTGCCTCTTGCTTTTTCCGTGTTTTTACAAAATTGGACAATTTCCGAGAATTTCCGACGGCTGAACGAAAACGAACCAGAAATGACCGCGCTTGGAATGGAAACGAATGTATGTTTTTGTGACGTCATATGTGGTGAGCTTATTTTCACGCGTGTTTTCGCTCGTGTTTTCGCGCTTGTTTGAAACTTGTAATTTTCTTGGGTCAAGTGTTCTGGGTTTGTTCGGAGATTATTCCATAGCGTATAATTGACGAAAATGGATGAAGACCTTGACATCTCCTTTGAAAATGCTCAAATACAACAAATTAATTAATCTCATCCATTCCTTGCATCTCTTCTCGTCGTTAGGGAATGTAAAAAAACTTACGCCTGATTAAAAGGGCCCGTTTACACATGCGATTTTTGATGCGATTTGTCGCGGCGATTTAGCGGCGATTTATCGCGCAAGTGTAAACTACCTGCGATTTCACGGCGATTTGTATGGCGAGTTGTGGGAGAGGTCGATAAATCGCATCAAAATTCGAGCAAGTTCGAAACATCGGCGACAAATCGCATTCAAATCGCCATGAAATCGCAGCTGGTTTACACGGGCGATTTGGAATCGCGCGATAAATAGCCGCGAAATCGCATCAAAAATCGCATGTGCAAACGGGCCTACGACGGAGACGGAAACGAGAACGTCACAAAACAATAGATTTAATTAGTAGTACAATTGCTTTGCACGTGCGTTTTGAATTTTAGTACATTTCTTTGCCGTCCTCTGCAAAACAACAACGTCAAATGACCAAATTCAGGGTATTATGGAGAACGTGAACACACGACGGTGAATTTTCCTTTCTCTATCTGGACTTGAACTCTGTATAATCGCGAAATAGTTTATACATAGAGGAATGTGAATTCACTTTTTTAAGTGACGTTTTTGAACAGTTGCTACAGTTAAAAGCAGCACAAAATACCACACTTGTTGATGTTTTGAAACTGTAGAATTTTATAATTCCCGCTCTTCTCACGGACTCGCGCGGGATCCTGTGACGTCATATGTAGTGACCTTCCCATTTCCGACAATTTTCCGAAGTTTGCCCGAACGCTTCCGTTTGTGGAAGCTTAAAAAAGGCGGTTTTCAAAGTCGAATATCTCGGCGACGTTTTGTCCAAATCGTTTCAAACTTCAGAATATGATTATTCATAATATTCCCTATGATTTCGACTTAAAACTAATCTTACTAAAATTTAATTGCATTTGACCTTTAAGAGCATCGATGATTGACAGAATGATTTTCCCCGTGTAAATTGTTCTAAAGCAGAACCCTTTATAGATAGAAGGGTCGTTCGTTTCCCCAGATAAACCTACCAATGAAAAGCCGAGTTTTGACAGGAGCTCAAAAACAAAAAAATTAATGCTGGTATAATGATTCAGGAAATATATTCAAGTGAGTTGAGCGTTGAGAAAAACGTTACTAAAATGCCAACCTCGATCCCAGGCTCTCTCTCCGTTTCCTCCCTTGTTGAGAGAGAGTCTGGGATCGAGGTTGCTAAAATGCGAAAAAACTAAGCATCGCCACAGCAATACTAAACTTCTCAAAGTGAGCCGGAGCAAAGCACAAAGCGTCCATGTGGCCATGTTTACTCCAGGATAATTCACCCCATTGAATTCCCTGGTAAATCTAAACCATGGGCATTTTGCCGAGGGAAAGTTGTACTTGGGAAATCACGTTTTCCTGCTCGTGTTTTAGCCACGTGAATTGGGAAAAGCCACGTGCGATGCCGGAAAGAAAATAAATGCATTGACGCACATCCTCTGGCCTGGCTGGGGCCTCATTGGATAAAAGAATCGATGATTGACAGAACATTTCCCGCGGAGAATCTGATTGGTCAACCGCGTTGATCATTGACAGAAAAGAATTAGATGAACCGTCTTCTAAAACAGAACGAACTGATCGACCTTCCCTTTATAAGAAGAGGAACAACACAGTATAAGAAACGAACATGGGTTGCACTGTAACGCGGCACAAACCGGCAGGGAACAGCGATAGCCTCATGAGAGAACAGAAAAACACCGTGGCCACCGAAGAGATAAGCAGTGACAGTAGCGAAACTGAGCGCGTCGTACAAGCTACTGGAAAACTGGAACACGAACACAAACCGACTCCGCTAACAGTAGCCCGCGTGATCCGGGAAATAGGAGACGTCCACACGCAAGCTACGCGAACAGACCCTGATTATTCGTGGTTAATCAAGTAGAGTGAGTGATCGGTTGGACAGAAACAGAAAAGATCGGCAGACCTTTACAGAAGTAGAGTAAAAATCTTCAGGACGAACGCTTCTCGTTTCAGCGACATCAAGAGCGGGATAAGAGAACTTTTTACATTGGTTCGCTGATCCAACACTCAGGTTCGATTCAAACTCTGTTATAATATAATGTACGAACTTCGATCAAGAAGTGAATTTTCTATTTTTATTATTATTGTAATAAAACAGTCGTCTAAGATATCCTGTTGAAAATGCCTCTAATGTAAAACGCAATCAGTAATAAGACAAACAGCGGAACATGTTATGTTCACGAAATTAACTCTATGCGCACTGTCAGTCGGACGATCTCAAGACTGCTTTAAACTTGTTTTTGTTATTTTATTCGTTGTGTAGATATGATTGTATTATAAACTAATTGCGATTTTGAGACGGCAATACCACATTATTGGCGGCTAGTTGGGAGAAAATATATTCCTTATTGGGCGGAGCCCAATACGGAATATATTTTCTCCCAACGCCGCCAATATATAGAGGATATTACACGGCGGCGCGAAGATATGAATTTTATTTTCGAGTGGTAAAAACAATATTTTACTCACTCGCTGCGCTCGTTCGTAAAATATTGTTTTTACCACGAGAAAATAAAATTCATATCTTCAAGCCACCGTGTAATTTTCTTTTTATTATATAGACAAACGACAAAAGCACAAACTTTATCGCGAACTCTTGCAGCTCGGTGGCTGGACTTTCCGAATTTCTCTCCTTTCGTCTTCACTTGCAAGGAACTCCTTGAATAATTTTAAGTCATATGAAGTTTTCTTCTTCGTGTTAACATTTTTCTACTCCTCAGTGAACGATTTCATGTCGGCTTCAGTGAATTTCGCGAATCTATCGGCGCTCGCCATTTTTCAACCGGAGTTTGGCAGCTTTGCACAAAAAGCCATGCAAAAGCGGGAAATGACGTCATCGATATCCTCACTAGTGAGGATATGGAAAATACGCCACTCGGGTCCCGGATGTAGTTTCGTATGAATTTTACGAGTGGTCTATTTTCCAGTAAAACACTCGTGTCTATATAATAAAATGTGGTATTGCCGTCTCAAAATCTCAATTAGTTTTGTATCGCGATTCAAACATTTTTGGACAGATTAAAAGGAAAATTCAGATTAGTTGTCGTTGATTGAAATATAAATTCCCACTACACGCAACGTGTTGTACACGAATACTTGAATACGAAAGCATTTTTGGTCTCGAAGAAAGTCCGACTTTTTTCGCCGGTAAATTGCTTATGGAAACAAAGGCGATTCAGAATTACGTCCCATGAAGATTTCTAAAGTACCAAACGACAATGAAACGGGAAATAATCCAATTTTGAACCGAAAAAACCTGTTCAAAAACATCTTACGTGATTTTACAACTTAGCGCGCGCACATCGCGAAAGCAGTTGAAAACGGTAAACAAACTCTTTCAAGAAAGAAATGATTTTATTACTCACCTTACGCTAACTTTTAGATTGAGGAAGTTGTACCGGCGAATAAAGCCTTCCATAACTGAGCGAATGACAAGAGATACAAGATTGTGCCGACGATTCATCGAAGCGAAAGTTTGAATTTTGATGCGTACGTGAGGAACCCAATTCACTGCCGCGATGTCAATTTGAACTTTGTAACCAATCACAGACCAGAAAAGTGAGACGGCAATACCACGTTTAAGGTGGCTGGTAACGGTTTACAGCCCTTGCGCTTTGATTGATCGATACTACCATCTTATATCAGTTGATGTTCAAATAAAGGTGTCGAACGATTGCCTAATTATCGGTGAACAAGTTATGATAATATTTGTGACATAATAGGTTACCATAGCAACAGTATTACCTGTCAAAAACACCCTTATTTTAGCTTTAAGTGCTTATAACTCAAAAACGAGCCCGGTGACCCCCATTTTTTATAATTGAATAATGATCAGCATGTTAAGATACAACTTTTTGCAAAGTTATGATTTTCGAAAATTTAGGGTAGCTCTGAATTCCCTCCGCAGAATTTTTTTAAACTTTGCAAAAAGTTGTATCTTAACATGCTGATTATTATTCAATTATAAAAATGGGGGTCACCGGGCTCGTTTTTGAGTTATAAGCACTTAAAGCTAAAAATAAGGGTGTTTTTGACAGGTAATACTGTTGCTATGGTAACCTATTATGTCACAAATATTATCATAACTTGTTCACCGATGATTAGGCAATCGTTCGACACCTTTATTTTAACATCAACTGATATAAGATGGTAGTATCGATCAATCAAAGCGCAAGGGCTGTAAACCGTTACCAGCCACCTTAAATAGAGGTTATTCAGCGGAAAGTTGTGTAATACGGCTGGGTATTTTTACGAGTCAGTTTTTATTTTTTCGAGCCTTTAGGCGAGAAAAAATAAACACTGACGAGTAAAAATGCCCAGCCGTATTACACAACTTTCCGCTGAATAATTTGTTTATTATACGACATAATTCTTTCCAAAAATATAGGCTTTCAACAGAGTTTTCCGTAGCGCGCGGTCAGGGAGACTGAGACCCGTGTAATACGGTCTCATATCTGCTCTCGTCTGTGTGCGTATTCGCACTCTAAAATGCCATGTCGTATAATGTTATACGACATAGCATTTTAGAGTGCGAATACGCACAAAGACGAGAGCAGATATGAGACCGTATTACACGGGTCTCAGTCCCCCTGACCGCGCGCTACGGAAAACTCTGTTGAAAGCCTATATTTTTGGAAAGAATTATGTCGTATAATAAACAATTTATTCAGCGGAAAGTTGTGTAATACGGCTGGGTATGTTTACGAGTCAGTTTTTATTTTTTCTCGCCTAAAGGCTCGAAAAAAAAAAACTGACTCGTAAAAATACCCAGCCGTATTACACAACTTTCCGCTGAATAACCTCTATATATTGACGCCTCGCTCACTAAGCAAACCTATAAGCGGATCGCGATACTATCTCTGTATTTTTATCGCTGAGGTTGTACTGTATGATATTAAAAGCTGATTAAATTATGATGCAGACTCATCTTTCCTGGTATAATATAAATTGATAAGAGTTGAGCTTTGTGACTCAGGAAAAATATTTGAAATAAATCCAAAAGCTTTCCACGTCTGTGGACTTGTTCACTTGGACATTGAACGCGTGTACGGAAGTGAGACTAGGGCCCAGTTCTCCGTTGAATTCGGCTCTCCAACAGATTGTTCCATACGGCGGTAGTTTGTATCTTCCTCCGTCTGCATTGAAGGAAGGTTTGTTGGTTCGGATGTAGATGGCCTCTTTTACACCTCTTTCAAACTATCTGTGGTCAACCGACAGGATCTTAGTCTTATCCAAGGTAACTATCAGGGGCGTAGCCAGCCTTTAACCAAGAGAACAAAAAACAAACCGAACCGAACATTGCGCGCGCCGCCCGAGAAATTCCTCACATATCGCAATCAATGATCAATTCCTTACCAGATTTGGTCCTTGCGCTGATATATTCCGGCCTTGCTGAACACGTTGAGCTTTTGTAAAACGTTGTTTAGTGTACTAAGGCCAGGATATATGTAAGGCCGGGATATATTTAGCAAGTTTTATATGCATCAAGTTAACAAAACCTCGGAAATATTGCTGTAAGCACTAAAAATACCTGTCATTTTACACTTGATCGAGATCGATTTTTGACGAAATATCTCGTGGAGAATGCTGAAAATAGCATTTCCGAGCATCTAGATTTCAAAATTTTCGGGGGGGGGGGGGGGGGGAGGGTGCATGCCCCCAAACACCCCTAGAGGCTCGCGCCCTAGCCGCTCGCTTTAGAGTCACCCATCATGATGATCTCGGGCTTAAAGGGTAAAAAGGGCTGGCTACGAACGCCCCTGACTGTGTGGTCTTTGTGATCTTGGTGGATATGTTTAGACACTTCAGAATTAACTGAGCTTCTCCTCTTGTGCTCCATAAATCTGGTTCTCATGGTTCTCTCCGTCTCACCTATGTAACTTGCGTCGCAGTCATCACAGAAAATGTGATAGACTGGACCTGTGGTCTTTTCCTTCTCTAACTTGTCCTTTGGTCTGACTAGCATTTGCCTCAATGTGTTGGTAGGTTTGAAATAGGCGCGAACCCCATAATATTTCAACACTCTCCTGATTTCTTCAGAGAGTCCCTTTATGTAGGGAATAACTACTGGGTAGTTCTTGGTGGGTTGCTCGTTAGTGAGGTTATCGCCTTCATCAGTGGGTGGAAGTGCGTCTTCTTCTCTTCTGCGTTCTAGCCTCGTTTCCACGCTGTTTACGGTCCAATCAGGATACCCATTGATTTTCAAGGCTTTCTTTATGTGGTGTTTCTCCTTGCGTTTGTCATCAGGGTCACTTACAATGTTATCAGCTCTGTCCAACAAAGTTACTCCTCTTTTAAACTCCAGCGGATGATTACTGTCGAAATTCAAGTACTGAGTTTATTTAAGATAGGAGAAAGACGTATACATGTTCGTAACCAAAAAACTGACCCACATTGAAATATTTTCAACAGAATTGCTCTTTCAAAGAGAGCTTCATTTTGTAATTCTCCGGGTTTTGAAAATTAGTGTAAGCAGTATTAAGGGAGGGGGGGGGGGACCTAAACTACAAGAAACCACAAGACTGTTGCTAAGAAAAGCTCCAAACCTCCATAACTTTGGTTCCTGGACTCCAGTGGGCATCAAAGTTTGTAGTGTTTGTTCGATTCACATTCCCTTTAAATGTTTCGAACCATGCCCATATTTGGTGTGTCACGTGACCAAAATGAAAAATGTCTTAAAACTCGGAAGGATTTTATCGTTTTCAAATTATTACTTTAGTATTTGCCAAAGAACGTCAATATCGACAACTTGTAGCATGCGTTTGATGAAATGTACAATAATATCTCGGAAATTATAAAGCTTTAAAACTTTGAATAAATTCCCGGAAGGTAGCGATGTGGTTATTATGTTCTACTTGTTGTCATGGAAATAGCCACTCCTTATTTGACTGTGACAAAAAACGGGACCTCATTGGATAAAAGCATCGATGATTGACAGAATGATTTTTCCCGCGGAGAATCTGATTGGCCAACTGCGTTGATCACTGACATATGATTTCTTTCATATATTGATTATCAGAATTGAATTTGATAAGCCGTCCTCTAAAACAGAATTAATTGAACTGATCGATACGAGGAACAACACAGTATAAGAAACGATCGAGCATGGGTTGCACTGTAACGCGGCAGAAACCGGTAGGGAACAGCGATAACCTCATGAGAGAACAGAAAAACACCGTAGCCGCCGCAGAGATAAGCAGCGACAGTAGCGAAACAGAGCACATGGTACAAGCTGAAATACAGGTCATAACGGAACACGAGCACAAACCGACTCCGCGAACAGTAGCCTGCGAGAACCAGGAAATAGGAGACGTCCACACACAGGGTAGGCGAACAGTCCCTGATTATTCGTGGTTAATCAAGTAGAGTGAGTGATCGGTTGGACAGAAACAGAAAAGATCGGCAGACCTTTACAGAAGCAGGGTAAAAATGTTGAGGACGAACGCTTCTCGTTTCAGTGACGTCAAGAGCGGGATATCAGAGAACATTTTACACTGGTTCGCCGGGTGAATACTCAGGTTGGATTCAAACTCTGTTATAATATAATGTACGAACTTCGATCAAGAAGTGAATTTTCTATTTTTATTATTATATATTATATTATATATTTTTATTATTATATATTATTTTGTTGAAAATGCCTTTAATGTAAAACGCAATTAATTAATTAATTAAATTTGTGAAATTATGAAATTTGATCAGCTATTCGGAGGAAGCATGCAAAAAAACGTCCACTTGCCAAACATTAGCTCTCCATTGCAATTTGCGGCCGAGATATGGGCACTTCAGGTTTTAATTTCTACATACAAACCCTTCTAATTTTGCGTCTGTTCCTTCAGTTTAGAACAGGTGCAAAATTAGAATTAGAGAGGTTTGTATGGGACGGTACCAAACTTTGAAAAATTAACTAGAAAACTTTACCAAAACAGTTTCGTTTCTCGTTCCATTTGCAAGCACGGGCTTTTATAGTTGTTCGAGCAGAAGGTGTAAATTATGTTCGGAAGATAATGGGCGTTATATATATTGTCAACTGGTTTAGTAATAAACGAGAATAATGAAAAATGAAAATAAAAATTATAGTAGAGAAAAACATAGGATGTCTGACATATGTGTGTTGCAAGAGTTATTGTTATGCTCTTTTTGTCGTCATGGAAATAGCCACTCCTTATTTGGCTGTGACGAAAATGCATGGGACCTCATTGGATAATAACATCGATAATTGACAGAGTATTTACCGCGGAGAATCTGATTGGACAACCGCGTTCACCGTGAAGTGACGGAAAATAATTCGATGAACCGTCCTCTACTACGGAATGAACTGACATTCCCTTTAAACGAAGAGGAACAACCGGCAGTATCTGAAACAAACATGGGTTGCACTGTAACGCGGTACAAACCGGCAGGGAACAGCGATAACCTTATAAGAGAACAGAAAAACACCGTGGCCGCCAAAGAAATAAGCAGTGAGCGCATCGTAAAAGCCGAAATACGGGTCATACTGGAACAAGAACACAATGAACCGGCTCCGCGAACAGTCAGAGTAGCCCGCGTGAAGGAAATAGAAGTCTGCACGCAGGGTAAGCGAACAGTCGCTGATTTTTCGTGGTTGTCAAGCAAGTAGAGTGGTGAGTGATTGGTTGGACAGAAACAGAAAAGATCGGCAGACCTTTCCAGAAGCAGAGTAAAAATCTTGAGGACGAACGCTTCTCGTTTCAGCGACGTCAAGAGCGGGATAAGAGAACATTTTACATTGGTTCGCCGATCCAATACTCAGGTTGGATTCAAACTCTGTTATAATATAATGTACGAACTTCGATCAAGAAGTGAATTTTCTATCATTTATATTATCATAAAAAGGTCGTCTCAGATATCCTGCTGAAAATGCCTGTACAGTATGTGGTCCTAATTCCGGCCAGAAAAGACACGAACGTGTAATTCTCGCATTTTACCTAGCATATGTAAAAGCAACAGCTTTTGTTCTTTATCGATAATCATGTAGTATCGAAAATAGAGATTCGCTTTGGCGGCCCTAATTCTAACCTGCGATCAGGCCAATTTTCCGCGCTCCTTACATTCTCTTTATGGGTGTCCGCTAAAAATTTCAGCGCGACCACGTAAAGACGAAGAGTAAAAGAGAGCGCGGAAAAATTCGCCTGATACTCAGGTTACCCTAATTCCGGCCAACGAGTCCTAATTCCGGCCTCAACGAAAAGCATACAAATGTACGCATAAACAGTCCACATATATAAATTTCCGTGACTTTTAATCATCTTTCATCCATATCGATCAAAGAAAAGGAGAATTATACCAAGAGAGCTTTGTTTTAGGACCGAAATCCACTCTGCGGTGCCGGCCAGTCTGACAAGAGGTTTTGTGAGAGGTGGCCGGAATTAGGACCTCGAACTAAAAACACATCGAAATATTTGAGTCATAATTTTAGACAGATGTTCAACCTGTAGATAATTTTTTTGGTCCGGCAGAAAGATCATTCATTCTATGTATTTCATACCAAAAATTAGCGCTATTAATGGACATATAAAGACAAACGGGAATTCGAAATATAACCATGTAATTTGAGGCGCCGTAAACTAATGAATGTCGAACAAAACAAATTCACCAACCTTCGCGATAACTCGAAATTCTCTTCTTTAACAATAACAGGAAAGCCACCAAGCAAGATTACGAAGAAATAGATCAATAAATCTTAGAAAGGAGTCGTTTCTTCGAAAGAGTTCGTTTTCCAATGGAAAAATACGCGATGAACGAAAAGTGGCCGGAATTAGGGCCGGCCGAAATTAGGACCACATACCGTAATGTAAAACGCAATTAAAAAAATTGACAGCGGAATATGTTATGTAACTTATGTTCACGAAATGAACTCTAGTGCGGCGCACTGTCGGACGTTCTGAAGGCTACTTTCAACTTTTTGTTATTTCATTTCAGTGTTGTGTAGATATTGTAATGATTGTATTATTTCTGTATTTTTATTGCATGCTGAGGTTGTACTGCATGATATTTAAAGCTGAGTTTATTTAATAGGAGAAAGACGTATACCCGAAAAAAACTGACCCACATTGAAATATTTTAAACAGAATTTCTCTTGCAAAAAGAGCTTAATTTGTAAACTTTACCAAGACAGTTTCGTTTCTCTTTCCAAGCAGAAGATGAATTATGTTCGGAAGATAATGCACGTCATTGTCAACTAGTTCAGTAATAAACCAGAATAATTAAGTGTAATTATTATAACGTATGTGTTACGTCGAAGTCCGCTCTTTCATTGCCAAACATCATAACGAGGCTTTGCTTAAATGGAAGACCTAGTCGTCATCAGAAGAAACAGTACAAAGGTATACATTCTAGTACTTTTTTTATAGATTCGAGTACTTTAGTTAATTATATTAGTATGAGAAAGATGTTAATGCAAAGCGAGCGTGGGACAAACTGAAATAACTTCATTCTCATTTCATTTATCGAACGTAAAACAATTTACCATCTTTCTTTATTCAGTATATTGTGTACAAAGGAGTTAGGTGTCAAATGGAACGAAAGTTCTGTTCCTTTCTCCCGCCACCATTTTAATTCTAAATTTTTGACTTTTATTGTAAAATTATTGTGGAAAACTTATTAAACTAAACTAAACTAAACTATAGTCAGGCCCTTCATATATTTCATGTGTTACACGTTTTTTGAATTGTTCGTGAAGGAGAATGATTGTGGAGGAAATTCAACGGAGAAACAATAAGAAACTTCGACTATATACTATATAACTGAATTTATAAGAACGTGGCTCAAGAAAATTTCAGCATTTTTTCTGCAATACGCCAAAAGCCCAAATCAGGGCGTAGTGTGCAATTTTGAAGCTAGCTGTACGCACGAAGAAACTATTTAGAGCGCCTAAGGCGCTCTCCCCTAGGGAGGTCTGGCATTCCCCCCAGAAAATGTTGAAATTTAGGGTCTCAGAAATGCCATTTCCTGCGTTTTCTGCGGGACATTTTCAATAAATAAATACGTAGTAAAACGTAGTAGTTAGTTGTTTATTTTATTAATCTGTCAGCCAACTGGATTAGTATTTTTGGTAAGGCTACAGTATTACAAAAAAAGTAAAATGGGGATGTTATTGTTGACATACAATAATGTACGGTGTGGTAACTGAGGGACTGAGGGGTACGTGATGCGTTTATTGACATTCACAATTCACAGTGTTTCTTCAATTAATAATGACCAATAACGGGATAATGGAATATTCAACATAAAGTCGCATCACTATAATACAAAAAAATATATCAAATCAGCCAATTTAATGTTAAAAACTCCTTCAGGCAATATAAATATAACTGTCTCAGGTTTCAGCTGTACGCCCGTGCGTATGTGCGTATAGCTACTTAACACTCCAATAAGACTTGAAACCACACCAAAGAAGAGCGAAAAAAGAACTGGCATACCTGATCTTATCGTATCGTCTACTTTGGATTCTGAACGAGAAAAACCAAAAAAGCGTCAAAATGGTCAAAATGGACAAAATAGTGCAATTTTCTGCGACCACGTTCTTATAAATCCAGTTAATAGATATATGCACAGCTAGCAGAACATTCCAATCCATCTCACAATTCCGAATGTGCATGTTATTAAATTTCCACTGGAAAATTCTTTGTACAGCGCACTCATTTTATTGGCGTTTCACAAGATCATTGATGAACTAATGATTCAACCTGAAAAACAATATTAACAACAGCTTTGAACAAAAAATGCCGAAATTCGTCACGCGGCCATCTTGTCAAATTAGAGGCCGCAAAGGATTACCGGAAGACGTTCATCCCTCCTCAGTGTAAGACACTTCGTATTTTTTTCCTAAATAATAATTTTAAGAAATTATAGTATGAGACAAAAACTATTTTAAAAGCTTAGCGCGGCCAAACGAGGATGAGAGTTGCTGGGAGTTGGCGGCAGATTTTTCTCAAACTCATTAATAATTCATCAAGTTAAAACAAAGGAAATCATAACCGTGTCGGAGGTTTGGATACCCGGTCTTAATTAGCATAGATTTTTACGATTTTATTTCTCCGTTTACTCCTTAGTTTTTGTTTCGATTGAGAAGATATATCAAACACTCGAGACAGTGTTTCATCGGCTATCCAAACACCTCGAATGTCGTCAAAAATACTCCGCTGCGCGTCGTATTTTCAACTCCATTCTCGGTGTTTGGATATCCTGATGAAACACTGTCTCTCGTGTTTGATATATTACTTCTTGAACTCTCATCGGTTGTCATCACCTCCGGCCAACTCTCGATGACTCTCGAGAAAAATTTGAGCAGGTTCAAATTCGATGAGAGCGCATGAGAGTCGATGAGAGTGCATCAGTGCCGGAGAGTGCCAAACGAGAGTGAGAACTCTAAACAACTTTCATCCGAGGCCGATATATGATTCGAGGACTACAAGCAGTTTCAAGTTGTAATTTTAAACATGACAGCTTATCGCCTTTTATTCGTTATGAGAGTGATAGTCAGATGAATCAGTTAGTTGACCGGCAGTAAATGATTTATCATTAATTAAGTAATTTGCCCACAGACTAAACATTCGAGCAAGAAAAAATAAGAACAAATTTCCTTGTTTTATTTTTTAAGCATGACTGGTCAACTGATAGCTTTCAACTAATCACGAATGTTCTTATATTGAGGTTGAGGAATACATCATTATAATAAACAGGGGCACCCAACGACAACATTTTCCTGTAGGTTTCGGAACGTCGTTTTTACGTTATAATTGTGTTTTTGGGCATTTTAATGGCTTATTTTTAAAGCTAAGAAAAATGTATCTGTTCGGATACGTTAGCTGAACTTTCAAACTTCAGAAAACGTTAGGGATTGAAATCTTATTACCCCAGATTTGTTACTGCTGCTTTTGCCTTCCCAATTTTCTTCCAAGTGACCCGGTTCAAGTAGTAGGACTCCCGGGGGGGGGGGGGGGGGGGGGTACTCGGGTATGTTTTGGATGGGTATGTACCGCCCAGGTCTCCAAATTTGGACCCCGTTTTAGAAAGAATTTACATTCAAAATGATACCCCGTTCTAGAAATAGGCCAATTTTTAATACCCCGTTCTAGAAATTTAGTAAATTTCAATAGCCCGTTTTTTTCAACCGAACCGAAACTGTTGTAGGTTGAAACGAAACCGTTTCAACCGAAAACGGTTGGAAAAGTGTTCCGTATTCAGGGAAACCTCGACCGTTTCAACCAGGCTGAACCAGTTGCGGTTGAAACGGTTGATCCCAATAGAATACGACCTTACAATCACTAACAGTACTTATACTGAATGCTTATATCATCAACAGTACAATCACTAGCTATTATCGACAAGAACAATGCAATTTAGTCCCTAACACAACGTCGACGTACGGCTGAGAAATCGGCGCACATCGCAACAATTTGTTGAATATAACGTTAATTCGTTAACAAGTATCTTCATTCAAGTGATTTCCAGATTTTATGCACTGCGACTCTTTTACAAGACTATCTTGCCTCCTTGTGTATAGTCTAGGACAGTTTGAATTGTGCATGCGTATGCAAGTATTAAAGTGAAATAAAGATAAAGAGTAGACCAAACGTCGTCCTATAAACATCTATTCGTTGGGCATTTATCGTGATCTAAATCAGTCAATAGATCAGTCCGTCTTCAAAAAGCTATTCTATTTAAAAAAAATCTAGGTACAGTCACCTCTTTCTTAACGGACACCTCTCTAGAACGGACACCTCTCTAAAACAGACATCATAATAAGTAAAGTTTGTCTCCGCTGTTCTTCATTCATTTTAGGGTAGCTGAACTCTCATTCATTAAGACAAACCCGTCTATGTCGGTCCCAACGATCCGTAGTTGACTCTAGCTACTCAGTCAAGCTTTCAAGGTTTTATATATAGCTTTAGGTATTTACATTGGCAACATCTGATGATCTAATACGCGTATCATTCAAAGAAAGTGCATACAATGAATCATACGCGTGCGGCCTACATCAAGTTTGGAACTTTGAAATCAGCTCCATTTTTTGCGCTTTCTGTGGATGTTGTTCCTGGTGCAAAGCTTGATCATATGACGAAGGCGACTCTCTGTGTCGTGATGTTGTATGGCCGCTCATTAGCCACACCAACTCTTCGATCATCATTGGCGGACTGCACCATTAGTGCCAGAAATCCTATAAAAAGGCCGCTAGCAACCAACCAAGGGATTGACAAAATCCACCCGAAAACCTGTAGAGCAATGGCCGACTCATCATTGTGGATATTTTTGCATTTGTCACTTTTATGTTCAGCTCTTAGTTCAGCGTTCTTGCATTTAAAACCATAGTACAGACAAGGAATTCCAGTATTTAACGAGATAAACACAGCTAACCACATAATTTTTTTAAAAGTGTCACTTGTGTCGACGTAGCACGCGACAGCGAAAGCGAGAGCAATCAATGCAAACAGCGCGAAGGTGCTGCCGACTCCCATAAAAGCTGCAGCCAATTTATCATTGTCGACAATTTTGCATACGTCAGTGGTGTTCCTTCGGGCTCTCATACCACGGTTAGAGCATTCGCTTCCATAGTATATACCTGAAGCTGCAATCGCCGAGGTAACGACCAAAAAGAACAGAATGCAGCAATACTTGCCGTCATCATCCATGTTCACGGAACCACTCAAGCGGATCAAACCGTGTGTTGTTGACTGTTAGTAGGCAGACGCTTTTAGGGTCAGACGCACTCTGGCCAACACTGAGTATCGCATATCAGACGAGTGAGGCGCATTCCTTTCCAAGAACAGCCGACCAATGATGAGAGCTTGACTGATCAGCGACGTAACGAAATCACTTTGAGCATCATTTACACCATAAACAAGAAGGGAGGGGAACCTAGTGTTTTCACAGAAGTTAGTTTTTTGTCGTGCTGCTATGATTGACTAATAACTATTGAAAAGGTAGAGACCGTCTGCATGGCAACTCGATCCGAGAGGACTAAATGCGTGTTTCGAGAACATTACAGACATGTTTAGAGGGTATCAATAGCTGAAGCACAATCCCGAGGATAGAGGTCAACATATGTAAGTATGTTAAATCACATTTGTTCATTATCGTAAAGCGTATCAAAAAATAAATGAAATAAACACAATTATAAACAACAAAAAACGGACAATCGTTTGAAAAAGAACTGAATTTTTAGCGTAAATTGATCGGGAATTTCCACGAAAACATGAACATTTCTGAACTACAAAACTCAACTGATCTTGTTAATAAAATGACTTCAAGCGTTTTGTCAGTTTATTTGTCCACACGATCTACACTGGCTAACTTTCTGGAGGTCGCCTAAATCTCTGGAAAATGAACATTACATTTTTCTCTCTGGTGCTATAATAGTTCCTTTCCTACAAGTAATCTTCCTATGTATATCACTCAGGGCCTTCACAGACTAGAGAGATAGTTGTCGACAACTAGCTTCACACACTGGCATTTTTGTTATCGACAACTTTTTCTGATCGACAACTATTTAGTTGTCGACAACTATCTCTCTAGTCTGTGGAGGCCCTGAATAAGTATGCTACTTTTATTGACTTATTTTATGTATACGGTATCTCTGGCAATGAATCTTACATAAATACTGAACCAGCGGATGGTCTCTGCTTTCCTTGCATTTACATCTCAAGCGGGCGCCCTTACACAATATAGTATCTTTTATTATATAGACACGAGTGTTTTACTGGAAAATAGACCACTCGTAAAATTCATACGAAACTACATCCGGGACCCGAGTGGCGTATTTTCCATATCCTCACTAGTGAGGATATCGATGACGTCATTTCCCGCTTTTGCATGGCTTTTTGTGAAAAGCTGCCAAACTCCGATTGAAAATGGCGAGCGATAGATTCGTGAAATTCACTGAAGCCGACATGAAATCGTTCACAGAGGAGTAGGAAAATGTTAACACGAAGAAGAAAACTTCATATGACTTAAAATTATTCAAGGAGTTCCTTGCAAGTGAAGACGAAAGGAGAGAAATTCGGAAAGTCCAGCCACCGAGCTGCAAGAGTTCGCGGTAAAGTTTGTGCTTTTGTCGTTTGTCTATATAATAAAAAGAACATTACACGGTGGCTTGAAGATATGAATTTTATTTTCTCGTGTTAAAAACAATATTTTACTCACTCGCTGCGCTCGTTCGTAAAATATTGTTTTTTCCACTCGAAAATAAAATTCATATCTTCGCGCCGCCGTGTAATATCCTCTATATATTTTTCTTAGTTGTACGAGCATAATGATATTCAAAGGGCAATTGACACATTTACAGGCAAATTCCACTACGCAAATTTGTCACAACACACGCCAATTTATTTACAAATGCCATACAGGGACATCGGGACAATTTGTTCAAATAACTACGGTTGCACTAAAACGATTTCTAGACTTTATACAATGCAATTATTTTACAAAACGACCTTGCTATCTTATAGTCTAATTCAATTATTGTGCATTTAAAAGTAATAGAAGCAACAAAAAAGACGAATGACCGGCTTAATCACGAATCGACACTCAAAGGTCTAGCTATGTTAGTTAAACTTTCCGCTCTTTACATGTGCTTAACAAATTAATTACCAAAATTAAAAATAGCTTTAATTAATCACATCGGATGACTCTAATAAATAAGTAATCAAAATAACACAAACAAAGAAGAAATACAACACGTTGACCTGGTTCAAGCTGGACTCAGGAAGTTTACTTCCGTATGGCTCACAAAAGTTTAGTTATTCAGCTAAGTCACTATTTTCAGTCTAGTCTAACCTTCCACAGCTAGACTGCTTAAATGTTCTTAACAAAGTTCCCGCAAAAAGTCACATCTAATGATAGAGTAAGGCTTTAGATTCCTCCACGAAAAAAATGTATCAGTTTTGACACAGAAGCATCTTTCTGATATATGTCTGTGACACTATGTAGCAAGATTAAGCATCAACTTGCACACCAACCACGGCTACTCCATGTTTATCGAGCTCTATCAGACACATGCAGAGAGCAATCAGTCAAAGTAAAAGTCCCAAAATACATCTTATCGGATGACTCACTATGTACCAAGATTAAGCATCAACTTCCACTCACCAACTCGACACCAACGGCTACGCCATGATTCAGTCGCCGCAAAGCATTGACAAACACCAAACACCGGCCATCAACCAAGGTATTGAGAAGATCCATCCGAACACTTGCAGAGCTGTTGCTGAAGCATCATTGTGGATATTTTCGCATAGACCAGTAATGTTATTATGTTTAGCTCTTAGTTCAGCGTTCCTGCAATTGCTTCCGTAGTACAAACATGGAACTCCAATGACTAAGGAGATTATCACAATCAGTAAAAAACACCAACAGTGGTTTCCGTCCATTCCAAGGGAACCAAGCAGTCGGCCAAACCGTGTCTTGTTGACTGTTGTGTTGGCGTCGTCGCTATGCGAACCTTGTAGCGTTCCGTTTACAGCGGACACTTTCAGGGTCTTTTGTCCCTAGCTTGCAGTACATTTCTACCCCAAAAATTGACCAATGATGATAGGCTAACACTTGGCAGATCATTGACTAGTAACCACAGTACACTAGAAACACAAGGTCAGGGGGATCCGGTAATGGCTATCACGCTATCAAGTATAAATGCTGTTTGCAGGATTAAACTGAATATATTTATAAACTGTTCCCGTTTTTCTTAGAAAATCCTGAGCCATTTGAACTGACCTCTGTCTTCTAGATACAAGAAATAAAGAAACGACAACAACCCAACATTTTGGGCCGATTATTTAAACCGGAAGTCTAAGTTAGACCTGGTTTAAGGCTAAATCGAGGTTTAGACACTGCTTCCATAGACCACGGCTAGGCTGAGTCTAAATTGCGTTATTAGAATGCGGATTAGCCGCATTTCACGGAGACAACGTCTAAACGTGGTCTAATAGGTATAGCTATTGTTTCTTCTTAAATCGCTCTTTAAAATTCGAGTTTTTTCTTAGTCGGTTTTGCACGCTATAATCGTCTTTCTACGCTATACTGATCGCTCTAATGATAACGCTTGGAAAATAATTCAAAACTTCTATTTCGCCAAACGTGCGGTGATGGGCTACATTCCGGCATCCTGAAATACAATTATAACGTCAATAATGTAAGCCAAGAACTACCTGCTTTCTACAGGGAACTACTAGATTATTTTTATTAATGACTTCGAAATAATTTTTCATTTTATGGAATATTTTATGGACATGCTATTGAAGTAAACTTTTTTTCTTGAAAACTTAGTATGATGAAAAATATCCACTCTTAAACTTGGTTCTTTCCTGAGCCTAAACCGTCGACGGAAATTAGACTGTTTTGCAGTCTAAGGAGAAGTTGTCATCGTCGTATTCTTCTAGAGGATTTAATCTATACCTTAACTGTCTTATTCTTCGGACTCGGCTTGTTAGCCTATTCCTGTAACTGTCTGGCTTCGAACTTCCATCCATGACACAAACCTTCACTAATAAAAGCGTTAAACTACGTCTAAACCGACTCATGACCAGGTCTAAGTTGCTATTGTTTGCTAGCCTGTGTTTAGACACCGCTTAGGCGAGGTTTAAAATAAAGGACGTTTAAATTATCCGGTTCCCCGGTTTAAACCTGGTTTAGACGAAGACTTTCTTAAGCGATGTCTAAACGTCGTTTAAATAATCGGCCCTCAGAGACTGTTGAAAGCGCACATGGCTCTTACTATTAACCAAACACAAACACGACGCACAAGAAATCCCGTTGTGGTTGTGGCTCGAATTCATTTTCACCCTAACAGGTACCAACTGCTAACGACAAAACTAGTACCTTTCATATTTTTTCCCGGCTTCAGTACCCTAAAAGGTACCGGAATAACAACGGTAGTCATTTTCGATTTTAACACCCTAAGCGGTACCAAACCACGAACCCTAAAAGGTACAACGACCACCCCCGTCACTTTTGTATGGGAGTCCCCCCCCCCCCCCGGGGGGTTTCTTTGGTGCATGTCTGGTTGACTGACAACGGAGGCATATACTATAACTGACTCAGAGTGTGTAACTGACTCAAAGTTCGAATAAAGTAATTGCTGTAAATCGTCAAGAGATTAGACTTTTTTTTCGCTCGGCAAGTAATTAAGATTAATTATCCCTGTGCGTTATCTCTTATAACAAGCCATCTTCAAAGAATCTCTCCAAGGAACCTAAACTAAAACAACGTTGTTTTACACGAGGGTATCCACGAGGTTTCATTGGGGTATATCGAGCTGTAGCCAGCTATTTTGAAAACAATGCGATAAAGTCATTTGAAAGCAAAAATGAATTAGTCGGTTATAATCTACAGTAGTTTAGACCTAAAGAAATTTAGACTGAGATCATACCTCGAAACACAAAACAGGCAAAGAACTGACAAAGGCTTGGAGTCCACTGAACTGAAATTGCTATTTACACCCAGATTGTATTTCAGTTCCTGCTTTTTCTGTAGTCCTTACACGGAAGAACTTGTGTGGTCTGGAATTCAACAGAAAGAAATTCAAATTTGTTGTAGCCGAGATAATTATATTGTCTGAATACTTCACTGAGCTTCATTGGTTTATTGGTCTGTTTACGAAAAAGGTCGTCATCCTTTGCTCTCATTAACGCTGTGTTTGGTCAATTTTCTTCCAAGTGGCCCGGTTCAAGTAGTCTAGTCGGACTGTATGTAAAAGAGAGAACCCGTATTTATTTTAGGCCCGATCATTCCGGTGAGGGTAAAAGGCAAAATGAGTTTGCGGAATGGCATAATTATGCGGAATATAATATATGCAGAATGACTAAAATAAATAAATTAACTGCAAATAACCGCTTTACGTAATGCTGCGGGTTCAAACCATACGATATTGTTCAAGATGGCGGCTGTTCGGTGACAAGAAGCGTATAGGTTCGCCACTTTTGTGTTCGTGGTAGCCATATTTTTCGGTCAAAACAAAGAAAAATTATCCTTTGTATTGGGAGGTAAATTATTTTAGTTACAGGTTGTATTTTATAAAATTATTTGAGTCAGTGAGGCAAATCCATGACAGATCCAGATGAACAGATCAACGGGTTATATTTTGCCAGTTAGGGTGCTATGATTTCTTGGAAAACAGCAGATCTCAGAAGAGATCAATAAAATTGGATTTGATGATAGACTGTGTGACAAATTTTGCACAACATTTCTGCTCACGCGTGACACTTCAAAAAATAACCCAACTTTGAGCACTATTAAAATTCGCCAAGAAGATAAGTCGCGGTTAGAGGCACCTTCTATATAGTGGATTCATGCATATTCGAAGAGCAACTTGCCGACATTTTCGGCAAATTCCACCAAGCAGTTTCATATATACAAACACCATTTCCTGTGTAAACTTTGCAGCAATAAAAAAAATAAAACACACAATTAATTGATAGATTTGTTCATAAAAATACAACCTGATAACTAAAATAATTTACCTCCAGAATACAGAATATCACTTAAAGGCTATATTTCTTTTTGTTGACCGAAAAATATGGCTACGGCGAACACAAAAGTGGCGTTGTAAATGGCCGGGTTATCACCGAACAGCATTACGTATTAAAAGCGGTATTTGCAGTTAATTTATTGCTTTTAGTCATTCCGCATATATTATATTCCGCATAATTATGCCATTCCGCAAGTCATGCCACATGCCATTCCGCAAACTCATTCGGCCTTTTACCCTCACCGCGATCATTCGACCGTAAAACTTCTTGACTGTATGACAAATGTCTTTGACGTTAAAATACAATTCGGCCGCGTTCCCTTCTTAATCACGTGAAAATATTCACCCGACGCTTTCTAGCTAGTTTAGTTGCAGTTACATTGGTAACATTCACAGCGGTGAGGGTAAAAGGAGGAATGAGTTTGCGGAATGGCATGTGGCATGACTTGCGGAATGGCATAATTATGCGGAATATGATATATGCAGAATAACTTAAAGAAATAAATTAACTGCAAATAACCGCTTTACGTAATGCTGCGGGCTCAAACCTACGATCTTGTCAAATTTCAATCAAGATGGCGACTGTTCGGTGACAAGAAGCGTATAAGTTTAATAACCCATTTACAACGCCACTTTTGTGTTCGTCGTAGCCATATTTTTCGGTCAGCACAAAGATAAATTATCCTTTAAGTGATATTCTGTATTCTGGAGGTAAATTATTTTAGTTATCAGGTAGTTGTATTTTTATGAAGAAATCTATCACTTATGTGAGTTTTATTTTTTTTATTGCTGCAAAGTTTACACAGGAAATGGCGTTTGTATATGAAACTGCATGGCGGAATTTGCCGAAAATGTCGGAAAGTTGCTCTTTGAATGTGCATGAATCCAAGAGACAGAAGGTGTCTCTAAGCGCGACTTATCTTCTTGTCAAAGTTGGGTTGTTTTTGTGAAGTGTCGCATGTGAGCAGAATTGTGTCACACAGTCTATCATCAAATCCAATTTTATTGATATCTTCTGAGAGCTGCTGTTTTCCAAGAAATCGTAGCACCCATATAACTGGCAAAATATAACCCATCGATCTGTTCATCTGGATCTGTCATGGATTTATGCTTATCACCCAAATAATTTTATAATTCGTGAACTTTCATTTCTTGCACAGAATCGACACAGAACACTTCATGAAAATACAACCTGATAACTAAAATAATTTACCTCCAGAATACAGAATATCACTTAAAGGATAATTTTCCTCTGTGTTGACCGAAAAATATGGCTACGACGAACACAAGAGTGGCGTTGTAAATGGGTTAACCTATTCGCTTCTTGTCACCAAACAACCGCCATCTTGATTGAAAACGTGACAAGATCGTATGTTTTGAGCCCGCAGCACTACGTAAAGCGGCTATTTGCAGTTAATTTATTTATTTAAGTTATTCTGCATATATCATATTCCGCATAATTATGCCATTCCGCAAGTCATGCCACATGCCATTCCGCAAACTCATTCCGCCTTTTACCCTCACCGCATTCACAGAGCAATTTGACAAACTTAAAGGCAAATTCCAAAACATAATTTGTCACAAACATGCCAGTTTATTTACAAAGTCTACAAACGTATAGCACAAAACGACAGCATTGTCATGAGGTAAAAAGAGAAGCAGTGTTCTTTATTACTGGTATTTATCTTTTGGGGCATTGAATAAGTAGTATACGGAAGTACTTTTAATGTTTTCAATTCAACGATCAACGTACGGCTGAGAGATCCGCACATCGCAACAATTTGTTGAACAAGCAAGGCTCGTTAACAAGTATCTTCATTCGTCATTAAGTGATTCAGTCCAAAATTTATGCACTGCGACTCTTTTAGGACCTTTTAGGACAGCTTAAATTGTGTGTATGCCAGTATTAAAGTGAAATAAAGACAATCGGACCAAACGACGTCCTAACATCTATTTGTTGGCTATTTATCGTGATCTAATTTGGTCTTCAAAAAGCCATTCTATTAAAAATCTAGCTACAGTCAACTCTTTCTTGACCATTCATCTAAAAACGGACATCTAAGTAAAGTTTGTCCCTGCTGTTCTTCACTCATTTAAAAGTAAGTTCTGAACTTTGGTCTTGGTCCCGATAGCTTTAGGTTTTAAATGAGTCACATCTGGGCCCAGTTGTTCAAAGGGTGGATAACGCTATCCACCGGATAAATCACTATCCACTGGATAGCGTAGTATGTTTTGTTGACACTTATCCACTGGATAGTGATTTATCCCGGCGGTGGATAGCGTTATCCACCCTTTCAACAACTGGGGCCCAGATGATCTAATACAAGGTTCTCCTCCTGAAGAAGTGAATACGATGTAAAAAGTATACCAAAACAAAACAAAGCAGCAACTGTTTCAAGCTTTGCTCTTCTTCAGTGGTTTCAAACGAAACCAAAATAAACAAACAACGTAACGCACGAAAACTAACGTTCAAAGTGAGACACGTGCGGTCTATCTACATGTATCATGTTAAAGTTGATGTTCATCCCGCGTGATCGCACAGTTGCCAGTTTGAAATCAGCTCAGTTTTAGTGCCGCTTTCTGTGGATGTTGCTCCCTGTGCAAAGCTTGATAAGGCGAGTCTCTGTGTGGCGTTGTTGTGTGGCTGCTCATCAGCCTGCCACACCAACTCTTCCATCTTTACTGCAGGACTTCAATATTATTCCCAGAATTACGCTGAGACCAAGCAACCAAGGGATTGACAAAATCCACCCGAACACTTGTAGAGCAATGGCCGACTCATCATTGTGGATATTTTTGCATTTGTCACTTTCATGTTCAGCTCTTAGTTCAGCGTTCTTGCATTTAAAACCATAGTACAGACAAGGAATTCCAGTATTTAACGAGATCACCACAGCTAAACACAGACATTTTTTAAAACCTTCACTTCGAGAGTATTTGCCAACGGCGCAGACAGCAATCAATGCAAACAGCGCGAAGGTGGCGCCGACTCCCGTAAAAGCTTCAGCCAATTTATCATTATCGACAATTTTGCATACGTCAGTGTTGTTCCACCGAGCTCTCCAATAATCGTTCCTGCATTGGGTTCCATAGAACATACCTGGACCTCCAATCGCCGAGGTAACGACCAAAAATAACAGAAGGAAGCAATACTCGCCGTCATCCATGTTCACGGAACCAAGCGGATGAAACCGTGTGTTGTTGACTGTTGGTAGCAGATGATTTTAGGGTCAGACGCACTCTGGCCCACAAGTATCTCATATCAGACGAGTAACACATTCCTTTCCAAAAACAGGCCAAGAGCTTGACTGATCAGTGACGTAACGGGATCAATTTGAGTGGAGACTAGTGTTTTCACACAGGTCGTGATTCTAGTGACGATTAACTAAGAACGTCAATAGCTATCGAAAAGGTCTGGCAAAGAGCTGGCAGAGGAATTTCCAATTGCGTGTTTCGAGAACATTACAGACTTAATGAGGTGCAGCGGCTGTAGTCGGTAAACAAATACAAAAAATGTGTTATAGTCAGTGTGAACAGCAAAAACGCGTTTAGTAAAGATATAAAGACTTGAAGAATTTCCAATTCACTACCGCGGTAAAGTTCCGAAAGTAACGACCCTAGTTACTTTCGGCGGAATTAGCAGCCTTTGGGGCTCGCTACTTTCGGGGAGTCGTTACTTTCGGGGAACGAATATTTAACAATTATTGGACGAGGTTGAGCAAAATATCGTGATTTGTCAGCGTGGAGCAGATCCAATTATTTGCCGAAGCCGAAGGCTGAGGCAAATAATTGATCTGCGAGACACTGACAAAAACACGATATTTTGCGATAACCGAGTTCAATAATATTGTTTTATCATTTGATCACTTTCGTTGCCTTCTTTGTATTCTCGCTTTTTTTTGGTCTAGTAGACATATCAAATCGCTCTCCGAAAAACTCTGGAAAACGAGCTGCCATTTTGCACACAAGTGGACACAATTACGCATGAGCAGAATATTATTTGCAGCAAAATCACTGTCAGACGGTAATGCGCATGAGCAGACCATTATTTGCAGGCAGTTATTTGCAGATGACGTGGTGGACTATCAGCCAATGAAAAGGGAGAAAAAATGTATCGAATGATAATTGTTTCTATTTGCATGAACTTACAATGAAGTAACTGGAACGCGAAAAAAATATGTTATGTATAGTCTTCAGTTGTGTAAAACGGCTGCTGAGTTACAAACGTTTTTTAACTATCCGAAAGTAACGGCTTCTTTGGTTTGTTTATTAGGCACTGTGCAATAATTACCAGGAGGGGGGGTTGGAAAACCAGAGGGAGGGGGGGGGGGGGAGGGGCATAAAGTAAAATCAAAGCAAGGATAGGGGGTGCTCAAGGTAAAATAAGTCACTCAAGAGAGGGGGGGCTTAACATTTTATTTCAAGACATATTACATTGGCTAATCCATACCTATTTATAAGGTGGGGAGTGAAAAATTTTTTACCGGACCTGAAAATAACGCACATGCTCTTTTCCTTCTGCTATGGCTCTGTTGTACAATACTACGGAGATGATGTTTTGTTCCACGCGGATGTCCAACAATTAAACATGCAGTAGGAGCTCTTCTTTCTGTTATAGATTTTAATCCACAGGTGCGTGTAGAGAAAATGCAGGGTACTTGTATAAAGGTGTGTGTATACTGTAGGGGGGGGGGGGGGGGTCGTACATAATTTCTGACTGATTAGAGGGGGGCAATAACTAAATTCACTCCTTTGGGAGGGGGTATTACCTAATATTTTCCTACATGAAGCCCATTTTCCACCCCCCCCCCCCCTCCTGATAATGATTGCACAGTCCCTTATCGTAAAGCGTATAAAAAAATAAAATAAACAAAATATAAGCAACAACAAAAATATTTGAACTGACAATCGCATGAAAAAGAAGTGAATTTTTCGTGTAACTGTGATCGGGAATTTCTACGAATACAGAAACATTTCTCAGAATAACAATCCATGCATCTTGCACAGTCAGTTCTTTGTCCACACGATCTACATATTTTTCTTTTGTAAGAATTTTTTTCTAAGAATATTGAGACTGAGATTGGCGAAATTTTAAGAATATGCTAAGAATATATCAAGGCTGAGATTTAGTTAAGAAAATGTTTTTCATGTTGACAGATAATAAAATGCAATAAAATCACAATGTTTTTAAATGAATTTTATTGCACCATTGAAACGTATGGTAAATATGTACCATGTATATTTTCCTGGTCACATCTGTATTATTTGACTGAAGAATATTTTCAGCCTAAAATCGGCAGAAAAATAATATTCAGCTTGGGCATGAAAAATATACATTCTTATTATATAGACACGAGTGTTTTACTGGAAAATAGACCACTCGTAAAATTCATACGAAACTACATCCGGGACCCGAGTGGCGTATTTTCCATATCCTCACTAGTGAGGATATCGATGACGTCATTTCCCGCTTTTGCATGGCTTTTTGTGCAAAGCTGCCAAATTCCGGTTGAAAAATGGCGAGCGATAGATTCGTGAAATTCACTGAAGCCGACATGAAATCGTTCACTGAGGAGTAGGAAAATGTTAACACGAAGAAGAAAACTTCATATGACTTAAAATTATTCAAGGAGTTCCTTGCAAGTGAAGACGAAAGGAGAGAAATTCGAAAGTCCAGCCACCGAGCTGCAAGAGTTCGCGATAAAGTTTGTGCTTTTGTCTTTTGTCTATATAATAAAAAGAAAATTACACGGTGGCTTGAAGATATGAATTTTATTTTCTCGTGGTAAAAACAATATTTTACTCACTCGCTGCGCTCGTTCGTAAAATATTGTTTTTACCACTCGAAAATAAAATTCATATCTTCGCGCCGCCGTGTAATATCCTCTATTTACGAAAAAAAAAGAGTCTACACAGTGAATCAGTCAAAACTTTCCAGTCTTTACATGTTCTTAAAAAAGTCCCAAAATTAAATAATCACATCGGCCGGATGACTCTAATAAAGTGATCAAAATCCTAACACAAACGAAGAAGAAAGACAATAAGGCCCAATTTTAATATACATCAGTGGCGGATCCAGGGGGAGGGTCGGGGGGGTCCGGACCCCCTATCAGACCTTAGGGATTTTTTGCTTTCTCCATTATCCATAGTAAAACCATCTCCAGGATCCACCAAAATGCACTTTTCAGAGCCTGAAGTCTCAAATATTTTTTTCTGGGGAGGCCCCAAACACCCTCTCCGCGCCTTTAACTACTGCCGTCTTCTTCCAAAAATTCTCCTTCAATCTACTTCACATTTTCGGGAAGACCCTGGGACCCCCCTATCAAAAAATCCTGGATCCGCCCCTGTACATCGCTGTTCAGTCATATTTCAGTCACGTCGAATGTAATTCGAATGTAAGTCCTGGAAAACTCGGTTTAAATCAGCGCAATGCTAACACAAATCAAAGTTGCACTCACACGTTGCTTCCATGGTGTATTGCAACGAAGTCGAATAAAGTTATACCAGCGAGATTTCTGCGGTTTGAATGCGACTGAAATGCGACCTGGAACAGGCTACATATAAATTGGACCTAACATTTAAATAAGATCAGCCTACTTTAGCACCCCAGTTGGCCTATAATAGCACTGATTAGCCCCGAGAATAGCGCCCCGGTTTATAGCCTACTATAGCCCCGAGAATTGTTAGCTTTCTTTTGTGGATTAGGGTAACGTCTGATCTGATTTTGGTCTATCCATTCTAGTCACGACCTAACATTCACCGTTCGTGTTCACAGAGAGTGTTGCGTGATGAGCCAAATAATGGATTCGGAAGTTTACTTCCGTGTGGCCAGCTCCGCAGAAAAGTTTAGTTATTCTAAGTCACTTTTTTCTAGTCACCTTCCATGACTGCTTAAAAGTTCTTATTAACAAAGTCCCAAGAGTCACATCTAATGATAAAGTAAGGCTTTAGATTCCTCCGCGAAAACACAGAATCTTCATGTCACTATGTAGAAAGATTAAGCATCAACTTCCACAACAACTCGACACCAACGGCATAGCCAATACCGCAGAGCTTTGACAGACACCAGCCGAGAGCCATCAACCAAGGTATTGATGAGATCCACCCGAACAATCTTACAGCGATTGCTGAATCATTATTGTGGATATTTTTGCATAGACCAGTTTTATGTTCAGCTCTTAGTTCAGCGTTCTTGCACTTAGTTCCGTAGTACAAACATGGAACTCCAGTGACTAAGGAGATGACCACAATCAGGAAAACACAGCAACACACGTCGCCGTCCATTCAGCAGTCCAAAGAGTCTCTTTAGGTGTAGTTATGCCGGCGAACGTAGCGTCCCGTGTACAGACGCTTTTAGGGTGAGCCACCCACTCTCTTCATTCTCCCAAGTGTCCCTAGCTAGCTTGCGGTACATTCATTGTCCAAAATTAACCAATGATGAGAGGCTAACAATCACCTTGAGCTACGTTGGCAGATCATTGGATAACCACAGTACAAAGTACGTACACGAGAAACACAAGGTCAGATCAGATCAGTAGCCTGAGTGCAGACGTCTCCTATTTCGTTGCTTCACGCGGAAAAGTGACGTCTGCGTAACGCGTAACGCCATTGCTCATTGCTCATTGCTGGCCATTGCTAACTGTGTTCCAGTACACTGCTGTTTCTCAGGATGCGGGGACCGCGCTCTAATAATATAATTGGTTGATTCACTGGTTATTTTAGTTTATCCTGTAACCCGTGTGTTTTCCTGGGTCTTAGAGAGGTTCCAATTGGCAAGGTTTAAGTAGTAGGACTGTAAAAGAGAGAAATCGTATTTAGTTCAGGCCCGATCATTCGACCGACAATTTTGCATCCTTCAAGCTCTCAAACCATGGTTACTGCATTCGTATCCATAGTTACATACATGGACCTGCAATCCCTGAGGCGACGACCAAAAATAGCTGAAGACAGCAATATCCCCCGGGGGTACTCCCTATAATGGACTATACGGGGAGGCTCCGCCCGAAAGGGGTCCTTTTTTAGGCTCGAGGTATGTGAAAGGGTAGGGATTTCACGAGTTGAAGTACATGAAAGGGTAGGGATTTCACGAGTAAATGATATTATTGTTTGGTTAACATCTCTACTGTTAATGCTTGATGATTTCTGGTGATATATATTGTTCATTAAGTTCATTACAAGGGTATAGAAAAGGGATGCAGTGCTTCTACTGTAGGTATGTGAAAGGGGTACCATTTTCCTTAATTCTATGGAAGGTATATGAAAGGGGTACCATTTTCTATGGAAGGTATATGAAAGGGGTACCTTTTCTGTGAAAAATGGTATATGAAAGGGTAAGGGGTTGGACCTCTGGGCGGAGCCTCCCCGTATAAAACTTTTTTGAGTACCCCCCCCCCCCCCGGGCAATATCCGCCGTCCCTCCATGTTCACGGAACCAAGCCGGGATCAAACCGTTTTAGCTTGTGTTGTTGACTGTTGTTTTGGCTTCCTTGCTTTGTAGACAGACGCTTTTAGGGTCAGACGCACACTGCTCAGTCCCCACAAGTGTCTCAGACAGTGGCGCATTCCTTTTCCAAGAACGGGTCAATGATGTCAGTGACGTAACGAGATTAGGGGAGACTGGTGTTTTCCCAGAAGGCTTCTGTGAAAACACTTGTCTCCAGTCCCCTCCCTTCTTGCTTATGATGTAATATGCTCAAGCTACTGGCTCATTACGTCACTGATCAGTCAAGCTCTCATAAGTTAGCTTTTCGTCGTGCTGCTAAGATTGACTAATAACTATCGAAAAGGTCCAGACGGGCTGGCACAGAGGGCTCTGCGTGTTTCGAGCGGAACATTACAGACCGTATTTAGAAGCTTTTAGAGGGCATAGGGTACGGTTGCTGTAGTCGGTAAACAAATACAAAAAATGTCCAATTCACTAACTGAAGCACAAATTCTCTTGGCCTGAGGATAGAGGTCAACATAGGTCAACATAGGTATGTAAGTAGATATGTATCTCTGAAACGTTCCTGGCAGGAGGGATAGAGACAGGGTCTGGGAGCTCTCGCAACTTGCAAAGCGATCAATTTTGTTTTGGTCAGCGGTGTTTTCATAAGGCTTCTTTTCTTTTCGCTTGCGAAATTCCTTAAAAAATGAATTGACGTTCATATAAACAGCCCTATAAACTATTTCGCGATTATTCCAACACGTTCAATTTGTCCAATGTGGCCGAACTGTCCTACAGGAGCTGAATTCGTAGGGACGGAGTTCAAGTCCAGATAAAGAGAGGAAAATTAACGGTCTCGTGTTCACGTTCTCCATTATACCTAGTCCAGTCCCTGAACTCTCTCTTTACCCCGCCCTATATTGGGGCTAGAACCCAGTCCCTGTAGGTGGGGTAAGAGAGAGTTCTTGTGTTTTGCAATAGCACCTCAATGAAATGTGCAAAACGCACGTGCAAAATATTGTACTACTAATTATTAAGCCTCATTGCTTTGTGACGTTCTTCTTGCCGTCGCCGTCGTGGTTATTAAGTAACTTTACTTACTTACTTGAAAACGAAAAACTTGAGCAAAAACTTTATCTCATTTAATCCCGAATGGACATGCAGTTTAATTTACTTCCGTGTGGCTCCGCACAAAAGTTTAGCAATTCTAAGTCACTATTTTTAGTCTAACCTTCCCTGACAGAATGTTTAAAAGTTCTTAACAAAGTCCCAAAGGGTCACATCTAATTATAACGTAAGGACTTTAGATTACTCCACGAAAAAAATATCTCAGTTTTGACAAAGCATCTTTCCGATATATGTCACTATGTAGCAAGATCATTAAGCATCAACTTCCACGCCAACTCGACACAAACGGCTACGCCATGATTCAGTCGCCGCCGAGATAATCCGCTGACAGACAGCAGCAGAGAGTTATCAACCAAGGTATTAAGAAGATCCACCCAAACACATGCAGAGCGATTGCTGAAGTATCATTGTGAATATTTTTGCATAGACAGGTTTTATGTTCAGCTCTTACAAACATGGAACTCCAATGGCTAAGGAGATTATCAAAATCAGTAGAAAACACCAAAGGTGGTTTCCGTCCATTCCATAGGAACCAAGCATTCCAAACCGTGTCTTGTTGACAGTTGTGTTGGCGTCGTTATGCGAATCTTGTAGCGTTCCGTTTAAAGACGCTTTTAGGGTGAGCCACGCACTCTTTCCCCTCCAGTGTATGTATGCCCCCGGCCCCTCCCCCCGGTTCCTGGTCTTCCTGTTTTTCTTAGAAAATTTAAATTTAATTTAATTTAAATTTAAATCGACTTCAACCTGTCCCTACTTATTGTTCATATACGCTTTCATAAGATTAATGATCATTAATTGCCCTCGTATACATTATTAAATCACATTTGTTCGAATTCGTTATCGTAAAGCGTATCAAAAAATAAAATAACTGCTACGGCGAAAACGTTTGACTCTGAGACAACACCAAATTCATTCCAAATAATTGTCTTTATTATACGACGTGACGTTTTAGAGTGCGAATACGCACAAAGAGGAGAGCAGATATGAGACCGGTATTACACGGGTCTCAGTCCCCCTGACCGCGCGCTACGGAAAACACTGTTGAAAGCCTATATTTTAGGAAAGATATTATGTCGTATAATAAACAATTTATTCAGCGGAAAGTTGTGTAATACGGCTGGGCATTTTACTCGTCAGTGTTTATTTTTTCTCGCCTAAAGGCTCGAAAAAATAAAAACTGACTCGTAAAAATACCAGCAGTATTACACAACTTTCCGCTGAATAACCTCTATCTATTTGCATGAACTGACAGTGAACGAAATGAAATACAGTAAACACCCGAGTATAAGAACCTACATTTTTACAAGTCAGCCTGAATAGGTTTTTATATATCGGGTGTTTAGTGGGAAATTCAGGGCTTTAAACTGTTTGCTACTGTTCAGAATACTTTAACAGGGGCACCCAACGGATCGTTTCGGTGGAAGATCTGTTCGGAAGGCCTATAATCGCCTCAGATATTCGATTAGGAAATGTCATATAAAACTTTCTTAATATGGGAAAATTAATGCCTTTTGTTTTCGGAGAGATAAAAATGTCGTTTTGGGTACAAAAATAGGTCAGCTAGGATTTTCGGAAAGGCAAATTCAGCTCATAAATTCGGGTAATAAGATTTCAATCCCTAAAATTTTCTGAAGTTTGAAAGTTCAGCTAACGTATCCGAACAGATACATTTTTCTTAGCGTTTAAAAATAAGCCATTAAACTGCCAAAAAAGCACAGTTATAACGTAAAACGACGTTCCGACACCTACAGGATTTTGTCGTTTTTTCCAATTTTGTCGTTGGGTGCCCCTGACTTTACTTTAACGCGAAAAATACGTTACGTGTTCTCTTTGTTTAACCATCCGAAAGTAGCGGCTACCCGAACTGAGTATCGGCCCTCTGGCCTGTTAAATCCGAAAGTAACGGGGCCGTTATTGTTTTAGAAAATCCTACTTATATATTATTGTTCGTATACGCTAAAATGTTACCTCTTTCATACCATTAATCGGCAGTCATTGTTAACTGAGCACATTTGTTTATTATCGTAAAGCGTATCAAAATATAAAATAAACAAAATACAAGTAACAACAAAAATATATGAACTGACAATCGCATGAAAAAGAAGTGAATTTTTCGTGTAACTGTGATCGGGAATTTCTACGAATACAGGAACATTTCTCAGAATTACAATCCATGCATGCATTTTGTCATTTCTTTGCCCACGCGATCATGATCTACACAGTGAATAAAACTTTCCGCTCTTAGTTACATCACACGGTTATTAACAAAGTCCCAAAATACATCTCATCGGATGGGATGACTCTAATAAAGTAATCAAAATAACACAAACGAAGAAGAAAGACAACATTCACTAACACAAGACCGTTCAAGCCTTAATCCCGAATGGACTCAGAAGTTTACTTCCGTGTGGTGGCTCCGCACAAAAGTTTAGCTGTTCAAGTCACTATTTTCTAGTCTAACCTTCCACAGACTGTTTAAAAGATGTTAACAAAGTCCCAAAGAGTCACATCTAATGATAGAGCAAGGCTTTATATTCCTCCACGAAAAAAATGTCTCAGTTTTGACAAAGCATCTTCCTGATATATGTCACCAACTCGACACCAACGTGCTACGCCATGATTCAGTCGCCGAAGAATAGTGCGCAGAGCATAGACAGACACCAGCCGAGAGCAAACAGCCAAGGTATTGAGAAGATCCACTCCGAACACTTGGAGAGCTATTGCTGAATCATCATTGTGGATATTTTTGCATAGACCAGTAATGTTATTATGTCAGCTCTTAGTTCAGCGTTCCTGCAATTGTTTCCGTAGTACAAACATGGAACTCCAATGACTATGGAGAATATCAAAGTCAGTAAAAAACACCAACAGTGGTTTCCGTCCATTCTAAGGGAACCAAGAAGAGTCCAAACCGTGTCTTGTTGACTGTTGTGTTGGCGTCGTTATGCGCACCTGGCTTACCTAAAAGCGTCGGTAAAGACGCTATGCACTCTTTTCCCTCCAGTGTCCCTAGCTAACGGCACATTCCTTGTCCAAAATTGACCAATGATGAGAGGCTAACACGTGATCACCTTGGCAGATCATTGGCTAAGGTCAGAGAGATCAAGGGCTATCCTGATGCAATCATGTAAATGCTCATGCATCAGTGCTGTTTGCAGGATTGTATTTAAAAACTGTTCCTGTTTCAGCTTCTTAGAAAATCCTGAGCTATCTGAACTGACCTCTGTTCTGTAGGCACAAGACGTAAAGAATGCGCACATGGCTGTCTGCAGTGTGCCTGCTTCACTATGAACCAAACACGACGAACAAAAAACTATCACCCACTGTTTCTATGGTGCATGTCTGGTAGTTAAGAGATTCAAATACTATATAAACCGACTCAAAGTTCGAATGAAATTAAATCGCGAAGGGATTAGACTTTTGTCTTCAAGTAAGATTAATTATCCCTATGCATAATCTCATATAATGCTCAAGCCATTTTCAAAGAATCTCCGCAATAAACCTAAGGGCCTCCACAGACTAGAGATAGTTGTCGATCATAAAAAGTTATCGATAACAAAAAAGCCAGTGTGTGAAGCTAGTTATCCGAAAACTAAGGCCCTTAGTTATTTGAAAGCAAAAATAAGCCAGTCAGGTATATAAAAGCACGAGTTTAGAGTTAAAAAATTTAGAGATCATGCCTCCGACCGAAACACAAAATGGGCAAAAAACTGATAACATTTTGGAGTCAAAATATGCTATTTACACGATTGTATTTCAGAATGTTCCCGTCTTCAGACTAAACCCTGCTCAATTTGTCACAAACAATCGGCCAGTTTATTTACAAACGTACAGCACAAAACGACAGCATTGCCATGAGTAAAAAGAGAAGCAGTGTTCTTTATTACTAGTATTTACCTTATGGGCATTGAATAAGTAGTATATGGACGTCTTTTTAATCTTTTCAATTCAAGGATCGACGTCGACGTTGAGATTTTGGCTTCGCATAATTTGTTGAATATAACAAAGTTAGTATCTTCATTCAGCTGTCAAAAGTACGGTGCCCCCTTATGCTATTTACCCGATTGTATTTCAGAATGTTCCCCGTTTTTCTTAGAAAAATCCTAATCGATTTGCACTGACGTTTTCTACTTCCCTATGTTCCACACACGCTCTGAAATATTAACTTCCGTATACGACTGTCAGTTTCTACCATCATAACATTGTAGTCTTTATAAACGAGGTCGGGTGGGGGGTGGGGGTGATGGTGTTCTGGTCAGTCCCCATGGGTTACACAGGAGTGGTGTGCGTTTTGGACTGAGTTCTACTAAGCTACGTTCTTTTGATATAATAATAGGGAGGTGTGGATATTAGATCCAATAGACCCGTGAATTATTCCGTCAGCTGTCCAATTTACCGAAATTGAAACCATACTGAAACGTTTGGTGTTACTTTCCTTTACCGTGACCCTGCACGCTCCATTAACAGTTTTTTTGTTAATCAATTTTGACAGCCACGTTTTTTTCTGATTTTGGCCATAAGGTTTACTGAATCAAAGCCCTCCTCTTTCTTCTCTTTTCTCAATTAAAGTTGAGCCGCGAAGCGGCGACAGAGACTCCGTCGCCACGTTGGAACTTTTGCTTCAGTAGAAGATTAGAACGAAGAAAGAAAACTTCTGGGACCATGGGATCAGATCTCACAATCAACACACAACATCTCTTCATAAGCTTTCTCTATCTTTTATTTCAATAATATTTCACAGTAACTCTTCTTCTTGAGATCGCAGAACTTGTCGACCAAAAGGTGCTTTCTTGTAACCAAGGTTGTCCTGGCACTACTACAAAGCGAACAGCTGCAAACATTTAACGACCGAATTCACTGAACATTACCTTGCCTACGTGCAATTCAATATAGTAAAACCACTCCCTTAAAACGACTTGGAAGCCACCTGACTTATTCTTAGTCAAAAGTAGTAAAGAATATTTTCGCTTATATTTCTTGCTGCGAAGGAGATCTAGATCAGTAACAGAGTCGCTTGCTAAAGTTTTTAATTGACTGATTTTTGACATCTTTCTGTTGGTAGCCAACTCGAAAGCTTTGCTCCTTTGGCCACTACACACTTCCCCCTTAAAAATGTTATTTCATACCTGCTCTGTCCTTTTTATATTTTTTTTCCTTCTTCTTTTGATTGTTGATAATTTATTGTAATCGAAATAAGTGTGAATAAAAATGAACTGATGAACTGAACTTTCCAAACTTCTCAGCCAATCAAAGAACCAAAAACTGCACGTGCAACTTTATGGCATCTTTTGTTGGCTTTCCAAACTTTTAACCAATCAAAGAATCAAGAATCTCAAGTGAAACTTTTTTGACATCTTTCTGTTGGCTTTCCAAACTGCCAATGAAAGAGCCAAACACCGCATAGCACGTGCAGCTTTATGGCATCTTTTTGTTGGCTTTCCACGCGCAAAGGTTGCTGGTAGTTGTAGTAAAGATCGCGAACCTCGCGCGAGGTTCTGCGCGAGTGAAACTATGAACGGGATTTGAACGTGGTAAAGGAAACATGCTTCGTTTGAAGACAAAAACCGAATAAGTTTCATTGTGAACAACTTAGGCGATGGCAGGAGCCCTGACGATGGCTAAAGTGTAGAGGACCTTCCATAAGTGGAAATCGCATCCAAAAGCTTGAAAGATGGGAGGATATCTTGCATGAAAGCGTCGCGCATGAAAGTATCGCGTATTTTTACGCCTTCTTACACGCGTGTTTTCACGCAAAGTTTTCGTAAATTTCCAGCGAGCAGCGCGGCCAATTTTCGAAAGTTTTAAAGTTAAGTTACACATTGCTTTCACCTTTTCAAGTAAAAAAAAAACTGAGCTTCAGCCGGGTGTAAAAATAATTTCGCTCGCTCGCTCGCTCGCTCACACTAAACTCAAATATTAAATTTAATTCGCTCTCTCGTACTAAAACTAAAATTGACACGACCAGAACAAGAAAGAGCTCACTGTTACTGCAAGTTCAAGGTTAATTCACTAAAATAAATTACATTTACGATTGAAGACACACAACAACTGAGTAAGCTTAAGTATAAATTTTTATTTCGACTGCCTACGTCGTGAAGATCGATTTCATCGGCTGATCTGAAAATCCTTCATCCGGCAATGATAACAAATAAATTCAACCGGCCAGTACAATACAAACGCTTGAAGAATAATTTCTCCAACTGGATTTGAGTTTCTCTGTTATACCGGACGTACCGTCCATAAGAACACTGAATCTCTTTCCTCTTTGCTGCATGGGGGTGTTAGTAATCCGAGTAACGGCGTAACGCGTAACGCGTAACGGCGTAACGAGAATCGGCGTAACGAGAATTTTTTTCCAATTTCTTTTTTCAATCATTTTTTTTTTTTTTAGAATCGGCGTAACGACAATTTTTTAACAATTTTTTTTATTTTTTTTAAATTTCCAATTATTATAAAAGATTGTACTGAAAAGGAATTTTAAGCGTGATGTAGACAAATTGATATTCACGCCAGCAGTGGGGCACCTTCAAAAAATAGAAAAATACGCGATATTCTGCAAATGTTGGTCAATGGATGGATACAAATGCACAGTGACTGTGCTCACCGGTTTTCATTGTGTCCGCCATCTTGGAGATCAGCGCCAAAATATCGCAGGCTCAGCTTCTGTCGATAAATTGGCTAATTTTCAACGTACACAGGATAACCACAGGCCGCCCCAGGCCGCCCAAGCTAAAGATAATGCGCCGATCAATTCGAAGCTTCACCATCCCCCCCCCCCACCCCCCCCCCCCCCCCCCCCCCCCCCCACCACCCCGGCAACTCCGGGCATTTGACTACTTCCGAGCCCGGGGCAATCTCGTACCCAGAGTCAACGGTCTCCTCGGTCAGCGGGTCGTCGCCAGGTTAGACTCTGGGGGAATGGAATTTTGAATACCAGAAATCTGGTGTAACGGCCATTGTTTGTTACACGAGACAGCCAATCAAAAAATTCGATATTTATTCCATACCCTAGACTACGAGTAGTCCCTAATTTTTCTCCGATCGAGCGGGCGGGCGCGCGCGAAGCGCGTGGAAATATCCTCGCGCGAGAAGACGCGACGCGAAGAGGCGCGAAAAATGAGGGACTACCGACATAGCCCAAGCGTTTGAATTATGCGTTGCTCTCACAACGCAAAATTCTGATTGGTTCTTTCTTGGAGATCTGTCAACAATCTGTCAATACGCGCAAGCCGATGTCAACACTCAAGGATTAATAGGGTTTCATCCCAATCATGGCTGATCGATTACAGGCCTGTATCGATCAGCTGCGTCTTCTCGCGCGAGGATATTTTCCACGCGCGCGCGATCGGAGAAAAATTAGGGACTACTCGTAGTCTATAGGTTTTATAGCTTGAATAATCAAATCAATTGCCAGTCAATGTGTAGAAAGTCGCGGTCGCTAATCTTGCCTGTTTCATAAAACAGTTTTTGTCCGCAGAGCATGAACTGCTATTGAATAGCGAATGAACAAACGCTGTAAAATGAACAACAACCTCTCTCAAACAATATTAAATTTAATTCATTCGAAGGTATGTAAATTCTACTTTGCATTCAGTTGCTAAACGCGTCTAGTATGATAAATTTTCACATCGTGGAATGACGCTTGCAAGCGACTTCCAAAACCTTTTTTATTCCCACTATTTAAACATTTGTTCTTTGGGAGGGGCATTTGACCGTCAAATCCGGCACTAGGGTAGGGCATTTGAACGCAATTTTGGCCCAGGGAGGCAGGAATTTGAAACGAGCCAATCTTCAAAAGTTCAAATGCCCGGGGGTTGCCCGGGGGTGGGGGGGATGGCGAAGCTTCGAAAGAGAAATTTATAAGGGTTTGTATGGGAACGCAACGGTTATGTTTTAGAAGATATAAAATCAAATGTTTTGTGAATAAAAAACGACTTACCCTGTTGCTGTGTTGTATTCTTTGTAGTTTGCCAGCTTCTCAGGCCGATTTGAGGCGATTTCGGCGAGTTATAGTTTGCGAGGTTTTCCGTTAATATTGGCGTGAGTATCAATTTGTCTACATCACGCTTAAAATTCCTTTTCAGTACAATCTTTTATAATAATTGGAAAATTTAAAAAAATAAAAAAAATTGTTAAAAAATTGTCGTTACGCCGATTCTAAAAAAAAAAAATGATTGAAAAAAAAAATTGGAAAAAAATTCTCGTTACGCCGATTCTCGTTACGCCGTTACGCCGTTACGCGTTACGCCGTTACTCGGATTACTAACACCCTGCTGCATGGTATTAAAAGCTGTACGGTTGTATGTTGTTATTTAAAAACAATGCGAAGTGAAACTTCTTTGGCTCCCATGAATGAATTTTAGTCGCCGTAAACACGAATCACTGATGATATTAAACTTTACGCTGAAAACACTGAAGTTCACGAAGACACTGAAAACGGTCTATTCATTTAATATCGTAAAGCGTATCAAAAAATAAAATAACTACGCGGAAAACGTTTGCCTCTGAGACACCAAATTCATTCCAAATAAGTGTCTCTATTTGATGAACTGACATTGAAAGAAATGAATTGGAACGCGAAAAATACGTTTACGCGTCCTTCCTCTTTGTGCAAAACGGCTGCTGAATTACAAACGTTTTTAACCATCCGAAAGTAGCGGCTACCCGAACTGAGTATCGGCCCCTTTGGCCTGCTAGATCCGAAAGTAACGGGGGCCGTTATTGTTTGTTTTTAGAAAATGGCCTAATCAATGTGCATCGACCTCGGCTAGCTGTTCCTACTTATTGTTCGTACATACGCTAAAATGTTACCTCCATACCCGATTAATCGCTAGTCATTGTTAACTGTGCACATTTGTTTATTATCGTAAAGCGTATCAAAAATAAAATAAACAAAATATAAGCAAGAACAAAAATATATGAACTGACAATCGCATGAAAAAGAAGTGAATTTTTCGTGTAACTGTGATCGGGAATTTCTACGAATACAGAAACATTTCTCAGAATTACAATCCATGCATTTTGTCATTTCTTTGCCCACGCGATCATGATCTACACAGTGAATAAAACTTTCCGCTCTTAGTTACATCACACGGTTATTACTGCAAAGTCCCAAAATACATCTCATCGGATGACTCTAATAAAGTAATCAAAATAACACAAACGAAGAAGAAAAGACAACATTCACTAACACTTATATTGTTGACGGTTCAATCCTTAATCCCGAATGGACTCGGAAGTTTACTTCCGTGTGGCTCCGCACAAATGTTTAGCTGCTCTAAGTCACTATTTTCTAGTCTAACCAGTTCCACAGACTGTTTAAAAGTTTTTAACAAAGTCCCAAAGAGTCACATCCAATGATAAAGTAAGGCTTTGATTCCTCCACGAAAAAAATGTCTCAGTTTTTACACACAGATGCATCTTCCTGATATATGTCACTATATAGCAGGATCAAGCATCAATCACAGCTTATTCCGAGCTGTGCCAAACACCAAACGAGAGCAATCAACCAAGGTAGTGAGAAGATCACTCCGAACACTTGTAGAGCAATGGCCGACTCATCATTGTGGATGTTTTTGCACAGACCAGTTTTATGTTCAGCTCTTAGTTCAGCGTTGCTGCAATTGTTTCCGTATACCAAACATGGAACTCCAGTGGCTATGGAGATGATCAAAACCAGTAAAAGGCAGCACCAAAGGTGGTTTCCGTCCATTCCAAGCTGGAACCAAGCAATCCAAACCGTGTCTTGTTGACTGTTGTCGGTTGGCGTCGTTATGCGTACCTAGCGTCCTTTACAGACGCTTTTAGGGTGAGCCACGCACTCTTTTCCCTTCATTGTCCCTAGCTAACGGCAAATTCCTTGTCCAAAATTGACCAATGATGAGAGGCTAACTGACATGATCACCTTGGCAGATCATTGGCTAACCACAGTACACTAGACAGCTATACAAATTAAATACAAGGTCAGAGAGATCACTGAAGGGCTATCCTGAGGCAATCATGTAAATGCTCATGCATCAGTGCAGTTTGCAGGAGTGTTCCTGTTTCAGCTTCTTAGAAAATCCTGAGCTATCTGAACTGACCTCTGTTCTGTAGGTACAAGAAGTAAAGAATGCGCACATGGCTGTCTGCAGTGTGCCTGTTTCACTATGAACCAAACACGACGAACAAAAAACTATCACCCACTGTTTCTATGCTGCATGTCTGGTAGTTAAAGGGACACTGTCCTGATTTTAGCATGATTTTGGGAAGCTCAGAAACATTTCTAGATCATAGGAAGTTGAACAATAATGGTTTGATTCTGTAGATTAGCACTCGACAAATGACAGGAACCCATCAGGAAGTGAGGATGACAAACGACAGCGAGGATGGAAATGGATTGCAACATGGATTTTTGAAAAAACGTCAGGATGTCAGTTTTTCAAAGTTTCAAATTTGGCTCGGAAATCTTTGAAATTTTGCAAATATTTTGTTGCAGTACGGAATTTCTTGAAGAAATTGCCTTTTATCATTTAGTTAGAGTTTACTAAGTTCTTATTTGATAGAGTTAGGGACCATTTCGTGCATTTATAACAGTTTTGAGCAAATCAGTACGCCGGGACAGTATAACCGACTCAAAGTTCAAATGAAATTAAATCGCGAATTAAGGGATTAGACTTTTTTGTCTTCAAGTAAGATTAATTATCCCTATGCATAATCTCATATAATGCTCAAGCCATTTTCAAAGAATCTCCGCAATAAACCTAAGGGCCTCCACAGACTAGAGAGATAGTTGTCGACAACTGTTTAGTTCTTGTCGATCCGGATAAAAAGTTGTCGATAACAAATAAAAGGCCAGTGTGTGAAGCTAGTTATCGATAACTAAGGGCCTTAGTTATTCGATAACTATAACAATTGGCCTAGTCTGTGGAGGCCCTTAACGTTTCTAGCTAAAACAACGTTGTTCTATACGAGAGTATCCCATGACGAGGTCACTGTATCACTGGACCTTATATCGAGCTGTATAACCAGCTATTTAAAAAAAAATGCGATGAAGTTAGTTGAAAGCAAAAATAAGCTAGTCAGGTGTATAAATCTGCAAGAGTTTAGACTTAGAGATCATGAAATTTAGAGATGAAAACACAAAACGGGCAAAGAACTGACAACTGAAGTCTTGGAGCCGTCAAAATACGCATATTATTTACACGAATCTTGTATTTCAGAATATTCCCGTCTTCAGACTAAACCCTAGTTTGTCACAAACAATGCCAGTTTATTTACAAACGTACAGCACAAAACGATAGCATTGCCATAAGGTAAAAAGAGAAACAGTGGTCTTTTGGGGCATTGAATAAGTAGATATGGACGTCTTTTTAATCTTTTCAATTCAACGATCAACGTCGACGTTGAGATTTGGCTTCGCAACAATTTCTTGAATATAACAAAGTTAGTATCTTCATTCAGCTGTCAAAAGTACGGTGCCCCCTTATGCTATTTACACGATTGGATTTCAGAATGTTGCCGTTTTCTTAGAAAAATCCTAATCGATTTGCACTGACGTTCTCTACTTCCCTATGTTCCACACACGCTCTGAAATATTCTCTTCCGTATACGACTGTCACTTTCTACCACCATAACATAGGTGGGGGGGGGGGGGGGGGGGGTGTGATGGTGTGCTGGTCAGTCCCCATGTGTTGCACAGGAGTGGTGTGCGTTTTGGGCTGAGTTCTACTAAGCTACGTTCTTTTGATATAATAATAGGGAGGTGTGGATATTAGATGCAATAGACCCGTGAATTATTCCGTCAGCTGTCCAATTTACAGAAACTGAAACGATACTGAAACGTTCAGTTTTACTTTCCTTTACCGTGACCCTGCACGCTCCATTAACAGTTTTTTGTTAATCAATTTTGACAGCCACGTTTTTTGCTGATTTTGGCCATAAGGTTTACTGAATCAAAGGCAAAATGAACAAAGCATTAACGAAAACGTCCACTAAACAAAACAAAAATGTCACCAACTTCGTCTCTAACCCGGCGTTATTCGGGGCCCGCCGTCGTTTAATCGAGAAAATACGGTACTCGTTTTTCGAATACGACAACCCCCCCTCCCACCTGTCGCCACGTTGGATCTTTCGCTTCAGTAGAAGATTAGAACTAAGAAAACGTCTGGGACCATGGGATCAAATCTCACAATCAACACACAACATCTCTTCACAAGCTTTCTCTATCTTTTATTTCAATAATATTGTCACAGTAACTCTCTTCAAGAAAACTTCTTGAGATCGCAGAACTTGTCGACCAAAAGGTGCTTTCTCGTAACCAAGGTTGTCCCGGCACTACTACAAAGCGAACAGCTGCAAACATTTCACGACCGAATTCAATGAACATTAGAGAGATTAAGCACCACGTTATACGGCAAAGGTCAGCTTGCACTCGATTTTCTTTACTTTTCTTCCAATCGTTAAATAAATCCATCAGAAAAATCGAAAATAATTCACACGTTCACGATAAACGCGAAACTACTCACTTTGACGTACAAACGGCAAACGCCAGAAGGCAAAAGTGGGATTTTTGCCGTTTGCGGGAAAAACAAACGTGATGATTTTAAAATCTCTCTAATATCTTAACTTCTGATACAAGTGGTGTTCAACTTGTTGTTTGAAAAAAGCTGAAGTGCAACCACTTCCTAAAAACGACTTTGAAACCACCTGAATCATTCTCAGTCAAAAGTAGCAAAGAATATTTCTTGCTGCGAAGGAGATCTAGATAACAATCTCTTGCTAAAGTTTTTAATTGACTGATTTTTGACATCTTTTTGTTGGCTTCCCAAACTTCTCAGCCAATCAAAGAACCAAAAACTGCACGCGCAACTTTATGGCATCTTTTTGTTGGCTTTCCAAACTTTTAAACCAATCAAAGAATCTCAAGTGAAACTTTTTTGACATTTTTCTGTTGGCTTTCCAAACTTCTCTGCCAATGAAAGAGCCAAAAACCGCACGTGCAACTTTATGGCATCTTTTTGTTGGCTTCCCAAACTTCTCAGCCAATCAAAGAGCCAAAAACCTGCATGTGCAACTTAATGGTATCTTTCTGTTGGCTTCCCGAACTTCTCAGCCAATCAAAGAGCCAAAAACCACACATGCAACTTTTTGACATCTTTCTGTTGGCTTCCCAAACTTCTCAGCCAATCACAGAGACAATAATTGCACCTGGAAAACCAACACAAAGATGTCAAAACCGAACAAAAAAAACTTTAACAAGAGAAATTGTACTGCACATTTCACTGTATGTAGCTTTATAGGGGATTGGTTACATTCTGTTACATGTATACGAAAAATAAGATTATCTTCGACCACTGTGCTCCCGTGTGCCTGTTCAGTTCTGCATACTTGAATTATCTGTACTTGGGGCAGCACGCCCTTCATTAACTGTCGATCATCGTTTCGTGGTTTTTGCCGACTCAGCAGCTTCTTTCGCTGTAGTGAGAAAAAACAAAACAAAAGAAGGCATGATTGACCTAAAGTCCACCGATAAAATTACAAATTCTCCTTACTGTCTTTAACCCTTTCACTCCCAGAAGCAAGCATAAATTCGAAAATTATTATTGTTTCTAACTTGTACATATGTGGATGAAACCCTGGTGTGTGACCATTCAAATGAAAGCTACTGAGCAGTATTTTCATGTGGTACAGTTTGTTTTTGAAAATTTTGAACTTAGCACTCTTGGGAGTGAAAGGGTTAATCATTCTTCTAGGGAGAATTTGCTTTTGATCCAAGTCTTTCTGGGTTGTTGTGATCTGAGGACCTCCTAAAAAGGTTAAAGTCTGTCTGCCAGGTGGCTTATTAGAGGCATGAAGTGACTAGGGGTATTGCTACTCCCCTGGATGGCATGCTAGTCCATCGTAGGTAACCCCCAGCATTTTTTCAGGTTGCCCTGGAGTGGAGAGAGGCACTGGTAGAATAAAGTGTCTTGCCCAAGAGCACAACACATTCACCACGGCCAGCACTCGAATTCAGACAGCTCGGTCCGGAGTCCAATGCGCTAGCCATTAGGCCACCGCCCACCCTTGCTACTTGCAGGATTTCCACGGTACCTTTTTTCTGATCCTCTCTTTTCCGTGCCGCATCTTCTCTCTGTTTCTTAATAAGTGCTAGTCGCGCCAGATCGCTTCGGGCCTGATCTGTCTTGCCTTCCTCTTGAAGTTTTCTGTCGCATTACATTACGCTGCTTTGCAATTTCTTCCCTAGAAAAAAAATAATAATGCGCAGATTATGACTAAGCCAAATGTGTTTATTTCCAGGTTGTCTGGTTGGATATATGTACCTGGAACTTGTCCCCTCGTTTGCAACTGGGGCAAAATGCAACAAGACCATTCCCAGAATCAAAACATCAAGTTCTAAAAATTTTACTTTATAGGTGAAATGGATAAAACCCTAGTGTATGACCATTCAAATGAAAGCTTATGAGCAGTGCTGTAATGTGGTTCTGTTTGTTTTTCCACTAATTTTTGCGCATACTTAATTTCGCAAAATCTACAGATCTGTATTTCTTGAGGTTTATTTTCATGAGTTCAGAGAACATAATTTTGTGAAAATATTGCCTTATTTTCACGTTTTTTTCTACAATGCGAAAATTGTGAAAATTAGTACTCGTGAAAATAGGTGAGAATAAGGTAACATACTGTACATTTGTGTGTTGATTACAAACCTTTCCCTCCGAGATAGCTGTGAGCTCGAGTTAGTGCTGTTACTGTCATCATTTAGTTGCAAGTCTGATGCCTTTTTCGTTTTTTGAGCCACTCTGTTAGGATTTTCTATTTCTATAAGAGCGCTTACACCTTTGGGTTTGGACTGCAATGCGACAAAAAAAAAAACAGAGTCATTTGGTATGTATGGGTAAAGCCATTCGGGCCCACACTGCCAGAGCTTAACCTGGTTTCCGTAGCATGCAGCCAACTAGGAGTATTGCTACTCCTCCTGGGTGGGATGCTCGTCCATCGCCAGGTTCCCCCCAGCATTTTGTTAGGTTGCCCTAACAGTTCGCCCAGCTGGTACCCATTTATACTCCTGGGTGGAGAGGGTTGGTCCCAGCTAAGAAGGGTTGCACAGAACAACAGAAGGCTCTGGAGAGTGACTGTTGATGATGACCTATGGGAGGAGAGTCTTGCTCAGGAACACAACACAAGGACACTGGCTGTACTCAGACTCTCAATGTTCTGATCTCAAGTTTAATGCACTAACCACTTGATGACTACTGTGTCTTCACACAAAGTCACATCAAAATTCCCCTTACTGCTCATCATGAATATCGCACAGTTCTCTTGGTAAAAGATAATGATTGATCACTGCCAGCTATATTTCATTACCTCCTCCTCCTCTTCATCACTGTCTTCTTCCTCCTCATCACCCTCAGCCTCAGGTTTCTCAGGAGCAGCTGCTGCACCTTCTTCATCTGAACCTTCACCTTCTTTCTTCTCCTAAAAATGGAGCATTGAAACTCAGTCAGATATCAACAAATGTGTACATTATTCACAATCACATGTTCATTTTACAGATCATAATAAAATTATTATCAATATGTTTGCTTCTTAGTTAATCCATCTGGGGAAGTACATGTTTTGCACTCAGTATACTGTGTATACATCGTCATGTCATACACTGTACGTCTTTGCTGATATGGATAAGTTGTAGCAATGTTTCATGTTGCATCACCCATATTTGTTATTAAATGGACCAACCACAGATCTATTGGCTGTTCAAACAAAGAGTTTTCTGTCTATATCAGTTGGTAAAGTTGAATAAACATCGCTATTATTTCACGCGATCAAGTGGGTCTCCTCAACAGTGGAACCCCGATATAACAAACCCCTTTATATAACGAAATCCCCGCTATAATGAACAATATTCTTCATCCCGGCCAATTAAAGTTTCAGTAAAATGTACAAAAATGTATGGAACAGAACCTTGATATAATGAGCCCCCGTTGTAATGAACACATTTTCCTGGTCCCATGGTATTTTGTTATATCGGAATTCCACTGTAATAGTGTGTGTGAACAGAGCATAAGCAAGGTCTTAGTTATTTGAAAGTCAATTAGCAGAGTCTATAATAATAATAATAATAATAATAATGTCAATCAAGATTTCTATTCTCTCATCTTTATAAAAAATACCATAAAAGCTCTAGGGGGGCTATTAACAAGAGAGGGGGGTATAACAGAGCTTTTATAGTAGATTAATGATAGTTTTTGTTTCTGGTTGAGAGTGGGATCATTAAGTACTGACAATTGGTAGCTTCCTATGCTAATTAATTATATAAACGCATCGTTATCAATAAATCATCAGATTAGTAAGCAATAACAACTTATACTAGTAACTTAGGCCAGGGAATACTCAGGTTCAATCTGATTTCTTACATACATGATCATTATCATGACAAACACCGCACTAGAGCTAGCAAACAAATCCTTCACACTACATCTACGAAACATGGCGTGGTTTTTCTCCTTTTGAAATGTGCATGCAGGTATATAAGCTTATTGCATCATGCGATAATTCAAATACCGTTCAATGAAATTGTGCGATAAAGTCCATACATACAGCATTTTCACTGTTTCTTTGAATTGTTTTAAATGCTCTTGTGTATGGAAAAGCCATAAATGACAATATTAAACCCCTTTACCTTCCATTCCTGCTTTCTTTTATCTCTTTCCATCTCCACTCTCAACTCTTCAGCATCCGTAAAATGGCGCCTCCTTCCTTTGTGATGTACTTTTCCTCGACCTAAACACGACCCAAAAAATCTTATTCGCTACCCCAAAGATCGACGAAAAACGAGTAATTGTGTAAACCTACCTCCTCCTCGTCTCGACATTTTGGCTCAAATTAAAATAGTTATACGAGAATTATTGGTAAAATTATTCAAAAAATCTCACTAAAGCTAAATGAAAATGAAAGGAAATGTAACTTTGTGAGCCCGCGAGACCGGTCAGCGTGCATTCATTTATGGCCAAGCAGCCTGGCCGCCATGTTTGGTCCGCCATCTTTGACAAGACAGCCATGTGGAAATCTTGGTCGGATTTTTCGTAGAAGAACACACTGATATTAGATCAAGGCGTTCCCAGAAGGAGTTGACTGTATTGCTGCTGCTTTGTGTCAAAATGGAGGAAATCGTAGCAAGCGTGGCGGATTTCAAGTTCGAGATCGAGTCTCAATTGTACAACCAAGTTGGAGTACAGGCTCTGCCATTTCCAGGAATGGACAGTACCATTCAAACGCTGCTTGATAACTACAATCAGCGACAAAAGTAGTTGAGACACTTTTCAGAAAATGACACTATGCAATATTTTACCAGTTCAGCCCCCCTTATTCAATGTTGTGTAACCTAAGAATGTCTGAGAAAATGACTCACAACATTGATTGGGGGGGGGGGGGGGGGGGGGGGAAAGAGGGGACCTAAAGTATATAAATAACATAAAATAAGTCTGCAAAAGTAAAATGTCTCAACACTTATGTCGCTGATTGTAGATAATCTTTTTAGTTGTTTTATTTCTTAAAGAGACACTGTCCCGGCGTATTTGCTCAAAACTGTTATAAATGCACGAAATGGTCCCTAAATCTATCAAATAATAACTTAGTAAACCCTAACTAAATGATAAAAAGCAATTTCTTCAAGAAATTCCATACTGCAACAAAATTTTTGCAAAATTTCAAAGATTTCCGAGCCAAATTTGAAACTTTGAAAAACTGACATCCTGACATTTTTTCAAAAATCCATATTGCAATCCATTTCCATCCTCGCTGTCGTTTGTCATCCTCACTTACTAATGGGTTCATGTCATTTGCCGAGTGTTATTCTACAGAATCAAACCATTATTGATCAACTTCCTATGATCTAGATATGTTTCTGAGCTTCCCAAAATCATGCTAAAATCAGGACAGTGTCCCTTTAAACCCCCTTGAAATTGTGGAGTAACTGCAGAATACCCGGTCACTTTGAAGCTGTACCCTAAAAAAGCTGGATATGCGGCTATGCAGTAATTCTTCGCTTCTTCCTTTTTTCACGTTTTAATTTTAAAATCCTTGTTCCAAAGGCCAATCACAGACTAGTACATATCAACTTTGTTGTTGGGGCCTGGAACAAGGATTTTGGTGCTGGTTCGCAGATGGATTTAACAGTTGACTTGCCTGTGATGCAGGTTACTGTAGGAGAAGAGATACAAGCAATTATTGAAAGAGAAGATAGCATGTGATATATAAAATCAAACAAGGCTCTTTACAGGGTTGGTCTGAGGATATTAATTTTAGTAATAACACTTGTCAGGTTAAACGACATGTATGCTTTGATTTCATAATAATTTGCTGAACAGATTTAAATGACAGTGGTTACTCTTTGTTGTGTGTTCTTTTCTTCTCAACGTCTTGTTCTACAGAGTCCGGAGCAGCAGTTTGTGAATATTTTATGCGTAACATGTGCAACCGAGGGCCGGTGTGTCCTTTCAGACACACCAAAGGTGAAAAGACAGTGGTGTGCAAACACTGGCTGAGAGGTCTGTGCAAGAAGGGTGACCAGTGTGAGTTTCTTCATGAGTACGACATGACAAAGATGCCTGAATGTTATTTTTATTCCAAGTTTGGTGAGTTTGCATTGCTGTTGTCAGGTTATTATCAATATTACTTTCAGTTCGCAATGGATATATTAAGCATTTACATGGGGTTGTATTTGAATTCAAGCTAAGTTAAACGCACGACAATAGTGGCCAGCGGTACCCGCATGATCGTAGGGTTGCAGGGTGGCCTGGGGGTTTTGCAGGGCCATTATCGTATTACAGCTCTCCTGTGGATGTCAAGCCAGTTCGGGCGTGTTGCCTTTCGTTGTCGGCACTCGAAGTATTTGCTCCCGGCCCATCCCTCCCTTTAGGTAAGTATACAGGGTGAGTATGTAGTTTTTTCCACTGACTATCAGTGTGACGGTGCCTGGTGGTTACCGCTCTCAGGGTTGCCATGGTTACCCTACGCGCTCGACTCATTTTGCATGTGGCTCCATCAACCTTACAGGCACCTTCCCCAAGCTCATCTATTGTTGATGAGTTTAATGAATGTTTTAGGAGAATGAAAGAACTTGAAACTTGATTAATGTTGTCATTTTCACCTAATTTTAGGGGAATGCAGCAACAAAGAATGCCAATATCTTCACATTGATCCAGAGTCTAAAATAAAGGACTGTCCTTGGTATGATAGAGGATTTTGCAAACATGGTAGGCCAATAGACATTACATTCATCCCACATTGCTGTCTTTCAGTTGTAATTCTTAATGAACTCTCTGTACACTTTACTCTCATACATGTAGTACCTCTCTCCATCCACCCAGGTGTACAAATGGGGGTTACCTTGCGATGAAAACACATCATTCTTAACGTAAATTTAAATTAAAAATAAACTAAACTCAGTACTCTGAGCACTAATATTTGTGGGTGTGGAATGAAGGGAGGCACGGTGGCCTAATGGTTAGCGCACTGGACTCCAGATCAAGCGGTCTGGGTTCGAGCCCTGGCCAGGGTGACTGTGTTGTGTTCTTGGGCAAGATACTTTACTCTCACAGTGCCTCTCTCCACCCAGGAGTATAAATGGGTACCGACGACAAAATGCTGGGGGTAGCCTGCAATGGACTAGCATCCCATCCAGGGAAGTAGCAATACTCCTAGTCGCTTTAATGCTACAGAAACCGGGATAAGCTCTGGCAGTTGTGGCCACTAGGCTCGTAAAGACTTTACCTTTGGAATGGAGGTGCTTCCATGTGTTACAAACAACATCAAAGGGGGGGGGGGGGGCATTTATTTCACAGGAGGCACTTTTAATGGAAGGAGCGATCTAAATTGAATAGTGTGCGTGTGTGTGGGGGGGGGGGGGAGGGGAGGGGTGGGGTGGACAGGGGGGTGGGGAGAGAGGAGCAGGATGTCTACGGGAGGTGGGAGAAGAGAGAAATAATACAAAGGTTAATGTGGGAAACCGGGAGAAATCAGGATCAGTACAGAATATTTTGCAATTAAAAAAGCATAAAGAGGTGGGAAGCACAATGAAAGGGGCAGGAACTGGAAGTACAAGGTACATTGTACAGGAAGGAGGAAGTTCAGACCCCCGTGTCCCTCCCCCAGAATATTTACAGTAATACAGTATGTTGTTGGTAGGTCCAAGCTGCAGGCATCGTCATGTCAGGAGAGTTATTTGCCTCAACTACATGTGTGGGTTCTGTCCAGAGGGTCCGAAATGTAAACACATACAGTAAGTTTTGCTTGAGATGTATTTATTACTATTACTTACATCTGTATTTACTATATTTTATTATCCTTGGTTTTATTTTTTTTTTTTTACGTGATCTGCATTAGTTAAGATAAATATTACTATTATAAATTACTTTATTATTATGTTTTACCTTCCTCCAAAAAATATTTATTTGTTTTGTTTAGTCCCAGATTTGAGCTTCCTATAAAGGACGAAGGAGGTGATAGGAAATCCATTATGAACATCGTTTGTCATTACTGCAATCAGCCTGGGCACAAAGCCTCAGGCTGTCCGTCCAATCCCCATAAAGAAAACTATAAGGTTAGTGGTAGTCCATTGGAGTACTGTATTTGTGGTGGACATCAAATGCTTTTTAACCCTTTCACTCCCAAGAGTGCTAAGTTAAAAAAAAAAATATTCAGGTTCATTTTTCAAAATTGTCACTTGAAAGTACTGCTCAACAGCTTTCATTTGAATGGTCACACACTGGGGATTCATCCACAGACATAAAAGTTAAAACCACATTTTTATGGACTCATTTACTCATATTACATTAAAATAATGTAATACAGTTGAATGCCCTCAGTTACCCTCTCACTTACCCTCATTACCCTGTTACACTCACTTACCCTCAGTTTCCTCATTACTCTCAGTTACCCTCATTACTCTCAGTTACCCTCAGTTACTCTCATTACCCTCAGTTACCCTCATTACCCTCAGTTACCCTCAGTTACCCCTCATTACCCTCAGTTACCCTCACTTACCCTCATTACCCTCACTTACCCTCATTACCCTCAGTTACCCTCAGTTACCCTCACTTGCCCTCAGTTACCCTCAGTTACCCTCAGTTACCCTCATTACCTTCAGTTACCCTCACTTACCCTCAGTTACTCTCACTTACCCTCTGTTACCCTCACTTACCCTCCATTACCCTCATCTTTGAAACCAGCGACCCAGAGACCCAGAGTTACCCTTGTTACCCTCCGTTACCCACATTACCGTCAGTTACCATCACTTACCCTCACTTACCCTCATTACTCTCAGTTACCCTCAGTTACTCTCATTACCCTCAGTTACCCTCAGTTACCCTCATTACCCTCAGTTACCCTCACTTACTCTAAGTTACTCTCACTTACCCTTATTACCGTCAGTTACCCTCACTTACCCTCAGTTACCCTCACGTACCCTCAATTACCTTCATTACCGTCAGTTACCATCACTTACCCTCACTTACCCTCATTACTCTCAGTTACCCTCATTACCCTCAGTTCCCTCTTTACTCTCCGTTACCCTCATTACCCTCAGTTACCCTCACTTACTCCCAGTTATCCTCAGTTACTCTCAGTTCCTTCATTACTCTCAGTTATCCTCAGTTACCCTTAGTTTCCTCATTACTCTCAGTTACATGTATCCTCAGTTACCCTCAGGTCCCTTATTACTCTCAGTTACCCTCAGTTCTCTCAGTTACCCTCAGTTATCCTCAGTTACTCTCAGTTCCCTCATTACTCTCAGTTACCCTTGTTACCCTCAGTTACCCTCATTACTCTCAGTTATCGTCAGTTACCCTCAGTCCCCTCATTACCCTCTTTACTCTCAGTTACCCTCAGTTTCCTCAAATCTGTTTGGCTGGAAAAGAACAAAAAAGAAAATGAGTACCCTGCACAACCTCAAAAAATTGATGAGAACGCAAGTGAGAAAGAAAAAAAGCTGAGGGTTTCCTTTCTTATTATTATTTTGTTACCCACAATCCTTTAACTTCAACCACAATCTGTAAGCATGGAATGGGTAACAGTAAAGTACCAGGCAAATGTAAGTTGACAGTCTCAATCGAGTCTTGCGAATCGAATATCAAGTATTGCGAATCTAGTATCGAGTATTGCGAATCGAGTATCAAGTATTGAGAATCAAGTATCAAGTAGTGCGAATCGAGTATCGACTGTCAACTTACATTTACGAACGTACGTACTGTAACTTGAGCATGTATGAATGTTTGTCTGCACCATACAGCTGTACGTGTATGTTCACCTTTTTCTCATCATGCAAAAAACTCTGATCGTGTGTTACAGACACATTATATATGACTATACAATCATATTCAAGTCACTGCATTTGTGTTTGAAGTAGACTTCCAGTCTCACAAGCAGTTAGGTGAACAACTCTTTTATGTCACAGTTGCAACTTCGCAACTTCTGTAACGTTTTTTTCTTTTCTCAGAATTTTGGTAATTTTGGTAATCATGGTAATTTTGGTAATCATGGTAATTTTGGTAATCATGGTAATCAGTCCAATATAAGCATCGTTCCAGTCACCACGAGTACACATGCACATGTAGAAAATGAACGACCAATGATGAGACGGCCTCTAGAATCAGTAACATGCTACAAGGTGGGTACATTCAAGTGCATCAAGTTTGATTGATTAACGTAACCCCTTTAGTAGTTTGTAATCTGGATTGAGAGGTCCAGGTTTGAGCGCTGGCTGGGATCAATGTGTTATGTTCTTGGGCAAGACATTTAACTCTCACAGTACCTCTCTCCACCAAGGAGTACTGGCAGCAAAAAATAATTATTGGGGAAATCTAACAAAAATGCTGGGGAGGGGGGTTTACCAGCGATGGACTAGCATCCCATACAGGGTGAGTAGCAATACTCCTAGTTGCTTCATGCTACAGAAACTGGGGGGAGCTCTGGCACTGGATTGGCCTTGACCTTTAGAACCAAGCTCAGACCAAATTAACCAAGCTCAGACATATTTGAAAATAAAATGTGTAGTTACGGTCAACGGTACAGAGGACAGTTATGACACGGATTGACATACTGAATGGACCAAGATATGCAGAATGTTACAGCAAGGAGCCTAAAAGTGTGACCACTTTTAATTAATGCACATTCTTCATGTGTGCATACTATTCAATCAGAAGCTGAGGATAGCTATCTTCGGCTTCTGATTGGATGGTATGCGCACACAAAAGAATATGAATTAATTAAAAGTGGTCACAGTTTTGGGCCCTTTGCTGTAAGAAATAGAAAATGGTGTGTGTGTTTCCATGTACATAGTATGACTTAGAGAAAGTTTGGGAGAATTTGAAAGGGTATGTTTTTTCCTTTCTCCCAAACTTTGTCCTCAACGTTTCAAAATTAAAGGTGATGACTCACAATAATAAAGAGAATTTTTAATTAGCTTGATATCGCTAAATTCTCAATTCTAAATGGAGAGAAAGGTTGTACAATAATTTATAAGTAATGAGAATTTGTGTTTTGAACTTGGGACAGAGTAATCTACATAAGGTTTGTTTGTGACAGACTGTAGTCGCTTACTGTTTACAATGCTCTTTTATTTTTCTATTCTGTTTAGTGCGGCGACAAAGGACATTATGCAAACAAGGTATGGTTGAAAAATATTCTCTTCAAATTGTTTTAACAATTAATGTTGTTAAAATAAACAGTCATTGTACGAGTCATAAACAAACATCAAGCCTTAACATAATTGCTGCCAAGTTGACAGTTAACTCTTGATAACTCAAACCCTTGCTAATTTGAACCTACCACTAACTCAAAGTAAATTTGTTTTCCCTTCAGGTAAATTTCTTACTAATTTTACCCTCGATAACTCGAACTCCTGATAACTTGAACAATTTTCAATTATCGGGAGTCAATTGCATTTATAACCATTTGAAATAGTGATTTCCTTTGGCAAACTGTTTTTGTGGCAAAAGTGCAAAAGGTTATTTTTCTTTGTACCTGTACCATTATCAGCCATTTTTCCTAGTGGAGAATTGGGCTGTGTCCACCATCTCCCCCTGGGGAGGCATGGTACTGTACTCCCCTATAATTTATAAGCTATATAGGTATGTGCTGCCCCAAAGGGTATGGTTTTTGAACTGTTTTGGTCTGAAACAGATACAGATTTTGACAATTTTAGTCTCAAATTGGGTATGTTTTTTTTCTTCATGTCTGAAATTTACCAGATTGTTGCCATTTTGGCTTGAAAAGGGGGAATTTTTAAGGGTCAGGTCTGAAATTGGGTAGGGAAATTTCATATTTTGGTCTGTAAATGGGTAGGGGTACCCCCCCTGTGAGAATGGGGCTGTGTGCCCCCAATCTCCAAGCCACCTTGTACATGTCTTGCTGAGTATCATCCCTGTAACCTCTTTGACATGTGATTTTTTCTAGTGTCCCAAGTCAAGATCAGAGTTGATTGGATTATAAGGAAGATGTACTCTTTTTTATAAAGTGACTCTGGCTAGCAGCTTATACAGTCAGAACTATTTAAACCTTTAGAAGGGGAACATGTGAAAAGTCTCGATGCTGGGGTTTCGATTTTACCCCTTATTGCATGTCAGATTAGAAGAAGTTTGTGTATAAGTATTGTAAATTATATCTTTGTAATGACCATTAAACTTCCCTTCAGCAGGGGACTTCTTAGTAACCACAAAGCAGTGTAACCCTTAGGGATCACAAATCAGTGTCCCCTTATGAGAGGCATCCTTCCAGTGTACATGTAGAAAGCTAAAAAAGCAGATCGAGGCCCTCATTTTTTCTGTAGACTTGTTAGTGACACAGAAACTGTAACAGTCTTGCCATCTGCGAGATACAACTCACGCTCTACTAAGTCACTCACATATTGAGATACAGTTTTGATAGTCTTACTACCTTATTCTCACTTATTTTCGCGGTTATTAATTTTAGCGGTTTTCGCGATGTAGAAGAAAACGCAAAAATAAAGATGTTATTTTCGCCAAAATTTTAAGCCTTTGAGCCCTTACTTTCTCAGAAATTGCGAAAATAAAGCCTTGCAAAATACGGACCTGTCAAATTAAGTACGCGGAATTCCTTCAAAATTCCTTCCGATAATGATACCCCCCTCCCCCTTCCCCGGGCCCCAGGGCTTATCGGCATTTTATGATATGATAGTAGTATGGGCGGGTTTATTGTAGAGACTTGTTGAGTATAATCAGGGTGAGCCCCGAGATGGAACGAGAACGAGGGTCGGTGGGAGTCTAGTTTTATTGCCAACTCTCATGAACCTGAACCTGCTCAATTGTCGATGAGAGTCCACGAGGAGAGTTTTTGCTTCTTTGACAGGCAGGATAATATCAACTCTCACGTATCATTGGTGTGCAGTCAAACAAACTGTGTAGCAGGTGCTGGAGTAATATAGAGCACAAGTTGGAAAGGCGCGTACGAGGGAAGAGACGCGCAAGATGAGAAAAGGGGAAATTGTTCCTCGCATGTCTCTTCCCTCGTGCTTGCCCCTAAAAACTTGCGCTCTTCTCCACTCCAGCGCCTGGTACGCAGACTAAGTTGAAGAAATCTCTCATCCAAACTTTCCTCCTCCAACACTTGTCGACTCTCGTCCTTGTTCAATCCACTGAAAAAGATGGTGGCTGTACATTTTACCACAATACCTTGCAAGCCTGACACAGCCAATAGGCACATATTTTTTGCGAAATTCATCCCAGTACAAACAACATTGTGTATGCTAGGTTTGAAGTTTTTAGAACTTTTCGGTGCGTTTTTATGAGCGTTTTTAGGGTTTTCGTGTGCTAAGAACTATGGGTAAATGTACCAGTCGCCATCTTTTTCGATACGGTGGATCCCGGCTTCTTGTTCGAACTACTCCCACTTAAACCCAGATTACATGTGTGACCATGTGTAGTTGGCTTAACATGTCTGTAAACTTTTGTAATGCCCCAATAATCAATAAAACAATGTTAACTTACAAATGACGTCCTGCTTTCTTATTTTTTGTGCCACGTTACACATAGCGCAAGGAAAAATAGCTTTCGACAGAGCAAGGTGATAGAAGTGGGAGGTATGGTGTTAGCGGGCTGGTCTCTGGATTGAGCATCTGGATTTGAGCTCTTGCCAGGGTTATTGTGTTGTGTTCTTGGACAAGACACTTCTGTACTCTCATAGTGTCTCTCCACCCAGGAGTATAAATGGGTAGGGCTAGCATCCCATCCAGAGGAGTAGCAATACTCCTAATCGTTTCACGCTATGGAAGGCACCTGGGTTGTAGACAGAACATCCACAAGCTCACAGGTTACTTGGCAGGTTACTTTCGCTAGCTTAACTGAAGTTATATATGATAAAGTTGCTCACTCAATTAAATAGAGAATGTAGTACTCAATGAACGTAGAGTGAAGATATTGAGTGAAAGCCGAATTGAAGCCCAGCAATCGAGAAAGTAACAGCAATGCCAAAAACCACCATGATCTTAGGGTATTGGAATGTACGAACGTAGGTGCTGGAGTAATATAGGGCGCAAGTTGGAGTGCCCAAGCGAGGCTTAGCCACGCCCATCAAAATGTATTTTGGTACTGATTCGAACCTCACCGTACAGTCACCTCTACGGACAGTTCACTGGGTCCCGGAAAAAATCCCTATGCACACATAATGATAATACTCTCTTGACAACGGACACTATAACCCAACCGCAGATAGCATATTTCCTAAAAGTGTCCAATAAATTCTGCAGTCTTTCTCTTTTCCCCTCTTCTATAGTACTGAAAATAAAACAGGATGTAGAAAATGGTCTGTTGTATTAAAAAATCCAGAAAGTAATTAACTTCTCACAGCACTGATGGTAGCTGTAGTTCGAGTTCACTAGGTTGTATTATCCATCAGTTGTGTTTCATTGTTCATTGTACCACAATGATGGAAGGGATGGAAAAGAAAGATATATAAGTTAATTCCAACTAAGGAGGTGGGTGAGCTGCTGGGATAGAGAGTACGAGTATGGTGGTTCTAACTGGTCTAACTGGTTCTAACTGGTCCTAACTGGTTCTAACTGGTTCTAACTGGTTCTAGCTGGTTCTAACTGGTCCTAACTGGTTCTAACTGGTCCTAACTCGTTCTAACTGGTTCTAACTGGTTCTAACTGGTTCTAACTGGTTCTAACTGGTTCTAGCTGGTTCTAACTGGTTCTAACTGGTTCTAACTGGTTCTAACTGGTTCTAACTGGTTCTAACTGGTTCTAACTGGTTCTAACTGGTTCTAACTGGTTCTAACTGGTTCTAACTGGTTCTAACTGGTTCTAACTGGTTCTAACTGGTTCTCACTGGTTCTCACTGGTTCATACTGGTTCTCACTGGTTCTCACTGGTTCTCACTGGTTCTCACTGGTTCTAACTGGTTCTAACTGGTCCAAACTTTTTCTAACTGGTTCTAACTGGTTCTAACTGGTTCTAACTGGTTCTAACTGGTTCTAACTGGTTCTAACTGGTTCTAACTGGTTCTAACTGGTTCTAACTGGTTCTAACTGGTTCTAACTGGTTCTAACTGGTTCTAACTGGTTCTAACTGGTTCTTACTGGTTCTTACTGGTTCTTACTGGTTCTAACTGGTTCTCACTGGTTCTCACTGGTTCTCACTGGTTCTCACTGGTTCTCACTGGTTCTAACTGGTTCTAACTCGTTCTGACTCGTTCTAACTGGTTCTAACTGGTTCTATCTGGTTCTAACTTGTTCTAACTGGTTCTAACTGGTTCTAACTGGTTCTAACTGGTTCTAACTGGTTCTAACTGGTTCTAACTGGTTCTAACTGGTTCTAACTGGTTCTAACTCGTTCTAACTGGTTCTCACTGGTTCTCACTGGTTCTCACTGGTTCTAACTGGTTCTAACTCGTTCTAACTGGTTCTATCTGGTTCTAACTGGTTCTATCTGGTTCTAACTGGTTCTAACTGGTTCTGACTGGTTTTAACTGGTTCTAACTGGTTCTAACTGGTTCTAACTGGTTCTAACTGGTCCTAACTTTTTCTAACTGGTTCTAACTGGTTCTATCTGGTTCTAACTGGTTCTAACTTGTTCTAACTGGTTCTAACTGGTTCTCACTGGTTCTCACTGGTTCTCACTGGTTCTCACTGGTTCTAACTGGTTCTAACTCGTTCTAACTCGTTCTAACTGGTTCTAACTGGTTCTATCTGGTTCTAACTGGTTCTAACTGGTTCTAACTGGTTCTAACTGGTTTTAACTGGTTCTAACTCGTTCTAACTGGTTCTCACTGGTTCTAACTTGTTCTAACTCGTTCTAACTGGTTCTAACTGGTAACTAACTGGTTCTATCTGGTTCTAACTGGTTCTAACTGGTTCTAACTGGTTCTAACTGGTTCTATCTGGTTCTAATTGGTTCTAACTGGTTCTAACTGGTTCTAACTGGTTCTAACTGGTTCTCACTGGTTCTCACTGGTTCTCACTGGTTCTCACTGGTTCTCACTGGTTCTCACTGGTTCTAACTGGTTCTAACTCGTTCTGACTCGTTCTAACTGGTTCTAACTGGTTCTATCTGGTTCTAACTTGTTCTAACTGGTTCTAACTGGTTCTAACTGGTTCTAACTGGTTCTAACTGGTTCTAACTGGTTCTAACTGGTTCTAACTGGTTCTAACTGGTTCTAACTGGTTCTAACTGGTTCTAACTGGTTCTCACTGGTTCATACTGGTTCTCACTGGTTCTCACTGGTTCTCACTGGTTCTCACTGGTTCTAACTGGTTCTAACTGGTCCAAACTTTTTCTAACTGGTTCTAACTGGTTCTAACTGGTTCTAACTGGTTCTAACTGGTTCTAACTGGTTCTAACTGGTTCTAACTGGTTCTAACTGGTTCTAACTGGTTCTAACTGGTTCTAACTGGTTCTAACTCGTTCTAACTGGTTCTCACTGGTTCTCACTGGTTCTCACTGGTTCTCACTGGTTCTCACTGGTTCTCACTGGTTCTAACTGGTTCTAACTCGTTCTGACTCGTTCTAACTGGTTCTAACTGGTTCTATCTGGTTCTAACTTGTTCTAACTGGTTCTAACTGGTTCTAACTGGTTCTAACTGGTTCTAACTGGTTCTAACTGGTTCTAACTGGTTCTAACTGGTTCTAACTGGTTCTAACTGGTTCTAACTGGTTCTAACTGGTTCTAACTGGTTCTAACTCGTTCTAACTGGTTCTCACTGGTTCTCACTGGTTCTCACTGGTTCTCACTGGTTCTAACTGGTTCTAACTGGTTCTATCTGGTTCTAACTGGTTCTATCTGGTTCTAACTGGTTCTAACTGGTTCTGACTGGTTTTAACTGGTTCTAACTGGTTCTAACTGGTTCTAACTGGTTCTAACTGGTTCTAACTGGTCCTAACTTTTTCTAACTGGTTCTAACTGGTTCTAACTGGTTCTATCTGGTTCTAACTGGTTCTAACTTGTTCTAACTGGTTCTAACTGGTTCTCACTGGTTCTCACTGGTTCTCACTGGTTCTAACTGGTTCTAACTCGTTCTAACTCGTTCTAACTGGTTCTAACTGGTTCTATCTGGTTCTAACTGGTTCTAACTGGTTCTAACTGGTTCTAACTGGTTTTAACTGGTTCTAACTCGTTCTAACTGGTTCTCACTGGTTCTAACTTGTTCTAACTCGTTCTAACTGGTTCTAACTGGTTCTAACTGGTTCTAACTGGTTCTATCTGGTTCTAACTGGTTCTAACTGGTTCTAACTGGTTCTAACTGGTTCTATCTGGTTCTAATTGGTTCTAACTGGTTCTAACTGGTTCTAACTGGTTCTAACTGGTTCTAACTGGTTCTAACTGGCTCTAACTGGCTCTAATTGGTTCTAACTGGCTCTAACTGGTTCTAACTGGTTCTATCTGGTTCTAACTGGTTCTAACTGGTTCTAACTGGCTCTAACTGGCTCTAACTGGCTCTAATTGGTTCTAACTGTCTCTAACTGGTTCTAACTCGTTCTAACTCGTTCTAACTGGTTCTATCTGGTTCTAACTGGTTCTAACTGGTTCTTACTGGTTCTAACTGGTTCTAACTGGTTCTAACTGGTTCTAACTGGTTCTAACTGGCTCTAACTGGCTCTAACTGGCTCTAATTGGTTCTAACTGGCTCTAACTGGTAGCCCCTTGTGATGATGACCTTGGGCTTAATGGAAAAATGGCTGGCTACGCCCCTGAAGATGTTGCTGTTTGTAGCTAAAATAAAATAACAAAAAATATTTGCTAACAGCCACCCTGCGTTCCAACATTCTGTATCCGCCACTGTGCTTGTTTTCTGCCCTGGGGGAGTGGGGTGGGTGATCGTCGGAAATTTTGAAAGGAACCCCTAAAATGTACCAGAATCTCGTTTTGTGGGTGTGGCTCGAGTTCATTTTCACCCCTAAAAGGTACCAATTCTAAGGTAAAACTAGTTCCTATCCTATTTTTCTTCAGCTTATAAATACCCTGAAAGGTACCAGAATAACTATAATACCGTCATTTTTATACGGGAATCTCCCCCGGGTTTTCTGTCCCTGTATGATTGCTGAACAGTGTGACGAAACGAGAACCACGTTAACGAGGCCCAGTTCTTCCCGGTTGTAAATAACATGACAGGGACCTGAGTACGAAGCTGTACAAAATGGCGGCTAAGGGAGTGGAGGTTGTTCTTCAAGAGGCCAAGAGTTCCTTCGAAGAAAAATTTAAGGCTAGTCCCTCATTCGCAGTTTGTGCACCAGGAAGGGTCAATCTAATTGGGGAACATACAGACTACAACGATGGCTTTGTTTTTCCAATGGTAAGGAGCGAATTTGAATTTTATGAACGTTTATTAACGTCGGACAAGCTGGGATTTTCTTATAAATTTTAGCTTGCATTTGTAAGGTTAAGTTTTAATCAGTCAACTGTTTGTGTGCTTCAGAGTAGAAGTTAATTGCCATTGCAATCTTGCATAGAATTGTTCTTTGTTTATTATGATTCAAGTGAACTTTGACAAGTTTTTATGATAATTTTCTCAGATTCACTTTTTGTAGTTTTGTTTAGGGGAGTGGGGTGGGGTGCTAAATATAAAATATATATTTTTTTTTCAATTTTGGGCTTCACAGGCTAAAACGAATTATTGGTCATGCTAGTTGCTGGGTTGCATCCCAATCTTGGGCCAGGTGAGGGACACTAAAGTCTTATTAAAGATGATTTACAGTCCGTACTGCACAATCTCCACCTGCAATGTTTTATGAGTCTCATACGAAGGAATGTTTACTAGCCCAAATAAAAATTCCGGGACAAACTTACCTTTTTCTTCGTTATTAATGCCAGATATCCTTGCCAAACAATGATAACGAATAGAAGAACCTTGACATTATCCCAAACCGACGTTTCAGCTCATTGCATGAGCATTCCTGAACGTAACGACCCATAATGGCGGACTCAAAAATTTCATGTACGCTATTATAAGTTAAGTGTAACATATCAACAAATTCAAACTCAAAATGAGACTGCGCAGTACGGACTGGAAATCATTTTTTTTTTTTAAGCTGGGGCAGGGTGACTCCACTAAGACTTTGGCTTTAATTGTTAAGGAAAAATACATTTATTTTGCTATGGTAACTTGAATCACTATATTTTTAAAGGTAACTTTACCTTACTGCAATGACTGCTAATGTGTAACTGTTCTGGACTAAAGACCATGAAAACCATACTCTGTCCAGTGGCAAGTACCCGTTTTATAGGACAAATAAAATTTATTGTCACAAAAGGGAGTACCCCTCTCACCCAGGACTGAAGACTTAATTTCGAATCCTGACCCTAAAAATTTAATTATTGCTTTGCTTTTATTGCAGGCTGTAGAGTTGGTGACGGTAATTGTTGGAAGAAAGACAGATAGTGATGTCTGTCGGCTAGGTACTAATACTAAAGGTGCTGATGAACCACTGATGATTACGTTCCCTGTTCCGACACCAGAGAGCCCCTTGGTACCTGGGAAGCCATCTTGGGCTAACTATGTCAAAGGTGTTATTGCCAATTTTCCGGAGCAAGTCCCTGCTTTTGATGCCATGATTGCAAGTTCAGTTCCTCTTGGGGGAGGGTTGTCGAGCTCAGCATCACTTGAGGTGGCTACTTACACATTCCTTGAGCAGCTGAGTGGGAAAGAAGAGAAAGATTTAAAAGCAAAGGCCCTGGCATGTCAGAAAGCTGAACATGACTTTGCAAATATGCCGTGTGGAATCATGGACCAGTTCATCTCAGTCATGGGCAAGAAAGACAATGCTTTACTGCTGGACTGCAGGTATGGGACTTGGTTAGACTGCAAGAGCAGCCGTTTATTTTCGGCTCTTGTTTCACCCTCCGTTTTTCTCAGCAGGTAAAACAAGAGCCAAAAAAATGTCTGCTCTCGCAAACTAGGGACTTGGTCTAACTGTATAATGGTGTGATTTAAAGTTGGTTTTGGTTTGAAATTTTGTAAACCAGTTTTTGGTTTTTACCCTCATTGTCATAATGACTTAATTATCATAATTTATTATGATAAGTCACGTGACACAAGGTTTATGTGGACGATCGATGCATTTTTGTCATTTTTTGTAAGCATTCTTTGTTAGCACTTCTTTTATTAGCAGAAAAATTTCTGATAAGAGCTTTCTATTATTAGAGTTTCTGGTTTGTATAAAAAAGTTGACAGGCCAAACACAACTGTGTGACATTTGTACAATTGCCGTTCTGTTGGCACAAGAGTTTCTGGTTTGTGCTCTTTTCTCTCAAGGCTGTTTTTCGTTCTCTATTGTTATCATAGTCTTCAGGAAATAATTATAATCTGATCAGAATCCAGCTAAGAACAGTTTGTAGGGGCCTTACACTTCGAAAAAAGACAACAGACCACAACAGGCACTCCGAAAATAGCTAGAAGAACAGATCTTGCCCTCACACAATGTCAACCATCAGTTGCTTGCCTTAAAAAGGTTCTTATGGTAAATTGGCACCTAATAGAGAAACAACCTCGCTTCAAAGAAATCTACAGAGAACCTCTTATCATATCATATATACAAGCGCCGGAAATTTCTTAAAGATATATGCGAAAAGGCAAAACTATATAGGAAAGGCTAAAAAATAGGTAAGCGCTATATGTATCAATTTATTGACAGTAAGCCCTGGGAGCACATGCATGTTTTTCAAGCATTATCACTGAAAACCTCCTCTGGATTTGTAAAAGTTACAGTGGCAGATCTAGGGCAGGGGCTCCCCTTATTGGCGAAAATATTTAAGCACTGAAAAATGTTTGGGCCCCCACCTTAATTTAAGCCCCAAAGTGCTGGAAAATTTTTCTGGCCCCACCTTATAAACAGGTCGGGATCCGCCACATAGTTATACCTGGTCATTTTTTAACACAAAGCTCTTGATGTCAGGATCATAATTAACTGCGACATTCTCCTGTCAGATCCATGGAGGCCAAACTTGTTCCAATGACAAACCCTGATTTAGTTGTCGTTGTGACCAACTCAAATGTGCGGCATGAGTTGACAGGAAGTGAGTACCCAACAAGGAGGAAGCAATGTGAATCAGCAGCAGCGGCGCTAGGAAAGCCTAGTCTTAGAGAAGCTACTATGGCTGACCTGGAAGGTAAATCTAAAATGTTTCAATCTAGTTGAAATTATTTACAGTACAGTCAACTCTCTCTTAACAGACACCTCTTAGTCTATAAGATGGACACCTCTATAAAACGGACACCTGTTGCTGGTCCATGCGTGCAGTTTTTCAGTAATTTTACTACATCTAAACTCTCTATAAGCCGGACACCTCTCTACTCTCTAAGAAGACGGACAGTCAACAGTTAACTTTTAAAGAGTCAATTGTCTCATCAAAATTTACTGACATAATTTATATGTGGATCAACAGTGCACAAAAATGTTTTCTTTTTAGCACTTGACCACTCACTGTTGGATCTGTGATGTGTGATCAAAACAACCCAGTTTTTTTTAATTTTGTGATTTTAAAGCAAGAAATTTTGTGTATCGTAAAACTTGACAGCTTCATATTTTTGTAATACTTATCAAAGCCAACAAGGAAAAGCTGGAAGATGTTGTGTTCCGCCGAGCACGGCATGTGATTGGAGAAATTCAGAGAACTACGGAAGCAGCTGCAGCATTGGAAAAAGAAGGCTATGAGAAATTTGGAAAGCTGATGGTGGAAAGCCACAACTCTTTACGGTAATGCCACATGAAATATGCACATTTAAATTGAGTCATTCATGCGAGGGGCAATTAATGAGTCAGAGGAACAATGATTCAAATGTTGAGCTGCAGTTGCACTAAACTCTAAAGCCCAACTTAATGTCAATCAATCAATCAATCAACTTTATTTAAGTGTCCATTCTTTTAGCGGACCATGTGGGCTTACTAATTGGGGACACTAAACCCACCCAACCCATGAATGAAAGTGAAAAGGCCAGACACTATGTCCCCTACTCTTTGCAAACACTGTTGTGGGTTCTTTAATGTCCCCTACATACCGGTAGTTTAGTATGAGAAGGTGTAAGAGACAAAACCAATGGCTTAAAGGAGCTACTGTACATTGTATGTCACAATATTTTAAGTCATTTTTCGAGAATTGCAAAATCACATTCAAATTGAAGAAAGCCTTAAAATAACAGTTTACTAAGGTAGAAAAAGATCAAAGAGGTAATAATGAACCAAACAGGAACAAGGATGGTTGAGGATTGAAAAGATTAAGACGGATTGTGAATGGCAAACTTTTTTCCAATTTTTTTTCATCTGAATTAAGACATGGTGTTGAACGCAGCCAGTCAGCATTCTCTTATGGGTCTGGCTGGGATTTATCTTAACACAAGAATAGCACAACAACTGAACTGGGCCTAACCTAAGAGAAGCGAGACATTAATTTGTTATTTTTATTTGATTATAGAGATGATTATGAGGTCAGCTGTGAAGAGCTTGATTTACTGGTTAAACTCGCTTTGGAGGTAGATGGAGTGTATGGTTCTCGTATGATGGGTGGTGGCTTTGGTGGGTGTACTGTTACTCTGGTCAAACAGTCATCAGTTGACAGTCTTATTAAACACATTCAGGTTGGTATTCCTGTGGCAACAGTCACTTTTGTTGCTTCGAGAGTCTGTTGCTAGATTTTATCAGTAAATTATAGGAATGGAAGCCCTTTATTATTCTGTAATGGGAGATGGAAATGGAGCTATCAAGGATTAGTTCTTTAATTCATTCTCTGAGCAGAAAAGAAATTAAACCACACAACATATTGAAATTGACTCCACTAGCTGAAGCTGGGATGTAAAGTAGTCTCTTTACAGAAACATTGTGCAAACAATCACAAACAATATTACTTTACCTAGTAAACTGTAAGTAACTGTATTCAGTTTGTCACAAGCGTGGGACAAAGAAAAAAATCTGAGTCCCCAAGAACACCGTAAAACTTGAAAATGTCGGCCTGAATTTTTCAAGCTTTCCTAGCCGTCCTTAGTCAAATAAATTTTTTAACAGTTTTTCTGCACTAGTATAATAACTTTTAGCAAGACCAGGCATTTCCATTGATACAAACACTTCTGCTAGGATGTTTATTAAAGTAGTATTAAATCTTGGTGACACTGCCCCTTTAAATATCACTTGTTTATTTCTAGGAGGGGTACGGAAACAAGGCTACATGTGTGGTGACAAGTCCAGCTGATGGAGCTAAGACTCTGAGCCTTTAAATATTTAATTTATTGTTTTACAGTCAACTCTCTCTAAGACACACACCATCGGGACCGGCACCAACTGTCCGTCTTAGGGAGGTGTCCGCTTATAGAGAGTTTGTATACAGTAACATGACTGAAAAATGGCGCGCAGGGACCAACACCAGGTGTCTGTCTTACAGAGGTGTCCGTCTTGTAGAGGTGTCCGTTAAGAGAGAGTTGACTGTATATGAATTGAACCTCAAGAATTCACCTCTGGGTTTTCAATTTGTACTCATAATATATTTATAGAATCAATCAATAATTATTGAAAGGGACAACTAATATTTGTAGGTAGTCAAAGTGTTTTTGTATATCAAGAGGAAAGTGCCTCAATAATTCAATATCTAGGTTTTACAATTTTAATGATTATATAGGATTAATCAATTGAAAGGGACTGCTAATATTTTTAGATAGTCAAAGCATGCTTTTGTATCACTGAGAGTGGAATAAAGCGAAGTATTTTTCCTTACCAAGATTTTTTTCTCTTTTCAGTTTAACCCTTTAACCCTTTCACTCCCAGAGTCAAAACTTGAGTCAATAAATGTGGTTGTACTTTTTGAGGCTGTAGATGACACCCTGGTGTGTGACCATTCAAATAAAAGCTATTGAGCAGTACTTTTAAGTCGTGCTGTTTATTTTTGACAATTTTGCAAAATGAAATTCAAAATTGTTCCCTCAGTTTTGAAGTTAGCACTCTTGGGAGTAAAGGGTTAAGGACCTGATCGTTTCAGGAAAACGTATATGATCTGAAAGCAAATTCTCCCGAGTCAAATTATAGAAAATGTATGAAAAATAAGGAGAATTTCGGGCAGAAGCTGCTAAACCTCTTGATTGTCTTGAGCCACTGCTGTTCACACTGTTGAAAAATCCATTAAATTGATGAAAATAACGTCAAAACAGAACATTTGTTGAAGTTGAAAACAAAGGAAAACTATTTTTGGTTAACGAAAAAATTGAATAAAAATATGTGGTATTGAAACTTTTGGCGACGTGATATGATTCAAAATGGCAGTGCGCGGCAAAATCAAACCTCAAAATGACTGATATTTGAATCTTACAACATTCAATTGCTATCCAATTTATTTCCACAAATCTTCAGTTAAGACAATATTTCCAACAATTTCCAACATTTTGTTCCACAGTGCAGGTTTATTTAACTGTTTAAGCTTCATAGGACCGGGGGGGGGGGGGGGGGTTCGTTAGCCTCACAATACCATGGATCAGTATCCTAGAGTATCCTACTATAGTCAGTTGCTTACCAACACGTACCATGGCTGTACAGGACCGCCCCCAGATGCCGCGTCGATTGTCACTCATGTGCGCATATGAAAGGCTCATATCAAAGCGTCCTGTGAGTATCTCGTGACACTTGCAAGAAAAACTTATCGCCATAATTTTATGGACCACCCCAACCACTCGTGCTCTATTAGAAACAAAAACTTTATGACGACTTCAAGAAGACATGTAATACCTTTGCCGTCATTTTAGCAATCACGATTATTTGCCAGTAATCGCTTTTCACCCAATAAAGTTTTATTAAAGCAAGAGAAACGTGCAAACCGTACAGAAATTTCTGACGTTCCGTTTCAACCGAGGGAAGAAAAGTGCCACTGGAGTATCCCAGAATTAACGAAAATAATTTCTGGAACCATTTGATTTCCATGCGAAATTTTCCGATATTTTTGCCTCCGGGTGTCCGAGGGGGACTCCGATATAAAAGTGACGGTGGTGATCGTCGTACCTTTCAGGGGGTGAATACTGTTTATGGTGTTAAAATCTAAAATGAACGCCGTTTGAGCTATCCCGGTACCTGTTTAGGGTACTGCATGAAGCCGGAAAAATAAGACAGGAACTACAATAAGAGACAAGTTAGTTGGGACAGTTGTGCTCTCCCCTGCCCCTCTCAATGTTGGTTTGTAAGATTGGATCATAAAATTGCTCGAAACAACATTGGGAGGGGGGGGGGGGGGGGGGGGGGGGGAGGACAATGGGAACAAAAATATCAGCAATATGTAAAGTGTCCCAACTTAACTTGTCTCGGATTGTAGTTTTGTTTTAGAATTGGTAACTGTTGAGGGTGAAAACGAGGCACGCCCACAAAACGAGATTCTGATACCTTTTAAGGGTTCTTTTCAAAATCTCCGACGATCACCCTTGTCACTTTTATATGGGAGCACCCCGCCCACCCCCTCCCCGTTTTTTTGGCTAAACGATAAGCACCCTAGGTTTCTAAAAGCTTTGACTGTAATAATAAAACATAAACTGTCAAACCGTTAAATATAACGGGGATTGGAGCAGTAAATAGTCTCAAACTTGTCTCACAAGGTATCAGCTTGTGTGAACCCGCCTTGGTGAACTGATTTGAATTTCAAATCAGGTTCTCATCATTATTCATATTTCATTCTCACCTTTGCACGCGGTAACTACCGATCGAGTGAAGGCGAAAGTAAAGTTGCTGTAGTAAGCTTGCTGCTTCTGAATGTGTGTTCAAATAAACAGCTTTGGCAAAGAAAATGTCGATGGCAAAAAGAACTTGCTTTTACCGGACGCTGGACATTGGAAATGCGTGGTGAATGGACTTGGCAGTGATGTTGAAGACTTTGAACCACAACGTCTACATTTTCGAGGTAATTAATCGTAATTTTATTTCATTTTGTTGCCTCTACGTATGTTGTTAATATATTGAGTGAAAACAAGATAGATTAACCCTTTCACTCCCAGAGTCAAACGTGAGTCAATAAATGTGGTTGTACCTTTTAAGTCTGTGGATGAAACTCAGTGTGTGATCATTCAAATGGAACCTATTGAGCAGTACTGTCAAGTAGTGCTGTTTATTTGTGACAATTTTGCAAAATGAAATTTAAGATTTTTTCCTAACTTTGAACTTAGCACTCTTGGAAGTGAAAGGGTTAAAATAGTTTATTAGATAGAAGACACGCTAATGCTGTGATTTTATATCGAAATGACTAGCTATACGTCGATACATTTACATATACAGAAATTGTTTTGTTCAAGGGGGCATATTTATTTGGACGCGCGTTATATTCTGGTAATTTTTAAAGTCAATTATTAGCTTTGGACCCTGGGGGTAACCTGCGATGGACTAGCTTCCCATTTAGTAGGGGAGCAGCAATACATCTAGTTGCTTCATGCTACGGAAACAAGGATAAGCTTGGGGATAAGCTCCACTAGGCTCGTGAAGACTTTACCTTTTTACAACAGCCACATAATTAAAAGGTAGCTGTAGAGAGCTAGAGAAAGAGAGGTTTCAATAAGACGGAAGTGTATGTATTGATCGGCGAGGTGGCCCCCAAATCCTTGGCACTTCTTTGCCAGTTTTATCTTCAGTTCCGTCCCCTTTGGACCGGTAATGTAAACAAAAACTAAATCTAAGCAATAGTTCTCTACATTTCTCTTCAGGCAAATGAAGGGTAGTGTGTGTAAGACAGAAAGTGGGCTTGATTGTTTACAAACTAAGATGACATAAGCTGGATGGTGACGATATGAGGTCAGTAATAGATTGATTTATTTATTTCTGGAAGTTGGAGCAATGTATATTTCAATCAGCTGGTATGGGTTTTGGTATAACATATGAAGTTCCAAGCCAATGATTTCTTATAGCGGGAAATTCTTCACGCTCTCGACTGCCGAGAAACAAATAAAGAATGTTTCTCACTCGTAAACGTCTTGTTGTTGGAGGGGGGGGGGGGGAGGGGAACTTGAAGAAAAAACGACCGTGTTAAGTGGGTGGTGGTGCGAATGAAAGAAAAACACATACACGAAAGAAAAGACAAAGAAAGTTTAGACCAAAAAGAAATACTATAATCACCATTACGGCCATAAAATCCTTCGCACTTCGTTGTAGGTTTTTTCCTTGTCTCCTTTCTGGACCGCCGACTCGTGAATGAATAAATTAATATGCATAAATTAATAGCGCGATTATCATTAAAGTTTACAGCCCATCGACCGAGCGAGTGAAATGTGTCCACCAAATGCTATAACCCGTGCATTGCTTTCGCATTCACGAGTTAAAAATGAATCTAAACAACAATTCTTTATATTTCTCTTCAGACAAATGAAGAACAGAGAATTAAGCGAGGAGCTTGGATCATTGGTTACAAAGATGGCATTGTCTGGATGGAGACGATATCAGGTCAGTTTCTTTTATTTGCTCTTGTTTTTAATTTGTTTTAAATGGAATTCTTCACGCTTTCGACTTTCATGAAACAGCCATGCGCAGTTCTAAAAAAGCCAACGATCTACTGATTCCAAAAAAATGTATATTGTACATAATGCCGGGTCATGAAAATTAAATTACTACTATGCACGACCCAACTGTAATATTTGAGAAAATAAATCTGCTTGTAGGTTACTTGGAATCACGTTTTCACAGTTTAGCATCACTTCAAAGCATATTGGAACGAGTGTAGCACTTTTCAACAATAATCATTTAAAAGTATTGGTCCGGCAGTGCCAGATCAGAGTCAGTCCGATGAAGTCGAGTTTTTCTTTGGAAATTTTCCCACAAGATCAGAAACATATGTAAAATTTGCAAATTTATTCTAAAAAAACTCATTGAGAAATTGTTTCTCAAAAGCGCAAAATGCGTGTTGCAAGATCATATGTGAGAGTGAAAAATAACAAGAAAATGTTTTTTTTTCACGGTGATGTGGGCCATCACAGCTTTCATCAATTTGGGAAATGGAGATCTGTATCAGGACTGAAAAAATATGTGAAATTTAATGGCACTGATTTCTAAAAAAATATTTGGAGGATCTGCAAATCAGCAGTATTTGTTTAGAATTTTGATTGTGTCACACGAAACCAGTTCATTTTAAGGGAACAAAACAAGCATTCTATCTTACGTTGCCATGGAAACCAAATTTGTGGTATTTCAAGGTGGCTCATCATCATGACATAAATGGTTACCATAGCAACGTTATAGCCAGTGAAAAACACATTATGTGTAAGAGATAAACACTTAGAAATCGGAAGCGATGACACCCAAATTATAAAAGCTTATGTTTCATTAATGTTTGGAAAATTTAAGGTAGTGATTGTAACGTTTTATTTACAAAGGATATGATACCATCAAGTGTTATTAACTGTAACAGAGTGCTAGTGCCAGCCTATCAAAGAACAGAGACTATATAGACCGTATTCATAAATGGCGGCCGATTGATTATTCTTTTATATTCATGCTAATCAGCCTACCTAACCTCGTTAGCATGTGCAAAATTCAAAATAATTTTTACTCTAAAATGAGGCTAGGTAGGCTGATTAGCATGAATATAAAAGAATAATTAATTGGCCGCAATTTATGAATACGGTCTATACCAAGTAGAAAACGTTTTCCGTGTTTCCATAGAGTTACATGTATGAGAAATGCTGTGGAACGAACGACGATTAAAAAATTAATATGGCAAATTCGCAATGCGCGATAAAAAGCAGGAGGTTTATTTTTGCCTTTATATTAATAGGCCAATTTCGATATATTAATATTCTAACTTGGCTCCGAGGCTTAGGGGAATAAAACAAAAGAAATCGACAATAAATCACATCGAGGTTGAGGGATGAATAAATCATTTCTTTTGTTTTATTCCCCTAAGCCTCGGAGCCAAGTTAGAATATTAATATATCGAAATTGGTCTATTTATACATGTGTTTTGTGCTGACGCGGTGGTAAACAAAGCTTGTGTTTCACGTGAAAATATTCCAAAAGTCGGTTGCATGTGAAACCTCTCTTCTTTCAGTAAGCTTTTTGAATGTCGAACATTAGAAAATAAAAATTGATATGGAATTAATTGTTATTCTGTCGTTGTACGTGCAGGACTTTAGGCTTTTTGTAACCGCCATTTTTACGAGTCGAAATTTTCTTGGGATGATAGCAAAACTATTCAGAAACGAGACCGACAATATTCGTCAAGTTAGCTTTGAGAAATATCGAGTATCATTTGGAGGCAGAGTGCTAATTTACGCAAACACACACTGAGTAAAAAGGCGAAAATTGTAGAAATAAAGATGGAATTATTTTCACAAAATCCGTGCAACAAATTTACAATATTCTGAATCTAGTCGTTACACTATTAAAAGAGTAAAAAAAGCAATATGGAAGTAGTTAATTGTCTATTTATTTGACGAGTTTTGTAAAATCATTCTACAAAGATGTAATTTAGCTCAGTTTATTCTGATTTGGAAACAGGACAGCAATTTTACCGCTGGTTTAGTCAGAACAAATTAATTCGTATTTAAATTTGAATTGCAATTGTCCGCCGACACAGCACAAGTTTCATAACAACATTAACATTACAAACTAATTTCTCCGTGGTAAGATTTTGGGTTTGTTTGGTTAGTTTATTAAACTTTATTTGTATTTTATTTCTTTCAGGATGCGAGATTTTATTCTCCTACATTCTCAAGTTCAGGACCAGCCATGAAAACACAGGACAAGACAAGAAACTAACTTATCTTCAAGGTAGAAAATAATTACAATTCTTACAATCCGAAATCGCTAGGGCAATTTCTTTCATTTCTAGCTTCAAAGTTTGGAAACCAAGCATTGCAAGAATTATTTGAAGATGAAATTCAAAGTACAGTTAGGGTCTCCACAGACTAGAGAGATAGTTGTCGACAACTATTTAGTTGTCGGTCATAAAAAGTCGTCGATAACAAAAAAGCCAGTGTGTGAAGCTAGTTATCGATAACTAAGGCCCTTAGTTATCGATAACTAGCTTCACACACTGGCTTTTTTGTTATCGACGACTTTTTATGACCGACAACTAAATAGTTGTCGACAACTATCTCTCTAGTCTGTGGAGGCCCTTTGCTTTAAGTCTGTTTGATTGACTACTTTGCCAAAATCGTGGATTACCAGCAGCTATGTTTTTGTTCATTTTCGCTTTCAAATGTTGAAAATCAAGAATTGTAAGAATTTGTTGAATACAAAATTCAAATTTAATCTGAATGTTTACGTTTGCAAAACGTATTGATGAATAAAATTCAGCTTGATTTCATCTAATTATTTATTCCTTACTCGTGTATGCTGTCAAATTATTTTTGCTCAACTTATTCACATGTTGAACTAGGTTTAAAACATTTTAATTTTCCCGCCAAAAGACTTAGAAAAATACCAGGCGCTCAAAATACGCATGCGCCAATTTTTTTTTTTAATTTTCCCGCCAAAAAACTTAGAAAAAATACGGGCGCCCAAAATAAGCATGCGCCGTTTTTTTTTAATTTTTTCAAAATAATTAATTTAATACTTAATTATGTAAGTCAATAAAAGAAATATTCAAACACGTGTGATTTATTTGTTTCACTTGTATTCTTTATTAGTTTTTAATATCAATAAAATTTACAATCAATCACAACTTGTTGTAATTATTTAATTGCATCTTTATTCTCTTACATCATTTCCAATAATTAATTATCAGTTAATTTAATTAAAAGGTGTAACTAAAAAATGTTCCCTCTATATACTAAGTCTTTTGGCGGGAAAATTTAGTCGAATTTGCACAGCGTTTCCCCTGGCAACATTTTCCTCAAAAAATTCAAAAGGGTTACCTTCCAAACGTTTTTTAAACTTAAAAAACGATTGGAGATAGGAACCCTCTAAAATCTCCGCCAAAAAATAATACGCTCTCTCGTACAAAAACGAACAATTTTCGTATTTTGAAAAAAAATTCAAGTCTCGTTTTCGCAATTTTTACTCAAAACTTTGGCCAAATTTAACGTTTTGAAATGAATTGAACTTTCAGTTTTTGTACGAGAGAGCGCATTCTAATAATCTAAAAAGTCGCATGGCAAGACAAGAAAAAGTTTTAAAAATTTAACATTGTGAAAAATCTTAAAAGCCAGTTAATTCAGTTTGTTTTGAAGATTTTAGAGCGCTTATGCTATTGCGACTGATTTGACTCGAATCTGCACGATTAAAAAAAACGTTTGAAATCAAATTGCAATAAAACAAAGTCTTGCCATGTGACCTTCTAGAACTAAGGTAATGTTAAACAGGACAAATAAACGGAGTGAAAGCACATCTTAATCGCAAAATTGCGGCCGTATTGAGCGTTTTGTTTATTCCCAAGAGCTATAAACAGCTAAAAATTTCAATGCGTTCGGGAGAATTTAAAAAAATAACAACTGGATGACTAGTGTTTATGTCCCACCAAAATCTCCGAACTTGGACGAAAAGGAAATAACTTTACTCTCGTGCGCTGGCTGGCTGTAGTTGTGCTTCACTCGTTTATTCAGTTGTCCAATGTAACAAATGATATACATAATATATTTACTTCATAATCAATGTCTGGTTTCAAGAATGTTTTTCCACGAAATTCATACAAAAAATGTTGCAGTCAATAATTAGGAAACGCCTAACTCCAAAAAAATACACAGGAAATAAATATGGCGAGCGCTAAATACATTTCAAGACGAAAATGAACGGTAAAAACGACGTTTCGATGTCATCTTGACATTATTTTCAAGTTTTGAAAGTAATATGATTGCGTTGTGTTAACATTATACCAAAGCGAAGTGCGATAAATGTTTACAGTTCAGAATTTAAAATTAGACTACAGGTGTTGATTATAAACTCCAAGAATTGTAATCTAAAAAATAAAAGACAAAACGCAACTGTATGTTTCGTTTGCAGACTTTGAATATTTCAAAAATCAAAGTTAACGGAAATAATTTGACTACGGATTTGCATACAAACGCTGTATTTCACGCAATGTTTGTTATCTTTCAAAATGGTCGCCACTATCGAAAACCGAAGTCAATCAGGCACAAATCTGGATTTCATAACAGGACACAATCATGTTTTGAAATTATGTTTGACCCGCATCAAAAGCAATTTTGATAGATTTGACTGGATAAAATTAAAAATCTAAAACACCGAGAGATATGGATTCCAAACGATACAAATTTGAAATTTAACTCAATTGAACAAGTTACTAGCTGATTCAAATAGCAAGACTTTTGGTACAGAAGAAAGGTTTTATATCCAAGAGTTTTAAACACTGATCTAATTTTAATTTTAATTTTGCACGTGGAGGCTAGAGCTTGCAAAATCATTTGTTTTTCTTTACAACTTTCAAATCCACTTTGAAAAAAAACCTACAAACGTTTTACTCTAAATAACGAAACAAATTTGAAATATGGCCAAATGAACATGTCACTGCAATTGCTTCAATGTTTCAGCTTCGATAAAAAGACGTTTGGTGCGAAAGAAAGGTTTCAAATCCACGTTTTTAAACTGAGATCGCAACAAGCTTGTAAAACGCACGAAACAGACCTCCATCAGACCAAATCATTGAAAATAAATTGAATTTAATAGACAATTGTTAAAGGGTCCCTCTCAACCGGTGTGCTTTGCGGTCACGTGTTATTGTTTTCATCCGTAGAACTCGATCTCTCGTGGGCTAATGTATGCCATACTTTCCAAATTGTACTAACTTGGGTCGTCTAACTGCTTTTTGTGGCCAGAACAAGGCCAGAATCCTGCAAAAAGTAGTTTTAATTTCAAGCCGCTATTTTCGCGGCACCCGAAAATGGCCGCCGTACGAGTATTGGCGCGCAAAGCACACTGGTTGAGAGGGACCCTTTAACTTGTTGACTGTATTTTGTGTTCTACTTTGAGATTTTTGTGAAGTCCAAGAACAAATTTTGTCGTTGCTGCTTGTTTGGAAATTGAAATTTAATTATATATTTTTTATATAGAAAGCAAGACAATTTGACAAATTTTTTAAATTATAATTTGTAGTATATTTCAGTTTAAGAATAAATCGATTTTTTTTCTCTATATCCGTAAAGCCTGGTTTTCACTAGCGACGCAAGCACAAGCGCAAGTAACATACGCAGACGCAGTAACGCGTTGAATTGTCCTAAACAAAAGGCACTGATGATCAACGCGTTACTGCGTCTGCGTATGTTGCTTGTGCTTGTGCTTGCGTCGCTTGTGAAAACGCCAGGCTTAATTGTTGCTGATTGTTTTAGAACTTCAGTGAAAGAAAGTAAATTGAATGAAAACATTTGAAAAAAATTAAATGAACTTTTAATTTTTTTTGCAGAAAAAGCAAGAAATTCAGTACCTTGTACTGATACATATTATATTCTACTTTTAGAAAGGTTTGCGAGGAGTCGAAAATAATTAGAATGTTGTTTTCTTTCGATGTCTCAAGTTGTTGGAGATTGCTTGAGAAATAAATATAATTGGATTTTTCAAGGCAAAAGCAAGACAATTTGAAACTTTAAGCACCATCCTGATTTTGCATAATACTTTTAGACGTTTCTTTCTAGTGTAAATATAATTTAGTTTTCTCTTTTGATGTCCGTAGTTGTTTCTGATTGTTTTGGCAATATCGACGATTTGTAACATTCTTTGAACCAGACATTGATTTTCAAGGTATCCTGCAGATAAAACAACACAAGCATTTGAAGGGGAATCCATTCACACATTTTCAAAATGTACGAAAAATCGATCAAACAAATAACGAATTTGAAAAAAAAAACTCGTTAAAAATAAACAGTTGATGCTCGCGAGAACACCATCACCTAACAAAGCACGATTAATGAAATCCGATGTAATTAAAAAACCTACAGTTTGGCAAAGTTCATGGATTTCCCTTCAAAACATGTGACAACCAACAAATATCTTCAAGGTGGCACTATCTTTCAGGGCTTGCACTGTTAAAGCCTTGCTTTCAAGCAACGATCGCTCTGCGCTTTCTAGATATAGTCAATACAGAAAAATGTAGTTCGTCTACTGTGATCGTCTGGCGAGGGTAGTGCTGAAAAGGTCTGTTGTTCGACAACCTGAGCGGAAGTTATCTTCGATTCAGAGTCAAGTGAAGAGTTGTTTGTCAGTCCGGCTCTGATTGGTCAGTTTCGCGTGATGTTATTGGCTGTCAAGACAGTGATTGGTCAGTTGTTGTCAGTTTCGATCGATATCTGTCTATTATTTGTTATAAAATTTGTTTTGGTCCTGTTTGAAGTCAAACTTCCTTAGTCAGTTTTGTTGAAGTTGTAAATAAGTCGTTTGTTAGGTGCTGGTAATTGTTTACATCGGTTGAAAGGTGAGAGTCTGTCGTTGGATGTAGTACTGTAGGTAATGCATTCCGCAAGTCCCAGTCAATTCTGTGGTTTGTTAGTCGATTGTGTCCAGCATTGTTGACATCACCATTTCTCGTCGCTCGTTTGTGTTCAGGTTTCTACCAGTCTCACCGATGTACATACCCTTGCAGTCGGAGCAATTGCAGATCTTGTACACTGCTCCCTGTCTGTCGTTAGATTCGTCTCTGTCCTTAACGTTGGTCAATAAATGTCGTAACGTAGTCATTGGTTTTGCATATTGTAGGTCTCCAAAGTGCCCTTGATGTAAAATTGTAATATTTCCTGGGTATCTGATTATAATCGAGCTGACAGTGCCACCTTAAAGTTCTTCCTCAAACATGGAAGATAAATCGAGCGATCACATTGAAAACCTCAGTCTAAAGAATATACATTTGTGATTAAATTACAAGACCAAATTCCACGAGTTGAATTGTACTGCCAATTGGTTCAGTTGTACAGTTTACATTTTTCCAAACGTCATTAAAATGCGTCAAGTGATCGCTCAATGTTTAACTTCCAAGCTTAGAAAGAAACAGCTGAGAGTAGTTCATATCCTGTCGACGAGGATGGTAGCTATATATTAATCTAGAGTGAAACTTTGATTTCAGTAACGCGCGGTTTCGTTTTAGCCTGCGAGAGCAGCAGGTTTCGTTTACACCCACGAGAAATTCAAAACGTTTTCAGTTGAACAGAAATCGCCCGACACTCCGATTGCAACTAAACAAAAAATTAAAAAAATAAATAAAACGCGAGTTCTATGTAAATTGTCTTCGTCTCTGCTACCATCCTCTTGGCAGATTTAGAACTGTTTTAAACTATAAAGTCTTATCTTTAGTTGTCTTCCCCAATACCATGATCCACTTGACGACTTTTCCTGGATTCCAATCTCAGTCTCTTCCATTTCTGTTGCAGTCTGTTCCCTCTAAAAGATAGATTGAAACAAATGTAAAACAAGTCAGGTTTACAGTCAGAACACAGCTAAACTTGAGCGGGCCAAGTGATTGCTCATATTTTCTTGAAAAACTTCATCAAAATATTTAGCAACAAAGAACAAGCTCAAAACTTCAGTTGAATAGTTGCAATGTTGGGTCAATGTTTTGTAGCTCAAAGCGGTTTTCAAAATCATGGCAAACAAACTGAAAGTTCAAGCGCCGCCATCTATCACAATTAACAATTGTGTTGATCTGAGAAATAATCTGATTGGGTGTGTTTTATGCGTGCGATGAAGGAGACCCCGAGAACGACAACTGGGAGAATTAATAATGCAACCGCGCCTCAAGTCTTGGGTGGTTTCAGGAGAAATTTGTAGCGAGCTGGCGTAAATAGCGGAACAGCTCAGCGGAAGGAACGAGGCTTGCTACGCTAAAACCTTTTTTGTTGTTGTGAAATTTTGCCTCTTTGCATTTATAAACAGCAGCACGCACGTGGTCGGTTGTAAACGAGAGCCTGCGTTCCCTCGCCAAAATCTCGCTCGGGAAACGTTTTCAAAGTAAATACGACTATGCAAACTCTACGATGCTTTTCTATTTCTTATATCTTTTTGGGGGCGTGACGAAAGCTTCAATTCAACGCCGGCTTTGCACTAAGCCAAACAGAAGACCGACACGGCTTAGTAAAACCACAGTACTGAAACAAGCACATTATAGTATAGCACGCCTACTTTCGACGAACCTCGAAGATTCAATGTACATTCATGAACTTACCATAGATTTGAGGTCTGCGAAGATAGTCTCTTTTGAAGGCTTTCGCATTCCTGTTGTTTCATGGTTCTTTTTCCGAGGAGGAGCTAACCGTCCAACGTCTTCACCACTTTCACGAACTGTTTGGTGTGAAGCAAATTCTGCAATCATGAATATGGATTACGGCCTGCGACCAATCACTGTAAAAAGCGGTCACATATTTTTGAGGGAGCACGCGTTTATATTTTCGCACGTGCTTTGAAAAGACTCTGAGCTCTGGGAATAAGTTATTTTCGAAATATTCAAATTCTAACTAGGCTGCGAGGCCAGGAAACTGATAAATAAAAGCAAATCCAATGAACCCCCATTGACGACGAGGGATGGATTATTAATTCCCGTTGCATATTCATCTCAGCCTCAGAACCAAATTAGAATTTTGATATGTCGAAAATGGCCTAATTAAAAATATGTTCTCAAGCGCTTTTGCCGTCCAAAAAGGCAGGAAATGTCACGAGTTTTCTTCGTTTGTAATTGTACTGTAAAATAATGTTTAAATGTAAAATATTTTGTTAATTCTAAAGGAAATAATAAGTCTAGGCAAGAGAAGATGGTATAAAAGCTTTTTTAGAAAAGTTAAAAACCAATATTTCGAAATATGCCTGATGATATTGAAAGGTTTGTCGATACTCGTCCCCAGACCCGTATGGCGATGTTACAACCCGGAGGAGAGGGAGGGGGGGGGGGGGGGGGAGGAGTGACGGGGATGATCGTCGATAATTTTAAACCCCTAAAAGGTACGACGATCATCACCCGGCAGGGCCGTAGCTAGAATTTTTTGAATGGGGGGGCAATAAAGCGAGTGCCGAAGGCGCGAGCCGCTAGGGGGGTCTGGGGCATGCCCCCTCAGAAAATTTTGAAATCTAGAGGCTCGGAAATGCTATTTTGAGCATTTTCCATGAGATATTTTGTCAAAAAATCAATCTCGATTCAGTGTAAAATGACAGGTATTTTTAGTGCTTACAGCAATATTTCCGAGGTTTTGTTACCTTGATACATACCGTATATCGGCCTTAGTACACTAAACATTTTATTAGTCTATTTCGTGTGTAAAAGATGTCTCCAGTTGGATTTACGCTCCAAAATATATTTCTCAATCAATCGTAAAATGTTCAAAATTAGTATGGTACCGGGCAGTCAAAATATAACTACTTACTTGTTACCTAAGAAGTAAGAAGTTCTCGCCTCTTCGTTCCCCATCATCTTGATTAATATGCCGAGCAAAATCTGGGGAGATGGAGTACCAAGCCTTTGAAATGTTCAATCTTGTTTTTGAAAGACCCTCGGCATATATTTTTATCAAGAAGACGGCTGTTTGAACGCGAAAAAAACATACGCAGTTTTCGTTTTTCAGAAAGCATTACCCATTCTTGGGGGGCAACTGCCCCCTTGCCCCCCCGCTAGCTACGGCCCTGCCGGGGATTACAAACGCTTGCAAACGCGAAACTTGTAAACCTGGTTGTACGTAATATTCCAGTCTGGGTCAACTACGTATACATTCCTGCGACCCCTCTGTTGCTTTCGGCTTAGATTCTTTCACCAACTTCAATAGCAAGAGTCTAAAAACGAAAATATTTAGACCGATGGCAATTGCTGTAATTAGGGGGCTGGTTTATGCCGCTATCGATTAATTATCGATTGATCAAGACCAATCGATATCAGTTAACTAACAGATATCGATTGGAATATGAGTTATATAACTTGCTAAATAAATGCATGTACAGTCAACTCTCTCTAAGACGGACACCATCGGGACCGGCACCAACTGTCCGTCTTAGGGAGGTGTCCGGCTTATAGAGAGTTTAGAGACAGTAACATGACTGAAAAACCGTCGGCGCGCCAGGGACCAACACCAGGTGTCCATCCTTATTATGCAGGTGTCCGTCTTATCAGTAGAGGTGTCCGTTAAGAGAGAGTTGACTGTACTACGTAATAAATCATACAGCAGCTTACAGTGCCACAGGGCGAGAGACTTTTAGATCCACGTTTGGTTAGTTAACCGCAAACCTCAAACCGCGAGTAGCAGTTTGCGGTTAGAAGTTAGAAGTTTTAGATTTACCGAGAATATGCAGAAAAACGCTGAGGGAATCGACTTACGTGAAACTCCTTTTCGCGCGGCTCAAACGTGAACGGCAAACGGCAAACGTGACCTCAGGAGTCCGGTCACGTGACGCCTAGAGGTTTGCGGTCAGAAGTATAAAAAAAAAAACTCGATCTAAAACTCCACATCTATGTAATGTATTTATTGAATAGAACGAATTTGTTGCAGAAGATTAAGAAATATACTGAAGCAGTTACACAGCAAATCCACAAAGGCTACCGGAACACATTCAGTATGTCTTCCTGTTTACGCGCGCGAGAGTCACAGTCAGATCTTTGATCTTTCCGAAGGCGGACAAAATCCACGGGGAACGGGAAAACTTTTGAACGTCTTCCTGTTTATAAAGGAAATGGCGGTATTTTGTTGATTGTGTCTTGCGTCTCTTTTCCGCTCAGTCGTGACGGCAGTCGTGACAGGGATCTGACTCGTCCCCAGTCGTCTCTCCGCTCTTTCTTCCTTCCCATCATCCCCCGCGCGTCCAACCTGTTTCTCATAAGAGACGACTGGGGACGAGTCAGGACAGACAATCAAAATACATTCCAAATCAGTAAAATTTCAAATGCACAACACATACGATGCAAGCCATGTTCTTTATTCTAACCGCATCAAGTGACGAAAGTGTGGAAGAGAAGTGTTTGTTCTTTTAATCGCGCCATTCAATGACCATGCACGAGTGAAGCAAGGGAGTACAAAAAACAGGAAATCTGAAGAAACAGGAATCTTGTGCCATCACATCAAGGGCCGATGGCTTTTATTACGCTATATGGCCACAAAAGGTGCATTTCCTGTATAGCCATAACAGGTGCTTCAAAATCTGTATATACCGATCTCCTAGAGTCTTTTCCTTCCATATATTTGGAGATTGAATTAAAAGACTTTTTAGTTACATTAACCATTTTGAAAATGTAGCAACTGTTTCAGCTAATTAATGTTTCTATTTTTGAAAACAACCACTAACAAGTGTTTCAAGTAGTTGAAGTAGTTTGAGGCCCGAGCAAACCCTGGTAGATACATTAAGCCTTATTGTTACAGCTGAGAGGGCCAATAACTAAAATCAGCCAATCAGAATGCTTTATTGCCGGTCCAATATCAGTTCTTTGTATTGGACCGGGTAAGGTTTCCACAGCTCTTTTTCAACCATAAAGTCGTGCAATAAATCTTTTATTAACCAAGCTTGCTCGGAACCGTTCTGGGAGAATATCGGCCTTCGGTCTCCAGGCAGCGACTCGGCTCGCTTCGCTCGCAGATTTTCTTTAGGAGCCTGATCTCAGGCTAGTCTTCACATCTGAGTAACCAAGCGAAGATATATATCTTATCCTATATTTTACAAGGAAAAATACATCCTTTCGATGTAGAAAATGTTTCGCTCGGTCACGCGTCGGTTGCAACTATATCACTACGTTTTTCATTTAGTTAAAGAAGAATTAAAGTTTCCTGTTCGAAACAGTTGTATCATTTTGATTGTTTGTTTGGTTTTGTTACTTGTCTCAATTAAGGACTGGTGCATTTTACGCCCGGAGGCGTGCAGAAAATGTTTTGTATATACGTTTGTGCGTATTGAACGATAAAAAAAGCAAACCAACACTATAATTTTCTTGGATACTATAACTCGTAATCCAAGATGATTTAACCCTTTCACTCCCAGAGTCAAACTTTGAGACAATAATTGTGGTTGTACCTTTTGAGGCTGTGGATAAAATTAACCCTAGTGTGTGACCATTCAAATGAAAGCTACTGAGCAGTACTTTCATGTGTTGCTGTTTGTTTGTGACAATTTTGCAAAATGAAATTTAAGATTCTTTACTCAGTTTTGAGCTTAGCAGGCTCTTGGGAGTGAAATGGTTAAGCATTTGTTTCCAAATAAATAAGCTTAAAGTTTGATCGCTTGAAAACACAAGCTCCATGACAATTGTACCAAAACAATGCGGTCTTTGACGTCTTTTGCTAAGTATGCAATTAAAGTTGTTTGCGTTTGATACATTATTAATACTTTTAATGCCCGTGCTTTTCCAGCGTCCGGTGACGCCGGAAAATATATTAAGGGTTATTCACACAAAGAGATTCCGATACCTCTTGAATATATTAGGTTCCTGTTGTGCGAGGAATGTTCTTCCTGTCAAACAAGCTCCCATAGCACTGTTTTGAGACTTGAAGCTTTTACGAAAAATCACAATTGAACCTTTTATCGGACATAGCTTTGGTTTTGGACAATTTTCAAGAAAGTGGACGGCTTTAAATGACTACCTCTCCCTGACTTCAATTTTGATGTCTCCGAGTCAATAAGAATGAAATGCCCCCCCCTCCCGTTGACCTATGACGTCACACAAAGCAAATATTGTGTATATCCGGGGGGAGGGGGGGGGAGGGGGTGAGAACGTCAAAGAAAACGTTTAACCATTTAAAATCTGATCGCCATACAATTGTTTTAGTACTAACTGGGAGAATTTAATTATGAATCACGAGAATTGTCCCTCAGAGTGATTAGTTACTTTATTGACCTTATTCTCATCAGCTACCTGCCTGCCTTTGACATCAAGAGAGTTTGTTGTACATAAGACAGGTATGAAATAAATCGCATAATGTGAATTGCAGATAGAGAATGCAAGTGCTCGTCGCAGTTGTGAAGGATCTTAAGCAGTTGCAAAGAATGTCTAAAGATATTTACAGGCAATTTAATAAATACCATGTTGGAAGCCTTTTCTTGATTCCTCTTGAAACGTTAGGTGTAAGATTTAGAATATACGGGCTATATATAGAATATATAGTGACCGTGCGTTCTCCTACCCCACCCCACAGGTGAATGAAGGGAGACCCTCCCGGATACAAGGGATAACAACAACGATAAGAGCAAATACGACTTCTCAAGTTTCAACATAACATAGTTGAAGAACCGTGAGATAGCTACGAACCTGACCGCAGATTTGGGGAAAGAATAACAAGTTTCGTGCAGCAGAGTTCGTAGATTGCGGATGACGCTAATGATTCATTTGTGATATTTGAAGCATTTCCGATGCCACTTAGAGATTAAACTGAACCGAACAGTATTTAAGGGGGCTCTGTTGACACTCCCCTTCATTGCAACCTCAGTTGTCGAGCTGATCAACACAACAAAAGCGAGATCCGTCGAAATGGGACAATCCTTGAGCGAACTGATCGAAGAGAAGGAGAGAGACGAAAAAACGTTTAAAGAAGCCCTTCATCTTCGGAAGATTGAGCGGACGATGCGCCAAAAGTTTGAAGAGAACAAAGCCAGGATGTACATAGACGCCCTCAACGATGAATGCCTACCGATCATCTGCGCAGTGGACAAGTTCTATGAGTTCTTGGTCAATGTTAAGAAGGTACATGGAGCCCCAGAAGAAGACGCTTTTGACATAGGGAAGAAACTGAAGAAACATCTCCATGGTGATTATCTCACAGAGCTTATAACACTGCTTGGGGGTGTCCTTGGAAATGTGCTGGATACGCAAACAACTGGCGTCGTCGAAGAGAGACAAACACACGTTGTCTATGCCAATAGGAGCGTCATTCGCATCGACTACTATCTTTACTACACTAAGATCTCTGTTGGAGACGTCACGATTACTGCTTTGTTCTACTACGTACAAGTGGGAGTCATCGATATGACGAGAGTTCGGCTCCCGGTGCTCATCTACGAGCTGACCAGAGCAACGGAATCCCAAAGGCTGGGAAAAGCAGGCGAGGCGCTCAAGGGCATAGCTGATTCCTCCAAACGCCTGCATGAAGCTGTGCAAACCCTGTCCAGTGCCGCCCGCTTCACCCATGACTCTACTGTGGATCAGAAACAAGGGACTGGAGGATCCTCAGAAATGGATCGGCAACAAGGGGCTGGAGTTAGGCAGTAGTAAAATAGATGGCCAATAATGCTGAAACATTGAGAGGCTCTGAAACGTTGAGTTAATGATAAATTCCAATGTTGTTTTTATTCATTACCTATTGTTGTATCGTTGCTGGAGAACTATTCATACCTAAGTTTATACCTGACTGCTAATTAGTTTCCTAGTTCTGGTAAAAGATTCAGTTGTCACTATCCATTAGTAAGGCTGTGTTTTAGTAGAAATTTTACTTTGCTTTTGGCGAATTTTGTGTGAAATTTGTGTGCACATATTTTACTATCTTGAGTTTTGTGTCAAATGTTACCAAAAACCTTCCGTATTTTACCCAAATCGTGTGGACTGTAAATAATCGGTAAATTTATCCAGTGTGCAAATTGTGTGAAAACGGCATCTAATAACCGTGTTCTAGTGTGGAAAGTTTGTCAATACTTTTAAAAAACTTTGTATTCGTTTGAAGTAAATAAAGAGTGAATCATTATCAAGAGTAAGAGATTTGTGTCTTCAGTATCTGAATGGATGTGCTGCAAAATGATTTTAAAAAGCGCAGTTGATTTCATTCACATCGGTTTGAGATTGGTAATTGTCCGACGGCTTTGAGAAAGTTTTGGTACAAAAAGGTGCTACTGTGTTGAAGGTTCGGGTTTCTTTTTTCAAAAACCGATGGAACAGATTTTTCAGAGAGGAAGTATCCGATCTGGTTATAAGAAGTAAAAAAAAACCCAAACAAACAAACAAACAAATAAACAAGGAACAAAAATCGTCGTTAACCATGAGTATTTGAGCCATATTATACAATGCATTTTATCCACTACAGCACTAATTTTCTGGTATCGATTAAAGAGTACCCCATCAAATGCAAACCTTGAGTTTAAGATTGGAAAATGTTATGAAATTGAGAATAAGAAGGTAATATATGAAGAGTGAGTAAAGGGGACTACAGAACTGAAACCACTTACTGTCGGTTCAACTGAGCGCAAACGAAACGGACGGACATTTCTAAGTCCTGCGAGACCGGTTGCAATTGCTTTAATTTCAATCAAAAGGTAAGCGGAACTCGTTGCACGGTAACTTATATTACATTCGGTTATCAGCACATTCTTTGCTGTTATGCCAGCGTTTTCTAGTGAACATCATCTATTTTCGTATAAAACGCTGATTTTTCAATAATTCGTGTGTATCTGCGACTAAAGACCACCAAATAAAAGATTGATACCGGATAAAGCGGAAGTCATTCTCGTTTCCTGAGACCGGAAGCAACTATGCGCGTTTTGTATATTCAATTTTAACTTGTTTTCGTAAACAACTGAGGCAATTTAATTCCCTAACAGCCGTTCCTTTCTCTGTTTTTCAGTTGTTGTTGCGTGAGACGAGACAGAAGGTATGTCCTGGTACATAGCAACCATCTGACAACCTGAAAAATCTGAAAAGATTTTCAATTTTATGATCAAACTGGAGACATTAGTATCATTCGTTTGGCGACACTGTTCTCAAAAGCGAGATAGGAACTATTGTAATCATAATATGCTTACAAGCGTGAAAACCTATTCATGTCTCTATAACACTTTGTCCTTATAATATAAGAGGAATCAGTAAACATTGTATGAGACTAGAAAGGAGCGCATGACCGGACTGTAACCTGTTTTGTGTTATCCTTTTTCAAGTTCAGTTCAGCCTTTACAAGTTGACCTGTTCCGCTTATATTAATTTCCACACGACCCCATGCACAACCTTGTAGCTTTGAATTTTTTTATTATCGTGCATAAATAAAGGTGTATGCATCCAAATAATTTATACAAAAAAATACTTCAAAACATCAGTACAATTAGTGGTTCGATGGAATGCACTGATCTGTATCCTCATACATTCAGCACAAAGTTTCCGATTCACTCAGAAACCAAACCGTAAACTTCGTAGAGATTATCTTTCAGCCTAGATGGGAATCTCGGTGAGCACTTTATTGGAGGGAAACGAAAATCTAAGCAACGTTAAAACTATACACGAACTATACTCTTTGGAGCGGAAAGCTTGCCGCAAGCTTGAAGAACAAGCATCGAAACTCTACATAAACGCACTCCATGATGAATGTGTGCCGATTGTTTGTGCTGTGGATAGGAAACAGAGGGTGTTACTGAACGTGGAGTCGGTATCCAGCGATGAAATTAGAAAGAGAATAAATGCAGTTCTTCACGGAGATTACCTTGAAGAATTCATCAAGTTACTCGCAGAAAAACTGAACAATATTCTGCAAAGCACAACAACAGGGGACGAAGAAAGCTTGTATACGCACGTCGTGTTCGCTAACAAGAGCGTTCTGCGCGTCGATTTGTTTGTTTATCATCGCCGTTTCAGACCCGGTGAATGCCTCAGGGAGTTTAAAAACATTCTGGCTTATTTCATACAAGTTGGTTTAGTGGATATCGCAAAAGCCCGACCACAGGTTCTGATTTACGAACTGACAAGAGCCACCGGCAATGCCAAACTAAACGATGCCTGCGAGGAGCTGGGAACCAGAGCACAGTGCACAGAGCGACTCTACTACACTGTTCAACACATAGCCAAGGTTCCCAGGGGTAAGTGTAATGGGGAGAACTCGGTTGTCTTTTTATATACTTCAATTAAAATGGTTGGACCACTTCGAATGTTCACAGGGCCATATTTCGTTTGAGTCCACGTTTGATTTCTGTATTGACCTTTACATTAACATGGGTACAAAGTAACTATCGTTTATGAAATTAGTCAGTATGCTTGCTAGCGCATTGATTCACTTGATGTGGCCGGCATTTTTTTCAGTTCATAATTTGTCTTTTCTTAGTTACCCTTACCCGTGCAGAGGTGGGCGTCCACCCGTAAACACGATAACAAAGATATTTGTTTCTTCTTTGTTCATTGTTTATTATCGGTTCAGTGGGTCAAAAATTAGGTTTATTTTTCAATATAAAATGTGGCGAGAACGTGAGACGAGTACAATCAAGTCAAACTGAATTAAGATGGCAGCTGAAGTGCTGAGAGTGCGAATATTGGAAATTCAGTCTTTTTCCCCACTACCCCTCGGACTAGATCGCAAAACGCTGGGAACCATTCTCGTCCCCAAAGCCTTCCGAGTCTCTAGGCCCCGCCGGCTAAGAGACTCAGAGGGCTGTGGGGACGAGAATGGCCAGAAACTAGGCCCAAGACTTCACCAGTCTTGCGCGTTCAACCCCAGGGCCTTTCAGACAGTAAAAGGCCTGAAAGACCCTGGGGACGAGTAACACTGATTACATTGTCTTTAATTTCAGACAACAACTACAGAATAAAGACGGAAGAGAGTGAAGGAAGGAGTCCCTGCTTACTGGACAATTTTACCTGGGGATTATTTGGAAAACTCATGGCGCTAGTAATCACCTTTTCAGTTTGCTCTGCGCTGACCGTACACAAATACAAAATGGGAGATCGCTGGAATGGCTTAACAAATCTATTTCTCGGTATTAGAGAGCTTAGTAAGCGACAGATACCGGGATTGTACCTTCTTTATTTTAGTCGACAGTAACGTTTCATTTTGTGTGGTAAGCGTGCACTTCAAATGAAGTAGGTTATGGTCGAAACCACAAATAAACCATGGATTTCCTTAAATAATTCATGACTTTATAGCGTAGAAAATGAAAGACTCCTTTGAGCCTAATCGTGAATGATATATATGCATAAATTAATAGCGCGATACAGCCCACTGACCGACCGAGCTACCGAGTGAAATTTGTCCACCAAATGCTGTCACCCGTTCATTGCTTTCAAATTCACGAGTTGAAAAGGGAGGGGGAAAAGTGTCGCTGGCATGGAATACTCAAGTGTCGCATGCAATAAACTTCAATACTATTTAACAATTAGATACGGCCTCATCAACTATCACATCATAGAAATCTCGAGCTCATAATCTAATTGTTTTAGTAAAAATTATAACAATTGTCTAGTAATAACACTAAATCTTCCCCGAAACTTCAGAGAAACGAGAAGAAACCACAGTTTTGTAGACGACCTCCAGCCATTGCACACTAATGGCTGATAGTATACGAGTAGCTCAGCCAATCAGATTGTCCCATTTGCATTAGTATACCAGTAGATTTTTACTATTACAGTGGAACCTCTACTTTGGGACACCTTCATTGGACACCTCCTTTAAGGGGACACAAACTTTTGTCCCGGCAAAATTAACGCTCATATAAGCTTTGTATCTATAAGCTCTATTAAAGGGACACTTCTATTAAGGGGACACTTCTCCTTATCCCGAGGGCGTCCCCTTAATGGAGGTTTCACTGTATCTGAATAACTTGGATAATAATTGTAGTCAGAAGGAATTTTTATTTCCTATTTTGTGATAATTTACATTCAGTAAAAGCCGGTCTGTTTCTAGTATAAGCAGAAAACAGTGTCATTTCATTGCAATTCTGGAAAAAACTACAACAACATTTTAAACATAGAATAGCTGTTTACAACAACCTATATATTCACATGGAATTAGCGCATTATAAATACGAATATTATTATTATATATTACTATAATCAGAATTTATACCTCGACAATACATTATTTTAAAACTACCTACCATTCTTCCTACTGTTATAATGATGTCACGGTTGAAACACTAAAACTAAAGTATTCAGTTCACAGTAACGCAATAAACCAATCAGAACTCGATCTTAATTAAAATAGGCAAGCGCGCGAAAAGCGCGGGAAAAGTCGCGTACGCCAAGCAGCTTGCCACCTGATTGGCTGTGCAATCAAGTCTTTGCTCTGATTGGTTAGAACACGTCACATGACTTTCTTGAAAACCAAATGTATAGTTCAACCACCCTGAGTTCAACAAATCCAAAGTTTGACAGACACAACAGGCCATTTCCGAGTTGCCTTTTGCCTCTGTTTCAAAACGAGTCCTGGTGCAAAACCTTTCATATGAAAATGAGTTTCATTCACAAGTTCATTTTCATGCAAATTAAAGGGACACTGTCCCGACGTATTTGCTCAAAACTGTTATAAATGCACGAAATGGTCCCTAAATCTATGAAATAAGGACTTAATAAACTATAACTAAATGATAAAAAGCAATTTCTTCAAGATATTCCATACTGCAACACAATTTTTGCAAAATTTCAAAGATTTCCGAGCCAAACTACAATCCATTTCCATCCTCGCTGTCGTTAGTCATCCTCACTTCCTAATGGGTTCCTGTCATTTCTCGAGTGCTATTCTACAGAATCAAACCATTATTGTTCAACTTCCTATGATCTAGATATGTTTCTGAGCCTCCCAAAATCATGCTAAAATCAGGACAGTGTCCCTTTAAACACATTTACATTTGAATGGTTTCACACCTGGACTCGTTTTGAAACAGAGGCCAAAGACAACTTCAACAGTCATCAGGGAAAACCACTTTACCATTTTAATTTGAAACGACCACACTCGCCAAGAGGCTTCTTCAAGCCAGATCTAGTCACAATCTGAACAACAAATTCTACAGAGGAACAGGTTTTCGAAACGGGCATTTGACAAACTCGGTACGCCTCTACAAAAGCTTGGCCCAAGAATTCATCGACGTCATCTGTCACTCTGAAGATGTTGTAGTGCGCAGGCTCGTCAACCTGCCCATCGCTGATTGGACAATGCCACATGAGAGTGAGGGTCAAGAGGTACTCCTTGTCTGCGGACTTCCACACCTTGTCCAGACATCTAATGTTCCGCGCCAAGGCTAGCGGCTGTTTGAGAACTTGTGGATCAAGAATCTAGTACAAAGTAAAGCAGGAGCATAAGAAGTCAACATATAAATTCTCCTTACTGGTCTCCATACATTTCTTGTTGTCCTAGTTGGAAGAATTTGATCAAGATCAGCAATTTTTTTCCTTATGATCAGTTCGTGTATTCTCCTGACCTGTATGCCTGACTTGATATTGTAAAGAGAAACTAAACATGGATCACTGAATGAGGATTGTCACTCAAGAGAGGGGGGGGGGGGGGGGGGGGGGGCTTAACATTTTATTTCAAGTACATATTACATTGGCGAATCCATACCTATTTATAAGGTGGGGACCGAAAAATTTTCCTTCTATGGCTCTGTTGTACATTGCTACGGAGGTGATGTTTGTTCCAGATGTCCAACAATTAAACATGTAGTAGGAGCTAGCTCTTCTTTCTGTTATAAGATTTTAATCCACAGGTGTAGAGAAAATGCAGGGTACTTGTATAAAGGTGTGTATACTGTGAGGGGGGGGGGGGGGGGGGGGTTCGTACATAATTTCTGACTGATTAGAGGGGGGGGGGGGCAATAACTAAATTCACTCCTTTAGGAGGGGGGTATTACCTAATATTTCCTACATGAAGCCCATTTTTCAACCCCCCCTCCTGATAATTATTGCACAGTCCCTTAGTATGTTTCTATACAAAATAACCTTAAAATCGCAGGAAACCTGAAAATAATATTTACGAAGGTAGAAACACCAACAGGTAATAATAATAATAATAATCTAAAACACAAAGACAGTTACGACTGGAGACGGGGTTTCTCGATTTTAAATTTTCACGCGCAAGTAGCAACCAATCAGAGACACTACATGGATCTACGTAGAGCTACGTCAACTTTCAAAACGAATATTAAATAGAAAACAAGTCACCTTCATTTCTCCTAGGTGAAGTTTGAATGCTCCTGTAGATTTCGCACCTAAAGTAAATGACATTAAGAATGTTTAGATTATTGTCTCATTGTTACTATTTTGCTAACAAACCGCGAGAGGAGGTTAGGACGACAATGGAGTAATCTATTGTCCTTTAGGTTAAAGTCATAGAGCGGTTTTCAATTGAGCAATTACAATAGCCAATCACAACAAACGTAAGATTCCAATAGCCCTTGCTAAGATCTGCTTTTCCCACATAGTTATAAACCGCGCAAAAATACCTTGGTAATTAGGAGGCACCGTCCTTAAGTTTAAATTTATGAAAGCGCTATGGCCAAGCAGCTGTTATTTGGTCGTCACGCACTCCACCTGTCACTGGTATGACAGCGAATTTCGATTCGATTAGGGAAGACTGTTGTTCAATTGCGTATGGACGCGGTACTGCCGCAGTACTGTACGTGGACACCGCGGTACATTTGCGTTTTGGCCGTAAAATGACTGCGGTATGTCAATGATTGCGGTACGGCTGCAGAACAACTGCTGTGGGATTGTGGTACAGCTGGGGAAAAACTGCACTTTTTTACAAGTAATTTCTTGACAAGCACATCAAAGTCCATATCTTACCAGGAGAAACAGCACAAATCACTCGGATCTCCTGCACTGTGCAGCCCATCAAATGTTTTTCGGCAAGCAGATAATGGCTGCGGAAAAGGAAATTATAAAATCAAAATGATTCATGTATTACGCGCCTCGTCTTGGTGACTAGGGCACAACGTTGCGGCTTACATTCTCTGAAAACCCCAAATTTGGTGATTCACTTTGTTGTTTTGCAGAGGTCGGCTAAGAAATGTACTAAATAGTATAACTGAGCTAACAATGGCTCTGTACGTGCGGTGGTTGGGCCCCAGACTGCAGAGCGGGAGGTCGTGGGTTCAAATCCCGGCCGGATCAACAACCAGGGTCTTAAAATAACTGGTAAGATCATGCTGGCTGTGCTCAACACCTTGTCTTAGTGTATACCATATAGAAATGTATACCATATAGAAAATGCGCTATATAAATACCAGTACCATTGTACTGTTCATTAAACCAGATTAAACCTTTTTTTTAGCGACGTTTTCGTTGCCGTTGCCTTCGTGGTTTGCTTAAACTCCCTAATTTTAACACAAACGCCTCTCACTACCTGGACTATCTGGTTTAAAATCCTTGCCATGCTATACACACCATGTACTCCAGGGATCATCCCCTTGTCTTCTTGTTTTAATCCGTGAGCCTGCTGCACTGAGTCATGGAAAGTACTGGCCAGAGGTTCAAACATTTCATAGTGCTCTTGACCAATGGGAGACGCGAACACTGATGACGTCAACGTCCGGGACTTCGGAATGCCATAACGACGAATCAGCTGGTCACTTAGGTCAGAATCCTCTGTGTTACTAGAAGCTAAAATAGGACCGTATGAGAGACAAAATCAAATCTGTGCTGTATGGATACTTTATCTGACCCAACCCCCTCCCAAGGGAAACCCAACATCAATGGTTTGATTGATTTTTGTAGAACAGTATTCAACAAATGGCAGGAACTACGGAAATAAGAAGTGAAGATGACTAATGATAGAAATGGATTTCAAAGTGTTTCAAAAACATACCTAGATCATCACTTATTCAGAAACCCAATGATAAAATAATAACGATTTGATTTTATAGAACAATACACTACAAATGACAGGAACTTATTAGGAAGTGAGGATGACTACTGATGTGGAGGATGGAAGTGGATTACAATATGGATAAACTTTGAAATTGTAGATCTTGCATTTTCAAGTTTCGCTCAGATTCCAGATTGATATTTGGTGCAAATTCTTGTTGCAACATCGAATTGATTTAATAAGTTGGTTAGAGTTGATCATGGAATACTTTTTGCATTTCTTACAGTTTGATCAAATGCTCGGTGACAGCGCTCCCTTGGAGGAACCATGTCACAATGTGAATGTAAATCATTCTTTTTTTGCGATGTACAAAAATTACCTTCAAATTGAATACCAAATAATAATTTACTAAGGTAGAAAAACAACAAAGAGGTGATAATAAACCAAACAGGAACATGGATGGTTAAGATTGAGGAAGATTACAATGAATTACAAAATAATGACAAAGAAGATGGACCACTCATGATGTAGCTCCTTTGCATTCTACAGCAGCAAACTACTGTGAGGAAGCTACAGTGGAAAGTGTGCATGTGTGTGTGTTGTGTGTGGGGGGGGGGGGGGCACACACAGGGAACAGGGATGTCTGAGCTTTCCAGGGGGGGGGGGGCACACACAGGGAACAGGGATGTCTGAGCTTTCCAGGGGGGGGGGGCACACACAGGGAACAGGGATGTCTGAGCTTTCCAGGGGGGGGGGGGCACACACAGGGAACAGGGATGTCTGAGCTTTCCAGTTCTGTACTTGTACTCCCAGTTTCTGCCCCTTCCATTGCGGTTCCCGCCTTTTTGTGCTTTTTTCTATTGCAAAAATAATATTATGCAATGTTGCAAACGTTTTTCCTATTTCTCCCGGTTCCCGCCACCATGGGAATCTCGCTTCCCGCCCTCACTTCTCCATAGACTTCCCACCCCCTGTCTCTCCCACCCAAACAGGTTTACCATACCTTGATCGTCTGGTACAGCTGGACACAGCCGCAGATGAGTTGGCTTTGTTGTATTTGTGTTAATCTGTAACTGTAATGCCACATCCATGCAGTCCTTAGGACACAACTTGAATGTGAATGACACTAGAATGGGACCTGTTATGTGCAAATCTGCTTTGAACAGCCTGGAAAAATATTAACAAACGAAAGACAAGTTACATGGACTGTCAAAATAAAATTATTATAACTTGTGATTGCTTCAGTGTCACATTTACTGAGCTCTGTAATTGGTCGAATATACTCGTGTTACATGATCTATGTGACCAATCAAATACAAATAATTATTGATGTATTGGAGCCAGGTATGTAGGTGCCTCAAAGGTACTGTAGTAAGTTTTGCAGCAGAAAGGTCTCCATGGCAACCACAGCTAAAGCCCACATCCAAAAAACTGTCAACACAGCACTGAGAAATCTGTGTGTGGAAGATATACAGTACTTACATGGGAGGGAGGGAGGGAGGGAGGGAGGGAGGGGGAGGGAGGGAGGGAGGGAGGGAGGGAGGGAGGGAGGGAGGAGGGAGGGAGGGAGGGAGGGAGGGAGGAAAACCAATGAGTGAGCAAGGAGTGGCTGCAGCACATGGCATCACCCCTGGACACCCCCACATATTGGTGAAACCACTGAACAGCAATCCCATTGGCATTATTTAAACTTTGCTTAAATTTCATTTAGCCCATTAAAAACAAACATCTTGTTTTCTCAGCCAAACAAGCTGAAGGGCAAACGCAAAACCTGGGAAGCTACAAATGGACTTTTCATCACTTGAGTGCCATTCTCAATATAACATCACAGTGAGACTTACTCTCCCAGATCCTCTTTGTATGGTCGTAAAACAAACAGTTCTTGATTTTATACAGAAAGAAGGAGGCAGAGTGAGGGGGAGGGGTGAGGGTATAGAGATGGTTAAAAACAACGAAAAGTGATTGGTTTACCTCACTTCACCCTTAGACATCTCTTGAGTGGAGTTGACATGCCCAGTGATCAGCTGGCAGCCGCCGCCATTATATGCCTCGTCCATGGTATACTCCACAGCAGTGATAATCAAGCCACCCTTGGTACCCGGATTGATAAATGTATTGTTGAATGTGGGCTGATACTGTTGGGCACTTAGATTTGTCCAGGGTTCGGAAAGTACAACCTGATGAAGAACAATTTAGGAAGAAGTGAGAAGCGAGAAAGATATTACTGCAGCAAGGAACTCAAAAGTGTGACCACTTTTAATTAATTCACATTCTTTCGTGTGTGCAGACTATCCAATCAGAAGCCGAAGAATAGCTACATGTATCTTTGGCTTCTGATTGGATAGTATACACACACAAAATAATGTGAATTAATTAAAAGTGGTCACACTTTGAGCTCCTTGCTGTAATCAGTCAGTGACACAAGTCACGTGGAATTAAAAATTCCAAGTGCTTCCAACAGGAGTCAAAGCTCACCGGTCAGATGCTCAACGGTGTCTGACCTTTACAGACTGCAGACCCGCAGCCTGCAGACCCACAGACTGCAGACTAACTTAGCTAACATAACCCTAACCCTAACCAAAAACTAACCTTAACCCTAAAAATTGTTAGGGTTAGGGTTAGTTTTTGGTTAGGGTTAGGGTTATGTTAGCTAGGTTAGTCTGCAGTCTGCGAGACTGCTGTCTGCAAATGTCAGACACTGGATTGCTCAACCAAGTGAAGTGAACTACAGGAGGCTAGATATAAAACAGCCTGCATATAATGCTAGTATTTAGTTTAGTTGACGTGTGCAAATGTCCACAACATTATTCTATTCTATTTTGACCTACAGGGCAAATACAAATAAGAGTAAAAACAACAATACAACACACTAATCAGTTAATGTGTAATAAGAGAATCAATATAATCAAATGTTTTGCTTGCCAGAAATTGAACTGTTTTGTGTTGTAAGTGGCCAGAGTGAGACTATGCTATTGAGAACAACATGTTGACTTTCGATCAAACATACTGAAAACATACTGACAGAGTCACCACCAGAGTGATCACCGGAGTGACCACCAGAGTGACCACCGGTGTGACCACCAGAGTGACCACCAGAGTGACCACCGAAGTGACCACCAGAGTGACCACCGGAGTGACCACCAGAGTGACCACCAGACTGACCACCAGAATGACCACCAGGAGTGACCACCAGACTGACCACCAGAGTGACCACCAGAGTGACCACCGAAGTGACCACCAGAGTGACCACCGGAGTGACCACCAGAGTGACCACCGGAGTGACCACCAGAGTGACCACCAGAGTGACCACCAGAGTGACCACCGGTGTGACCACCAGAGTGACCACCAGAGTGACCACCGAAGTGACCACCAGAGTGACCACCAGAGTGACCACCAGAGTGACCACCAGAGTGACCACCGAGGTGACCACCAGAGTGACCACCGGAGTGACCACCAGAATGACCACCGCAATGACCACCCGACTGACCTCCAGACTGACCAACAGAGTGACCTCCAGAGTGACCACCAAACTGAACACCAGAGTGACCACCAGAGTGACCAAAAGAGTAACCACCAGAGTGACCACCAGACTGACTTCCAGAGTGACCACCAGACTGACCACCAGACTGACAACCAGAGTGAACACCAGAGTGACCACCAGACTGACTTCCAGAGTGACCACCAGACTGACCACCAGACTGACAACCAGAGTGAACACCAGAGTGACCATCAGAGTGACCACCAGAGTTACCAACGGTGTGACCACCAGAGTGACCACCAGAGTGACCACCAGACGGACCACCAGAGTGACCACCAGAGTGACCACCAGAGTGACCACCAGAGTGACCACTAGAGTGACCACCAGAGTGACCACCAGAGTGACCACCAGAGTGACCACCTGACTGTCCACCAGACTAACCACCAGAGTGACCACCAGAGTGACCACCGGTGTGACCACCAGCGTGACCACCAGACTGACCACCAGACTGACCACCAGACTGACCACCAGAATGACCACCAGAGTGACCACCAGATTGACCACCAGAGTGACCACCAGAGTGACCACCAGAGTGACCACCGGTGTGACCACCAGCATGACCACCAGCATGACCACCAGACTGACCACCAGACTGACCACCAGAATGACCACCAGAGTGACCACCAGATTGACCACCAGAGTGACCACCAGAGTGACCACCAGAGTGACCACCAAAGTGACCACCAGACGGACCACTAGAGTTTACCACCAGAGTGACCACCAGAGTGACCACCAGAGTGACCACCAGAGTGACCACCAGATTGACCACCAGAGTGACCACCAGAGTGACCACCAGAGTGACCACCAGAGTGACCACCAAAGTGACCACCAACGGACCACTAGAGTTACCACCAGACTGACTACCAGAGTGACCACCAGAGTGACCACCAGAGTGACCACCAGAGTGACCACCAGACTGACCACCAGAATGACCACCAGAGTGACCACCAGAGTGACCACCAGAGTGACCACCTGACTGTCCACCAGACTAACCACCAGAGTGACCACCAGACTGACCACCAGACTGACCACCAGACTGACCACCAGAGTGACCACCAGAGTGACCACCGGAGTGACCACCAGAGTGACCACCCGACTGACCACCAGAGTGACCACCTGACTGACTACCAAACTGAACACCAGAGTGACCACCAAACTGACCACCAGAGTGACCACCAAACTGACCACTAGACTGACCACCGAATGACCACGAGACTGACCACTAGACTGACCACCAGAGTGACCATCAGAGTGACCACCACACTGACCAGTAGTGAGACCACCACAGTGACCACCAGAGTGACCATCAGAGTGACCACCAGACTGACCACCAGAGCGACCACCAGACTGACCACCAGACTGACCACTAGAGTGACCACCAGAGTGATCACCGGTGTGACAACCAGAGTGACCACCAGATTGACAGCCAGAGTGACCACCAGAATGACCACCACGTTGACCACCGGGGTGACCACCAGAGTGACAACCAGACTGACCACCAGAGTAACAACCAGAGTGACCACCACAGTGACCACCAGACTGACCACCAGAGTGACCACCAAACTGACCACCAGAGTGACCACCAAACTGACCACCAGAGTGACCACCAGACTGACCACCAGAGTGACCAAAGAGTAACCACCAGAGTGACCACCAGACTGACCACCAGACTGACAACCAGAGTGACAACCAGAGTGACCACCGAGTGACCACCAGAGTGACCCCAAGTGACCACCAGCGTGACCCAACCAGAGTGACCACCAAGGGACAACCAGAGTGACCACCAGAGTGACCACCAGAGTTGACCCCAGAATGACGCACCACAATGACCACCCTCGACTGAACACCAGACCTGACCACCAAGTGAACCCCAAAAGACCCCAGAGTACCACCAGATTGACCACCAGGCTGACCACCACAATGACCACCCGACTGACCACCAGACTGACCACCAGACTGCCACCAGAGTGAACCCCAGAGTTGACCACCAGAGTGACCACCAGGCTGACCACTAAGAGAGCCACCAGACTAACCACCAAGTTGACCACCAGAAGGGAACCACCAGAGGGACCGACCCGAGTGACCACCAGAGTGACCACCAGGCTGACCACTAGAGAGACCACCAGACTAACCACCAGAGTGACCACCAACTGACCACCCGACTGACCACCAGAGTGACCACCAAGGGACAACCAGAGTGACCACCAGAGTGACCACCAGAGTGACCACCAGGCTGACCACCACAATGACCACCTGACTGACCACCAGACTGACCACCAGAGTGACCTCCAGAGTGACCACCGGTGTGAACACCAGAGTGACCACCAGACTGACAACACAGAGTGACCACCAGACTGACCACCAGAGTGACCACCGGGGTGACCACCAGAGTGACCACCAGAGTGACCACCAGGCTGACCACTAGAGAGACCACCAGACTAACCACCAGAGTGACCACCAGAGGGACAACCAGAGTGACCACCAGACTGACCACCAGAGTGGACCACCAGAGTGACCACCTGACTGACCACCGGAATGACCACAAAGACTGACCACTAGACTGACAAACAGAGTTACCATCAGCGTGACCACCACACTGACCACCAGCGTGACCACCAGAGTGACACCACAATGACCACCAGTCTGTCCACCAGACGGACCACTATTTATTCATTAAAGGAGCCGGTTAATTATGTCTAGAATACCCAATGTATGGCCGAGACAATAAGGGCTACTTTCTTTGTCGTAATTTGCTTTTAGTTAGTCTAAGCCCACATCTTCTATAGCTCATGTATCTACAGGCACACTTGTCAATATTTTGCAAAATGAAATTTGAGATTTTTTTATTTTGAATTTGGCACTCTTGGGAGAAAAAAAGTTAGGAAAAGTTTTTTTGGTTTTTTGTTTGTTTTTGTTTTTTGTTAGGAAAAGTTTAGAAAGAAACTTCATTAATCATCAGTCAAGAACGAGATCAAATGCATTGGATAATCACCTTTCCACGATGCTGACAGTCTTTCCATAACCCCGACATGTGGATGTTACAATGGTGTCTTCTTCACAGCAGTGTGCAGAGTACAGTAAGGCGCCAAAAGGTTCCAAAACCTTTCATGTAAAGGCAGAAATTAAAATAAGTTAACAGGCCTTACATTTAAACATGACCTAACCAAGCGGTTATAAATTATGGTAAACTGATCTGTTCCAGTTCCAATTATTTATTCTGCAGCACATCTTTTTTGCATTTTGCGAGAATTTCTTCCATTTTTTACCATTCTTCTTTATCATGTCACTGAATTTTCCTTTCAATTTACAAATTTCCAGGGACCCTGCCAAAAAATCACTCGTTTTCCTGGAAAGTAGCAGAACAAAATTCCAGGACTTTCCAGGATTTCAAGGACCCGTACGAACCCTGCTCACAGAACTGTCAAGATATTTTTTGGTTCATAGTACTGTCCAATCAGAGAACAAAGCAATTTGCATTTAAAAAGTTGTCATACATGTTACATGGTCACCACGAAGAATACATGTACATTATCCTTGATACATCTTTGCTCTCATTATTTTGCACAGTACTTTTCATGTAAATTAGAAAACCTCTCTACAAATGGAGGGAACAAGTGCCGGTTTTGGCAAATCTTTGTTGAAGCACTTGAAGAGTTTCCGAATCATTTTATCCATTCAAAAATTCTCGAGTACTCCGAAAGCAATTGTGCCAGAAAATTACGTCATGTTGCATAGCAACTTCAGGGACCAACACCGCAGGCTCAGTCCCGTCTCGGAGGCAGGATTTCATCATCAACTGGTCTAAAAACAACTGCTGCGATAGAACTTTGAGTGATCAACCAACAAATGGAGACCCAAACAGTGTTCCATGATATACTACCCAGGACTGAAATGACAAGAAATGTTTCAATTCGTACTTGTCTTGATGCACCAGTAAAATTTGCAGTTTCCTTGAGTCTCCATGACCCAACCTGGCGCAAACAGTGCTGCAGATAACTTCTTCTCTCTTATTGCTTTAAAAGCCTGAATAAATTATGACAATAAATTGCTTAATGACGTTAACAAATTCAGTCTCAATTTCTAATGCACGTGATAGGTGAAAGTGTGATATTAACCCCGGCCTGAACAATCGATGATCGATGAAAATCGATAACAATAGATCATCGATGACCAATTGATGACTAAGAATTTTGTGATTATCGATTGTTATCGATTATCAATATCAATCGTTAATTGGCATCGATTTCCATCGTTCATCGATTTTATCTGCACGCATGTATATCCGAATGCAATCGCAACGGCGTGATCTAACCTGCTGCTTTCTGCATATTTTATCACAGTGATGATTGGTGATGGCTTAGACAAATACATTTTGTATTTGAAACCTTGTAAAGAAGCTTACAAATAAACAGTCTTCTGAAGTACATAACATTGTATATATATATGCAGTTTCTTTCAGTCTCCGCTTCCGGAGCGCACCAATCGCCGAGTGGAGAGAAACTTAGCCGGGGATAAACTTAAGATAAGAAATTTTGTAAATATCACTTGTCAAGTACTCTTACATGCAGGTGCTGTGGTGGCCTAATGGTTTAATAGCGCATTGGACTTTGGATTGGGTGGCCAGTTTTGAGTGCTGGCCAGGGTCATTGTGTTGTGTTCTTACACTTACAATGTAACTATTACAGTGCCTCTCTTCGCCCAGGAGTATAAATGGGTACCAGCGACAAAATGCTGGGGGTACCTCCAATGGACTAGCATCCCATCCAGGAGAGTAGCAATACTCCTAGTCGGCTTCATGCTATGGAAATGCTCTGGCAGTGTGGGACAGTTGTTGGCCCGAGTGCGGCTTCTTCACTCCTACATGCAACTTGTGAATTTGATCTCTATTGCACATCTCTTCTGCAGATATTTTGTGCATCAGTTGGCCCGGGGGGTACCTGAAATTTTTTGGTGGGGTGTGCAGCTGCTTCTTGAAACCTACCCTATTTCGACCAAATATGTGATTTTCCATACCCTATTTCAGACCTGACCCCAAAATCGATACCCTCTGTCAGACCTATAAAATTAGTACACATGTCTAATACATGACTTCAGCTACCCAGGATGGGTTCCATTTGCGCAACATTTGAAAAGGGCTTCAAATTCCCCAATGTTAATGGAAAAAATAGTTTGGTCTAAAAGCCAACCAATTCCAGGCCATAGTGCACAAAACATACCCTATTTCAGACCTAAAATGGTCAAAAGCTAACTTTCAGACCAAAACCGGCTCCTAAACCATAAACCCTTTGGGGTCGCACATACCTACACTGTATAGTACTCCCTAAAATAAGCTATTTATAGCTTATTTTAGGGAGACCCCCCCCCCTCCCCCCAGGATCAGTTTGTAACTTTGATGCTAAAGATGACCATCACTACATGTATATAACTAAAACCCCTTGGAAATAATATAAACTAGATTTGTAATCAGGTAAAATCTATTCATGATTTAATGCAGTCTCAATTAAAGGTCAAATGCACGAAATTTGGACTGGCATCAATCATACTCACCCTCAAAAGCTGGTTTGTGGCGCTTAAAAGGCACAAAATTGGACAATTTCCGAGAATTTCCGACGGCTGAACGAAAACGAACCAGAATGACCGCGCTTGGATTATGGAAACGAATGTATGTTTTTTTGTGACGTCATATGTGGTGAGCTTATTTTCACGCGTGTTTTCGCGCGTGTTTGAAGCTTGTAATTTGCTTGGGTCAAGTGTTCTGGGTTTGTTCGGAGATTATTCCATAGCCGGTATTGACAAAAATGGATGAAGACCTTGACATCTCCTTTGAAAATGCTCAAATACAACAAATTAATTAATCTCATCCATTCCTTGCATCTCTTCTCGTCGTTAGGTAATGTAAAAAGCTTAGGCCTGATTAGGGACCTTAAACAACACGACGGCGACGGAAACGAGAACGTCACAAAACAATAGATTTAATTATAGTACAATTGCTCCACACGTGCGTTTTGCATTTAGTACATTTCTTTGCCGTCCTCTGCAAAACAACAACGTCAAATGACCAAATTCACGGTATTATGGAGAACGTGAACACACGACGGTGAATTTTCCTTTCTCTATCTGGACTTGAACTCTGTCCCTGCGAATTCAGCTCCTGGACGTGTTGGAATAATCGCAAAATAGTTTATATATAGGAATGTGAATTCACTTTTAAGTGACGCTTTTGAACAGTTCCTACAGTTAAAAGCAGCACAAAACACCATGCACACTTGTTGATGTTTTGAAACTGCAGAATTTCAATTCCCGCTCTCGCGGACTCGCGCGTGTATGTGACGTCATATGTGGTGAGCTTCCCATTTCCGACAATTTTCCGAAGTTTGCATGCCCGAAACGCTTCCGTTTGTGGAAGCGGAAAAAAAAAGGCGGTTTTCAATGTCGAATATCTCGGCGACGTTTTGTCTAAATCGTTTCAAACTTCAGAATATGATTATTCATAATATTCCCTATGATTTCGACTTAAAACTAATCTTATTAAAATTTCATTGCATTTGACCTTTAAGCGGGGTATAAATTAGTAGCTTAATCTGACTACCAATAACAGGATTTAACCGTGTAGCGAGAATACCAAGCTTACCACATTAGATTTGTACCCTCCTTTGCTGCTGATGCTACGCCCATAAACATCCACCCCAACATATACATCAGTCTGGCGGTCCGGTCCAGCAGCACCTACAGACCTTGTCAAGTTGGTCTCAGACCAGTCGTAGTTCAAAAATATACATCACATACATCAAAAAATTTTCTGTTGAAATATGAAAACAATGGTACAGTTAGAAGTGTAATGGTTTTCTAGGATGCAAAACAAACATTACCTATTTGTGGACCAGGCCTGAGGCCTGACTCTCCTATAAACACTGCATGCATGTTTATCCCTCATGGCTAGAAGTTATTTTTCAATAAGAATTAAGCCTCTCATTTATTCCTCCCAATGATTCAAATGTAACTTTCTACTACATGTAGTTAACCTAGTTACATGTATATTCATGGCCTACAATAATTTATGTGGACAATACCTCTTGGGATACTTTTCAACTAAATTTTGACCAATTCCAAAATTATAGACAGTTAATACATGTAGCTTTTTTTGTCAATCCCCCTCCCCAATATCAATGTTGTTCTGGTATTAAAAAAATATGCGGGATGAATTGGCAGCTCTGACCGAAACAACATTGAACAGGCCTAGGGAGAGGGGAATAAAAATATATTTGCCCTCTTATTGTGAGCTAAGAGATTTTTGAAAAGTGTGTTGTACTTGTGAGTTAATATACAATGTATCTACTTGTCTCAACAGGTTTTGTCCCACGATTGTAGCTCCGATCTCTATTTGAGTAGAATCATACCTACAAACTACATGTAGTACGTGCTTGAAGTTGACCAATACAGCATGCAGTACATGCATGTACATATGGATTTTACAAATATTTTACTTTACATTTATAGTCGAACTTCCATAAGCGGACACCCTCAGGACCAGGCTGGGAACATGACTAAGAGGTGTCCGCCTATGGGAGGTGTCCGTTAGCGGACAAAATTAATTAATAATTAACTATATATAAAATTATCTTGATAAGAAGATCAGTCACCGGTTTTTATCATTAAGTTCATTCTGATATGCCACGTCTCCGTTGTAAGTTTACGCTGTCATACCAAATAACAAGTGAATTAGGGATTCGCCGATGCATCTCAGTTGTCAAATGTTTCACAAATTCTTCTAGGTTGTTGACTTGAACTGACTGCAAGAAAACATCCAAATATAATTAAAATAATGTTTTATAAAAAATATAGACTGTGAGGCTTCTTCTTAATTTATAATGCTCCAATCCTGAAATTTTTAATAATATTTTGTAATACTTAATTACCAGGGATAAACAATTTATGCACACTTAGGCCAAAGTGACCCACACCACCAGGGAGAGAGGCACTGTGACAGTCTTCTCCAATAACACAGCATAGTGACCCTGGTCAGCACCCAAAACCCCAGACCCCTAATTGATCCGGAATCCAATGCGCACTTTTATGTTATAGGACAGCTAGTAATTTCATATGCATTCCTGAGGTTTCATTAGATTTTTTGACCAGTAATATAAATTATGTCACACAAGTTTAATAGGTGATTCTATTTTGGTCAAGTCTTCAAAATTAAGCATAGAGATTCAAAACTCCCAACACTTATAGCATAAAGCAACTAGGAGCATTACTAGCCCCCCCCCCCCCCCCCACTAGTACTGTATGGGATGCTATAGTCGATTGCAGTTTATCTTGCCATTTTTGTCAGGTTTATTCACTCCTCTTGAAGTGATTCATTTGTCGCTAATCTTTGATGAAACCCTATAAGCGGCCACTTGCTATTTCCCTTAGGGTGGCCGCTTAACCTTTTCACTCCAAATTAAGGGAAATGCCATATTTTTCTAAAATGGTAACTGTATATATAGAAAGAAAAAAACCAAGAAAAAAAACCCACTATATATATATATATATATATATATATATATATATTATATATATATATATATATATATATATATTATATATATATATATATATATATATAACTATATATATATATATATATATTATATATATATATCATATATATATATATATATATATATAATAATTGTATAGATTTGGAACAGAAATCGTAACAACAAAGAAATGAGTGAAAGGTAATAATGAGGCAGTTAGTTTTATAATATTTTCCTTGCCCATCTCACTACTTAATATATATATATATATATATATATATATATATATATAGACCCAATTAGACCACAAGTGTCCCAAAATGAAAAAAGAAAAACGTTCAATATATTTTATTCCTTGTATATATTGGGTATACCCTAAACAATAGCTTAATTTGTAGCTCTTGGCGTGTGGGGTTGTTATCATATAATTTATTAACTTGACCTTAAAAGTGCATATGATGCGTATTAAAAGGGGACCATTTTCTTCTTTTCTCCTTCGTACGCCTGGTTAGCATACTAAGGATTTACCAATTTTCCTCTTTTCTCCTTTAATAGTATGCCTGATTAGCGTACTAAGAATTTACCGATTTACTTCTTTTTCCTTTCATAGCAGCTAGAATATTTACATACAAAATAGGTGTACTGAAGAAGGTGTGTAATGCAATAAATTTTATTTTTAACAATATATGAACATAATATTATAAGGTTAATAATCAATTTAGGTAATTGCCATATTGGACAAATTACGTACAGTACTTAAAAGATACAAAGAACACTGCCGTACTAGGCATACTGAACATACTAGGGCAATTCCATATGAGTCAGGTGTTAAAATCAGATTTTTAAAAAGATGTTTCAGATGGAATCATTCCCTGTAAAACATTGTAGGCATGTTATATAGTACACAGAAAAATAAATTTTACTTTGCTTGTGACAACGGTGTATCAAGGGGGGGGTCCCCAAAGTATGCATTATTTTTTTAAAGGTATAACAATATCTGTGATGCACATTTTTAACTTACAAAAATCCTACTTGGGAAATGTTAATCACTACAAACACTTATATTAGGAAAAATCCCTGAGTGGAGTTAACAGATAACTGATGTAAACTTCACCCAAAATGTTTTCTAAAAATAGTAGCAATGATATGAAGTTCTGTCATGGACGTTACGTAACGTCCATGACATTTGGGGAATTTTTTTTCTCTCCTTAAATAACCATTAGGAGGATTCTGAAAATATTTCTGCTGTTCAGATACATATAAAAAAGAAAACACTTTGATGAAAGCAAAACTCTGGTAAACTGTAACATTTTAGAACTAACTGCAACAAAAGTTCATCATGGAAGTTACATCATGGATGTTACACTTTTGCATAAACACTTAAAATATGTTAAAACTCTTACAAAAGGTGCGAAAAAGATCCAAAATAGTTACACAGTATCCTGGTCAGCATATTTTTGCAGAAAACAGGCTCAGGTGATTAAGAGCATGCTCCTGGTTTAAGATTTGTTGGCAATGCAGATTAATACGTCATGTAAAGGACCATGTAATGTCCCCTAAAAACCCTCATGGGCTTTACGGTCCTTTACATGAACTACCAAGCCATTTAATAATCCCATTTCATTTCAAAGGGGCAAGTAATATAATTTACTGTAAATTATAGAACCCAACAAGTTAAAAAAGTTGATTTATTTTGTATACTTGGATAATAATTCCCACGAATGCATGTAACGTCCATGACAATGATTGTAACGTCCATGACGCTACGTTTTAAGCCTCCAAGTGAAACTGTCAATGGCAATGAAAATGAAAACAACATTTTCAGTTAACATAACCCCTAAACTGCATATATTTGTAGCAGTTATTTTGAAAATCTTTGGTAGTTCACAGGAATTTTGAACTAATGCTAATGTAACTAGGTAACATGGTTGTTTTTTATGTAACGTCCATGACAGTCTTTTTTTCTTATTATTTCTCTGAAACAAATAACTCAATTGGAGAAAGGGAATAACCCAATTAACACATTGATGTGCACAAACATGTACATCGATGAAAGCTGTAAAACTTCTTTTCATCCTTTGACAATGCAAATTTAAAGTTTAAAATTGAGTCTGAATGTAACGTCCATGATGGTGGAATTGCCCACTAACTAAAAGTAGCAAAAGTTGAAGGGGTCAGGTTAATGATTTTATGCTTCCATTATGTGCAGATCTCACCAAGATCAGTTTGGTGCCCAAATTTCATGCAAATTGACCTAATTTAATATTGAGCTTGTACATGTAATAGCAATTTATTGTGTCATAATGGCACTAATATTTGGGAGTGAAAGGGTTAAATCAGGGGTTTGATTGTACTTAAGAATGGGATGGATTACTCATAGTACATGTACATGTACCTAATTACCTGAATATTATTCTCTATGTTCAAAAGCCACCCATCAAATCTGTAATACTCAGCTATGTCAACCAGTTGATTAACCAGATTCTCCCATGATGTGATGTCTTCCAAAACTTGCTGCATCTTGTAACTCCATCATCTGACTCTGTAATCAGAGTTCCCAACACTGGAACGCCATGGGTGTGGGCAGCATTGGTCCAACACGGGGGAGGTATTGTAACAAAATGATGACTGAAGTAAACAAATATGTCGATCAACTGCCAGTGGTATATCACATAACACTCACATGATCTGTAGCCTTGAACAAACCTGTAGACAAGAAATAATGAAATAATTAGAAAGATGGTGAATTTTAAGCTTGGTAAAAGAAATGAGAAAGATGTTTCTTCAATTTGTCACAAGCATACATTTAGGACAAACAAAAAATCTGAGTCCTGATGGGAATCGAATCCATGACCTTCCATGCCAACACCTACAGGAAAATTTTGTCGTTCCGGTGCCCCTGGAGAGGGGCATTGTGAGAGTAAAAACATCTTAAAACATCTTGAACACAACACAATGACCCCCGACACCTCGGGGCAACTCCCATAAAAAGTGATGGGGATAAGTGTCAGACATTTTGAAAGGAACCCCTAAAAGGTACCAGAATCTCGTTTTGTGGGTGTGGCTTGAATTCATTTTCACCTCAAGACAAAAACTAGTTTCCCATCAATTTTTTTCCTGGCTTCTGATACCCTAAAAGGTACTGGGATAACCCTCACTGTAATCATTTTAGATTTAAATGCCCTAAGCAGTACCAAACCAGTAGCAAACCACAAATTCTAACCCCTGAAAGGTACATGTATGACGATCTACCCCATCACTGTAATATGGAAGTCCCCCCCCACCACCGGTACCCCGACCAGCACTCAAACTTGGACTGCTCAATAGCTGTTATTACAGTTGAGCCTGCAGTCAAATATTATTTTGTTTTTAAAAAGTATGCAAACGAGTTAGGCTCGATTTCCGCCCGCTCTCTTGAGTCCGGTCTTCGTTCTGCCCTCATTTTCCCGAACAGCGGCTGGTAATCAAGCCTACAAATGAGGCTAATTAATGGGCCAATACAATGCCAGATTGACCCTTTTCGCCTCGTTTGCATGTCAAACCGCTGACCATCTGTAATAAACTGCTATTCAGAGCCCAAGCCGTGCTAACAATTTGACCACTGTCGACCTCATTCCCAGGGTCTTTCTCCTTCCCCCAATCTCTTGCTCTAGGGGGAGGGAAGAAGAGAGACCCTGGGAACGAAGCTTTGGGCCACTGTGTCATCAGGAAAAAGGAGAATTTGCTTGAAAAATCCAAGAACAATGATGATATGATAGGTCTACAGACCTGTCCTCGATATATCCTCCCTTCATGTCATGACACACTAAAGTCCGTGGTCTTTTCTCCATCTTCCTGCACTGCTCACTCAATGGAACTGTAGCCACGTCGAACAAGTCGAAACCTTGCCTCCATGACAAAACTTCTTCTAGTGTTTTAAGAGGTTGAGTTATCGGTGCGCCGGGATCATAACTGCTGTTTTTGACTTGAGCAGATTCATCCATTTTTCTTGGTCCCTCAATTAACTTTGTATACTGTACAAAACATATGAAAAACATATGACAGAAACATATGAATTATGTACACTTTGAAAATCACAGAAGTGTATTTTTATGTCATTGTGACAAACATGTTACACATATGAAAAAACATATAAAACATGTGGCTGTAGGGCTGCAACGATTCACCTACCCTTCGATACAATTTCTAAAAACAAATTTGTAAGCAGAGAAACCAAGCAAGAGATGGTAGAATCAATAGATAATCCCTTAAAGATCACTAGACGATCGCAGATTGGCAGACTCAAGGCAGAAAACTGCGAGGAAAATGCGGTGCAATTTTATTGCAGTGATTTCATTATGGCTCCGTCAATTCCAAGCTCGACAATGCTCCCCCCCCCCCCCCCCCCCCCGGGCATTTGTCGGGCATTTTACAACTTTTCCATCCCTGGGGTGGGGCATTTGCTATAACCGGGCAACCTGGGGGTGGGGGCATTGTCAAAGGCAACGTAATCTTTCGGATTTTAAAAGACGTACATGCTTTGTTGTTTATTTAAAATTTCCTGATTTCCTCCGATAGAAAAATATAAAAACTGAGTTGATATTAAACCTTGTTTGAGTCCTGCACTTTTCACGTGTACCGGAGCCCCACCCCACCCCACATGTGCAAAAATGTGCACTGTTGCTTTCCACGTGCGAACCGAAGATGGCGGAACGAAGCTTCAACTTCTCCTGAGGTGCGTTGCAGTGCTGTCGTAATTTAAACAAAATGTTCCAAAGACCATGACAATGATTACAGGTATAAATAATATGTGAAACAATTATAGTGTCCATCATTAATAGTTCTGTTTGGAATTTAGATTTTTAAATTCCTCGATCCGCACAAGAAAATACAATTTTGAGCTTCTCCCGTGGGTTGGGCATTTGCACTCTTCCTGAAGCCCCACCATGGGGATTTTGTGCATATAAGCTGACCCCACCGTGGGACATTTTCAACAATATTCTGACAAAAAAATGACAAATGCCCGACAAATGCCCCGGGGGGGGGGGGGGGGGGGGATGAGCGGGCTTGGAATTTGACGGAGCCATTAACATTGCTGTGAAGTTTTAAAATAATTATTGATAGTTACAATATGAAAGAAATGGAAACTATCTATAGGAATTTCCGAATATAAGTTACAACATCTTGCAACTAGACACAATTTATAGGTCTATCACTATTATCCCGGCGTAACTAATCGATCAAAATCGATCATCCGAAAGCTGATCGATAAATCGATATTAATCGATCAGATCGGTCGATTACTATCGATTAATATCGGTAATCGATAAAAATCGATAGTCACAACTTTTCCACTCCAAACAGTATCGATTTTTATCGATTATTAACGAGAAGAGCGTGGGCCCCAATAGCACTATAGACTCGATTCGAATTACAGAGTTGTAATCAATAGCGCTGCGCGCCATTACTAAAAATAGATCACGTCACCTGAGACCCCCACATGACTCAGACAAAAATTGTAGTTAGGCTAAAGGTTTGTATGAACGCAACGTATTCTAGACAAGAAAAAAAGGCGAAAAAGGCAATATTTGTGGCCTAGACTTTTGATAGGCTTGAATAATGGTAGACACCAAACACTGTTTGCTGTATGTAGCTATAGTGTAAAACAGATTCAAGGGATCCAGAAAATGGCCTAAAATTGATAAATTATTCAAATATCTTGCAATGACGCCTCGATTCCCGCTCAGCCAGGAGCTCAGCAAAACTATTCAGGATGCCGTGAAATTTTAGCAGCAGATAGCGACTTGCCATAACAATACAGAGAAACGTATTTCATTCAGGTCCTGGAAAGAAGGTTGATTGCCATAAATTCCCGAATTTGACGGCACAAGCCGAAGTGGCCATCAGCCCAGTAGAAGATAGAGGGCGAAATATTATGCTGTTGTTGCCTTCGCAATGATATAATCAGATGTACCGTTACAGTTTGGAGGACTTGGATTTTTTAACATATAATAACTGTCCATATAATAACTGGACATCACACAGTAATTTCGCCACGTTTGTACCTAATTCAAAATGTCAGAATTTTATACCGTGAACTGGTCCATGCTAGAAGGATGAAACTTCTGCAATATTACAAATAGTTTGGTAGTGTTGTGGTATTTTTTTATGTTGTTAAAAATGCGTTAATACCAGGCTTGGATACTTGTTCTATGTTCTTGTTTCACTCATATTGCTGAAATAAATTAATAATACATGACAATGTCCTCGAGTAACATCTTGTTGACAACAGAAAAATCAGATAATTACGATATACACGAGTGGAGATGAAAACCAATAAATCGATATTAATTAATAGAAATCGATAATAATCAATGAAAATCGATTAGAATCGATAAAATCGATAGTCACAACCGAAAATGGTATCGATTTTTATCGATTTCCGATAAAAATCGATTGATTAGAATCGATTAATATCGATTTTATTGGGCTATCGATTTATCGATTAGTTACGCCGGGCTATTATTCAAAACACTTTTATTTCACTCATCCGTATTTTTGTTAGTTATGACCAGGTTTCACTTCATAAATAATTCCCTGTTGTGTGTATTTTCTTCATGCTCTGCTCATTTGAAATAACAGATCAACTAAAGATAATTTCCCAGCTGAGACTGGCTCCTACACATCTACAAACTACTGCTAACTACCTGAGTACCTCATCAAGTGATGTCAGTTGTTGACTCAGACTTCAAAATGACTTTACATCGATTCCCACAAACAGTATGCCACATTAATAAAACGCCTTTCTTTCTTGAAATGTTGTACAAACTTCTCTTTCTAAAATTGAAATATATAAACGTCTCTTCTGAAACTGAAATGTAAAAAAGCCATAAACTTCTCTTTCGATCGTGTCAAAATGGTTCAAAATGGCTGCAATCAAATACCTGAGCCCTCAGCTTTGTGGTCAGCTGCAATTTCACCCAGCAGGGACTGGAACCGAGTGTGAAAAAGCGGAAAACGTGGAAAACGAGTGAGATGAACCAATCAGCAATCAGCAAGCTGGGTTAGAGGAAGCAAACAGGCTTATTTTCTTTGTAATTATAAAGCTGAGTTTGAAGTCTTAAATCTTAGATTTGCTTCAAATTAATGGTTGAAACAGCCGCTTTACTCCACAGGAGACAGCATAAAGTTTGTCTGTACAGTACTACACTGGAAAGCAGAAGTGGCAGAATGTCAAATATGCAATGAGGGAATTAACAAAGCTGCATTGTACTTCTTCCTGTTCTATAATTGGACTCTTGTTTTTACCAATGCATGCAAGATTTCTGGATTTTCACATGGCAGCAAGCTTTGATATATAAATCGAGTTATATTTTGTGAAGATTTATTCAGCAAATTACACTCGCCATAATAAAATTGTTTTTAATAAGTTTTAAGAATTTCAAGTTTTAATATTTCAATTTATTAGTATACAGTGTTTTCACGCTTGATATATATACAGTATAATTAAGTCTTCATTATTAAAGCAACAGTTGGTTATGTGATTAGTTTATGAGCGAATATTTTTTTGGGCTTGTAACTTGTAATTTCAAAGCTCTGATCAAATTCAGTGCAATTTTGTGAAAACTGAAAAATAACTACGAAAACGTTCGGACGATTTTTTTGGCACATTAATATTTTGGACGCTTTTTCTGACGTGTAAATTAATAACGGTTAAATTTATTGAACACAGTTCCGTTTACGTTTAATACACGACATGCTGAAAAAAATAAAATGAAGAACATTTTTAAAATCTTTGATGTTACTCCAACAAATTCCAAAACTCACATTAATATAATACACTGTCGAACGTTTCAATAAGCCATCCTTGCTGTAAAATGCTTATTAAAATTTCAGTAATTGCACATTTACCTAAATAATGGTAACGGTAATGGTATATAGCGCATTACAATTCAACTCAGGGGCGTGATCGGACCGTCAGCTTGTAAAGGCGCCTTTGGCGCGTTCGGACGGAAAAACTGATTCGGACATTTTTTTGTCCAATTTATTCATCCGCATTTTCGTGATGTTTTGAAAAATATCATGAAACAGTGGTTTTCATATTTTTGTATGTTCTCACCCAAAACATATGACTCATGTTCTTGATACAAAACAACCGTTTTCATAGTAGCCTGGACAGAACAATTGAGGATTGATATATTTATCAATAATATAAAAACGAGAGACACATATTTCTCAGTTTTGATTTTATTAAGCGGCCCATGCGCAGCGGCCGCTTCAAGAAATGGACTTTTTTTTCATGTCGCTAGCCTTAGTCCTCTACACGGTTGACATGATGTTATCGCATCTCGGTCTAAAATTAGCCAGTAGAGAATTTCTCTTCCACAGGCTTTCTGTAGTGTCGTGTAAGTGCGTACATGTATTGAGTTTATTACAGGAATCGCATTGAAAAAGCAAAGACAAATGTCCCACAGCAGTGAACAGCAGTGTTGTTGCAAAATGTGCTAAATTTGGCGGTGTGACCTTTGCTCGTTATTCGATCCCAGCGGGGAATCGGCTTCCGGTTTCACGCAAACTGCGGACTTTAGCGAGACTGGCGTGACTACTTGTTTTTTTCACTGACATTGCATTGCATTGTGAGGGGTTTTCCCATTACATTGTAAACGTAGCCAGGAGACATGCAAATAAATAGCCACTAGATAATTTCTGTTCAGTTTAATACATGCACCTCATTAAACGAACGATAAAACTCGGTCCCAAAAACATAACAGTTTTTCTTACACAATTCCACAGCATATATGTCATTCACAATTTATTTTCACGTTGAGCGAAAACACATCTGTGCCCTTGTTGATTATGATGCAATTGACATTAGCTAAAATTTTCTACACAGTAAACTTGACCTAAGCTCAAACTTATGCTAGCCAAATATTGCATCACCCAGTCACGTTTTTCGCCACGCAGGTTCGAAGTTGACTCTTAGATTTGGCGGGAGAACCTCAGAGTAAACTGACCGAGGGGGTGGAGGGGTGCATTGTTCTTTCTCCCCTCAAGGTGAAATTGGCCCGGGGGGTTCTCCCAAAAAATTTGGGTGGGGGTGTGCCGCTGGGCTATAACAACCCTAATTTTGCGAACCTGTTCCAGACTAAGGGCCTGTTTACATGGAGGGAGGGTGACCCGGGTACCCGGGTCACTCTCCCTCCATGTAAACAAACCCTAAATGTTGAAAAAAGATACCCTATTCCGGACGATTCTTAACGATTTTCTTTCTAACCAAAAGCTAAACTACTAAGCAGCACTTCATCTACCCTATGCCAGAGTATCAATTACCGATCTTCGTGCCAACTCCTGGGAAAACTGATACCCTGATACCCAAAAATGCCTTTTGGTATACCCTGTTCCAGACCAAAATGCTCAAAAACCATACCCTGTCCAGCTGCACGTTCCTATATAGCGAAAATAAGGGAGTTCCCCCCCCCCCCCCCCCCGGAAATCGGCCGCTTGTAATCCCTTCAGGGGTTCTTGTTTCGTAGTCACTGCACTTTTATCGCGCGATTCCAAATCGCCCGTGTAAACCAGCTGCGATTTCATGGCGATTTGACTGCGATTTATCGCCGATGTTTTGGCACTTGCTCGAATTTTGATGCCATTTATCGGCGATTTGATACATCTCCTACAAATCGCCATACAAATCGCCGTGTAATCGCAGGTAGTTTACACTTGCGCGCTAAATCGCCGCTAAATCGCCGCGACAAATCGCATCAAAAATCGCATGTGTAAACGGGCCTTTAGCATGATGCAATATTACATCAGGCAGTCACGTTTTTCGTCACGCTGGTTCGTGTGTTGACTCTTCAGCCTTAGAGTCCAGTGACCGCGAGTTTACTCGAAGCGATAGAAGCAGAATTGTCAAACACAGCGCTCGCTTGTAAACAGGTGAATAAAAATTACGTTTTACTTGGCTTGTGTGTAAGCTTGTTATTTTTTAATTTTCACGACTTACATAACAATCAACGTTATCCTATTCTGAACGTATGGGTTACCCTGTGGAAGACAAAAATGCTCAAAAACCAAACCCTGTCCAGCGGGACATTCCTATATAGCGTACACAAGGGAGAGCCCCCCACCCCTACCCCCCCCCCCCCCGAGGAAATCGGCCACTTGTAATCCCTTCAGGGGATCTTGTTAAATAAAATATGATATTCCACACATGAGAAAAACTGTTTGCTTCTCGGAACAGATATAAATGTCCGCGGACAAATATCCGTGCGTGCATATTTTCGCGCCAAATGGAGGTTATTGCATTGTTTATATTGAACCGGGTTTTGAAGGACTTGAAGCACGCTGGCAATTAATCACAGACTAACCGTACTAAACGTTGCGAACCCCGTCAGAAGCGACCACCAAAAGTTGCGAGCGGAGAAACCGCTATGTCTTTTTATATTTCACGGAATGCGTTTGCAACTGAAATGAAGTTCTAGTTTCTTCGAAGTACAAAAATCGTTCTTACCTTTCAGACACCGTTGAGCATTAAGCAACAAACCAGTAGTAACTGTTACACCAAGTTACACGGCTCAGTCCCTCGCTGGAACACCAAGGACTGGTATTGCAAGTGATCACCCCTTCTAGACTGAAGACGGACTCTCTCGTGGCACGATTAAACTTTATATTTACCGTATAATAGCTGGATATCTGATATGTGGGCCTCAAATACTGCGTATGCGCATACAAGGAAATACCATCTCAGGCACTTATCGCTTAGGCGAGGTCAAAAGAGCAATGGAACAGACTAATGTTTTGCGAACATCGAATTCCTATTTACCATATTTGGATATGTTTGTACAGTTTCCGAGATTGTCGATTTGAAGGCCCGTTTACACATGCGATTTTTGATGCGATTTGTTGCGGCGATTTAGTGACGATTTATCGCGCGATTCCAAATCGCCCGTGTAAACCAGTTGCGAGTTCACGGCAATTTGACTGCGATTTCAGCGCGATTTTAGCGCGATTTTCCATGAAACGTGATAATTTTAAACAGCGGCTTTGCATCGGGGCATGCGCACATGCCTTGAAAACATAACTAAATACCAAAACTGTTTTGAGAATCTCGCTCCCAGAGTCTCGTTACCCTTGTCCAGCGGTGGAGCGGAAATACTATACCTGCCAACTCACACGCATTATGCGTGTGTCACACGCCTCCGGATCGAAAACATCGATCACACGCATACATGACAATTTCACACGCCTGACTCACATTCCGGACTACTTTGTTCATTAACCATTAACGTGAAAAATTGGGTTCAATTTCCACCCAAATAGTACAATGAACGGCGCTAAATGTCGCGTTTGAGATAAGCGTGATCTTGGCAAGATGGCGCCGAGATTTTTAGCTTCGCACCGCGACATTCGGCAGCCTTCGGAAATCATCGGAACATCTTCGGGAATCTTCGGCAATGTTCGGAAGTCGTCGGAACATCTTCGGCAATGTTCGGAAGTCGTCGGAAAATTTCGGAATTCGCGGAATATGGTACGAAAATCACACGCAGTCGACTTAGGAAAAGTTGGCAGGTATAAAATACCATCTCAGGCGCTTATCGCTTAGGCGAGGTCAAAAGAGCAATGGAACAGACTAATGTTTTGCGAACATAGTGCCCTTTTTCAAGGGTTTCAAGTCTGTTAAAACTTACATCGTTTGCCGAAGGAACGTCCGCTGTGCTATAGGGTTCTGTAAATAAACGGACGTATGAAGGATCGAACTTTTTTCTCTGAGCAAAATGAAACAAACAAATACAAGAATAGGCTCTTTGCATAATATGGTCACATGACTTTGTCAATCATAAAAATAGGTGGTAGTACAAAATGGTTGCCAGAAATGGAAAGAGCATGATGAAATTAGTAAGGTTGCCAATTTTGAGACCGCTGATGCGTAAGCGTGATATTTTATAGTGGTTTGAAAGTTTGAAAAATTTAAAGGATTTGTACCGGACTGGACATAACTATGGACTGGATGGCAAGTCATACAAATCCTTTAAATTTTTCGAACTTTCAAACTACCATAAAATCTCACGCTTAAGCAACAGCGGTCTCAAAATTGGCAACCTTACTAATTTCATCATGCTCTTTCCATTTCTGGCAAACCATTTTGTACTACCACCTTATTTTTATATGATTGACATGGTCATGTGACCGTTTTTATGCAAAGAGTCTATTGCAAAGGATTGCCGTGGACTGGGCGCGGGCAGCCGGCCGTAAAGTGAGACCCGGGACTTTGGGCCGTGAAGTGGGTTTCTGGGCCGCGGGCTGCGGGCTGCGGGTTGCGGGCTGCGGGCCTGCTGTTAGCAAAACCCTGTGAATTCTAGTCAAAGCTAATTTTGAAGCATGTCTTGATCTTTCCCGCCGCGACCGTCAAATTATCGAAGCGGAGTTTCAATCTTCTCCGGCAAGATTTCTTCATTCTGTACTCTGTAAACATCATTGGAGTTTCTCCTTTTAATTTTCAGCTTCAAAGAGAAAGTTCGCAAGTTCATGCCGAAACGTGCCATAGCAGTGGTGCTTGTCACTACACCACAAAATAAAAATACCATTAATTTAGAGTCCGCAGATAGATAAAAAATAGGTACGCAACGGCGTACATGTGTGTACTGCAAGGTTTTCCCTAGGTTGATTTATCATTTGGAAGTGGTAAAGTCTTTGTCACTAAATATGATTTACTCAAAATACACTAGCCAGCTTGGAAAGGATGGTGGGGATAGAAGGAAAGAAATGGAAGGGTGTGATAACAAACTGTGTTAATTTTACTTGCCAGATAAATTTATTATTTATTGAGCCAGAGCGAAGCTGCCGAGGCGGCCATTCATATTTGACATTAAATTCTCAAATTCTCCGTGAGTTTCGTTTTCCATATTTGGGTGTAAGTAATACCTCATATTTGGGTGTAAGTTAATAATAAATAACAGTGTTATACGCACAAATTTTGGTCAGTTCCCTCCTCGATTTAGAACCAGCAGCGTGTTCGATTCTCGATTCCGAAAAAATGTGTGTTCGCTTCTCAATTCCGGCTTGGGGTTCATGTACCGGTTCATGTACCAGTGTGTTCTTTCGTCGATTGACACGTTCTTAAAGACTTACGATCAAAGAAACGAACAGAATACTGTACACATCTTATAGCACAAAAATTGTCCTTGAACGCCAGCGTTGCGTAATCAAAAATTACTGACAAGACAAAGCGTGTATACAATATTCCTTGATCACTGCGTTCAGTACATTTATTATCTGGTTAATCGCCGTTACAAGCCAAAGCCAAAAATCCTTAGTTTTCGGCGGGGAAACTCGAGCCGGGAATTACGTCTGCTCTCGCCGGCTACAGAGATTCCTTTTCAGGGTTCATTCAGTGTATTATTATTCCTTCATCGCTACACGCGATTGTTTTATATGTAAACATTTATTCGTCTTCAGTTCTGTCATACACGAAACTCTTGGAAAGAAAAATACTTCAGTTATTTATGAAGTTGCAATTCTTGGACTAAAATTATCTACAGTTAAATTATCAAATTAGGTAATGAAAATAAAAGGTAAATCTTAATTTTTTGGAATGAGTCATTAGAAAATATAAACATCCGACAGTCTGGCCCGTCACGCAACGCTTCCTTGCTCCGATAATAATTTTAAAATTCTTTCAACTTTCATGCAACTAAAATGACAAAACATTTCAGCAAACGAAGATACATCTTCGATTTCTAAGCAACTTTAGGATGGGGTATTAATTTTGTTATCTTGTCATCAAATAAACTGGGGCTTTCATGTTGTCTGTAATATTTACAATGTAATGCCGGTCAGATTTAATAATAATATTTAAGAACGTATATGTTTCATGATCATATATTTTGAAGCTTTCTATCAATTATTCGCTCCTCTATGTCGTTGGCACTTTAGTGGTAACTATAACTAGTCTAATCTTGATAAATATGAAGAATGTAATTTACAGAAACAGAGTTGTAAGACTTGAAGAATGTGAATTGAACTGTATTGATAATTGATTTTTTTCAAAACTGATCAGTTATGTTAAGCTTGAAGAAAAAAGTATCAATTCATTATTGTGAGATAGTGACTGACTTCACAAGCCAAGTTAAAACCAAAAATAACAAAGTAATGTTAAATTAAATTGTGGAGACTACTTTAGAGACTCATGCAATTTTGCCTGGCAATAATTCTTGCAAACTGGGTAAAAACGTAACACTTTTTTAGTAAAAGACTGTTTAGTTTTCCAATACACAAAAGATATGGTTACAGTACTGCTCAAAAGTAAGTTACCACCTCTCGTCTCGGTTATTAAAGATGCGCTTATTGAACGTTTAATCGTTTTTCTCACGATGGAGTCACTTTGAGGTGTTGATCGCGACGTTTCGACTGCTTTACTGCAAGTCTTCATTAGGCGATGAGGTCAATTGTTTACGTGTCGCTATATGTAGCACCTTGGTTCGCAGCTATTGGTGCTATTATTCCGACTAGGTTGTTCCCTCAGTGGGCTGACTAGGTGTTGCCGGGGGGGAAGGGGGACTTCGATAGAAAAGTGACTACCGTTAGAGTTATTCTTGTACCTTTTAGGGTATTAAGCCGGAAAAATATGACAAACTAGTTTTTTCTTAGAATTGGAACCTCTTAGGGCTGAAACATAATTTGAGCCACGCCCAAAAAACGAGATTCTGGTACTTTTAGGGTTATTTTCCAAAATTCCGACGATCACCCCTGTCATTTTATATGGGAGTCCCCCCCCCCCCCCCCCCACGGGAGGTGTTGTTCCCTCAGTGGACTGACTAGATGCCTTCGATAAGGATACCCAATAAATCTAGTACAGAAAACGTGTTACGGTTGAAACACAATTTTTCAATTTTGTTTTATTCACACTTTTTTCAAGATTACAGTAACAATGTACATAAGGAATTAAAAACGGTTGTTACTGGGAATAAATAAAGGGCGTATTTCGTGGAATAGAAGTGTGCAGAGGCCAAAGTAACAGAGCTTTCGAGTTGGCCCCTGCATTTGAGAGAAAACTTTTGGATTATGTTAAACTATCTTATAGAATAAAATTAAAAAACAAACAAACACAGAGAAAGGCAAGATACAGCAGTTGGTAGAGTTGGAAAATACATGTCTACACTTGTCTAGCTAGCAATACGTTTTTGTATTCTTTCTTGAAGTTCCAAACTCCTAGTTGTTTTGTTTGAGATGGTACTTCTCCCCATACTTTTGTTACGGAATAATCACTAAACCTAAAAAGTATTCAGTTAAAGTACACAGACAACCACTTGCCACAAAAGTTGCAGCTTGTCGCCTGATTGGCTGTGCAACCAAGTCTTTGCTCTGATTGGTTAGAACATGTCACATGACTTTCTTGAAAACAACACTTTACAATTCAACAAATCCAAAGTTTGACAGACACAATAGGCCATTTCCGAGTTCCCTTTACCTCGGTTTCAAAACGAGTCCTGGTGCACAACCTTTCATATGAAAACGAGTTTCATTCACAAGTTCACATTTACATTCGAATGGTTTCGCACCTGGCCTCGTTTTGAAACAGAGGCAAAAGACAACTTCAACAGTCATCAGGGAAAACCACTTTACCATTTTAATTTGAAACGACCACACTCGCCAAGAGGCTTCTTCAAGCCAGATCTAGTGACAATCTGAACAATAAATTCTACAGAGGAACAGGTTTTCGAAACGGGCATTTTAGAAACTCGGTACGCCTCTACAAAAGCTCGGCCCAAAAACACATCTACGTCATCTGTCACTCTGAAGATGTTGTAGTGCGCAGGCTCGTCAACCTGCCCATCGCTGATTGGACAATGCCACATGAGAGTGAGGGTCAAGAGGTACTCCTTGTCTGCGGACTTCCACACCTTGTCCAGACATCTAATGTTCCGCGCCAAGGCTAGCGGCTGTTTGAGAACTTGTGGATCAAGAATCTAGTACAAAAGCAGGAGCATAAGAAGTCAACATATAAATTCTCCTTACTGGTCTCCATACATTTCTTGTTGTCCTAGTTGGGAGAATTTGATCAAGATCAGCAATTTTTTTTCCTTTATGATCAGTTCGTGTATTCTCCTGACCTGTATGCCTGAATTGATATTGATATTGTAAAGAGAAATAAGACGATAATCACTGAATGAGGATTGTCTTGATACGTGAAACTTTACACTAGCAACATTGTTTTCAACTTTTTTAACAAGAAGAAAAGTCGCGCGTTTTAAAAATACATGTCAGAGATCTTTCTGTGACAACGATATTTTATAAAACTCTCGAGAAATTAAAAAATTATCTTGCCTTATGAAATCAGAAAATTGCTATTATTGCTCACCGGTTAAGCTGTTGTATTCTTGTAAAGTTTGTAAGACGAACCGGCTGACGAAGGAATCTGAACTTGCCACACGAACAAAACAACGAAAACGTTTTGGAATTCGTTAATTTCAGCCCGATATTCTCCGCACTTACGAGGTTCTTCAAACTTACGCACTCCTGAGCACATTGTTGAAAAGCTGAGTGACTTTTCAAGACAGAACCGATGCGCGAGCACTGTTTTACGGGTCGAATACGTGCTATGTTCACAAGGGTAGTTACAACTGGAGACTTTTGAGACGGGGTTTCTCGGTTTTTAAATTTTCACGCGCAAGTAGCTGAAGTAACAACCAATCCAAGACTCTACAAGGATCTCTGAAGCGCTACATCAACTTTCAAAACGATTATTAAATTAAAAAGCAAGTCATGATTTAATAGTCACCTTCATTTCTCCCAGGTGAAGTTTGAATGCTCCTGTAGATTTCGCACCTAAAGTAAATGACATTAAGAATGTTTAGATTATTGTCTCATTGTTACTATTTTGCTAACAAACTGTGAGAGGAGGCTAGGACGACAATGGAGTAATCTATTGTCCTTTAGGTTAAAGTCATAGAGCAGTTTTCAATTGGGAAGTTACAATGGCCAATAACAAAAAACGTAAGCAAAACAATGAGCCAATGAGAACTCAAAGCAAATACACGTAACTGGCGCCAAGGGCGGGAAAACACGTGTGACCAAGCCACATTTGGTTTTACATCTGATTGGTTGAGAAGGTGGGCGAGGTAGGGAGCGTATGTCAATGATTGCGGCACGGCTGCGAGAAAAACCGCACTTTTTCAAAAGTAACTTTCTTGACAAGCACATCAAAGTCCATATCTTACCAGGTGAAACAGCACATATCAGTCGGATCTCCTGCACTGTGCAGCCCATTAAATGTTTTTCAGCAATCAGATAATGCCTGCGGAAAAGCAAATTATAAAATCAAAACGCGCCTCGCCTTGGGTGCCTAGGACACAAAAAGTTATGATGATGATGATGATGATGATAATAATAAAGATGATGATAACGAAAACACGTGGGCTCAGTAAGGTAAGGTAAGGTAAAGCCGCACTTTTGGGCCAAACTGGCCCACACTGCCAGACCTTATCCCGGTTTCCGTCGCATGTAGACAACCAGGAGTATTACCACTCCCCCTGAATGGGATGCTAGTCCATCGCAGGTTACCCCCAGCATTTTGTTGCCGGTACCCATTTATACTCCTGGGTGGAGAGAGGCACTGTGAGAGTAACGTGTCATGCCTAAAAACACAACATAATGTCCTCGGCCAGGGCTCGAACCTGGACCGCTCAGACCGGAGTCCAACGCGCTAACCATTAGACTACCGCGTCTCCCACACGCGGGCTCAGTGAAGTCCCCAAAATAGAACAATAGTCGATTAAAAAATAAATTTATATTTTACTTCAGAATTTCGTGAATCTCTAGTTCCATTCAGTTTGTCTATCGGTGTCAGTACTATCCTCAGCTGAATATGTAAAGGCAGCGATCAAATCTAAAGAGAAACTTAAAACATTTGTCATTGCAGCTCACGTTCTCTGAAAACCCAAAATTTGGTGATTTCACGTTGTTGTTTTGCAGAGGACGGCTAAGAAATGTACCAAATATATAACGCACGTGCAGAGCCATTGTACTGCTCATTAAACATTTTGTTTAGCGACGTTTCGTTGCCGTTGCCGTCGTGGTTTGCTTAATCCCCCTAATTTTAACACAAACGCCTCTCATTGCCTGGACCATCTGGTTTAAAATCCTTGTCACGAACACAAATTCTGATGTTAGAAAAATACACACCGTGTGCACCATGTAGAGGGATCATCCTCCTTGCCTTCCTCTCTTAATCCGTGAGCCTGCTGCACTGAGTCATGGAAAGCATTGGTCAGAGGTTCAAACAATTCATAGTGCTCTTGACCAATGGGAGACATGAACACCGATGACGTCAACGTCCGGGACTTCGGAATGCCATAACGACGAATCAGCTTGTTACTTATGTCGGAATCCTCTGTGTTACTAGAAGCTAAAATAGGGCAGTATGAGAGACAAAATCAAATCTGTGTTGTACAGATACTATCCCCTTATCCACCCCCCCCCCCGCCCCCTCTCCTCTACCCTCCCTCTCATAATTAGTACAAGAGAAAACCAACAATAATGGTTTGATTGATTTCTGTAGAACAGTATTCAACAAATGACAGGAGCCCATTTGGAAGTGAAGATGACTAATGATAGAAATGGATTTCAATATGGTTCCAAAACATACCTAGATCATCACAAACCCAAAGATAGTGGTTTGATTTTGTAGAACAGGTCCTAGTTATTCAAAGGATGCATGACACTATCCACCGGATAAATCGCTATCGTTTGTTTTGCAGATAGAGTTATCCACCCTTTAAACAACCAGGCCCAGTACCTTGGGAAACCCGCTTCTCTCCCTCTCTTTCCTCGCCTCCCATAGACTTCCCGCCCCCCTTTTCTCTAGGGTTCCCACGCCCCTGTCGCCCCACCCAAACAGGTTCACGATACCTTGGGAATACCGCTTCTCGCCCTCTCTTTCCCACCTCCCATAGACTTCCCGCCCTGTTTTCTCTAGGGTTCTCACCCCCCTTTCGCCCCCACCCAAACAGGTTCACCATACCTTGATCGTCTGACAAGGCTGGACACAGCAGCAGATAAGTTGGCATCGTTTGGTGTGCAACTGTAATGCTATGTCCATGCAGTCCTTAGGACACAACTTGAATGTGAATGACACCAGAATGGGACCTGTTATGTGTAAATCTGTTTTGAACAGCCTGGAAAAAATATTGACAAACAAAAGGCAAGTTACATGAAAGAAACTATATCTTGTGATTGCTTCAGTGTCACATTTACTGAGCTCTGTAATTGGTTGAATACAGTGGCGGATTCAGACCTGTTTATATGGTGGGGGTCTGAAAAATTTTCCGGGTCTTCAGGTGAGTTAAAAACAATGATAAGTGATTGCTTCACCTCACCACACCCTTAGACATCTCTTGAGAGGAGTTGACACGCCCAGTGATCAGCTGGCACCCGCCGCCATTATATGCCTCGTCCATGGTATACTCCACAGCAGTGATAATCAAGCCACCCTTGGTACCCAGATTGAAAAATGTATTGTTGAATGTGGGCTGATACTGTTGAGCACTTAGATTTGTCCAGGGTTCAGAAAGTACAACCTGATGAACAACAATGGAGGAAGTAAGAAATATATTAATCAGTCAGTGACACCAATGAAGCTACTCTGAAAATTTTTTTCCGAGTTCTCCCAACAGGAGTAAAACCTATGACCTTCTGCACACCAATCAGGAGCTCAACTGCTGAGCAACAGGAGACTTGTATAAGCCATATCTAACTACACTGTAGGTTCAATATGTGCAAACATCCTGCATACTGCTAGTATTTAGTTTTGTTGATGTGTGGAAATGTCCACCTCCTTGAATACCCAATGTATAGGCTGAGATGACAATTAAAGACAAGGGATTACTTCTTTGTAAGTAATTTGCTTTTAGTTAGTCGAAACCCACATCTCCTATAGCTCATGGATCTACAGGCACACTTGTCAATATTTTGCAAAATGAAATTTATTTTGAATTTGGCACTCTTGGGAGTAAAAAAGTTAAGAAAAGTTAGAAAGAAAGTTCAGTCAAGAAAAAGATCAAATGCATTGAATAATACATGTAAGGTTAAGTCCGCAAATCACCTTTCCATCAATGCTGGCAGTCTTTCCATAACCCCTACATGTGGATGTTACAAATGGCGCCTTCTTCACAGCAGTGTGCAGAGTACAGGAAGGCGCCAAAAGATTCCAAAACCTTTCATGTAAAGGCAGAAATAGTTAACAGAGGGTTCTAACAGTATCCACAGCAAATGCTCACAGAACTGTCAGAAGATATTTTTTGGCTCATACTGGTCCAATCAGAGAAAAAAGCAAACACTTGCAATCACTCTGAAAGTTGTCAAGTTACCAGCTGGTTACCTTGAGGATACATCGATATGCTACTTACATGTAGAAACCTCTTCACAGTCGGGGAAACAAGTGCTGGTTTTGGCAAATCTTCATTGAAGCAATCAAAGAGTTTCCGAATCATTTTATCCAATCAAAAACTAGCGTGAGCACTCATGAGTACTCCGAAAGCAATCACGCCAGCAAATATGTCATGCTGTATAGCAACTTCAGGGACAAAACCAGGCTCAGTCCCGTCTCGAAGGCGGGATTTTGTCATCAACTGGTACTTGTTCCCCCAACTGTCTAAAACAACATTGATAGCTGCTGATGGAATTCTGAGTGATCAACCAGTAAATGGAGACCCAAACAGTATTCCATCTAGCCCGGACTGAAATGACAACAAAATTTTCAACTCTTACTTGTCTTGGTTGCAGTAAAATTTGCAGTTCCTTGAGTCTCCATGACCCACCCTGGAGCAAACAGTGCCGCTGATAACTTTCCTCTCTTATTGCTTTAAAAGCCTGAAATAAATTATGGACAATAATTGAGCTTTACTTTTACAGATTCAGACTCAATTTCTTAATGCATGTTATAGACCTGTGAAAGTGTGATAACGATAAGAAATTATTTAAATTACACATGTACTTTTCGAGTACTCCTACATGCACGTGACGTGGTGGCCTAATGGTTAGCTCGTTGGACTCCGGATCAAGTGGTCTGGATTTGAGCACTGGCCGGGGTCACTGTGTTACTGTTCTTGGACATTGCAAGACACTTTACTCTCACACTGCCTCTCTCCACCCAGGAGTATAAATACATATGTAGGTACCAGCTACAAAATGCTGTGGGGTAACCTGCGATGGACTAGCATCCCATCCAGGGGGAGTAGCAATACTCCTAGTCGGCATTCATGCTATGGAAACGCTCTGGCAGTGTGGGACAGTTGTTGGCTTGAGTGCGGCTTCTTCACTCCTACATGCAACTTGTGAATTTGATCTCTATTGCAGATCTCTAGTGCAAATATTTTGCGCATCAGTTGTAACTTTGATGCTAAAGATGACCATCACTATATATACAACAAAAACCTTGGAAATAATATAAAACTAGATTTGTAATCAGAAAAAATCTATTCACAATTTAATGCACTGAATCTCAAGCGAGGTTAGTAGCTTAATCTGACTGAAAGAGGATTTCACTGTGTAGAGAGAATGACAAGCTTACCACTTTAGAGTTGTACCCTCCCCCTCCAAAGCAGCCACGCCCAAAAACATCCACCCCTACATAGACATCAGTCTGGCGATCCCGTCCAGCGGCACCTACAGATCTCATCAAGTGAGCCTCAGACCAGTTGTAGTTCAAAAATATACCATCACATGCATCAAAAAATATTCTGTTGAAATATGAAAAACAATGGTGTAGTCTGTAGATGGTTTTTCTAGGATGCAAAACAAACATACATGTACCTATTTGTAGCTACAATCTCTATTTGAGTAGAATCATGCCTGCAAACTACATCTAGTACTTGAAGTTGACCAATATAATTGATATGGATTTTACATTTACTTTAAATTAATAACAAAATAATATTATTATAAATTATCTTGATATTAGGATGATCAGTTACCGGTTGTTAGCATTAAGTTCATCTTGCCACGCAAGGTCTCCTTTGTAAGTTACGCTGTCATACCAAATAACAAGTGAATTAGGGATTCGCTGATGCATCTCACTCGTCAAATGTTTCACAAATTCTTCTAGGTTGTTGGCTTGAACTGGCTGCAAGAAAACATCCAAAAATTTATTGTTTATAAAAAATATAGATTATAATTTTTTTTCCGAGTAGCTTGTGTCACTGACAGAATAATATATTTCTAAAAAAAACCAAACAATTGTTAATAATTATTATTTTGAAATAAATTACCAAGGATAAAAAGTGGGCCAAAGTGACCCACACCACCAGAGAGAGAGAGGTACAGTGTCTTGTCCAAGAACACAACACAGGACCCTAGTCAGCACCCAAACCCAGGCGTACCCCTAACATTAATGATCCATTCTGGAATCCAATGCCCACTCTTACGTTATCTGGCTAGTATTTCATATGCATTCCTGATGTTTCATTAGGATTTTGACCATGACTATAATGATTTCCCACCAAAACTTTGCCAAAAAATACATATTCTGCCTATTCCGAGTAAACCGTATAATTTCTGTTCATTTCTGCTATCGAGAGCAGTTATCGTTCTGCTATCGAGAGCAGAATGAACGGAATAGTATTCTGTTCATTCCGAAAACAGAATAGGTCCCAAAAGAACACGAACACCGTCTATTCCGAGTATTCCGATTACAGAATAGTACCTGAATAGTACCTGAATAGGATTCTCTATGTTCAAAAGCCAGCCATCAAATCCGTAATACTCAGCTATGTCAACCAGTTGATTAACCAGAGTCTCCCATGATGTGGTGTCTTCCAAAAACTTGCTACATTTTGTAACTCCATCATCCGACTCTGTAATCAGAGTTCCCAACACTGGAACGCCATGGGTGTGGGCAGCATTGGTCCAACACGGGGGAGGTATTGTAACAAAATGATGACTGAAGTATACAAATATGTCGATGAGCTGCCAGTGGTATATCACATAACAGTCACATGATCTGTAGCCTTGAACAAACCTATAGACAAATAAATAACATGTCATATTTACTAAATTACACGTAGGAGACACAGTGGCCAAACAGTTAGCATGCTGTGGGACTCTGGATCAAGCGGTCTGGGTTTAAGCCCTGGCTGGGGTCATATAGACCTTTCTCCAAAATGGCTGCCGCAAATTCATATTTAGCTGAGCGGAAAATCAATACCAGCACCTGAAAGACCACCTCTTGTTTGGTAATCGTACAAAGTTTTGTTAGGTTAGGTTCTACCTGAGTCGAGAAAACGGAAGTTGAAAACTGGAAAATTTAGAGACGTTTGGGGGTATACGCCAGTCATACAAACGTCTCTAAATTTTCCAGTTTTCAACTTCCGTTTTCTCGACTCGGGTAGAACCTAACCTAACAAAACTTTGTACGATTACCAAACAAGAGGTGGTCATTCAGGTGCTGGTATTGATTTTCTGCTCAGCTAAATATGAATTTGCGGCAGCCATTTTGGAGAAAGGTCTATTGTGCTCTTGGGCAAGACACTTTACTCTCACAAAATGCCTCTCTCCACCCAAAAGTATAAATGGGTACCAGTGAAATGCTGGGGGTTACCTGCGATGGACTAGCATCCCATCCAGGAGAGTAGCAATACTAGTCAGCTTCATGCCCATGAACACAACACAATGACCTCGACCCCCCAAAGGGGACTCCCATAAATTATATTAGTGGTGTAGGTGATTGTCGGAAATTTTGAAAGGAACCCCTAAAAGATACCAGAATATTTTTTTGTAGGTGTGGCTCGAATTAATTTTCACCCTAAGAGGTACCAAGTCTAAGACAATAGTAGTTCCACTTCCTGCCAGATTTTTTTCCTGTCCTAAAAGGTGACGGGATAACCCTCACTGTGATCACTTTAGATTTAAACACCCTAAGCGGTACCAAACCACAAATATTAAAACCCCTAAAAGCTATGACGATCAGTCCTATCACTGTGGATGTTTACCCCCCCCCCCCCCACCCCCCCAACCATCACTCAAACTTGGATTGGTGTGTTAACAATTAGGCCACTATCAACCTTGTTCCCAGGGTCTCTCTTCTTCCCGCCCCTCTCTCGCGAGGGAAGAAGAGAGATCCTGGGAACAAGGTTGGGCACTGTGTCATCACGAAAAAAGGCTCAAAAATCCAAGAACAATACTGATATGACATAGGTCCGGGGAGGGGGGGGGGGGGGGACTCCCATATAAAAGGTGTCGGGGGTGATCGCCGAAAAGGTACCAAAATCTCGTTTTGTGGGTGTGGCTCGAATTCATTTTCACCCCTAAGAGGTACCATAGGACATAGGTCTACAGACCTGTCCTCGATATAGCCTCCCTTCATGTCATGACACACTAAAGTCCGTGGTCTTTTCTCCATCTTCCTGCACTGCTCAATCAATGGAACCGTAGCCACGTTGAAAAAGTCGAAACCTTGCCTCCATGACAAAACTTCTTCTAATGTTTTAAGAGGTCGAGTGACCGGCGTGTCTGTTTCAGCATCATAACTGCTGTTTTCGACTTGAGAAGCTCCATTCTTATTCATTTTGCTCGGTCCCTCAATTAACTTCGTGTACTGCACAGAAGGTTCGAGAGCTTCAGTATCTAGTCTAGCAGCACCAGTTTCGGAATTTTTTTCCTCTATACTCGTTTCTTCTTCGAAAACATTCTCAAGTTTCGTATCAGAGTCAGTACTAGCAGCTGCTACATGCTCTGCGTAGTCCGTGGCAACTTCCGCGTTGCTAGTAAAATACTTTACACGGGCTTTCTTTACATTCTCGGACGCTTGGCCAGTTGAAATTATCTGGTGGTTAGCATTTCTGGGTCTTAGATACTTCCAGAGTACAAATATTCCAAATAAAACGGCTAAACCAGTCCAGAAGAATAACAGCAAAGAATCGTCCGCCATGTTTGTTTGATTAGGTTCCAGGGCCTAGATATCTGCCACGTCTCTAGAACCCAAGCTCTTTGTTGAACACGGCCTGAGCCTTCCCATGTCCCGCGGTCGTGTCCCGCGAGTCCCGCAATGCCACTGATATGGATGGGAAATAGATTTGTTGACACGATAATCGTTTTTCGACCTTTTTCCATTTAAAGTACATGATGAAGCTAGTGCGTGATTTTGTCTTTGATAAGTTCTGTAACAAAAACTCATGCAACATGACCAATCAGAACAAATCATCCAATCAGGATCGAAGGAAACCCGTGGTTGCTTAATTAAATTCCCTACTGTTTCGGACAGTTTTAGCCGTTTTATTAGAACATTTTTACCGTCTAGAACCATCTAAGACCCAGAAAATCTATCCATACCAACTAATCAAGCGTCCGAGAATGTAAAGAAAGCTCGTCTAAAATACGTTACTATCAACGAGGAACTCATTTTTGGGGTGTGTTTGCTGCCTAGAGCTGTTTTCAATTGAATGTCGAATGTAATATACGTTTGCTTTGGTTTGCTTTACTACGCGCTAGTTACGTGTATTTCTCCGAATTCTGATTGGTTCCTTATTTTTCTTTCGTCTGTTGTGATTGGCCAGAGTGATTACTTTGGAGTTTTGGTTTTACTCCATAAACGTCATTAGATCTAGAGTATCGTGTTATCAAAATCAGTTGGAAGGGAAATAACAACACATCAATAGGCATTACGCACATAAAATACAGAGACCCAACAAAGCAAAACAGATTATTTTATATTCAGGCACAAACGAACTCTTTTTCCGGTTTCAGTTGTTCTGTGTGATCAACATTCTTTCGCAACGTGACATTCAATAACTGTGATTCCTGTTGTATTTATAGCTTTTAGAACTCACGATCAACTACGGCGCAACGTTTTTAAATATAGTCCAGTTTGGAGTGTCGCCCAAGCCTGTCATATCGACTTGGAAGTCTGCGGAGCTGATGCTTATAGACCTGTTGGGCGGGTACAGTTTTATGATCCTATAGAGAGAACGTCCCATTTAACTTTCAAGTTGTTTTGCGGTGGATGAAACATAGAAAGAAGAAATAGCTATTCCAGGTATATTTATACCCCTACAGCAGCCGCACGAGTCGCCGACGCTAAAAACAAGCGCGAAACTTTGTTACTTGCCAAAACCAGCAAAGGGTTGTCTTGCCAAACGGATCGGGATAGTGAGAAGCTTTTACAGAGAGAGGGCCAAAACCAATAACTTTCTACAAAAAGTTCACCGCAGAAGCTCTAGCATGTTGATAGCTAAGAGCGATGAACAAGTAAAGATTGTAAAGGACGTGACCACTGACTTTATTACAGGGAGCAAAGCAAGAAATGCGATGAACGTCCGAAGAGCAAGCCGTAAAATGTGGACGTTAATCAAATAGACGAAGCAAAAACGAATCCAGGAGTTTTTAACGCGAGATTTTCCAGGTAGTCACTCAAGAAATGAAGAGAAACAGTTGAATGGAAAGAACATTGAAGATGAACTTGGAGAAAAAGGCTTTGAACCGCAGCATCCACATGGCACAGATCTAGAAAGTTCTGATGGCGATAGCAAAACGAAAGTTACCACTAAAACCCCTTTCAAAGTACGCTCTCGAACATCCGGGATATGTTTTTCATATTCTCACTGTCAACTCCTGCATTTACCGCCTATAAACTTGCCAAATGTAGAAAGAAAATGCTCACAAGCTGAACTTCGACTAAATTCTTCTAGCATTTTCAGAAAAAGCCAGTTCCAAAAGCTCAGCTCTCCCGTCGTGGTCGGCCAGAAGTCATCGGAGCACAAGAAAATTATGACGTCAATGCCCTCATTAACCCCCCACGGGGAACGACAAAAATATCTAGAGTCGTGGTAAAATGAACCTGTTTATAAAACTAGCATCGACTTAAAAAACACAGTATTTTGAGTTTATTTCGTTGTTTACGAATTGTGTATGTCATGCATGTTTCAGTACGTTCTGTAAAGCACATAAACTGAATCGATAAGCTAACTGTATGTATATACTTTGTAGTGTTTTATCGACATTTTATAAATCAAACGAACTCTGTGATTGGTAGAAAAACTACAATAAAAGCAATTTATTTTATCGATTTTTTTGTGTGGTTTGTTTTTAATAGCAATGGAAGAGATGTTATGTAAAGTAGTTTTCGTATGAATTTCGAACTATTTTTTGATTTGGTTTTGCGGTTACAGACTCTAAAAAATCACAGAGACTGCTACTCATGCATGCTGTGAGCTGAAAATTATTTGGAAGTGTTTTAATTTACAAGTGTTTTTATGGGAACGTACATCAAACGAGATTCAATAAGTATAGAAATCAGAGGAATATAAAATAATGTTGGAATAAAATTAAAACTACTTAGTTCGATGCGCGCGTTGTGTTATGTTTAATAACTCATTGGGTAGTAAATATATATACGGTTTGTTTTTTTCCTTATGCTTACTCTGATCGTGAAACCATAAAAAACTTGTGAGAGAGGCTTAGCATAATTGAGCGTGATTCCGGTTTTATTTATAGCTGTTAAAACTAATCAAGTTAATTGGGGAGAAAGGATTACAAGTTTAAATACGTTGTTTAGAGTCTTGTCCTAGCGGCATTGACGTCAAAGCCCACTGTGAATATTTAACAATGATGTTAATTTAATTTTTGTGAAATGAGTATTCGATTAATTTACCACAAGTGCAGTTCATAAAAAGGTGAGTTAATTTGGTCAATTAGGAGTTATGTAAGCCCCGATCAAACGGTCTCAACATTCTCTTTTGTTGAGTCATGTTGAGAGATGTTGAGACTATGCCGTGTCAAACGGCTTCAACATTTCGAGAACAAAAGAAATGTTGAGAAGATGTTGAGACAAAGGGGGTGTTAAACAGCCTACAACATCGGCTCTCAACAAATGTTGAGACCGTTTAATCGGAGCTTTACGATGCATTAACACATTTTTTTGTGTACGTGTGCTAAGTTCAAAACTGAGAAAAAAAAACTGAGAACAAATCTTGAATTTCAAGTTGAAAAATTGTCAAAAACAAACAGTACCACTTGAAAGTACTGCCCAGTAGCTTTCATTTGAATGGTCACACACTAGGGTTTCATTCGAAAACGCCGTTTAGTTCGGCTCAGGCTAATCGACCTAAGAGTTAAAATATATAGAAATATCACACAACACACATTATCTCGGCAAGCTAGTAAGTAGTTTTTATTCCAATTAACATTCTTATGGCCTTAGCTCCCACGAGTCTCCTGTAGCTCAGTGGTAGAGCGTCCAACTGGTGTGCGGAAGGTCATAGGTTTGACTCCTGTTGGGAGAACTCGGAAATGTTTTTTCCGAATAACTTGTGTGATACTGACTGATAAACACCTTTCTAATTCTTTTACATTTCTGTGACTGTCTACCTAGCGAAGTTCGTGATGTATCGGCCAGTTCCCATACTGAACACTTGTAAATTAACAGTTTCAAAGAATGCTCATCGTGATGGTCTCTAACTGCGTAAAACGCAAAATAACTGGCGATAATTCGAAATTCGTACGAAAAACTGCTTTACAAATTATCTTCCATTTCTATGAGTTTTGCGGTCTTTGTGACTTTTAAGAGTCTGTAAACTCAAAAACCAAACCAAAGGATACTTCGAAATTTATAACAAAACTGCTTTACAAAATATGTTCCATTTCTATTTATTTTTTTTAAACAAGCCGAGCATTTACTAAAAAAATCATTGCATGCGCATCAATCGATAGTCTGTCTACCAATCACAGGCCGAGTTCGTGTGTTTATATATAAATGTTCATGAAACTTCGCAATGTATTTCAAGTTGAAATTAAGATTAATTACTCCACAGAACGTGCAGAAACATGCATGACCTCAAATGCTCTGCTTTCTCATCGATGCTGTGATTATGTCTTTAGTTGCTTTGTCTCTCCCCGCAGGGAGTAGGCAGGGGGTATTGACGTCATCAAGTGTGTTTCGCTCTACTGACATCTGGCCAACCATGATGGGAGTGCTGAGCTTTCGAGACGGGATTTTTTTGAGGTCGCAAGGAGAATTTATTCGAAATTTAACTTCTGGCGATTTTCTTTCCTTATTTGGCACGTTTATAGAAGGCAAAGGCAGAAGGTGACAGTGAGAGTGAGAATGTGAAAAGCATATCCCGGATGTTCGAGAGCGTACCTTGAAAGGGGTTGTCGAGGTAACGTTCGCTTTGTCCTCCGAACTTTTTGGGCCAAGCGGTTTCTGCGAATTAAAACCTTTTTCTCCAAATTCTTCTTCAATGTTCTTTGCGTTCAACTGTTGTTCATTTTTTGATTGACTTCCTTGCCCAGGCAAATCTCGCTTTAGAAACTCCTGGATTCGTTTTTGCGTTTCGTTTGTCTGAGAAACGTCCAAACTCGGACGCCTTGTTCTTCGGACTTTCATCGAGTCTCTTGCTTCGTTTCCTGTAATAAAGCCAAACTTCTCGTTCTCTACCATCTTTTCATTGCTCTTAGCTCTCAACATACCAGAGTTTTTGTCTTGAACTTTTAGTAGATAGTCATTGGTTTTGGCCCTCTCTCTGTAAAAGCTTCTCACTGTCCCGTCCGTTTCGCAAGACAACCCTTTGCTGGTTTTGGCAAGTAACAAAGTTTCGCGCTTGTTTTTCACATCAGCGACTCGTGCGGCTGCTGTAGGGGTACAAATATACCTGGAATAGCTAGTTCGTCTTTCCATGCTTCAGAGTCCACCGCAAAACAACTTGAAAGTTAAATGGGAAGTTCTCTCTATAGGATCATAAAACTGCACCCACCCAACAGGTCGATAAGCATCACTCCGCGGACCTCGAAGTCAATATGACAGGCTTGCAAAAGTTGCGTCAAACTTGATCAGTTCTAAAAGCGATTATAATTACTGATGCAACCCGGGCGAAATTACGACCAATTGAATATCACGCTGCGAAGGAAAGTATAGATTAAAGAACAATTCCATTGAAAGAGTTTGTTTGTGTGTCGGTGTACAAAGAAACATGTTCTTGCTTTGTTGAGTCTCTGTAATGCCTGCTGGTGTGTTGTTATTACGTTTATAATTATTTTTAATAAGAATAGGCTTAATACACGTTATGTTTTAAGACGATTTTGGAACTTTAAGAAGCAAAACTTGCAAAAATTGATATCAAAGAAAACAGGGAAAAACGAAACAAAGACAAGTAACAGGGATAGCTATCACACTGAGATCACTCGTACCATTCACCTGACTGGGGGGGGGGGGGGGGGGAGAGGTACTCCTGTATATAAGCTATATAGGTATGTGAGGCGCCAAAGGGTATGGTTTTTGAGCCATTTTGGTCTGAAAACGGGTATAGATTTTGAACATTTTGGTCTCAGATTGGGTATGTTTTGCCTACTTGTCTGAAATAGGGTATAGATTTTTGCCATTTTGGCTTTAAAAGGGGGACATTTTAAGGGTCAGGTTTGAAATAGGGTAGGTAAAATCACATTTTTTGGTCTGAAATAGGGTAAGGATTTCAAGAATTGCGCCGCACACCCCACCCAGATTTTCGTGGAGTATCCCCCCGGGAGCTATTCATGACAATTAAGCATTCCTACAACAGCAGCAATTACCGTAGCCTCCTCCTCCTCGCAGACGTTCTTTGGGCTCGTCACGCAATCTTTCCTCCCCACTAACGTCTGCTGAAACGAGCGGCAGATTCCTTTCCTTTTGTTTGTAAAGGTCAGCTGGATATCACGTGAAAATTACTTAAGAACCAATCGGCGCTAAGTAATTGTTTACAAAAAGCCAATCATAAGCTGCGTTAGAACAGGCTCCCTTGGGGCAATTAATTTTTCCGCGAGCGGCTCTAAAGTTTATTCATGTATTGTAAGCGAATCAATCCTTGCTTCATGTATGGCTGAAACTCCAAAAAAAATCGTCTGTAACAGCTGTTTTCTCTGGAGTATTGCTTTAATCCCTACTGCGAGAATACGAGTGTTCGGCAATAGTTTGGTGGACATTTCAGGCCTGATCGAAAGCGCCGTGGAAATAGATTAAAGAAAGCGTGTTTTCGTCAAGCGACCCCGGTTCGACGTCTTTACCAAGTGTTACAAGCGGTTACATCGATTTGAAAAATTAAACCAAATCTTCGATCAGTTCAAGAGGAGATAAAGGAGGGTTACAAGAAAGGAGCAATTAGAACTAAGCGACTACGCTGAAACGGACGTGGTATAAAAAAGTTGACAGGCCAAACACGACTCCCACGATTCGTGACATTTGTACAATCCGTTCTGTATTAATATAATAGTCCTGGTCCAGAGATGGCTACTATAGCTTCTACAAAGCTACCAGATTTGTTAGAGAGAGATGTTATATGCCTGATGCGAAGGCTATATTTCTTGCATCAATTTGATCGAGCCTTCTTTCTCTGGAGCTCGATGTTAGGTAAATATATATCTCAGCGCGACAGTCTGCCGACTGTTTTACGTTTTATATGTCGCTCTAAGGATTTGCAGGGATACCGAGCTTCTTGTGATTTTCCACCTGGTCTTTCATCAGATTCACCAGTGGAGAAACGACCACAACAATATGACCCGTAATGTACGTTCCGGTCACGTTGAAAACCAACGGCATCCAAAGCTTGATAAATAAGCGATTTCCCGAACCCAGTCGGTAGGTTTACAAACACATCCATCTTTTTCTCCACGAAATACACTATAGCTTCTCGCTGATGCGGATTTAAATTGACTATTTTAAATATCTCGCACACTCGTTGAAAGGCTACGCTTGTATCCGTCATTTTGTTTGTACTGTCGCTCGTGCGAAATTTCTCAAGGTCCAAAGTGCGCTTCCAGGATTTGGAAGCGCGCTGTTATTGGTCTACGCAAACCGCCGCTCGTTTCAGCAGACGTTAGTGGGGAAGGAAAGATTGCGTGATGAGCCCAAAGAACGTCTGCGAGGAGGCTACAATTACCGTCGCTAATTACTTATGAAGTCATTCATAAACATCGTCTTTTAATACCCATCATGACCCCAAATCTGTATCTAATTTGTGCCCAGACAAACTGGAACAAATTTTAGTAGACTGAAATGGAAATTAAAGCTGTATACTGACATCACTTCATGTATGATATACTAGAGTGGTACCTGATTCAGTTAGTCATATATCGATGAGGTACACACTCTGTTATTTTAATATACAGAGGCTCAGAGAATATCAACTTTATTTATAGCACATTGCACCACATGGTGTAAGAAGAGAGTAACGTATGCTCAGGTTTATTGTCTTCATTCAAGTTTAGGCATGGCTGTTCTTTTTATAGAATAACTCAAAACAAGATACTCGAAGAAAAATCTGAATCATACAAAAATTCGAATGTTTGACACTTTCTGAACGAATCTTTAACTCAGTTATTTTTGTATTCTACAATGCTTGCCTTGTGGCTTCACCATTGTACCTACAAATGGTCTTTTGCCTTCAACTCCCCCTCCCCACCCCAATGCAATGCTGAATTTTATCCATCCAACCTTGCGACTTTTCCGAACACTGTTATGGGGGAGGGAGGCTCGGGAAATTGAATAATGACTTCTGATTTCAAAAAACGTTGCAACTGAGTGGTATTTTGTTAAATGTCCCAAGGACGTTTGACAAGGGGTGTATGTAAAACCCGGAACACACCCGGAACACCCCGGAACACCCCGGAACACCCCGGAACACCCGGAACACCCCCGGAACACCCCCGGAACACCCCGGAACACCCCCGGAACACCAACAGAATACCCCCAGGAACACAAAAATATAAAAATAATAATAAAATAATAATAAATAAATAAAATAAAAACAAATGAGATTGAAGTAGTGAAATCGAATACGGTAAGCGGTCAAGAGCCGTTAACGAATCGACTGATACCGAACACTTCCGAAGATGCCCCGAATATTTCCGAAGACTTACGAAGATGTCCCGAACACTTCCGAAGATTTCCGAAGATGCCCCGAAGATTTCCGAAGATTTCCGAAGATGTCCCGAACACTTCCGAGGATGTCTCGAAGATTTCCGAAGGTATATCGAAGACTTCTGAAGATGTTCCGGCAAAGGGCCGCTCAAAATTCAAATGTTTGCCAATTGGCCAACGCCGAGCGTGACATTGAATTTGAGGTAATCGGAGGTCATTGCCATGTGCAATTTCGTAGACAATTGGTCATTGGTCAATCATGTCGTTGTTTGTTCAGTCGAACCTCCCTAACCTGAGTATCAGGCGAATTTTTCTGCGCTCTCTTTTACTCTTCGACTTTACGTAAGCGGACACCCTCGGGACCAGAGAAAAATTCGGGTCTTCTGAAAACGTGCGGAAATCTTCGGAACATCTTTGGAAGTCTTCGAGCCATCTACGGAAATCTTCGGGACATCTTCGGAAGTGTTCGGGACATCTTCGGAAATCTTCGGGGCATCTTCGGAAATATTCGGAAGTGTTCGGGACATCTTCGTAAGTCTTCGGAAATATTCGGGGCATCTTCGGAAGTGTTCGGTATCAGTCGATTCGTTAACGGCTCTTGACCGCTGACCATGTTTGATTTCACTACTTCAGCCACTATATAAATATATTTGTTTTTATTTTATTTATTTATTATTATTTTATTATTATTTTTATATTTTTTGTGTTCCTGGGGTGTTCCGTTGGTGTTCCGGGGGTGTTCCGGGGTGTTCCGGGGTGTTCCGGGGTGTTCCGGGGTGTTCCGGGGTGTTCCGGGTTTTACATACACCCTTTGACAAGCATTGTATAAAACCTGTCTCCATAGAATGATTTTTGTTTTAAAACTGATGAGTCACTTTTAAAAGCAATTCATACTTTCTCACGGGTCTATTCATAGATTTCAATTTAAGTTTAATGTAGAAATATTTCTAGCTATGCCACCTACTGTTATAAATGAGGCAACCAGAGCTCTTATAGTCTGTTGACAAAAAGAGTTATTTTGTTTAATAGTTGACAAATTTGAATAACAAAATGGATTTGACGTCAATATATGTTGGTAAACAGTATGTTGTTTCACGTATGTTAATCCCGGAAATGGAAATACAATTCCAGTCATAGAGAAAAAGATTTCAGTCTTCTGTGGGGTAATCCGGGATCTTCAAGTTCATTGTGACCAGTCCTAATCTTTTCCTCAGATAACTCAAATGGGAGCTGGGAACCAGGGAATTAATATTTTCTCTTTCTCGTCCCCAGACTCCCAATGGCCGAGAGTCCAGAGTTGTCTACAAAGGAGGCATGGGAAAAAGTTGCTGAATGGTAAGCCTTGTCATCCAGTAACTGTTTTCGTACAAATAAATCTTCTTAGTTAATTTTTGAAACTTTCAAACCAACACAAAGTTTTTACACCTAATCATCAGCGGTCTAAAAATTGGAAATCTTACTTGTACCTCAACCTCCTTCATTACAGAATATTAAAGCAGTTGGGGGATTGGAATCCTTAATCGAGCCCGCAGTTTGCGACAGGACTGTTGCTCAGCAACATACCCATTCACACGCGACAACTTTGGGAAATCCGCGGAGCGTAACACACCATTGTACGAACATGGCCTGATCATACATACATCATGTTTATTTACCCAGCTCGGATTTACAGAGTAGCTGAATCAGCTAATATCTCCGAGTAACAGACAGACAACACACTCATAGTTTGATCACGACACTGGGAACTTCATAATAAACTCTGTTTTATCATTTCTTTACAACTCGTTCCTACACAGAGCAACTATTATAGGCAAGTAGAGCGTGCAAAGAGATCTCAAAGGTTTGTATATAAACTTCGGAAGTCGAGTCGGAGAAAATGAATTTCCGAAGTATTGGTCTCGTATTTTTTCGGGAAATTTTCATAAACGACAAAACGAAAACTAATGTACCTCTTTTGCAGTTTGTTTAAAATTGCCTGTAAGCTCCTAGAAAATGACGAATTTTAAAAGGCTTCAAGTCTCAAAATGTAAGGTTTAAATTTCTGACAGCTGAAAGAATCCGAATCATGTTAAATGATGCACTTGGGAACGTGCTGTACAACCGCTGATGTCAAAAGCAAATTGACGTACATGAAAATGCTCTCTTTATTAGTGAACAGTTGTGTTTCGAGCCACTTCACTTTGGAATAAATTGAGTATTTTTGTTGTTCGACCCTACCAATTTATTTTTAAACGCGGATCTTGGACGTGACGGCATTCTAAGTACGATACATTTTTATCGTTTAAGACGTCTTTATGTTCACGATAAGATACAAGAAGCCTGCTTTTCCACTTAATTAGAGATTCTTCTGGAAGTGTGACAAAATGATGCAAATTTTCCGAGATTATTTTAGGTGAAAGTTTGGGGTTATATTGATTGACTGTGTGATCTGCAGAGGAGATACGCACAAGCTGTGTAAATAACCTACAACAAGTAGTGTATTCCTCGTTCGATTTTATTTACATTTCATCTACGGACGTGGGGCTGATTGTTTGTTCGCGCGGTAAAGTCTCCACATCAAATCTTGAAGTGATTACTTTTTCTCTCTTTGAATTCTCGAGAACGAATACACAAAGAACGTTTCATTACACTGCTAGGCCAATCGCTGGGCGAATCGGCCGTATTCAAGGCAAGCCTTTCTAATGAAGTTCCTTTGATTCTTTGTTAAAAACGCCTTTGCATTGGCAAATAGCATTTATGATCATTTATCGCTTATCGCCCAAACTCGGCAACATGTGTATTAATAAATAAAAAGAGAGATAGAGTCTCGTTTATCAGGTTTGGACTAAATCTGCTCTAAACATTTCAACTGCAATCGTTACAGTAATCAACATTGATGATATAAAAACAAATTGGAGTTTTTTTCGTGCTGTAGAAAAAAAAAACAGTTATTAACGATCTCCAGTACAGTCCACGTACGACTTTTTCATTTAATGTAACAATAGAGAAACGAAGAGTCATTTATTTTATTTTAATCCCAAACGCATTGTATTATTTCCGAGAGAAACTACTTTGATCAAACACGCCGGTCCAGTTAAAATGCAGAGCCTTTATCAATATGACACTACGAGGGATAATGACCTATTCTCTCTTTTCACTCAAAACCAATTCCGATTTAAAGTGGAAATGTCAAATAATGAAGTTTACTTTGTACTTCGTACGCGGACTCTGTCATTCGGGAGAGAGACGTTCGTACAATCACATTGGACCGGTTGTAACAGATCATCTGCCCCGGGGATATAAACAGTTCTTAAAAATCTAGCTTTTGTCGCGGATAGCTGTTTTATTTTGATTTTTTTGTTTCGGTTCGTCAAAAGATCACAAATGTTTAATATCGCCAGAAAAAAAAAACACGGTTTCTTCCTGAAGGAAGCTGAACTGTGAGGAAGCAGCAATATTTGACTGAGCAGTTTTATTCTCGAAAAACTCGACGTTATTTTGGTACGAAAGACTGAAAATACACGAAGAATTCACAAACGGCAAGCACATTCAATGTCGTCTGTTTCTTACATCGTCAAATCTCTGCTAACTCGAGTGATTTTTGCCAGCCATATAATCGTCTCAGTTTGGTGGGTCGTACAAGTTACGCTCGATGATAGGTTGTGGTATCTGGCCTTCTTTGAGGGACTCCTTTTCCTGGAAACTCTATTCTCTGTGTTCTGCAGAAAGGGACAAGAGTACAAATGGTAAGAGAATGTTCTGCTGTTTTAATTCATTGTTGCCACAGTATTGTCTCTGAGAACGGAAGCTGACAACTCTAATTTCGGGAGAACAGCAAATCTTTGCCGGGAATCTAAAACAATTTCCTGTCGGGAATTGACTGAAAGACACGAAAAAATTAGCGGGAAACTAGAGTAATATATCAGTGTATTGCATAACAAAATATCGGGAACGTACATTGTACATAATTTGAAAAAAAAAAGGAAAAAAAAGAAAAATCGGAAGTCAATGCTCAGAGAGATTTTAATTTCGTGACGACTTATCACTTTTGGTATAAAAATATACTGCTCAACCCGGGCAGCATTCATTAGAGTTGCCATCCTCCGTTCTATAAGAGGAGAAAACCTATCTTTAATTTGAAATTAGTTCTGTGTTGCTTCATCTAGGTGATTTAAAGGTAACTGTAAGATTCCAGCCCATTCGTTTACAAAGTTTGGCTTTTGGAGTGAGCATAACAACAACTGATTAAAACGACAAAATTATTTGATCGTCACAAACCTCACGCCCCATTACTCTAGATTATTATCCACTTCGAGCGAGGATGAACTTAAAAACTTTGCGAAAATCACCCGACGACACTTCCCAAATGATATGTTATTTTTATATAAATAATTATTTTTCAAGCGAGCGTTTTTAAATATTTTCGTCTGTAGCGGAGAATGATGTGACTTCAAATTGTCAATTAAAAAAGTTTGCTTCATATATTTTGCAATTAGCATTGTATGTTGCATTCATTGAATGAAGAACTTTGCAGTACATTACTCTTATATTAATAGTTAAATAACGCACAATTGTCTTCCAAACTCTAGCTCTGCGATAATTAACAAGCTTCGAAATAGAATAAGTGTGAATTTGTTGTTAAAAAAGCTTTTAGATATAAACAGATTCTGGCCAAAAAATAAAATAACATAAAGTAAACCATTTCAAGTCTGGTAAGCCATTCCAAGTTTCTCACGATGAAAATTCTCTCTTGACAAAAAAAACGTGTCTAGATTTCGATTTGCATGAAAATCCTTCTTAATTTCGACCAGTGTTAATCCCGAATACAAAAAAAGTCTTGAATACAAATCTTCTGCAGGTGTTTTTTAACGGAGTTTAGTATATGAAATCCCAAACTATCACTTAATTTTTTCCAGCTTTCAGTCAAGCTAAGTGAGTCTTTGTCCATGACGTTGAGAGCATCATTTGAAAAAGCTATAAAATTACACACAGTCTTTCACCTCGTAAAAGGAAAATCTATCAGGAAATCCTCCTCTTTCTATTGATGACCATGTATTACTCTTAATTAACACCGAGGGAAGGAATAAAATAACATATTTTGACACCAAGACTGAAACTTTTTCGTTTAGTCGAGCTTGAACATATCTTTTACCCGTTTTCTAAGAAAATAAAATCGTCAGATTTTCTCACTACTGAGTCGGCTGATTTATGCAAGCTAAAAGTTAATGAGACTCCTCGGTGAAAACGAGTTTCTTCCGCTTAATTAGCATGGCAAGTTGATACGAAATCACGGACAACATATATTTCAGTTCAACATAGCTTTCGTGATACTACTGTCCTAGTCAAATACTAACACGTGCTAAATTATCTCTCTTTTTTTAAATATTTAAACGAAATCAAATGTGCCCGATCTTATCAAGCTGTTAAAGAGTTCAGAATTTCATGTCAATCGTATTTTCAAGTCGGTCACGTAAAAAATGACTCGGTTTAAAACTCCTCGTTCTTTAATTAAAAATGTTGGTGAAAATCTGATAACATTGTAACCTGTATTCCATTCCTACAATAGATCATTCGCTTCTTTGATTTTTATAGCACCAATATTAGCATCACCATAAAAAAGACTTCTGTGCAGAGTTTTTTCCCTCTGACTTCTAAACTGAAAAAATTAATCTCATCACGTTTCCATTTTGTGAAAGACTATCGATGTTTACTTTATCGGGGTAATGAGAAAGCACAATAAATAAAGTGACTCTTAACAAGTGGAAACACGGGTTTCATGATTAACATCAGTCAGAAATATCTAGCTAAGAATCAAGCCGGACGACAACTAGAAAATATATCATTGAGAACTTACATGACAAACAATGATTGACGTACGCGTTTTCTTGTAAAAACAACACTTTTGATGGCTTCTCTGCGGGGGTTAATATTCAGATTCATTTCCAATTGTGAAATTTTATTTTCACGTCTTTATCTCAAAAAGATTTATCATTTGATTCCCGGCTATCTGTAGAAAAAACTTTCAGTTAAATATTGCAGAGCCACGCAACTTTCAAACACGGAAAGTTAGCAATAAATTTCGCCGCTATTTTCAAACCAAATGTTTCACAGGAAACGTCTTAGAACTATTTTGAATTACCCTTATTGCCAAAACCAAACAATTCCTAGTATTTTGTCCTTTATGATTGCGGCTTTTCACATGGCCTCGGGTTAGACATTATAAGTTTCACTCCGTCTTAATTAAAACCAAAATTATCACAAACTGGCAGTCCTCGAAAGCACTTGATGAATTAATTGTTTTATTTGAAGAGGAAAATATTTACCTTTTTGCTGATTTCCCCTCCGCGCAAACAGTTGAAGTGTAATTGATAAGTATTGATCAGCAACCGAGAAAGCTTTGAGCGGTTGTTTTGCAGTTCTTCAGTTCAAGCTTTGCCGCTCGTGCGAACAATATTGTAAGCTCCGTTTTTAACTCGTGAATGCGTAGCCATGAACGAGTTATTACGATTATCACTGTTCAATCAATCAAGAGCGAGCACTCGGCCCAAAATCGCGCGTCAGCGTGGAGGCCATTATACTTTTTGTATGTTTTTAAGTAACCGTTTGGGAATAGAAATGTTGTTAATTATTAAGCAACGATTTTGTGATTTATTATTGGTAAGTGGTGGTCGGAATCTTATAATCAACTCAATCCGTGAATTGGTTTCCTGTTTTTGGAGTGGGCGTAAAAGAAAATTACATGGAACGATCGGTTTCCCAGCAATTTTCACTCGCGCTTCGCGCACGCGATGTACTAACCACGCGTGTCACACTCGCATAATGTGGCGCTAACTCAGAGAGAGAAAGAAAACCTTTGCTCAGAGAATATCAAGAGAGAGAATCAAAAACTCATTCGCCGTAAAAATGAAAACGATCGACATGGAGCAAGTCTACATCTCCGAATGAATCAGGATTATCCGCACTGGCTGCTGTCAGCCAGATATAATCATGGTTATTTGCTACAGGTCGCTACCGAGGCTACGATCGTCTTAGTCATCCACAAACGGCGTCTGCGCTCGGGCCAAAGTGACCCACATCCCGTAGCTTATCCCGGTTTCCATCGCATGCGCATGAAGCGACTAGGAGTATTGCTACTCCACCTGGATGGGATGCTGGTCCATCGCAGGTTACCCCCAGCATTTTGTCGCCAGTACCCATTTAAACTCCTGGGTGGAGAGAGGCACTGCGATAGTAAAGTATCTTGCCCAAAAACACAACACAGTGACCCCGACCAGGGCTCGAACCCAGACCGCTCGGTCCAGAGTCCAACGCGCTAACCATTAGGCCACTGTGTCTCCCACGCAATAGCTAATGCTAGTAATGTCTCCCTCCAAATCAGGTTACCCCACGTTACACCAAGTACTCAAGGTTTGTATTTCTTACTTATACAGTTATGTATTAACATTCCCAATTTGTCTGATCAGGTTTTCTCCATCAATCTTCTGTCATCTGGCTGGGATCATTCCTTGTGCGTGGATTCTTGAGTTTCACCTTCTGGAGGCGCGTCAAAATGGCACCTCAACTAGCCAGGTACGAAATCCGGAAATACTCAGTCCACTCGTCAGTTTTCCCTTACTGCATGTGTTCCTGCTACAAGAAGGAAGATGCTAGACATCTTAGATTACCATCTTGTGTGTGCGATTGCGTATGAACTCATGATTGAAGGCAGAATAAGTTCAAACTTGCTTTCCCTGGAAATTAGCTGTTTAGTCACGCTGGTTTTGGACAAGCCAATATTCCAATAGCATAATCACTTGAAAAATATCCCATACACGCCAACGATCAAACGAGTTCAAACAGCTCTTTATTCGGTTAAATTATTTTGACTTGAAAGTTCTCACAATGCAGTTACAAGTAGTAGGAACTTATTTTAACCCTGTGTAGGAAGATACATAAATTGTAACTCAAAACTAATATAAGCCAGTTGTAGACGATTTTTAAAACCAGCTTTCGATAATCTCTAAGAATTTGCGCACAAAAGAGACGTACTAGACTGTGAATGAACTTGGGCCACACCCTTGCGGACATAACAGTGTTCATTTTTGTTTTTACAGCTCAATGCCGACGTGTTTATTGTTTCTGCGGAGAGATGGACAGACCTAATAGAGCAGACCACCATGTTGATGATGATCCTTGGTCGCTGGCTTCTTCCTACAGTACAAGGCATGACAAAGGACTCCCTCTCACAGCTTCTCCTCGTCAACCTAGCCATGTGCGCGGACATCATCGAGTTCTTCGATATTCTGAAGCTGAGTTTTGTGAAGTCTTCTCAGACGCTCGTTGTGACGATTCTCTGTTTATGGACATGGAGTTTGATGCAGTTTCCATTCAACACCATGTCGAAACTCGAAGACGAAGAAGAAGGAACGAATGATAGAAAACCAGCGAAAATAAATAGAACCATGCTGGGAAAAAGATCGATTGTTCCTTACGGAGGCATTAATTTAGCTGCTCACGAGCCGGGCAGGGCTTCGATGACGTCACTCGACTTCAAACAGGCCATCGCCGCAAAGAGAATATCACGTGATATTTTGCTGATGTCACATAATTATTCACGTGGATTACCACGTGGCTATCTGCCGGATTCTCGGCGCAATTCTTACCAGTCTCACTCAGATGACACAACCGAGACCTTCAATAATAATAATACTGGGCCTGAAACGAGCCAAACCCAAAATGCCCAGGCCAAACAGGCGCGTCAAATAGTCAACCGAGAGGGCCTGGGCGCTTCTCACTCGATGTGGGGCAAATGAGACCGAAGCGCCCGACGAAACAAATGACGACATCGATGACGTCACCGAATCTCCGGCTCGAGTTAAATGGAGGCCAAGACGAGCTGCTGTCTTTGAAAGAAAAATATGCCAAAAAAACCAGTTCCCCAGGCCCGGAAACGTGCGTTGATATGACAACCGAGTCCGTAGAGGAGACAACGAAATCCCGAATCACGACAGAGCTTGTAGGAATCTTAATGTCTTTATTCATGCAAGATGGTCCATTCCTGACGTTCCGCCTATTTATAATCGCCCAATATCAATCTTATGAGTACATGGTGATTTTCTTGACCGCCAAAAACGCGCTGGTCCTCGCGTTACAAGTCTATCGCCTGTGTGTCCTACATTGCACCTGTTACGACCACAAGGAGAACGACTTCTCGCCCGACAACGAGGTCGATGCGAACTCTCGCTTGAAAAATGTCCAGGTTGCCGTTACACACGAGGCTGGTAATGAGGAGTCTGATGACGAGTCTATTCACGCATTTGGTTGGAACTTGACAGGCAAATGGCGCAAGAGCTTTAAAAATCCGTTCTTTTATTCGCGTGGGTTCAATTTACAAGACCATCTGCCGCCATAATACACTGAGGCAAGAGAGGATGATCTAAGAGATTATTTGTAACTTTAAGTCCATAGCTGAGCTATTTTAAGAGCGCTACCGGATTGGTCAGTTCTGAGTAATGTGATGTCGGAGCCTCGATCAGAAGGAAATAAAAATAGCTTTCACAGCATGGCGCGAAACTATTTATAGATTTCAATAGGTTATCATGGCGCACGGGGAAGGTTATGTTTACGAAACATGCCGGCAGGGCCGCATCGGACGTCGTTCCCAGATCTTCTTGATGGTGAATAACGAGAAGACCCTGGAAACTAACGCGACCTTATCGAGATCAATCTGTCCAAGATGTCTTCGTTCCTTAGTGCGCAGATTAATGAATGCCGCCGCTGAATCAAGTAGATCTGAGACTCTTGAACGGGAGTCAAGGACTGATTGGATAAGAAAATGTAACGAGAAGTCACATATTCTTACAACCATAAAGAATGGTTGGTACTTTTCATCGACGAGATTCTCCTGGTCGTTAACAGACAACTGATCGACGTCATCTGATTATTAGGGGCGGACGTACAGTCTAGCAGGGCGTCAGGGAGTCAGAACTAAATTTGCAGCGGGACAAAACGCAAATGAACGGCGTTTCATGTTTGATGCTTAGAGACAGCTAGAATTTAAGAGTGAGGTTTGAACAAAGTTGCCCCCTGCATTCATTTTATAGGAGCAATTGACCATAAAGACAGTACGTTGTATATTGAACGTGGTGAAGTTTTATTAGCAAGTGCATGTGTATCTAAATTGAACATTTCAGGCTGGGGTAAACAGAGTAGATCTGGTGGTATTTTGCTCCTATGCCTCTTTTTAAATTCAAACCCTGCTTAGAGATCAGTCTTCAATAGAACCCGTTGACGGGATAATAGATCAGTAAGGGCATTATCATGAGCATCACGTCGAAGAAGTGAAAAGCCAAACAACATAACAACCAACTTAAATATAATGGTCCAGTTTTGTTAAGAATTATTACTTTAGTGCACGGTTGCTATAAAAGGAATGCTATCATGAATTACCCGGGCAGACTTTTTCAAGTTCTGCCCTCGTGTCTGTCTTGTAAAAAATCGCTAAAAAGTAATTACGGTTTGCTCTCCCTTCAAAATTTACTTGATATCTTCCTCTTGATGTTCTAGGCGTTTCGTGTATGAGCGAAGGTTCCTAGTCATAATTTTAGTGCCGTTTTGACGAAAAAAGCAACACAATCCCAGTGTGATATATTCATTGTCCCTTTAATGGCGTCCAACTTCTTAATTCCTTTAGTTCCAATTGAACCATTAACATTGCTCTAGTAGGAACACAAGGACTTCGGTTTGTAAAGGCCTCTATTGACGGCAATTCAGCGAGGCTTTTACTATGAAAAGTCAGGGATGAACTTTAAAATGAAATGATCCTGGCATTGACTGTGTAAAAATGGCCTCTAAAATAAATGACTGTAATTAAGCGGTTCTAAGTAAGCCTTTTCAAATGTATAGAGAAAGAACCTGTACAATAGCCGGTTTAATAAACACAGTAATTAATTGAAAGATAACGTGTTTCCCATGAGTGCTAAGTTGAAAATTGCACGAGTAAAAAAATCTTAAATTTCATTTTACACAATTTTCAAAAACCAATAGTACTTCATGAAAGTACTGCTCAATAGCTTTCATTTGAATGGTCACACACTAGGGTTTCATCCACAGACGTAAAAGTTAGAACCACCTTGTACATCACAATAAACAGTACCACTTGAAAGTACTGCTCAATAGCTTTCATTTGAATGGTCACACATTAGGGTTTCATCCACAGACATAAAAGTTAGAACCACCTTGTGCAGCATAATAAACAGTACCACGTGAAAGTACTGCTCAATAGCTTTCATTTGAATGGTCACACATTAGGGTTTCATCCACAGACTCAAAAGTTAGAGCCACCTTGTACAGCATAATAAACAGTACCACATGAAAGTACTGCTCAATAGCTTTCAATTGAATGGTCACACATTAGGGTTTCATCCACAGACTTAAAAGTTAGAACCACATTTATTGAGTCAGGTTTGACTCTGGGAGTGAAGGGGTTGAAACGCAATGGAAACAAGCTAAACTGCAGAGACTGGCCGGGGCTATACGTAGCTTATTCAAGAGTAGACTGACTAAAATACAGCGAAGGACATCACAAGAAAGATTGTACAATGAATAACACACTGCTGACTCAATATACGCACAATGGACAATAATCCGGGAAAACAATAAAACCGACAGCATTTTTTTCAGCAGTAAATGTAGCCTGTTATTAGAAGCTATTAGTGCCTACAAGACGCTCAGCATATTAAGGCACTCGCTAATGAAAAAAGATTAAATTATAAAATTATTGCATTTTTCATCAATATCAGTAACCATTTCTGGACTAACGATTTCAACTGCTTTTTATAAATGGTTTATTTTTTTTACACATATAAACAAAAGGCTGTACATGTTTTAAAATATACAAGCTGATAAACAAACTCTAGTACATTATTTGTACATTCTACAAGCTATCATACAAAAGCGTCAAAAATATATATTATGTAACCGGCAATGTACAACAGATTGCGAAGTCTGAGAGATTTATAAGCTTGGCATTACGTATTGTATACGCAGAAATATTAAATGTAGCTGTTTACAAAATAATTCGCATTTAAAGCGACTACTTTGTCCAGTTAGTGCCGGGGTTTTCATTTATTTTGTAAGTTCAAAATACAAGTCTTTCACGAGGCCTTTCAGGCCTGTGTTGCCCGCGCTCTTAATTTTGTTATAGCTGAAACAGAAATGCTCGAAGCTCTCTGAGCGGAAACTCTCGTAAGCGGACAGCTCTACTTACGGCCGCCTTGACAAAACTCGGTTTGAACTCTAGCTCATACAAAATCAGTTTTTACATATTCCCGTAAGCGGCCAGCTCCAGTTGCGGACACTTCTTCTGCTTCCCGAGGCGGTTACGGTCACTGCTTAAGTTCGTTTCTCGCATGAATTTTCGAACTCAAATAAGCGGTTAATTTGCAGCGAACTTTCCAAGTCGCAAAGCAGCCGGCGTTATGGGAATGAGTGAGTGAGCGATTTTCAGTTATGCAATACTCTTTCTCCTGGACTGGACTCTAAGGTATCGACAATATTTCAAGTCGTCGATATCATTTAGCTCTCCACTCGTCTTCCTCACAAAGTCTAGATCCTTTTCAAAGCTCCTGCTGGCGAGTTTGGCTGGTTGCAACTGATGAATCGGTGGGAAGCGAACGCCGGACGGTGGCACGCGAATCGGTTCATCTTCGTCGTTGGTGTCAAAAACTGACGATCTTCTACTACTACAGCTACTAGGCTCTTCCTCCAATGGATTCAGAAATGTTTTGGAAGCCTCCGACACTCGAAGCTTTCCGTTTATGCCTTCGTTCATCTTCTGAAGATCTAAAAGGGACAAACTTGCTCGTCTTCGGAAAACGCGCTTTTTCTCCGAACTGATGGTTGCAATTTGCGCTGATGATTCATTCGAGAAAGAGAAACGGCGTTGGCGTGATTTTTCTGCTTTATCCAACCATATCTGTTTCATGGCTTCCTCGTGCTCAACACTAAAGCTCATTGATCGCGTTCTTGGTGTAGTTACCGTGGACACTGCTGTTGTTTCAGCAGATTGGAAGCTTCCACTACTGTTTCCTTTCAGTTTTTCTTGATACTTTAACATCTCGCTTTGGTCTCGTTCCATTTTGCTCTTGGCAAAACCTTGAATTTTGTCCAGGGATTCTCTCACTTTCTCCCAGTTGCTTGTTAGTTGATTGTTTTGAACCGAAAGTCTTCGGTTGAGCTTTCTCGTTAGCAAGAGTGGCTCTTGCGCTGTTTGACTGCCTAACTCTCCTCTATTCTTCATCTTGTCAACACAGAAAACAAAACCAGCCTTTGCGAATTCTTGAAAGTAAATTCGTGGTCGAAAAACTCAGTTTGGCACACAAGCCATTTTACCGGCGCGACAAGTTCGTACAAAAGCCGGTTATACAATAAACTCGGTACGGCTTCATCTGCTTTATTAATTGCCCCAAAGAACTACGCCATAAAAGAGATATTTTCATGCAAATTTAACTTAACGATCGCTTTGTTTTTAAGCTCTAAGGCTGTTTAAGTACAAGCGTTAACGAGATTAAAAGGGGCAGGACCGCTAGTGAATGCTATTCAAATCGAGAGAAAGAACACAGATGACTAAACAAAGCCGGTGCCGTGGTTGCGTTGCTATTTTTGGCTTTTACACAAGGCATGATAACAAAAAAGTGTTAAGCCTTTTTAATTTCCTTCCGTTTCATCTTTTCACTCAGTGAACAGTCCACTAGTTGCTATGTAAGTGTACTCCTAAAACAACTAAACAAGTAAACAACCTACTCTTGTAAACTTATTACAGACATTTCTTTCCAGAATAACCAGTTGAATACTGGAAATATTTCATGACATTTAAAGCGATAAACTTTTGGCAAATTTAATGTTGTTGTTAGTTTTTTTTTGTCGTCATCATGCCGTGGTTTTAATTCACAAAAGGTTCTTGATAATTACTGCAATTTGAATTACACTCAGATTTGTGCTAATTGAAACCAAATCGGACCAAACCATACATGAATTTATAGATAAAAACGTTTTCACTACTATAAAAAGAAGCGAGTTAATTTCTTTTTACTTGTGACATGAATCAAAGTTAGTAATTGAACATCGCTATTTTAAGACCGAAGTGTCGCTGTATTTGATAATTTCTTGTAATGAGTTGTTAAAGACACTCGCCTTTGGTGCTTTATATATACAGTATTTGCTGCTTTTTTCGTCCTCTTAAATGGTGCTTAAAACAAATCGCCGTGATATAGGACCGTGTGCTTATTAAAATAATCAATGTTCTCGATCGTCTGTATAGTACAAACGACGCGAGCCCCTTAACAATAGAGGTGCAAACTTACATGCGTGACGGCCATCTTTAATTTCCTTTCAACTTGCAACGGCCATCTTTAATTTCCTTGCAACTTACTGAGTACAGTCGAAGCTCCCGTAAGCCGACACCCTCGGAAAGCAGAAAAAGTGTCCGCATTTGGAGCTGGCCGCTTACGGGAATGTGAAATAGAGACTTTGTATGACTTCGAACGGGGTTTTTTCAAGGCGGCTTACAACACGTCTGCTCAAAGAGCTTCGACTGTAGTACTATCTCCTAAGAATCGAATTGGCTTCAGTTATCGCTTAAAATTAACCTAAGTTATGTTCAAAAGCAAGCCCAGATGGGTTCTCTGAAGGAGTTTGGTCCTTTCAAAGGATTTATTTTCAAACCTTCTGTTCCGTTGATTATTTTTCCTATTTTTTCTTTTTCGCGAAATTGTGAAAGGCCGGATTTGTCGATTCCAACACTGAGGGTGTTTACGAGATCGACTGTACGGTTTTATTTGAGTTATCCTCCGCTCGGGTAGCATCCAGATTGAGAGATCAGATATGAAAAAGTTGTTACTTAGCCATAAAAAATGGAAACAAAAAAGACCGAGAATTGCATTAGGCTCGATTTCGGCCGAACAGCGGCTGGCTCCCTGGTCATTACCACGTGACCAAAAAACGCCCAATGAGAGCGCGCAATCCAAGTGAGGCTGGTGATTATTACACGACTAAGATAGCTGAGAGGGCCAATAACTAAAATCAGCCAATCGGAACAAGCAGTATATAATTTCCAGAAGTTAATATCAAGAACTACAAAATAATGAACTAAAACTGATGGAAAACAGCACACACAAGTTATCGCCTACATATAGGCATATTTATTATATAGCTGGCTCAATGAGCGGGCAAGATGAAGCAAAATCTGTGCTCTGCCGGGTTGGCTACCTGCGCAGTCAAGATGGAGCCATCTTTGACTGCTCAAGATGACCCGCTGTGTTCCCGCAAGAAAGTACTGGATTGTAATAGTGACTGAGTTTGTAACCCAGTAACTACTGGATTGTAATGGGGAGTTTGTAACCCAGTAACTACTGGATTGTAATGGCGAGTTTGTAACACAGTAACTACTGGATTGTAATGGGGAGTTTGTAACCCAGTCACTACTGGATTGTAATGGCGAGTTGTATTTTAACCAAAGAGTTAATAAAGCTTGTTGTTGTTGTTGTTGTTGTTGTTGTAGTTTGTAACCCAGTAACTACTGGATTGTAATAGAAAGTTTATAACCCAGTAACTACTGGATTGTAATAGAAAGTTTATAACCCAGTAACTACTGGATTGTAATAGAAAGTTTGTAACCCAGTAACTACTGGATTGTAATGGGGAGTTTGTAACCCAGTAACTACTGGATTGTAATGGAAAGTTTGTAACCCAGTAACTACTGGATTGTAATGGGGAGTTTGTAACCCAGTAACTACTGGATTGTAATAGAAAGTTTATAACCCAGTAACTACTGGATTGTAATAGAAGTTTGTAACCCAGTAACTACTGGATTGTAATGGGGAGTTTGTAACCCAGTAACTACTGGATTGTAATGGAAAGTTTGTAACCCAGTAACTACTGGATTGTAATGGGGAGTTTGTAACCCAGTAACTACTGGATTGTAATGGTGATTTTGTAACCCAGTAACTACTGGATTGTAATGGGGAGTTTGTAACCCAGTAACTACTGGATTGTAATGGTGATTTTGTAACCCAGTAACTACTGGATTGTAATGGGGAGTTTGTAACCCAGTAACTACTGGATTGTAATGGTGAGTTTGTAACCCAGTAACTACTGGATTGTAATGGTGAGTTTGTAACCCAGTAACTACTGGATTGTAATGGGCAGTTTGTAACCTAGTAACCCAGAGTTTTTAAGTGTACTTATTCCCTTTAAAATTCTGGAATGACTTTGAAAGCTACTGGTTAACAGTAACTAAAGATCATCAATGTGAATTTCTGACGGCTAAATTTGATAAAACGTTCCTCCAGAAATTTCATACTAAAGTATAGATTTCATGCAAACATTTGGCCCCATAGGAGCTTTTAATAAGGGCCACGTAATCAGAGGTCAAATAAAAACGTGGAAACACTTTATCGTATGTCTTTTTAGAGCAAGAAAACTAAATTTTCGACATTGTCATTGAATAACGAGTTGTACAATTTAATTAAAATGCTTTCAACATTTTTAATGAATGATATACCAACGAAATCAAACTGAAAATATGACCCGGAGAGCTGACCTGCATGAAGATTTCTAAAGCGATACATCGCCTCAAATGATGAACTAGAAAAGAACGTTAACATCGACGAACACTTAATTCCGTAAAAATTCAAAATTAGACTGAGTAACACAGCTGACTGACTCTATGTAGCAAAGACTCAGGTTCGACATGGCCGGAAACCACGCTTCGCACTGACAAATTACGGCCGGCGAAATCTCTGCTTACAGAAACAGCAACAACTCGTCAAGCGACATTTTTACTCACATGAGCGTTTGAAGTCAAGCTATTCCTCCTCACTGTGAACTTTGCTGTTTATATTGTCATTTATCCAATATCTCGGATGTACGAAATACCCGTCGAGCAGGGATCCAAGCCCTCCGTCAACAACGTGCGCGCTAGTGAATAATTTCATACAAAACTATACTGTGCCGTTTCATGCAAACAGAGCTTTTAATAACTGCTAATAAGAGGTCAGATAACGTGAAATTACTCTATCGTATGTCTTTTAGACCAAGAATACTACATTTACGGCATTGTCTTTGAATCGTGCACGAGTTCTACAATTTAATTAAAATGCTTGCAACATGAAATGTGATACCAAGGGAAATCAAACCAAAACTGTGATTCGGAGAGCTGACCTGAAGCTTTCTAAAGCGACACATCGCCTAAAATGAACTGGAAAAGAACCAGTTATACATCGACGAACGAACACTTAATTCCTAAACATTCAGGATTAAAAGAAACTCTGACTCCTTTTAAATATGTAGCAGAGTAGAGTGTTCGATACGTCATATGGCTAATGTCGATCAATTAGCTATCAAATAGCTTGGCACTGACAAATCGCAGAAATATCTACCTACGTGAACAGCTAAAACTCATCAAACGAAAATTTTTTACTCACATGAGCGTTTGAAGTCAACTTCAAGCCATTCTTCGCGACTGCGAACTTTGCTGTTTGTACGCCATTTTAACCAAAATCCCGGATGTGCCAAATACCTGTGAAATGGGGAAGCCAGCCTTCTGTTATATCAACACATTTTTTATAAGACTTTAGCCACAGAAAAGTTCAAGCCAAATAACGTTAGGACCCCCCCTCCCCACCTCCCTACTGCTGTCCATAGAACTCTTGTAAATTGAATAAATTTAGGCATGTCCTTGAGGTATGTTTTATAAAATTTCGACAGATGTATAATCCAGTAGAAAAAAATATATCAATTTATTTTCTGCCAGGCCGATCGAAAAAAGTCTAACTTTGTTTTCAGTTTGTCTAAAACCTCAAATTAAATGGATTTTGTTTATTTGCGCCTCAGTGAATTTGACGTGATGTATAATGGCAATAAACGAACTGTGTTTCGTCGAAAAACGCCCTAGTCTGAGGGAAAAAAGGCAAAAAGAAAACCGAAAACGAACCGACACCGACACCGATTGAATAAATAAAATATTTGCCTGCAAATAGGATTTTTATGTCTTTTCTCTGCAGTAATTTTGTTCATTTAATATGATACTCCTGGGGAGGAGTTATGGGTATTAGGGGAACCCCCCTCTCATGCTCGTGCGTGGGTCACGTGACAATCCAAGCCATGTGCTCGTCATTCGTCTCGCGTCAGCCGCGGATCAAGACGTGTTTTTTGATTTATTGCGGTAAGCTGAATTAATTTGAGCTATTTTTGCCATTTCAGAGGGGTTTATCTCAATTAATCGGTTATCTATAAGTTACTTGTATTCCCACTTGAAGGTTGTAATCCCTTGGGGTTTATTACGGCCTTTTTCATTCATTGTTTATAACTGAAGTCGAAGCCATTGTTGGGCATTGTTTTTCGCTTCATTCTTAGCTTTATCATGTGCTTATAGTTTATTGTTTATTTCAATTACTTTTCCCCCTCCCACAGTACTTGTTTCTTTTGTTAGGAGGTTGAGATACGACCTCAAGTCAAGTCGAATTTCCATCCGCGAACGGACGAGACGTTTTAATAACGATGTCATGTCATATGCATGGCGTCGGCTGACGTATTTTGCTTCCTGTTATGACATTTGCTCCAACATGTTAGTCAGGCGTTGTGACTGTAAATTAAACCGGCCATAGAGCAGACAGAAAGAAGCATTTTGTCTAAATTATAGCTTTGTAGCTTTTTTCATAACCGAGTTATCGCGAAAATAATTTTCAGACAATTACAGCTCAGTATGCTGTCGCCATGTTGATGTCCTTCTTTGTGACACAAATACGATGGCCATAAAATTGCACAAGGAGTAGAGTAGATTCTACCATCAATTATCATTAGCTTTACCACGTCAAAAATTTAAAATCCGTTTTTGTAGCAGTTCATACACACGCTCATTTGGGACATCACAATTTTCAAAATGCTGTATTTTCGAAACGAAGCACTGAATCAATATCAAAATTTGCGTAGAGATTAATGGTCGTACATCTAGAATATGTGAAAATAATAGCGTTGTAGAATTAACCGTGTAGATTTTCGAATTATGAAGACATCAGATGAAAACCACCTAAATACTGTATTTCGTAGCTGCATTTGCCAATTCTGTTGATAACTTGAGTTTTATTGAGGCTTATTTTGTCAGTATTCGCAAATTATTTTCCCGTGGGTATCACTATGGTTAGTATAGGCAAGGGCGACTTCCTACTGGGTTAATTTTCATTTATTAATGTTTGTTATACATATACTCCCCTGTCGCTCATATTTATTTCTTAATTTACATGTATATTTTATTAGTGAGCTCATGTTATTTTGTATTATTATGCTATTTATTATGTATTTGTTGCTCATATTTACTGAGGCCATTTTCCTCGGTTATTTATTTTGAGGCCAGTATAGGACTTGCTGTCACGGCGACAATTTGTCAGCCATGCTTGTTCCTGCCTCTTTATTTTGTTTGTATGTTTATATGAGCTTATGTTGCTCATGTTTGTATTTTATGGAGCCCATGTTGCTCTAATTTTTATTGAGCCAATGTTGCTCATATTTTGATTGGGCCCTTGTTGCTCATATTTTTATCGAGCCCTTGTTGCTCGTAGTTGTTGAGCCCTGTTGCTCATATTTACTGAGGCCATTTTCCTCGGTTATTTATTTTGAGGCCAGTATAGGACTTGCTATTGCGGCGACAATATATTTGTGAGCCATGCTTGTTCCTGCCTCTTTATTTTTATTTCATATTTATGTTTATATGAGCCATGTTGCTCATGTTTGTATTTTATGGAGCCCATGTTGCTCTAATGTTTATTGAGCCAATGTTGCTCATATTTTGATTGGGCCCTTGTTGCTCATATTTTTATCGAGCCCTTGTTGCTCGTATTTATTGAGCCCTGTTGCTCATATTTACTGAGGCCATTTTCCTCGGTTATTTATTTTGAGGCCAGTATAGGACTTGCTATTGCGGCGACAATATATTTGTGAGCCATGCTTGTTCCTGCCTCTTTATTTTTATTTCATATTTATGTTTATATGAGCCTATGTTGCTCATGTTTGTATTTTATCGAGCCCTTGTTGCTCATAGTTATTGAGCCATGTTGCTCATATTTACTGAGGCAATTTTCCTCGGTTTTTATTTTGAGGCCAGTATAGGACTTGCTGTTGCGGCGACAATTTGTCAGCCATGCTTGTTCCTGCCTCTATTTTGATTTTATTTTATATTAATGAGCCAATGTTGCTCATGTTTTTATTATTATATTGAGCCCAAGTTGCTCATGTTATTATTATTATTATATTGAGCCATGTTGCTCATGTTACTATTATTATTATATTGAGCCATGTTGCTCATGTTATTATTATTATATTGAGCCATGTTGCTCATGTTATTATTATATCGAGCCCAGGTTGCTCATGTTATTATTATTACATTTTTATTTGAGGCCCTGTTCCTCATTTTTAGATGCCTGGTTCATCGTGTTTATTTTTATTGAGTTCCTCAGGTTTTTGTTTGAGGTAATTAAACCTTCTGTAGGTTCGGATACTTGCTTTTATTTGTTTTAATTCTTCAGATGCCTCCTAGACAGTCCCAGTGCCAGAAGCATCTTCTTCACAGGCCTGAGTATTTCCACCAGGGCGGCATTAGAGGCAGTGGTCTCATCCAGCAGATTGTTATGCTGCAGGCCCCTTTTATAGAGCAGGACACCCCTAGGAATGGCTTAGGAGTGCCTGGTTTTGATGCAGGAAGTGCAGCTCTTTCCTTACCTTTGGCAATATTGATCACATCGCTGACTTGGTTACTAAGGTGACAGCCGTGGTTTCCAAACAGATACCACCCTTGCTGACCTTCCAACACCTGGCACAGGCTTACATGCAGCCACTTAATTGGCCTAATATGTAGCTTCATTTTTACTGCGGTCAAGTCAGTAACTATAAACGTGCGTGGAAACTGTTTACAGCAAGTAATCTTATGTTATCTTAGCATCTACTCAGTTTTATCATTCTAATCAGTTTTATCATTCTAATTATTTTTTATCATTTATCAAGTCATGGTCCTGTTCAATCTACATTATGCCCCTTCTAATGTCAATACTTATATTTCCGCCCTTGGCCACAGTGTAGTTATAAGCTCATGTTATGTTTCTCAGATTTCAAGGGCTATAATTAAGTAGGTTTCTTTCTAGATAGCTGTCTACCCATCACACTTCCTATTTTGTACCAGCTGATATTGGGCTCTCCCTACCAGATTGGTCAGTTCCCGGAAATGTGTTACCTGGCATTTCATGCATAAAATGGCTCCCAGGTATGGCTCAACTTGCCAAATGGCTGAACCCAACTGGGGACCTAATGGGTTTTAAGGTGATGCTTGAGAATTTTATGTATAATTATAACCAGCATCGATCCTATAGTGGTCTCGCCAGCTTCGTTCGTTCTGTTGAATTTCAACTGCTTGGCTATGCGAGGAGCCCAACCGGGTCCTCTTTTCATTGTAGCAAATGGGTTGCCCATTTCCTGATCTACTTTTCTCACCATCCTTGACTGGCAATTCAGTTATGTGGCCTTGCCCCCTCATTACAAGGGTCATATATTTTGGATGGGTGCGGCCTAGCATGCGACAGATCAGAGATTCTTTTGATACCCAGTTTCGCTTGTTAGGGCGATGGAATTTTAATGCTTTCCAGAACTATATTACCTAACGAGATAGTCAGGCTGCCATAGCTAGGTAAACTGGCATAATTCTACATTAGTTGGCCTGGTGGGTCAGTTTGAAGTGGCGACTGCTCCGTCAGGCCATGTATCTACTGAGCCTTACATTAACTCATCATAATAAGGTAGTCAGGTTGGCCTAGGAGTGCAGCTAGCAAGGGCAGCTGTTCTGGTAGGCTCTCCTGTCATAGTTAGGTAACGTGGCACAATTTTACACTGGTTGCAGTGTTACCACTTATTTTAGTTCCAGTAATTGGGGGTAATTTCTAATTTTTAAGGGTCTCCTAAGGAGAAAGGCATTTGAAGTGATATACACATCATGTAATATTACATGAAGTATTGACCGCTGACCATCTGTTCGCGTGATTATTGCCACGATTCTTGCTTCGCTTTCAAATTTACAGCCAAATTTACAGCCAAATTTTCAGTTTTCAGCCTGGAATGGTAATGAAAAGGTAAAGGAAACTAGTAAAACTTTCACATTGTTTCTTATGTGTATTTTATATCTTGAATAATCCTATTCCTCTCAAGAGTAGACCAAACTATGAAAACATTTGCAATTTTGAGAGCTTATTTTACGCACTGGCAACAAACTGTGCGTCCTTTTTATTTTTAGTGCGTCAAATACACACAGCGTTGTGTAAGTGGGAACACTGAGTTGGCCTGGTGGGTTAGTTTGCAGGGGCGACTCACCTATCTAGCCATACATTAACTCATCATACTGAGGTAGTCAGGTTGGCCTGGGAGTTCAGCTAGCAAGGGCAGCTGTTCTAATAGGCTCTCCTGTTATAGTTAGGTAAACTGGCATAATTCTAGTCACTAGTTGGCCTGGTGGGTCAGTTTGCAGGGGCGGCTGCTCCATCAGATCACGTATCTAGCCATACATTAACTCATCATAATGAGGTAGTCAGGTTGGCCTGGGAGTACAGCTAGCAAGGGCGGCTGTTTTGATAGGCTCTCCTGTCATAGTATAATAATAGGTAAACTGGCATAATTTTACTTTAGTTGGCCTGGTGGATCAGTGTACAGGGGTGGCTGGGGGCTTACTTAAATTCATTAATCATCTAGCCATCCTCATAATGTGGTAGTCAGGTTGGCCTGGGAGTGCAGTTAGCAAGGGCGGCTGTTCTTCTCGGCTCTCCTGTCTTAGTTAGGCAAGTTGGCCTATTTCCACACTAGTTGGCCATGTGAATTACTGTGCATGGGCGGCTGCTCCATCAGGTCATTTATCATACTACTGTGTTGTAGGTTGGGCTATTGTTGACCTTGTTGGCACAGTTAGCAAGGCGGCTGTTCTATCAGGTTCATTGATTGTAATACTTTAAACATGTTTGGCCATCTTCTGGATAGTTAGCTTGGGTGGATGTTCCAACAGGTTCGCCTTTGGTGCAATCATTGCTTTGTTTGCCGTTTAACCCTTCATTACTTTATTTGTGCAGTTAGCAGGGGTGACTATCGTATGTTGTACTCTTGCACCACTCTATAGCATGGTTCACTTTTTTCCTTTAGGTTATTAATTCACACCTTGTGACCCTTCTTGTTAAGTTTTCTACAGCAGTTAGCAAGGGCGGCTGCTTAGTGCTACCCTTGATGCTGCTCTTGCCTGGGGTGGGGCAGCATATGTGCTTGCACCCCATATGCTTTTGGCGTTTTCAGTGCCCTCACCTTTACTGGGCCAGACTATGTATCAATCATTTTTCAACGAAATGTGATATTTTAATAAAAGCGGCTATGGGCCTTTGTCCATAGCCATATTAGTCCAAACAATTTTGTTTGATCATTGCCCAGTAAACAGAGCTCAGGCAAGGCAGCTTTGGGGTTAAGTTATTTAGGGTTAAAGAGAAAAGGCATAAATAAAATATTTGCCTGCAAATAGGATTTTTATGTCTTTTCTCTGCAGTAATTTTGTTCATTTAATATGATACTCCTGGGGAGGAGTTATGGGTATTAGGGGAACCCCCCTCTCATGCTCGTGCGTGGGTCACGTGACAATCCAAGCCATGTGCTCGTCATTCGTCTCGCGTCAGCCGCGGATCAAGACGTGTTTTTTGATTCCCTCCTCCTCCCCATGCCTTGTCCACTTGTTTCATTGTGTAGTTAAGTGTCTGTTTTCAGTGCCCTCACCTTTACTGGGCCAGACTATGTATCAATCATTTTTCAACGAAATGTGATATTTTAATAAAAGCGGCTATGGGCCTTTGTCCATAGCCATATTAGTCCAAACAATTTTGTTTGATCATTGCCCAGTAAACAGAGCTCAGGCAAGGCAGCTTTGGGGTTAAGTTATTTAGGGTTAAAGAGAAAAGGCATAAATGAAAAAAAAAAAAAAAAAAAAAAAAAGGACCGGGAGGAAGCTACTCGGCCCCAAGCCTGATTGAGAGCAACTCCTTGGAGTCACAGATCTCAAATCTCACCGAGAAGAGGTTATCCAGCCCCCAAACCATATGAGAATAACCCCTGAAGCTCGATTCGAAACCGCGGCTCAGATGCTAAATGACTTTCGCTGTAACCGCGGCGTGCCGCAATCACCACTAGGCCACCTTGACATGCCACAGCTGATTACCTTTTTTTTAAAACATCAATAGTAGGTGTCTGCAGTTGGCTAATTATGGAGGTCCGCAGGGACTGAATGTGCGTGCTTTGACAGACGCGTTGAGAAATGGCTTGAGAAAGCCGGCCTTTAAAAGAAAGTTGAAATCTAGCGCGGTTAATTTGCTGCCGTGAATTTATTTTAAGTCCGGCAAACTTCATGTACCACACGTTCTGGACGTTACCGAAAAACAAAACATGTGTTTGACCCGAGCGAGAGAATCCATTTTTTGGCTGGAGATGTTCGTCTCGGCTCCGCGATGAAGTGACGAACTGAGGCACGGAATTATAATTCCTACTGACAAGATGCGATATTAGGTTGTCTTGTTGTCTTGTATATAAACGTTAATAAATAAATATATTGAAACATTTATACAGGATAGTTTTTAAGACCTTGAACGTCATTTTGTTTCTGAATTAGAATTTCCTATTGGCCAAAAATAGAGATATTCCAGTAACTACTGGATTGTAATGGCGGGTTTGTAACCCAGTAACTACTGGATTGTAATGGCGACTTTGTAACCCAGTAACTAGATTGTAATGGCGAGTTTGTAACCCAGTAACTACTGGATTGTAATGGGGAGTTTGTAACCCAGTAACTACTGGATTGTAATGGGGAGTTTGTAACCCAGTAACTACTGGATTGTAATGGGGGTTTGTAACCCAGTAACTACTAGATTGTAATGGCGGGTTTGTAACCCAGTAACTACTGGATTGTAATGGGGAGTTTTGTAACCCAGTAACTACTGGATTGTAATGGGGAGATTGTAACCCAGTAACTACTGGATTGTAATGGGGAGTTTGTAACCCAGTAACTACTGGATTGTTAATGGCGGGTTTGTAAACCCAGTAACTACTGGATTGTAATGGCGAGTTTGTAACCCAGTAACAGGATTGTAATGGGCAGTTTGTTACCCAGTAACTACTGGATTGTAATGGGGAGTTTCTAACCCAGTAACTACTGGATTGTAATGGCGAGTTTGTAACCAGTAACAGGATTGTAATGGGCAGTTGTTACCCAGTAACTACTGGATTGTAATGGGAGTTTGTAACCCAGTAACTACTGGATTGTAATGGGGAGTTTATAACCCAGTAACTACTGGATTGTAATGGGGAGTTTGTAACCCAGTAACTACTGGATTGTAATGGCGAGTTTGTAACCCAGTAACTACTGGATTGTAATGGGGAGTTTGTAACCCAGTAACTACTGGATTGTAATGGGGAGTTTGTAACCCAGTAACTACTGGATTGTAATGGCGGGTTTGTAACCCAGTAACTACTGGATTGTAATGGCGAGTTTGTAACCCAGTAACTGGATTGTAATGGCGAGTTTGTAACCCAGTAACAGGATTGTAATGGGGAGTTTGTAATCCAGTAACTACTGGATTGTAATGGGGAGTTTGTAACCCAGTAACTACTGGATTGTAATGGCGAGTTTGTAACCCAGTAACTACTGGATTGTAATGGGGAGTTTGTAACCCAGTAACTACTGGATTGTAATGGCGAGTTTTTAACCCAGTAACTCAGTACTCAGTGGGATTGTAATGGGGAGTTTGTTACCCAGTAACTACTGGATTGTAATGGGGAGTTTGTAACCCAGTAACTACTGGATTGTAATGGGGAGTTTGTAACCCAGTAACTACTGGATTGTAATGGGGAGTTTGTAACCCAGTAACTACTGGATTGTAATGGCGGTTTGTAACCCAGTAACTACTGGATTGTAATGGCGAGTTTGTAACCCAGTAACTACTGGATTGTAATGGGAGTTTGTAACCCAGTAACTACTGGATTGTAATGGGGAGTTTGTAACCCAGTAACTACTGGATTGTAATGGCGGGTTTGTAACCCAGTAACTACTGGATTGTAATGGCGAGTTTGTAACCCAGTAACTACTGGATTGTAATGGCGAGTTTGTAACCCAGTAACTGGATTGTAATGGCGAGTTTGTAACCCAGTAACAGGATTGTAATGGGGAGTTTGTAACCCAGTAACTACTGGATTGTAATGGGGAGTTTGTAACCCAGTAACTACTGGATTGTAATGGGGAGTTTGTAACCCAGTAACTACTGGATTGTAATGGGAGTTTGTAACCCAGTAACTACTGGATTGTAATGGCGGGTTTGTAACCCAGTAAACTACTGGATTGTATGGGGAGTTTGTAACCCAGTAACTACTGGATTGTAATGGGGAGTTTGTAACCCAGTAACTACTGGATTGTAATGGGGAGTTTGTAAACCCAGTAACTACTGGATTGTAATGGGGAGTTTGTAACCCAGTAACTACTGGATTGTAATGGCGAGTTTGTAACCCAGTAACTACTGGATTGTAATGGGGGTTTGTAACCCAGTAACTACTGGATTGTAATGGGGAGTTTGTAACCCAGTAACTACTGGATTGTAATGGCGAGTTTTTTAACCCAGTAACTCAGTACTCAGTGGGGTTGTAATGGGAGTTTGTTTACCCAGTAACTACTGGATTGTAATGGGAGTTTGTAACCCAGTAACTACTGGATTGTAATGGGGAGTTTGTAACCCAGTAACTACTGGATTGTAATGGGGAGTTTGTAACCCAGTAACTACTGGATTGTAATGGCGGGTTGTAACCCAGTAACTACTGGATTGTAATGGCGAGTTTGTAACCCGAGTAACTACTGGATTGTAATGGGGAGTTTGTAACCCAGTAACTACTGGATTGTAATGGGAGTTTGTAACCCAGTAACTACTGGATTGTAATGGGCGAGTTTGTAACCCAGTAACTACTGGATTGTAATGGGGAGTTTGTAACCCAGTAAACTACTGGATTGTAATGGGGAGTTTTGTAACCCAGTAACTACTGGATTGTAATGGCGAGTTTTTAACCCAGTAACTCAGTACTCAGTGGGGTTGTAATGGGGAGTTTGTTACCCAGTAACTACTGGATTGTAATGGGGAGTTTGTAACCCAGTAACTACTGGATTGTAATGGGGAGTTTGTAACCCAGTAACTACTGGATTGTAATGGGGAGTTTGTAACCCAGTAACTACTGGATTGTAATGGCGGGTTTGTAACCCAGTAACTACTGGATTGTAATGGCGAGTTTGTAACCCAGTAACTACTGGATTGTAATGGGGAGTTTGTAACCCAGTAACTACTGGATTGTAATGGGGAGTTTGTAACCCAGTAACTACTGGATTGTAATGGCGGGTTGTAACCAGTAACTACTGGATTGTAATGGCGAGTTTGTAACCCAGTAACTACTGGATTGTAATGGCGAGTTTGTAACCCAGTAACTGGATTGTAATGGCGAGTTTGTAACCCAGTAACTACTGGATTGTAATGGGGAGTTTGTAACCCAGTAACTGGATTGTAATGGGAGTTTGTAACCCAGTAACTACTGGATTGTAATGGGGAGTTTGTAACCAGTAACTACTAGATTGTAATGGCGGTTTGTAACCCAGTAACTACTGGATTGTAATGGGGAGTTTGTAACCCAGTAACTACTGGATTGTAATGGAGAGATTGTAACCCAGTAACTACTGGATTGTAATGGGAGTTTTGTAACCAGTAACTACTGGATTGTAATGGCGGGTTTGTAACCCAGTAAACTACTGGATTGTAATGGCGAGTTTGTAACCCAGTAACAGGATTGTAATGGCAGTTTTGTTACCCAGTAACTACTGGATTGTAATGGGGAGTTTCTAAACCCGTAACTATCTTGGATTGTAATGGCGAGTTTGCGTAAATCCAGTAACAGTATTGGATTAAATGGGGAGTTTGTTACCCAGTACACTACTGGATTGTAATGGGAGTTTGTAACCCAGTAACCTACTGGATTGTAATGGGGAGTTTATAACCCAGTAACTACTGGGATTGTAATGGGGAGTTGTAACTCAGTAACTACTGGATTGTAATGGGCGATTTGTAACCCGAGTAACTACTGGATTGTTTAATGGGGAGTTTTGTAACCCGTAACGGATTTTAAGGGGGGTTGTAACCAAAAA